>JADLZK010012344.1:0-600000 GCA_015847255.1 Hyparrhenia diplandra
TGTTGGCGGAGGCACTTACTTACGCACAACTCTCCCTTACTCACTCAATGAAAGGAGAGGAACCAATGGATCTCAACGGTATGAACTTTATTCACTCACAAAGGTTACATACACAATGACAATTCACTATTAGCTAGTTGATCCACTCTTCACACCATGCATCCGCACTTCCTTTGGACTTGGCACATGCGTCAAGCGGTGAGCACCTCGAGACTGCCCGGCATGCACTCTAATCAAAGTAACTTATGCACTCACAACACGAACTTGATCTTCACAACCAAGCCCTACATATTCTACATCACCTCTCATACTCTACATTTTTGGCAAACTAGCTTCACCTTACAAAGGAGGTATGCAAGTCCTTATATAGACTTTGCAAACCGTCATAAGAAATCTGCACAACTCATCTCTAGCTAATCACTAGCTAGCAACAACTCAGTGACACTACATAGCCAAATCACAACTTTTACTACCTAATGCTAGCTAAGCATTAGCACAAAAGAAACAAGTCAATTTCTTTTTGACTTGAACAACTCATATCATAGATGCATGTAGATGCATCTACACATTTCTTATGACAAGATTATTTCCAACAATCACTAATCTTGTCATGTTGACTCTACGATGTAAGATAGCCTGCACCTCATCCTCGTCCACACGCGCACGACTTCTTTGTGCTACATCCCAGCACATAGTAGTCTCACACTACTATAGCTCCAACATAAGCGGCTGACTTCACGCCGCTTTCCACATATCAAAGCTTCATGGTTGTCGCTTCACCTGAGCTCTCTCATGGCCTGAGTGGCCTCACGCACCACCATATCCTCAAACGCGGCTTGCACAATGGCGGCTTAGAGCCATTTTGGTCCATCTTCTCATCAATGGGACCTTCGTCTCTCCACGTGCCAACCACACACCTTGTGCACGCAGCCAGATCGTCGTCTTCCACTGCCCACCGCGCCCGTAGTTGTTCTCCGATAGCATGGGGAGTAGCGTAATGCTCACAGCCTCCTTCACCCTGGCTGCACCACCCGGCTTGTTGTCGTCGTCACCATGAGCAACAACCTTCGGCCCAGCGCCACCGCTCACGGGTGCGGTGGAGTTTCTCCCATCGCGCCGGCGGTGGAGCCTGGCGGCGATGAACTTTATGTCCGTGCCACTTGTTGGCCAGGAGGCACTTACTTACGCACAACTCTCCCTTACTCACTCCAGTGAGAAGGAGAGGAACGAGTGGATCCTAACGGTATGGGCACTTTATTCACTCACAAAGGTTACATACACAATGACAACTCTGTCATTGGCTAGTTGATCCACTCTTGCACGCCATGCATCCGCACTTCAGCTTTGGACTTGGCGCACTGCGTGCAAAGCTGAAGTGAGCACTCTCTGATTGACTGCCGGCATGCACTCTAATCAAACTTACTTGTTGGTATTTCACAACGTCACTAACTAGAAGCAGATATAAACCTATATCACTAGCAATGGCGTCCAAAAACATATGCTCGAGGATGTTGCGAGATAAAACTAAAAAGAAAATAATTCATTACGGAGTTCATAGCATATACGAAAAAGGGTTGTCATCCTATAGTTAAACTACTAATATGCAAAAGAATAAAAATATTCGTACTATACCTTGATAAACTTCTCAATAAGTAAATAAACAATTATAAGCTGGGTATCCGCAAAGCGCACGAGATATGAATATACCATTGTAGCATTTTAACGAGGTAAGAACGGGGTATGAATTTATATTCTACCACGGGGAAAGAAGCTCTATCTGGATTAACTAGCATGTGATTCTCAATCATCTCAATCATCTCATCAGTATGCGGCTTAAGTATTAAATATACCAATTACATAAGCAGGGATCAAAAGTTCACAATGATAATAAAAGTTACGATAAATAGGATTCAACCAAGTCATATCCGGGTGTGCAAATAGAAAGTGTCAAGCGATTGGGTGATAGCATTCATAGGCTAGCTAGCATTAGAAACTCAATATGTAACTCTAAACTATAAGTTAGGATCTACTTGATTAGTCAAATACATCTAACAATCATGAAGAAAGAACTAATTAAAATCCACACATGAGGGCGAGAATCAGTGAAGACTCAAAGGCGAAAACTTAGAACAACTTCGAATAATATCATCAGCTAGGCCTACATATCACGAGGATGGATTGCAAGGACTCAATGATGCTGTCACCACCACGATCTACCACACGACGCGGCATAGAGAGAGACAAGAAGCCTTGCTAAATAAAGATCCTAATCACCATGGTTACATCCTCTCTACCGCTCACCCTTGATATCGATAGATGAAAGCTATACTGAGATCCATGCATAAACACCATGATGATTTCGACTGTGCTACGCCGTAGCCAATCAAAGTATTAAACACTAGAACAAATGATCCTCGAATATAAAGCATGAGTCAAGATATTCATATTAGAGCGATGTGCGGAACTTGAAGACCCACTTACGTGAAGAACTTTACAAGAGCGAGGCACTGATCTTGAGTCGGTCTCGGCTGTCGGGAGGCGGATTTCTCCCTTCCTACTAGATCTAATCTTGATTGCTACTCTTCCTAAGCGGTGTTTCTAGGCGTGGGATTGATGACTTGGATCTTGAAGTCTTTGTTGATGACTTGAGAACTTGATGATCAGAAAGGGGGTCTAGGGGGTCTCCTTATATGGTCAGGGGAGGAGGTGCGGTGTTGGACTAGATCACCTTCGTACTCCACAATAAGCCCACCGGATCAAGCCGACGTCGCTTGGCCGGATTAGATTGCGTCTTAGAGGCCCGGTTGGAGAAGCTACAGGGGAGCAGCGGGCGTGGCGGTGAGAGAAGCCGAGCCCAGAATACAGGGCGGGCCGGTAGGCCAGTGGAAGGCCCACTGCTGTGAGTACTGCGGCACGAATGCCTTCTCGAGACTGCTCTGGACTCCTATTTCTTGGGTGTTAGGGAAGTCTTGATTCAGTCGGGATTAGTCAGGAGCCTTCTGAGAGTCTTTCTGGGTTAGGATTGCATTACGTCAGCTGCATGCAGTCTGGGAATCCTGTTTTTGAGTCCACACATGGGAATTCACAACTTTTACAAAAGTGAGATTTGGAAATATGTTAGTGACACCCTATTCTAGGTTGTTATTATGATTTATACCTTTTCTCATGTTTTTTGATTAATAAATTTATATGAGTAACAAGTATCGACAAACTCCCCAAACTTACCCTTTGATAGTCCCTAGCAAAGCTATATGCTATAAAAGGATGGAGGATTTGCTACTAAGCTTTCATACCTGAAGCTTACGTGTTTTATCGAGAAATAAATTCTCATACTTAACAGATTGCTGCTCTCATACACAGTTTTACCATGGGGCACCAGCCTTTTCATGAGCAATTTGAAAGACAGAACAATCAAGTTAAGTACCATGTCTCCAAGCTCTTTTGATCAACTATCTCATCACAGTTTGCAATATTTTCAAAAAGAAACTTCGGAGATCCTATGTATGACCCTCTTAAGTAGATGGTGGTGGTGAAAGGTTACACACATGTGGTAGGGACATACATAGTGGGATGATAGTAATGAGAGAGTGGATGAGGATGAAGGTAGTAAATAGCCCTTAGCCTTTTCTAGTATTTTTTTCTTCTCAAGCATCTTGGATTATTTCTCTCTTTTAAAATTGCTTTAAGACCCCAGGTACGTGTCCATTCTTGGAGAGGTGGGCTTTTGCCCCGGACTTGTGTCCTATTTTTTTCTCTCTCTCCTTAGAGATGTGGGCCCTACTCACTTTTCCGGACCGCGTGTCCATTATTCATCTCTAAATATATTTTTTTTTATTATTAGGAGGTAGGCCCTTCTCGCCTAGTATGACTTTTGTGGATTACTCTCCCTCTCTCGTCTCACTTTTCTCTCTAAAATATTTATTTTTTCTTTTTTTTTTTTTTTTTTTTTTTTTTTTTTTTTTTCGAATGTAGCCCAGCCTCTATTTGGCATAAAAAAAAACTGAGGAGAGACATATCCAAAAGATTGCAAGAGTTTATTTTTAATTATGGCTTAACGGTGATGGAGTATGGGGAAGCGTACTTACGGTTTAGAAGCGGCGTATTTGGTGGAGTGGGATGATCTTGATGCGAAAGATAAACTCTTAAGGGTCATAGCTAAGGAACTCATCATGTAATATTTTTATAATTTTCAAAGATAAAAACCAGGAATCAAGTATCTCTAGGAATATGATAAGCAGCAGCTCAACTTTTCATGTATCTTTTATCCTTCAACGCTAAGACTCGGATTAAGCATGTGCTTTCCAGGGTGTTGGGTTTAGAGCAATTTAAGCATTTTAAAGCTTTAGGAGAATCTAAGTCCAAAGTGTAAGTACCTTTTTAAGAGGAATTATGGCGGAGCAATTATTCATCATTTCCTTAGCATATATCATCAAGATCATAATAAAAGGAAGAAAACAATCTAGCAAAGATCTAGCATTTATTTGACTCTTTAACACTAAGACTTTTTAAGACTCTTTAACTCTAGCGAAAAATATAATAACTAGCTAATATTTTTAAGACATAGGGGTAGTAATACTTATAATTGATAAAGCGGGGTGCTCTCCCCAAGCTTGATCTTGAAGTAGTCCTTTGTTCATCCTTGGAGCTTGCTCCTCTTTCGGGGTCTCCTTTAATGTTCTCCCTGTTAATATTAATTTCGCACATACCGAAGGAACAAATTCTAGGATGCTATTGTGAGCCTTCATGTGCTCATTTCTTTTTTTTAGATTTTTATATATAAAAGGTGTGGACCTTCATGTGCCCACATATTTTTGAGAAATTTTTTTTTTATATGCAATAGGGATGCTAATGCAAAAACATATGAGTGCAATATTTTTTGTATTTTTTTTTTTATTTTTATGCCACCACGGACAAGGAGTGCTTGCATGGGGCTTTAGGAGGCGATGCAAATCAGTAAACATATTTTTTATGATTTTCTCAAATGCAGGTTTAGAAAGAGTAAATATGCTAAAAGGAAATATGCCAATTGGAAATGTGCTTTGCGAAAATTAAATATGGGGATAAATACCGAGTTACCTCTCTACGAGTTTAGAGCACTTACTCCCATGACGTGAGTGTACGCTCTATGGGCCCTCGTGGTAAATGTTGTACCCGTAAGGGGTCCTTCAAGGATTCTAACGGCGGGCGAGACGGCGGAAGTAGGAAGTCGATTGTTCAGGTTGGTGATGCCGTCGGGTCTCAGAAGATGTACTCTTGTTGCTCTTCTTGGTGGGCGCAACTTCTTTCTTCTTCGAGATTGCTTCTTTGGTGGAGGCCTCTCGGGTGTAGCCAGGCAGAATTCAAGATGGGTAGGAGCTGAGTGTACTTTTTCCTTGATATCCTTTTCTATCCTCTTGATGTCCTCCATCTTCGAAGTCCGGCTCTTCAATTAGTAGTCTCGGGGAGACGCTTTCCGCCCTTTGGCCCTTTCTTTGGGGGCGTTTATTGTTAGTGTAAGTATTGAAGAAACAGGCGTATCTTTTTACCTTTGAAGCTGAAGTGGATCTCGCCCGTCTTGATGTAGATGATGGCTCTTGTAGTGTTGTAAAATGGTCTTCCAAGTACTATGGAAGGATCTTGTTCTTCTTCTCCCATGTCCATGACTAGAAAGTCGGTGAGGACATAGCGGTCTTTTGATCTTAACGGGGGCGTCTCGTGCAATACCAGGGGAATCGGTGTGATTGGTCCGCCATCTGCGGCATTACATAGGTGGAGCACAAAGGCGGATTACCATATATCAATTGATACGTTACCTTTGACATTAAGTTGATGCCCGATCCGTGTCGGGAACAACTTCTTTGGAAGTTCCATTGATTGATGGAAGCGGTGGATTGATGGAACTCGAGGGTCGTCTAGCTTCTCTAGTTGTGGTGGAATGCCCGAGTCTTGCGTTATTGTTGCAACTTGATTGGTCATCAAGACTCGTTCCCGTGTGGTTGAGGTTAGCCGGTTCTTCTTGTTCTTGCTTCTTCTTCTTGTCCTCTCCTCGGCAATTTGGTGCATGTACTTGAGAGTGCGGTGGTGGCGAGGAGGTGGAGCGAGGGGGAGCTAGGGTCTTATGCCCGGTTGAATCTCCCTACGTTTGTTGACGGTGAAAGGCGATCTTCCTTGGTGTCGGCGTAGATGATGGCCTTGGTGGTGGCAAGGAAAAGGGCGTCCCGGAGAATGATCGAGGCGTTCTTACCTTTGCCGATTATCCGAGACCCCGCGAAGTCGGTGGCCACATAGAGCTTACCGATGTTGGACAAGCGTCTTCGGGATGCCCTGGGGTAGCATAGCGCCCGATCCGCAAGTTGTAGGCACATGTTTGTGTATAATAAATTTGAACTTTGGCTCAAGGCTTACCTTAGGCATAATGTTGACGGTTGAGCCAAAGTCGCGGAGCGCGTCATAGGTGCGGCGCCCGTCCTAATGGTGATATTTGGTCTCCACTGGATCTCCTTTCTTGGCGAGGCATGCCCGGTCGATCCACTTAGGTCCTTCTTGTGCGTCCTTGTGCGAATACACGCATAGTAGACATCGACAAGATTTGCAGATTCTAATTCTTGGTGGCGGAATCTTACAGGTTAGGCATAGGAGTAGATAAAAGCCCGGTGAGATAACTGAGATTCTATCATTTTATTGAAGCTATCTTTGGTTCTTTATTGCGAAGAAAAGTTTTCCATTTAGCACTAATAGTTTAGCATTTTATCATTGGAAGCTAACTTCTTAGGCAGATTATCCATGAGTCTACCTTGGTTTTGTACTAACTCTCTTAAAGGTGGGAAATTATTGAAAGAGTTATTACCTTGATAGTTACTCCGAGTAGTTACCTTGGTAGTTAGGTCTCTGTTGGTTCCATCCTTGATTCGGGGGGCGATGCTGGTTGTTGTTGTTGTTGATGTAGTTCACGTCCTCTTCATTTCGGGACATTGATTTGCCCGAGTGTCGGTGTTGCCACATTCTTCACATGTCATGCGGGAATCGAAGAGTTGCATGACTTTCTTCTTCTCAGGAGCTTTATCTTCAAGCTTCTTCATAATTAAGTCTATTTTGGCGGGCGGACATGTCTACCTCTTTTAGCTGGTGCATTCCCTCTCTCTCTTGCGGGGTTGGCGGTCCTCATTCAAGCTTGGTTTGACGCCATCTTCTCCACAAGGTCGGTAGCTTGATTCGGTGTAAGGGATAGGAAAGCACCTCCGGCGGCTGGCGTCCATGGTCTCACGGGTGTTGTTGTTGAGCCCGTGATAGAAGGGTGCATGGTAGCCGGTTCTCCATTCCATGGTGTGGGCATTGGAGATGTAGTCTTGGAAGCGCTCCCACGCCTGCGAACGGATTCATCGTGTTCTTCTTGGAAACTTGAGATTTTCCCCCCGTAAGGCGTTGGTTTTGCCTATAGGGAAGAACTTTGCCGGGAAGGCGGTAGAGCAAAGTGTCCAAGTAGTGAGTTTGTCTTTGTTGGCGTAGAACCCTTTGCTCGCTTGTCCCAAGAGTGAGAATGGGAACGAGGCCAGTAGGATTGCATCATTTGGGACATCTTTGATGGTGAAGGTGCCACGGATCTCTAGGAAGTGTTGTAGATGAGCATTGGCATCTTCATGGGCTTTTCCACGAATTGGCTAGCTTGTACCATGTTGATCGGTGCAAAGGCTTGAGCTCAAAAGCTTTGTCTCCCACATCACCGCCGGCCCGGTCGCGGATGTTGGCGGTCGGTCTGCAGTACTCCAGCGGAGGGTCTTGTTCGCCATTGCCGAACACGGGTGTTAAGCTTTTGCACGGTGGAGGAGTCTTCGAGGCGGCGATCTTGGGTCGAGACTTCAACTTGGATCTTGCCTTGCTTCAACAATCTTTACGGATCGGAAACGAAGTTTTTCGGGAAGATTCCTATTCATACATTACCACGAAATAGATAGAAAGAATAATAGCAAGGGTAAACCTGTTTAAGCAATTAATGATAAATTTAATACTTACAATGCGTGAGAGAGATGTATGCAAGTTATTCCTATATTTATATTTTCTTGGGCTAAAGACTTTCTTTCCCGACAGCGCGCCAAAAATGCTTGTTGGTATTTCTAACGTCACTAACTAGAAAGCAGATATAAACCTATCACTAGCAATGGCGTCAAAAACATATATCGAGATGTTGCTTGAGATAAAACTAAAAGAAAATAATTCATTGCAGTTCATAGCATATCTGAAAAGGTTGTCGTCCCTATAGTTAAACTACTAATATGCAAAGAATAAAATATTCGTACTATGCCTTGATAAACTTCTCAATAAGTAAATAAACAATTATAATCGGGTATCCGCAAGCGCCACGAGATATGAATATACCATTGTAGCATTTTAACCGGGAGTAAGAACCGGTGTTGAATTTATATTCTACCACAGGGGAAAGAAGTCTACTATCATGGATTAACTAGCATGTGATTCTCAATCATCTCAATCATCTCTCGTATCGAAGCTTAAGTATTAAATATACCAATTACATAAGCAGGGGATCAAAGTTCACAATGATAATAAAAGTTCGATAAATAGATTCAACCAAGTCATATCGGGTGTGCAAATAGAAAGTGTCAAACGATTGGACGATAGCAATTCATAGGCTAGCTAGCATTAGAAACTCCAATATGTAACTCTAAACTATAAGTTAGGATCTACTTGATTAGTGCAATACATCTAACAATCATCGAAGAAGAACTAATTAAATCCACACATGAGGGCCGAGAATCCGTGAAGACTAAGGCCGAAACTTAGAACAAACTCGAATAATATCATCCGCTAGGCCTATATACGGGGATGGATTGCAAAGGACTCAATGATCTTTGTCACCACCACGATCTACCACACGACCCAGGCATATAGGGAGCAAACGCGGGCAAATAAGATCTAATCACCATGATTACATCCTCTCTACCACTCACCCATGATATCAATAGATGAGCGCTATACGAATCCATGCATAAACATAACGATAATTCAACTATGCTACGTGTAATCAAAGTAAACACTAGAACAAATAATCTCGAATATAAACATGATCAAGATATTCATATTAAGAACGTGTGCGGAACTTGAAGACTACTTACAGTGAAGAACTTACAAGAACGAGGCGATCTTGAGCCGGCCTCCGACGGTCGGAGCGGATTTCTCCCTTCCTACTAGATCTAATCTTGATTGCTACTCTTCCTAAAGCGGTGTTTCTAGGCGTGGGATTGATGACTTGGATCTTGAAGTCTTTGTTGATGACTTGAGAACTTGATGATCTGAAAGGGGGTCTAGGGTCTCCTTATATAGTCGGGAGGAGGTGCCAGGTGTTGGACTAGATCACAACTCGTACTCCACCCGTCGCCCTTGGATCAAACCGACATTAAACGAGCGGATTAGATTGCGTCTTAGAGGCGGTTGGAGAAGCTTACGGAACGCGGGCGTGGCGGCGAGGAGGGGGGAGGCCGACCGGCCCAAATAACGAGCCGGCCGGCCCGGGGCTAGGCCCACTCTGTGGGTCCGCGGCCCTGGTCCCTTCTCGAACCTTCGGACTCCTATTTCTTGGGTGTTAAGTCTTGATTACGTCGGGATTAGTCCGGAGCCTTCTAGAGTCTTTCTCGGAGTTGGATTGCATTACGTCGGCTCGCGGGTCTCTTTGTTTTTCTGTTTAGTCTCGTAATTCACAACTTTACCAAAGCGGGTGGAAATATGTTAGTGACACCCTATTCTAGGTTGTTATTATGATTTATACCCTTTCTCATGTTTATTTGATTAATAAATTTATATGATAACAAGTGTCAACACTTATGCACTCACGACACGAACTTGATCTTCACAACCAAGCCCTACATATTCTACATCACCTCTCATGCTCTACATTTTTTGGTAAACTAGCTTCACCTTACAAAGGAGGTATGCAAGTCCTTATATAGACTTTGCAAACCGTCATAAGAGTACACAACTCATCTCTAGCTAATCACTAGCTAGCAACAACTCATTGACACTACATAGCCAAATCCAACTTTACTACCTAATGCTAGCTAAGCATTAGCACAAAGAACAAGTCAATTTCTTTTGACTTGAACAACTCATGTCATAGATGCATGTAGATGCATCTACACATTTCTTATGACAAGATTATTTCCAACATCCACAAGTTCCCTGAAGATATTTCAAAAGGAATTTAGTGGTCAAATTGTCCTCCATTAGGTGCCCATATCCAAAAACATGATCACAGGTTTATATAGAGAGGGTACACAAAGAAAATGGTAGTAATTGGTAAAGTTACTGGGTCGAACCAACAATGCATTAGTACTTCCTAGAGTTCCTACCGGTATGCCAGTACTATGCTTAGTTTGCCAAAGTGGGAACAATGAACTAGGAGTACCATAGTCAAGAGAGAGGGAGCCGTACCAGCAATCCCCAAGCATTCCTAAAAAGCTCCAAGCTGAGAGCACATATGTATATTGTGGGAGCCCTGCATTGGAAACCAATAACAAACTATAGTTTCAGTCTTTCAGACAAGAGGCAGGGAAGGGAATACAGTGTTGATTTGGGCGAAGAATTAGAATGTAGTGTACTAGTACAAGGCATAATTGCAGAATGCAGAACTTATGGGAGCAGGGATTGCATCTGCAGCATTAGCTGGAGAAGCGCCTGGCAGATCATGCAGCTGAGAGGGGCCTAGCTTAAACGTGCTGGAGTCGTAGCGGAATGGGTACTTGGCTGGCACCAATTGGGGATCGGTGTTACTCTCGTCAGCGTTGCGGGTGCTGCCGTGGTGTTCAGAACCACGATTCTTGCCGGTGGCAGGGCACATGCGCGCCGCTGATGTTCTTGTCCAGATTTAGCAGGGCATTTGAGTATTTGACGCTGTTGTTCCTATTGGATTTCATTTGGCAGACAAGAACCTACCTAACGGAATCCTGGGTGACGTTTCAGCATTCCGCAACAGAGTGAGTGAATAGAGAGATTCCAAGCAAAATTCCAACACCATTGCTCATAAATCGAACGAACATACAGAAAAATACTGATTCCCAATAACAAATCGAAGTCGTAAATCAAACCTAACCCGTAAAACAAAAGCAAGCTCTGGTCGGGTCACCTCACCTACCCGCAAACAGAAGAAATCGATCTAAGCTCGGATGGTGCGGAAGAGAAGGGGAGCGGCGAATCGATCTCGACGAGACTCGGACGGAGCTCGGATAGGGAGGGACACTCCGCCCTGCCTAGCTGGAGGCTGCCCGCCGGCATTGAAGCCCGGATGGAGCGGAAGAGGAGGGGGGACGAGGCTCGGACGGAGCTCGGATAGGGAGGGACAGCTCCGCCCTGCCTAGCTGGAGGCTGCCCGCCGGCGCCGGGGATGGATTGGAGTTCGCCGATGTGGGAGGCGCAACAAATTGCGGTGGCCGTTGAATGGTGGGACCGCTTTTTGCTTTTGACCGTTGAACATTCTTATTTCTTGATTTTAAAAAATCAGTTTCACTTGTATGTGGTGCGAATACGCTGGCTGATTTCATATTCTCCCTTTTGTCTGGTCTAGTTCAAGAAATGCGCTCTGGTTTGGCCTACACTTGATAATCATAAATTTGACCCTAAACTGCAATAATACCGTTTTATTATGGTACCATGTATCAATATCGTTCAATGAGTTGCCGACACCGTCATAGCCTTTCTTTCTTCCATAGTTTTTAATTGTCGTCCGAATTAAAATCTTTTGCCACCTAAAATATGATGAACCTCGTAGCTAACCAAATGATTTTGCGTGACGGAAAGCGGAAACCTGGGCGGTATGCCGGCTCTGTCCGCCTGAGGGCGAGTCCTGTAGCTTCGTTCTGCATCCCCATTCGATCTCCTCCATCGTAAGCACAATCCATCCTTCCCTACCATCGATCGATTGTCCGTCTCTTGATCTATCAATCCATCCTGATTTTTTTCGCCTGATTCATCCTATTTCGAAAGTTCTCTTTGGTCAAAGCTAGACTGTTTTTGTGATTTCGTGGCCGCCGGTCGTGAGTCTGCTCGTCGCGCTTGCCTCTTGCTGAGCTGCCGGCCGCCGGCTGCTGCTCTTGCTTGCGACGGGCAATCGATTTTTTAGTCAGCAAACGTGCTTCTGAGCTGCCGGCCGCCGGCTACTGCTCTTGCTTGCCTCAGCATACTGCTTTAGTCTTGGCGTCGTTGTTGTGCTGCTACTCACCTGCCACAGGTCTGCTCCTCCATCCGCCCACCATTGATCTGTCAACCAGTCCTCTCCTCCGCCATCGTGCTGCTCGCACAACCACCGTCGCTCAAACTCAGCTGCCGCCGCCGCCCGCCATTGTTTCGGTCGCCAGTTCGCCGATCCCTCCGCTACACCGCCAGCAGCCTGTCAACGTTCTGCCTACCTCCGTCGCCTGAACTGACGAGTCGCCAGCCGCCCTCCTTTGCTACGACTGCCGCTGTCACCGGCGTTCCCCTGCTCTCCATCTGTTTTCTTTTTCCCTTCCATGATTTTCCAAGTTCCAATTTTTTTCTTAAAACTGCTGCTCGCATCATTCTTCCTCCTTCTGCCATGCCTAGCAGTAATCTGATGTTGCGGCTTCCATCTTCCATGGAGGATGTTCCTCCTGATCCCCCCTCCCCTCCACCCACAGCTCCTCCGAATCTTCTCAGCTCTGTTCCTATCACGCCCACTATGACTCGTTCACCTCACCCAGATATTAGCACCAACAGTTCAGTTGCGGCTTCCGGGCCCAGAGCTCCGGCCTTCGCTACAGTGCAGCATGCCCTCAACGATGTGAACGCCACCTCCTCCTGCATCGGCATCGGCTTTGACAAGGGCAATGATAATGACAAAGGTAACACCACGACTAAAGTTAGTCTTCTATCGTGGAATTGCCAGGGATCGGGCGGGACCCTTCGCAGATCCCAAAATGTTGCATCTCGCGGAATCTCATCGCTTCTACCGGGCGCACGGGTAATATTTATCTCGAAAACGAGGAATTCAAAGGTAACATCTGCTACTCTAATTAATCAATTCAATGTCCACAAAGCTCATGTTGTCCCGTCCCGAAGGTCGGTCTGGTGGCCTATGGTTGCTGTCTAGGGGAGATGTAGAAGTAGATGTTATTGACTCAAATTGTCATTTAATCTTTGCTATGTGTTTTAGCAAGGCTTTATGCAAAAACTTTGGTCTCGTCTGTGTGTATGGAGATCCCCATCATATTCAAACTTCAAGTATTTGGGGTCAGGTCCGTTCTTTTGTTGAAACTCATCCGGACCTACCCGTGATCTCGTATGGGTGATCTAAATGAGCTTATGAGTGTTAGTGAAAAGCTTGGGCCCAGACCCTGCTAATATTCATGCTATCTCTCAGTTTTTCTTTGTTTGATTAAAGAATGTGGTCTTTTTGATCTTGGTTATAATGACCCCAACTTACACACTGGACTAATAAGCGCTCTAATGATTTCCCTACTTATGAAAGGCTTGATAGATTTTCGCAAATTCTGAATGGTGCTCTAATTTTTCCTAATACAGTGGTTTATCATCTACCTATGATTCAAGGAGACCATTGCCCTATTTTGGGCATCACTAACTCTAAGCGCTTGTGTACTCGAGGAAAATTTTTAGGTTTGAAAATTGGTGGTCTCTTGAAAAAGACTTCAATAAGGTTGCCAAAAGCCGGTTGGTGCAGATCCTCTAGTAAGCCTTTCCACCTCAAAACTCATTACCTGGCCAATGACCTTTGAAGACGGCAAAAAACCAAACCCAACAATGTCAAAATCCTTGAAAGTTTAGAAAAGTAATCCTTGAGCTCCAAATGAAGCCCAGCGCCTCCCCAGTCCCCAAGTTATCGAAAATCCTCATTGACCAACATGAATCCATTTTAGCAAAAGAGAAGCAGTATCACCGTCGGAGATACAAAAAGAATTGGGCTGCCTATGGTGATGTGAAACACCTCTTTTTTTTCCATCGGTCCATTATTAAAAGGAGCCAAAAAAATTATATTTCCCATTTTATTAACCCTGATGGCTCCTTCTCCACCACTCCCGGACCAAATGGCTCAAAATGCTAACAATTATTTCAAAAGTATTTTTAGATGCAATGACGAGGCTGAGCAGGGATGAAAATGAGGATTGCATGGAGCATCTCACCTACCAAGGTATTTCACAAGACAACTTTTCCGACTCCACTCCGGATGTAAATGAGGTACGTAATCTAATTAATGCCATGCGTAGCAATGCTTCCCCCGGCTTTGATGGTCTAAATGCTCATTTATACAAAATCACTTGGGACTTCACGGTAAGGATGTTTTCAAACTCGTTCTTTCTTTCTACATCGAAAAAATCCTTCTGAAGATATAACAACACGCACATAGTTCTCATTCCTAAGATTAAGAATCCTTCAACACCTATGGACTACAGGCCTATAAGTCTCTGTAATGTAGCATACAAGGTTATTTCGAAATCCCTTGCAGAAAGGATCAGACATCATCTTCCCCATATCATTCATCCCTCCCAAGCAGCTTTTGTTCAAGGGCGTCATATAGCTACCAACATTATTATTGCACAGGAAATCATACATAGCTTCAACCTGAAATCGTGGAAGCAAAAAGCCTTCATGCTTAAAATAGACTTAGCCAAGGCTTTTGATAGAATAGAATGGAGTTTCATTGTCAGGGCTCTCGAGGAAGATAAGGTTTCAAAGTGAGCACTTTGTTAGTCTAGTGTACACCTGTATTTCTACCACCACTATGAGTGTTCTTATAAATGGTGAGCCCACTCCCTCCTTCCACCCTCGAAGAGGAATCAGACAAGGCTGCCCTCTCTCTCCTTATCTTTTTATAGTGGCTGTAAATGAACTTTCTATTAGAATGCAGCCCGTGCGGATCAAGACAATATAAAAGGAGTGACTCTTGGTCCTGGATGTCCTCGAATTCACTCTCTTCTCTTTGAGATGATTTAATCATTTGTGGTCAGGTTACTAAAGAGAGGAGGTAAGATCAATAACATGCTAATGAGTTTACGTAGGTCTTCGTGAATGCATCGCAAACCTCTCGTAATCTTCTATTATTTTCAGTAAAAATGTGGAGGATACGCTGAAGCAAGAGGTAAAAACTGTTTTCCCGGTTTCTGACCTCAAATCTAATTCTATTTACCTGGGCCACCCTCTCATTTTCAACCATAATGATAGAAACAAAACTTATGAGTTCATTCTTGAAATTCGAGAGGTAAGCTCAACTCTTTAAAAGCCAATAAATTGAACCATGCGGGGCACCTGTGTTACATCAATTATGTTCTCAACTTCATTCCAATTTATTATATGTCCACTATCCTCTTTTCAAAGAAATTCATCTCCAAAATAACGCGTATTATAAGTAACTTCTGGTGGGCGGGCGTCAAGGAGGACAATTCCTCCTAATTCCTTTCATTTCGGATCATGGCGGGACATTTGCGGGCCAAAAAAATGAAGGAGGATTAGGGATAAGAAATCTTTTAACGATTAATAGAAGTCTCATCCTTCATGCTTGTTGGAATGTGGCAACAGGTAAAAATCATTTTCTTTTTCTTCCATCCTCAAAGCAAAATATCATAATTCTTCTAGTTTTCGGGCAGCTAAAAATGGTAAGGCAAATTTCGCTTTTTGGGCTTCTATCATGAAGGTAAGGCAAACTCTTATTCAAAATTGTGTTGTTCATATTAAAATGGTAACTCCAGTATTTGGTCTACCCCTTGGTGCTCCATATGGAAAGAAATTCACAATCACATTAAATTTCCAATTACAGTCAATAAACTCCCTAACACTATTTCGACCTCTAGTGGTCGATAACATCATTCGTAGAATTTTGATTTTATTAATGAGGTCTTTGATACTACAGTTGCAATATCTGTCAAGAATACTATTCATCCATTCAACAAGGAAATGATGTCATTATCTGGAAACCTTCTTCTAAAGGTATTTGTTCTACAAAGGAAGTTTACAAATTCTTAACACACGGTAGAAGCCTACCCGACTTCCAACAAATGGCCCAAGATCCATAACCGATAGCCGCGGACATATGCTAATGAGGGTATGGAAAAGTAAAGCCATCCCTCCAGTAGTCAAAACCTTCTTTCGGCATCTAATTAGGAGAGCAATCGCCACGGGTAAGAGAGCAGGTAAGTTAACACCTAAAATAGAACCTTACTGTGCTCGGTGCCATCAGGAGAATAACTGTCATATCTTTTTCAAATGTGATTATGCTAGAGCAATTTGGTTCTCCTTTAATCCTACTCTGTTCTTCTGGAGGAGCAAGATGGAATTCAGTCCATCATTGCTGATCTTATTACCGAGATCCACTCGACAATCTCTTCAATCACTTTATAGTGACACTTTGGCATATTTGGTTAGCTTAAATGATCTCAAATTCAATAACAAACGGTGGACAATTTCTCATGTCCACTATGCAACAAAGGCTTTGTTACATACTTTCAATGCGGTACTCAAGACCAACTGATCCATACTGCCTCTAATGAGCAGGATGTGGGCAACAACGAACACAATATGCCTTTCAGCAACACACCGACAACAATTGCGAGTCTGGTACCAAACAAGATACCGAGAAATTGAGCTCCCGCAATGTTATATCGATCTTTGCCATTGATCGGATGAGGGCACCTTCACCAAGAGGAATGCAAGGCTAGGTGTTGTCATCATTGACAAATACCGCTCCCTCATGTTCGGATAAGGGCTCGAGCACATGGTTGCTCTTCGTCCTTCAGGTGAAGCCACAACACTCCATTTAGCTGCTCAAATCTGCAAGATCCTAAATTATGACCAAGTGTGCTTCTACACAAACAACCTTCTTACGGCCAACTCTTTCGCTCCAACAATGAAATGCATGATGCTCCAGCATCGAGATTGAACCTCTTCAAGCCGGACATCCTCTCTTTGCAAAGATCCGAATGCCACCATCTTCAAAGTCAACAGCGGGAATCTCTCAAGACATTATTTAGCTACACAAGTTGTGCATCAATATGCATCCGCTAGTTATCCGGTAATTCTACGTAATGAAATCCCGCATAAAAATTGTTGTCCTATGTTTTTCTTTGCGGGATCTTTCAACTTGGAAACGATTGTACCATCTTAAGCGGCGGTTTCTTTGCTCTATTTAATATATCCCTCTAGGGCTCTTGCCCCGTTTTTGGTCAAAAAAATGATTTTACGTGACGATTGCAAAATCTTTTCCGTGGCGGGCACCCAATTTGCGAATCTTTTAAAATAAAAACTGGATGGGCAAGCGGGTGCCCGCCACGGAAAAATCGATTTTTCCGTGGCGGGCAACATAAAAACGCCCGCCACGGAAAATCGACGCATTAACCGTGGCGGGCATGTTAGAGTGCCCGCGCCGGTAAATCAATTAATCGTGGCGGTCGTTGCATAAGGCCCGTCACCATTAATACAGTAGGCGCGTCGCGGTGCGTGCGACCCATAAGGCCCGATAGGGAAGCTAGAAGTATATAATCAGCGGTTAGGGTTTGGAGGTCTCGGCCCATCCCCCCCCCACTCTCACTTTCGCGAGGGCCACAAAGATACCTAACCCTAACCACTCCCCCTCCACTCTCTCTCCCTCTCCCCTCACGGACTCTCTTCTAGTCTCTCTCCCTCCTCACGTAGAAGACGGCCATGGGTGACACCTCCTCCTCGTCGCCGCGGATCCGGCCCCCACCTCCTCTCCGGCGTGGGATCCGGCCCCCACCTCGCGTCGCCGTCGTGGGATCCCCGCCCCCACCTCGTCGCCGTCGCGGGATCCGCCCCCACCTCGCCTCCGGTAGCGAGGGTCCCGGCCCCCACCTCATCGCCGTCGTGGGATCCGGCCCCCACCTCGTCGCCGTCGTGGGATCCGGCCCCCACCTCGTCGTCGGCGCGGGTTCGGCCTCCTCCTCCTCGGGGCCACGGATCCGGCCCCACCTCGTCGCCGTTGCAGATCCGGCCCCCACCTCGTCGTCGGCGCGGGTTCCGGCCTCCTCCTCCTCGGGGCCACGGATCCGGCCCCACCTCGTCGCCCGTTGCGAGATCCGCCCCCCTCGCGTCGGCGGCACGGGATCCAGAGGCCTCCTCCTCCTCGGGGGGCCTGGATCCGGCCCCCACCTCGTCGGGCGGCACGGGATCCGGCCTCCTCCTCCTGGGGCCACGGATCACGGCCCCCACCTCGTCGGCCGGGCGCGGGATCCGGCCCCCCACCTCGTCGGCGGCGCGGATCCGGCCTCCTCGGGTGCCACGATCAGGGCCCCACCTCGTCGGCGGCGCGGGATCTCGGCCTCCTCCTCCTCGGTCGCCGGATCGAGGTCGAGGCGGCCAGCGGCGGCGGATCCCGGCGGCGGGGTCCGGCGGCGGCGGATCTAGGTCCGGGGGCTCACCGGCGGGCTCGGATGGGCTCATTGGTGGGCTCTGGTTTATTTATTTATTTATTACATTAACCGCGACGGCGTCCCTGTCGCCCGCCACGGTTAATCGATTAATCGCGGCGGGCCCATCAGAGCCCGTCATGTTTAATCGTAGATTAACCGTGACCATTAAGGGTGACGGGCTCTCTTGCCCCGCCACGCAAAATCTTTTTTTGCCCTGTCACCTAAAAGATTTTCGGTACTTGTGCTAGTTGGGGGAAAAAGTTCGGAGAAAACATATATAATGTCACTTGCAATATATAATCACAAGCTCAAGTTAAACGGTATGGATAGTTTTGCTGCGTGATATGCGTACTTGGTACTTTTTTTTTTTTTTTTTTTTGAATCGATGCGTACTTGGTACTAGAGTTGATGGTCAAATTTAGCATTGAAAGAAAGTTACGTTGCCAAAAGTTGTCCATGGCAAAATGACTTGCAAAACGGCTAGGGCCACAGAACTTTGCAGTGTCACGTTGCAGCAACAGCCGCCCAGCGTGTGTTCGTTTTTTTTTTTTTTAGGGAAGCCCAGCGTGTGTTCGTGGGCGGGTGGATTCGCGTCGCTGGGGTAATTGGCGGCCCGAGAACGGCCCGAGACCAGTCAGGCACAGACCACGCCTTTTTTTTTGGACAGAAGTATGCCTCGTCGTCCACTAGCGTGCATCTACACTACAGACAAGATTTCCATCTGGTCAGCGTGCCACTGCCTCTCTTGCCGCAGGTGCAGTGCAGTGCAGCTCTTTGTGTGGAAGATCCGCCGCCGCTTCTGCCGCAGAACATGTCGGTCGCCTTTTGACGAATCCAGTCCACGGCAGGCTACGTTTGCCTTTAATTTCTCCCCAATGGCCGACCAATACGACTGGGTCCTGCACTCGTGCTTGTACAGAGATTAATTAGTGCCTGTCACATAATAATCCGTAGTGGGATGCAGTTTAGTTTTGCTGCTGTAAACCACTTATACACACTACGCTGGTACCAATAGTAATAATACTGGGGAACTACCCCGCGTTCTTTGCTGCGGGAATTGTTTCTCAATCGATACATATTATTATTGTTATATACAAAAGGATGAACGTGTCTCCATAATCAATCACTTTATTTGGTTTTTCAACTATATCCAATTTGTGATAGTAAGCTGATTCCCCGCGTGTTGCCGCAGGTAGGAAGGGAGTATTATTAAAGGATTTTTTATAATCACAAAGAAATATGATCTCAATTAGATGTTGAGTAGAATTACTTTGTGTTGATTACAAACATGCACACATTCAAGCAAAGTTTGCTGAACGAAATTATATCTATATTGACAAATGAGATCAAGGAAAGGTGAATGCAAAGCAAAGTTTGCATTAAGTGCATCAGTTATCAATTTGGTTACTATATTAGAATTTCCTTTTTACATAAAGCACATAAGCCTATTTATTATCATATATTCTTGACTGATTCCAATACATATGTTATTACCACAGCAGCCAATGGATTTGAAAAATATCAGCCACTCCAAATTCTTTCATTTAAACAAATTGTCATTCATCTGACAAATAGAGACATGGCAGGATTTTATCCTTGAAATAACCAAATCTAATAGTCTACAACATGTCTTACATGTGATTCTGTGTTAGCTTACATTTGCTATAGAAACTTACATTGTAGTTTAATCAATTCAGACAACAAAAACAAATTTATACATCATAGTACAGAGGTTTTGAGGAACAGATAGTCTTGGTTGCTGATCTCCTGCAGTCCAAGCTCGTGTGTTAATGGTGTTTCTAGCTGCAGCTTCTTGTCCATGTATTCCTCGGCAAGGATGGGAATGCTGCTCTTGGGCTTGATCGCACCAAATATTAACGACAGCCACACCTGATCGCTGTCGCTTCTCAGTCCCAGCACGACTGTTAATAAATACTTGAGATTCTACTATTTTGTTTCTGTAAACATTATGAAAATAGCATCTATTGTTATGAAAATAGCACAATAAGTGGGGCATACCTTATCAGCTGCAAACAATAAATTGTACAGTTTTATTCATCAAGATTTAGAAATATAGAAATATTATTAAAATCTATTGCTTCATAGTGAATGTTTTATTGTTTGCTAAAAAATCTTTTGAGGACCACATACATATTGAATGTTTCATAGCAAATACCTTCCCTTCTGCAGTTAGAGCAGAGAAAGGCAATCTGAAGCCCCAGGCGTCGTACTTTCTTCTTCAGTTTGATTGCATGGCTTCACGGTTTAGGCCCATGCATGATTCCACCACCAAGGAACTGTTGTATCCATAATTTAGTTGACTGAACTCCAAATGGATAGTATGCTTCAAGCTATCTCAGTATGAATATACATGTATCTTTACACATTCAGTCATTATAACTAACCTGAGGACCACACAGTGTTCCATGACATCCTCTTCCAGATCCTTTTGCTTGTAAAGCTTTCTTCCAGGGCCACTCACGTGACTGATAGTTTTAGTACAATGTGTCCCTGTAAAGGCAAAAAAGGGGCCTAATTTGTTAGAATGCATAACTATTCTTTTGTCAAGATGACATACATCAGCCCAAGAATTCCATAAGTGAAGGCCAAGTAAAAAATATAATGAATGATCCTATTGGTGCAACTGTTGTCTTTTAGCAAGCTGCCACCTTTTTACCCGGTGAACAATATCCCTCCTAATTGGAACATCAAAAACATCACCACTGATTTAGATTCAAACAATTGTTTTATTTCTGAATAAAAAAAGAAAATAGAATCTCTCAACCTGTAACTTATCCTTCGCGAAAAAATCCAGATGTACACAGATATATCCTTAGTTACTGTTTAGATTCATCACATAACAATATATACAATCATACATACAATATACTAACTGAACACAACCAATTTGCCCCAACTGGTGTTTCACAATCACTTTTTGGAAGGCCACTGCAGGATGATATGCCTTTTTGAAGACTTAAACTGGAAGTAGTAGATGCCATATGGACAGGCTATTTTGAAACTAAGACGATAACTAACAGGCCCTTTCCTATAAATAACGACCTATAAATTTTTTTTGTGTACACAACCATGGTGATCCAGAGACAGCCATGGTGATTCACAAAAATGGTTTTGAGACAAACCTGCTTTCAAGAGTACCCATAATGCTATTTATAAATTCCAATAAAATTCCTATAAATAAAATCCAGAAAAGTAGATTCACAGATATTTATAGATACCAATTTGTATAGGATTTATAGTTACCAATTGGTACCTATAAATAAAAGTGGTGGGGACCAATTTCTTCCTGTTCTTCCCATAATTCACAGGGTCTTTCATGTAAATATATAATCCTATTAAAATTTTTTTTCATACAACCATGTTGTCATGGTGATTCACAGATAGGGTTGCTATCATGGTCATTCACGGATAGGGTTTGGAGACAAACCTGTTTTGAAGAGTAAAACCTCAAAGATATACCTGCAAAATCACCCCCCACTTCAATTAGTTTCTTCTTTGATATTTCAGAAGGATGCCGATGAAAATGTCAGCCTGTAGCTCCATCCAAATGGCACACAAAAGCAATAGAAGTATACCTAAATTCCTAGAGAAGTTTGTTGGACCATCTATCTCAAGTGCAAGCTTCTCATCAACTAACACGGCATCAACAATGTAACCATCGATTGCATATTCTCTAACCCACTCGTGCCCTGTACTATAGAGAAGACGGCCAACCTCCTTTTGAAACGAAGAAGTTGTCTTCTGATTCAACCTTTTGCTCTTTCCTGCTTTTGCTATTTTCTCCTCAAGATTACTTCTTAAGCACAGTCCAAGGTTTTGGTATTCAATCTTCAAAGACTGGTCTGCAAGATAAACTTGTGAAGCAAACATCATGTCTTCTCTATACTGATCTGAAATCCGTTGCTCTTCGAATTGACTCAGAGTTTTCCACATATATGAAAAGAATGGACGGTCCATTTGCCCAATAACAGCATGGGACCAAGCAATATTCCCAACTGAGACATAGAAAAGCAAAAAAAGAAAAGTTGATTTCCAAACTGAATTTCCATAGCTGCAACTTCTATCCATATGTTTAATTAGCCCAGTTCCTAAAATATTGGATCTCCCAGCTGAAATGTAATATTCGTTGATACCTAAGAAACAAATATAAGTACAAAGGGAAAACTTCTGATAGGTAATGCTTGGACAAAGCAGGAAAGATTAGATAAATTTAAAGAATATTTTTCCTTTAATAATCATCTGACTAAAACATAATTGAGAGAGCAGGAACGTTTTTTTTGCGGTTGCTCACCTCGTCCTTGATCCTCACCGGTGGAGAACTGGAGCCTGTCAGTTTCAGAACGCGTCAGTACTGCCGCCCACCTCCAGGTCCCCGTCACTCCCCACCTCGCTGCTCCAGCGCCGGGGCCACCGTGCCACAGGTCGGGGAAGGGTCCGGGCCGAGCCATGCCGCCGTCGAGGACTCCATGGAAAGATCAACAGTCGCCACCACTGCTTGGTGACGGGAAGACGCGCACGGCCATGTACCGCCGTGCTGCCGTGCCTGTGGAGACGCAGATTTGCGTGGGGGGCGTGGAGGGCCGACCGTCATCGCTGCCGTGATGGTGGGTGGACCGCCGCGACGCCGGCCGCCGAAGAACGCCAAAGATCTGATGCAGACAGCGGCCAAGATCCGTCAATCCATCGTAGATAACCAAACTGGCGGCCGGCTGGCGTACACTGAGGGGATGGATGAAGAAGGCTTTGACGCAGGTGAACGGACGGAGGTGGGCGACGATAATGAAAGGCGGCCGGGGATTGTCTTCATTGAGGGCTTCAAGATGGGAGGCGAATAGGCGGAGCCGGGAGAGGGGAAGAGGCGAGGGACTGCAAACGGCCGCTCAGCCGGCGCCACCGAGACCACGACACGCTCACCCGGACGGAATAGACCGAGCCCACGACGCGCTCGAACGAAGCTTTCATATGTTTCAGTTTCCTTTACAATAGCCGTCGAAGCGCGAGAAGAAGGGCCAGTGGGGGCTCACATATCACATATCGGAGTTATAGATATCTTCGATCAGTCCAAAGAGGCTTCGAACCTATGTATATTGTCAGCTGAGCCTCTTGCTTGCTTCTACGTTATATTTACGTAGCATATACGTACGGTACGGAGTATAAAAATCTTGAATAACATAGAAAAAAAATCACCCAGCAAAGATGGCCCCCCAATGTAGCTACGCCAGTCACTTTACTTACCTTTGGTCATCAGACTAGACAGCAAGCTCTGAAAGACCTAGCAAGAGCTAGTCCCGTTATGCCTCAGTTCGGTTCCAGAGGTTTGGCCTCCGGGAATAGTTCGGACCGGATTCTTTGTTTATATTTGTATAAGATTTCATTGGCCGGAATGAATCCGGGCTTGATCCGTCGAGAAACGAACAAGCCCTTAAGCAGCACGACAAGTTTGGGTTAAGGGCACTCACAATGCAAACTCTATCATAGAGTCTAAGCTCATTTATTATTTTCATATTTATTGCATTTTGATGATGTGACAGTATATTTATGAAAAAAAAAATGAAGACTCCAAGTCTTATTTAGACTCAAGTCCCTTGTCTAGAGATAATAAATGGTCTTAGGCTACATGATAGAGTTCAACAGCATTGTGAGTGCCCTAAGCCCTAAGATTAAATGGAAGTGTAAATTTAAGTACCACTGCTAAAAACACTTTTAAGGAGGAGCTACTTTTTTTAGCTCGGGCTCCCGTCCTCAAAGTGTTTTTTTTCCTTGTCAGTTTTTAAACCGCTTCTTCACGAAAGTGTCAAGTATAGCTCCTTTGGCGATAAATCCTGCATACGCAAGTTACCACACACGGACGGAGTCCTAGGATAGCCCCAGGGGCGACTCCCCCTCCCCGTCGGCGGTCCTCCGGCCGCCGCCGGCCACCTTCGACCTCCCGCGCGAGGATCTCGGCGGCGGTGCTCCCGCCCATCCCGACCCGGATCTCCTCTCCCGGCTCCTCTCTCCCCTATTCCGCCGGATCTCGCGACTCCATGTCCGAGCCCCACAGAGCCGTCACCGGCGACTCAGGCAATGGCGCCGGCGGGGCCCTGGATCCGGTGCCCGGACCGGGTCGGGGTCGACTCGTCGGCAGACCGGCGCTCCTCTCGTCGCTGGCCCGTCCGTCGGTCTGGGCGGACTGGTAGAAAGGAGGAGGAGGCCATCCTCTCGGCCGCCATTCGCAGCGGCGGAGATGGACGGCGTCCCGGTGGACACGGCGCCATCGGCGAGGACCTCCTCGCCCGCCTTCCTGGCTGGCCAGCGAGGACCCAGCCCCTCCTCTCTCCGGCACCGTCGCCCTCCTCGCGGTTGTCGGCTTCCTCTCCGCTGCGGGCGCGGGGCGGGGACTGCGGTGCGGTGGCCCCGGGGCTGTCGTCGACCAACTCGGGAGGGGAGGCGCGCCTCACTTCAGCCGGCGTGAGGCGCTCTCGGGGCTCCGAGCGAGGCGCGACTCACCTACCCGGCGGCCATGGGGCGGCGGCGGGGTGGAGGCGCCTGCCCGTGGCCGGGACCCGGCACCATCGGAGGGGCAACCCGCACGCTGTGGGTGCTAAGAAGAAGCGCGCCGCCGCTACAAGCGCTCCTCGGTCTCATGAATGCCGCCCGTCTTGCCTTCCGGGGAGGCCGGGAGCTGCCACCATCCTCCTCCGTGGTTCGGCGCCTCCACCGCCCACCGGCCCCGCCATCGCCCTTCGGCCCGCTGCCGCCCGTCGCGCAGGTCCACGCCGCCGGGGGTCCCCGGACGCCGCGGATGGCTTTCACGGCCGGAGCGGGAAGGAGGCTCGCTTCGCGCTCCGCCCCCTCTCCCGCGGGCGGTGCCGC
The DNA here is from genome assembly GCA_015847255.1 of Hyparrhenia diplandra. Taxonomy (NCBI): domain Eukaryota; kingdom Viridiplantae; phylum Streptophyta; class Magnoliopsida; order Poales; family Poaceae; genus Hyparrhenia; species Hyparrhenia diplandra. The sequence goes on from JADLZK010012344.1 coordinate 25,251, forward strand.
CGGGCTTCGTGGGCGGGTGCTTCAAGCGCCTCCGCCGCGAACGCGTCAAGGCCAAGTGCACGTGCGGTGGCGGCTTCCAGCACTGCGGGGGAGGCACCGATCCAGCGTCGTGATCGGCCTCCGGCCGTCTCGGGTCCAAGCGTCGCCGCTCCCCACGCGCCTCCGCCGGCGGGTCGCCCAGCGGCGGGACACTGCGGGCTCGGGCGCCCTCCGCGGCGTCGCCCGCCTTCGCCGACGGATGTGGGCATCCGTGGTGACGGCTACTCCAGCGACGCGGTCCCGGTGGGACTTCCCCTCCTCCGGCGCGTCCGGCCCCGCGACCCTCACCGCACCTCCTCACGCGACATCGGCGCTCCCCGCTTGGCGTCGGTGTCCGTGCGGCGTCCTACTCCAACGACACCATCCTCGGCGGCTCGTCCTGCGTCCTCACGGGGCCGGCGAGGGTCGTCCCTCACCTTGCTGCGCCCGGCTCACGGCCAACCCGGCCGGCGGGGCGACGGGGAGGTGTCCTCGGTGTCGTCGCCGGGACGGGCCCACGGCGCCGCGACACTCCGGTCGTCGTCCGGCGTTCGAGATCGGTTGGCGGAGGAGCGGTTGGAGCGGCTGTCCTTGTGGCCCGCCGTGGCGGGAGCTGCTGCTCAGCGCCTCATTGCCGCCGTTCGACTTCCTTCGCGGCGAGCGCGGCATCACGCGCCGCGAGGCTTCCGTCAGCGTATGCGCCCAGGGAGTTCGTGGTCCGCTTCGGCTACGGCCGTGACCGCGACCGGGTCTTGGCCACTCCGGGGACGAGGAGGCGCCCTTTCTCTGAGACCACGGACCCATTCGTCGGGCGGGCGGCTCAGCTTCGCTTCCATGTCACGGGGTGGCGCCGCACGGGCTGCCTCTCCGCGCCCTCCGTCGAGGTTGCCCGGGCGGTCCTTGGCGCTTGTGCGATGGTCCAGGACACCACACGGACGGGACACCCCGGCGATGATGACTCACGAGTGCCGTTACCGCGGTCTTTGGCACCGCGCCTCGTCGACCTTCGGCGGTGATTTGTCTTCATCCCGGAGCGGAGGCGCGGTGGCGCCGGACAGAGCACCTACCCGGCTACACCCACCAATGCGGACAAGGGTCATTGCCTTCATCGAGCTTGCGCCTCGGCTCGCCGGGTGGGACGAACGGCGGCGGGGACGGCGGCGGCGGCGACGAGCCTGGCGAGCGGCAGCGGGGGGCGCGGCCAGCCATACCACGGCGTTACGGGAGCTCGCGGCACCGGACCGCGCCACTCGCCGGGAGGGGGTGGCGTCGGCGACTGCATCGGTGGGCCGGACGCTACCGCCCGGCCCGCTTTTTGGCGCTACCGCCGGCGGCCCTCCGTCTTGGTGGGCCGCCTCTCGTGCCCTCTGCCCGGCCTTCCCACCGGAGGCATTTGGCGCACCCACCCGCACACACCTACGGTCGCGACCCTTTGCTCGCCCTTGACGACCGCCTTAGCCGGTTGGTGTCGGGGAGATGTGTTAACACGCTGCGGAGCCGTGGCCGCTAGAGGGCCACTGCTAGACCGTCCCCTTCACCATCGATGTTCATCTCTAGGAAGCGTCCGCCCTCTCCGGACCCCGTCGGGGCCTTTCTTCGTGTTGCGCCTCGTCTGGCTGGGATGGCCGCTCACGCGGTAGCTCCCCCCCGGACCGGCGTGTGCGGGGTGGGGGGGAGGTGGTTTCTTGTTGACATTTTGTTATCGTATAAATTTATTAATCAAATAAACATGAGAAAAGGGTATAAATAATAATACCAACTTAGAATAGGGTGTCACTAACATATTTTTCGAAGTTTTGGTGAAGTTATGATTTGCGGGGACTAAAACAGAAAGCAGCGCAGAATTGGGTGACATACGACTCCAAGGCGTGTCCCAATCGTACTCGATCCAACTCCTACAAAGAGCAACATAGAAGTACTTCAAATGAAGAATCAAAGTACAACATTGCGAAGAGCTCGTCGAGATGATCGAAACGGATATATCATTTACCATATTCGGAGTCCGTAATCGAGGAAGATATCGGTCGCAGGGCGGGGTTCGGTAAAGCGGGCATAACTCCTCATCCGGACTCCGTTTGGACTTGAACAAATACAATTCGGAAACGGCACGACGACACGCACGCACCCACAAAAGCTCAGCCCAGGTGGGGCCCATCTTGGGCCGATCGGCCCAATAATGGGGCCGATCGGCCTGCCACCTCCGCCACGTCGGCCCCGCTTCGGAAGCTTCCTCAACCGACTCTAAGACGCAATCTAAACCGGTTGTTTAATGTCGGTTTGATCCGAGGGGCGTCGGTAGAAGCACGAGATGGATCAAGATCAAACACGAGATTAGTACCACATCGTTTGTTGAAGGCGAAGGGACGGAAGAAGACCCATATATAAAGACCCTAGACCCCCGGTTTCAAACATCTCGGATCATCTCATACATCGGATGGAGGCCGACACACGGAGAATTAGATTAGACGGCTACAATGTAATAGAATAGATCTAGTAGAGAGTTAGGGAGCGCGGGCTGCGCTCGGTTACGGAGAAGTCTTCGGTGTTCGTATATCTTTGTATCTCAACTCTATTAGACTTTATGCCATAATTATATTTATCTTCTCTAGTTACTTTTATGCCTTTCATTTATTGATTAGAATATAGTTGTTATATAATTGCATGGGATCTTCGCTCGTATTGAGTGCTCTGGTTATTCATGATGATTAGAGTAGTAATTAATAGTGTGGACATGGTGTCTAGACTAGAGGTTACCTTAGATTGCACCCGGTCCCACGGATAGTTGTGGTAGCCCTAGGTGGTGGCGACCCTAGCGGCCGGCGTATTCCACCACGTTCGGATTGGTAGTGTAGGACCGTGGTCGGGAGCTTCCTAGCCCCCTTCTCATCCCCTTTCCGCGGCTAGTGTTCTGATGTCCCGAAGTGTTCTTTTATGATCGCTATACCCTTTTCATGCCTTAGTTACTCAAGAACCAAAGTACTAGAGAAGTATTCGGGAACCTAGATCTCTCCGTTGTCCTCTCGACCTAGCTATCTATTCTATAGTATAATATTCTCTGGTTAAGTGCTATTAATTATCATTCATATCATATACATTATTTACCCCCTCACTTTAGTTTAGTTGGTATATTAAGTTAGTAGATACATGATTTTGATTTATCATAGTCTTTACCCTTGCTTCCCTGTGGAAAATATAAATAACGATACTCTGGAATACTCCCGGGTAAAAGCTACAATGGTATATATATTCTGTGCGCTTGCGGAACCCTTTATATTCTTTTTGCACTTAATAAATACCAACGGCTACCACCGAGCTCACCTTCCGGACCCGGTGAGGTTGCGGTTGCTCCCCCACGTCGTCACCCGGGCTCGGCCACCACCTCGCTGCGACCCTCCCACCCTCGTCGCGCGGGGATGGCGGGTGGGGTGACCTCATCTTGACCGAGGTTCGCCACGCGGCCACCTCCCGCCACGCCGGGCTCTCCCGTGTTCTCCACCGCTGCGCCCTCGGACCCGACAGTGCAGCCCGCCCTTCCGGCTGGGCGGACCTGCGGCGTCGCCCGGCGGCGACCACTCGCGTCGTCGTTCGCTGGCTGGACCGGACCGCTGCGGCCGAGCTGCGGCTGAGCTTTTGGGTGTACTGCGCACCGCCTCTACTCGCGCCCACTACCTCGGCCCGAACTCTCTGCCCCCAGCGGCGCCGCCCGGCGGAGGCGATATCGCGGCGTTCGTGGACTCCCTTAGGCTGCCTGCGGGCGGCCCCGTCGTCTCGCTCCCGCCGCTTCACACCTCTCGGGCGGATGGCCAGGTCCCCGAGGCGGAGCTCCCGTCTGGCGGCCAAGTCGGTCTCAGGGACCCCGGGCCGGGTGGCAGCGCGGCGCGTGCTGCTCAACAAGTGGGAGGGCCGTCCCGGCAATGCAGGCTCTTCCACTCGGACGTTTCACGGTCACCGGCGGGTGCTCGGCCGCTTTCGGGGTCACGTGCCGAGCCACAAGCGACCGCGCTGTGAGGGTCCTCTTTCGGTCTTGCGGTGCTCGCCGAGGGCGCCCGGTGCCGGTGACCGCCGCCCTGCTCTCCGTCGCCACTTTCGGAGTTACCAAATGAGTGACACACACTGGCGTGCAGGAGCGCGCGGGTACTCAACTCCATCGCCCGTCGCCAGCGCCCGTGCGCTCCATACGCCTCAACCGGCGGGCCTCCATCGTGCGCTTTGCGAGGAGACCAAGCTTCGCCGCCTTTGATGTATGTGTTAACAATGATCTAGTTGGCTCCGGTTTGACTACGCTTTCTTTTCGCTGTTGGGGTGGCTGGGGGCGCCTCCATCTCTGGCGGCGGGACCTGCAGTGCGTCTTCCTCTGCGCCCGCCGCTTCTCCGTCCTTTGTGACCATCGGGCGGCCTGCGGGCTCGGGTCACGGTGGTTTCTCACCAGCGTCTGGCCTGGCGGTGGGCGCGCCGCCAGGGGCGCTTTTCTCCACGAGCTTAGGGGCGTCGCCGCTTCTGCCCGGCCGTGGCTTGTCGTGGGGACTTCAACCTCATCTACTTGGCGGCCGACAAGAACAATGGTAAACTCAACCGATCGGCGCATGGGCCGATTTAGATCCGTCTGGGCGACCTCTGCTACACGAGCTCCACCTACTTGGCCGCCTCTACACTTGGTCCAATGGGAGGGGCAGGCCCACGCGGGCGCGTGGCCGGGCGTTCGCCCAGCTGCCGGGACTGGCTCGTCTGCTACCCCTCGCACCCAGCTGCGCTCCCTCTCGTCGGACTCCTCCGGCCACGCGCCCCCTTACGGTCTTTGGGCGTGAGCCTTGGGCTCGTCCTCGCTTCCGCTTTGACGACATCCTTCTGCGCATCGACGGGTTCATCGACGTGGTGGGGGAGGCTTGGGGGCCCCCCGATCTCGATGTCGACGCGTGCCGGGCGATGGATTCTAAGCTCCGCGCCCTCGCCAAGGCGCTCCGAGCGTGGCGGGACACTTGCGTGGGCGACATACGAATGCAGCTGGCGCTTGCGCGGACTGTGGTCCATGGGTTCGACATAGCCCAGGAGTCCAGGGTGCTTTCGCCTGGTGAGCTCGACCTACACCAGGAGCTCAAGGCAAAGACACTTGGACTCGCCTCCCTGGGCGTACCATGGCGAACCGGCGGGCTCGGACTCGTTACCTCCAGCGAGTTTGATCGTGCACCAAATTCTTCCACCTGCGGGCTGCCAGACGGAGGAAGAACTTTGCTAGCCATCTCGTGCGACGGCCAAACCTTCACTGAGGAGGAGGCCAAGGCGAACGCGGTATTCGGCTACTACAATGCCATCTTGGGGACGCCCGTTCACGGTCTCACCGCATCGACCTCAACCGTCTCGACCTCCACGCACGGACCTTGCGTAGCTTGTCGCACCCTTCACCATGGGCCGGTACGCACGGGATGGTTCGGCGACGGCGCCCGCCGCGATGCGCTTTGGGCTGATGGGTTCACCGGCCGCTTCTTCCGTGCGGCTGGCCCGTGTCGGGTCGGACGTCGTTGCGGGTATTCAGAACGCGTGGGAGGTAGACTTCGGGAGCTTACGCCACCTTAACGTGGCCTCTATGGTGCTCCTCGGAGACGAGGCGGACTCGCTGCGACCCTCGGGGACTACCGGCCTATCGGCTTGATCCCTTTCGGTGGGTAAGCTGTTCGCCAAAGGGCTAGCCATGCGTCTTCGCCCGCGACTTTCGGGCTAGTGCGTCTCAACCAGTCGCATTTGTCGCGGCCGCAAGATTCCGACAACTTCCGCGCGGTGCGGCTTCGCTTTGCCCGATGGCTTCTGCAGCGCCCAGCGCGCCGATGGTGTTCTTTGAAGGTAGACCTGGCCAAGGCCTTCGACCGTGGCTGGCCATTCCTCTGGAGGTCCTCGAGCATGCGGGCTTTCGCGGTATTTGGCGGGGCCCGGATCTCCGCTCTACTCTCCCACGGCCGGCACCAAGGTCTCGTCAATGGGCGTCGTCGCCGCGCATACGCCACGCCCGGGTTTGCGCCCGGGCGACCCCCTCTCCCCTTCCCTCTTCATCATCGTCATGGAGGTCCTCAACTCCCTCATCGCGAGGGGCGAGAGGGCGGCATGCTCGCACCATTGCCCCGGCGTGTCGGCAAGTGCGGGGACCTCCATCACAGCCAGATGACTTGGTCGTCATCCTTTCCCCAACGCCCACTGACTTCTCTTGCATTCGCCGTATCTTGGAGGCTCGCCGGCGGGGCCTCGGGCCTCGCAACCAACCTAGACAAGTGCGTCATCACTCGATCATTGCACCCGGCGGGGCCATCTCGGTGATGCGAGGTCTTCCCTGCCGTCGTCGGGACTTCCGGTCACCTACCGGGGGTCCCTCTCTCCGTCGGACGGCTGGGCGGGGGCGATTGGCGGCGCATCGTCGGCCGGGTGGCGGCGCATCCGACTGGAAGGGCAACCCTGCTGAACAAGGCGGGCGGGGAGGAGGCTCTCTCAGACCACCCTCTCGGCCATGCTGCGTCCACATCTCCATCTGTTGCGCCCTCTCGGCTTGGGCCTTGGGCGAGATCGACTCGCGCACACGGGCCTTCCTATGGACAGGCGCGGAGGCTGGTGCGGCGGGCAAGTGCATGGTGGCATGGCCGACGGTCTGCGCACCTCGCGATCTGGGTGGCCTCGGGCTACCGGATCTCGGGTGCAGGGCTTTCCCGCCCTCGACTGTTGGGAGTCGCGGGCGCCCGTGGCAGCCCGGACCTCCCTAGGTTGGCCTACCGTCCGCGGACCGGGCGCCGTCCGGCGGATGTTCGGCGCCTCGACATACTTCCGGTTGGGGGCGGCCCGGCGAGCCATCTTACGGGCGGATAGGTGGCCGGGCGGTGCCATCTGCGACCGCACCGCACCTATTCCAGGCGGTTAGGCGCCCTTAAGTGCACCGTCCGCGCTCTGCAGGACTTCGGCTTGGTTGCCACGACATCCGCGGCGCCCCCAGCGCTGCGTCCTTGGCGAACTCCTCTCCCTCCCTCACCGACCGCCTCGTGGGTATGCGGCACGGAGGACACCCGGACCGGCTCGTGTGGCGTTAGTCCACTAGTGGCCAATTCTCCTCCTCCTCCTCGGCACTGCCAGGGCTTTCTTCCACGGCGAACCGGACTCGCGAGGGCGGCGGGGTGTGGGCGCCTCCGCCCCCAAAATCAAGATTCTTTCTCACGGCTGGTGCTACATACCGCCGGCCATGGACTGCGGGGCGGGCGCAGGCATGGCCTGCGGGCGTCGGCCCACTGTGCTCGTGGAGCCGGGATAGCGAGACCATCGACCACCTTCTCGCTTCCTGTGTCTACTCCCGGATCGTTTAGCGGCGACCTTGCACGGGTCGGGATCGGCCACCTCGGGCCTCGGGCGGACGACGCCTCCTTCGTCGGCCCGGTGGCTCAAGGTCGGGCGCTCGCTCGCATGACCTTCGCGGGCCTTGGACTCCCTTGTCCTCCTCCTCTCTTGGATGCTTTGGAAGGAGAGGAATAGGCCTCTTCGTGGGCGCTGACCTCTCCACTTCGGCGATCTTGGGGCTCATCCACGACGAGGCTCACGCTTGGGTGGAGGCCGGCTTTCGGAGGCTTGCGCCGGTGCTTCACACCTTGGCGACGGGATAGCCGGCTAGTGGCCCACCTTCTTTGTCGCAACATTAGTTCACTTTAGAGTTACAACTCTCTAAGCTCCACCGTCATAGCCGGTGCTTTGTGTTAGTGTGCCCCGCCTTGTTAGCGCCCGTGCATCTCGCTAGGGCGCGCGCAAGGTTGTAAACATACATTCCTTTTTCTCTTAATGCAGAACGGGCCAAAGTGCCTGGTTTCGAAAAAAAATAGCTCCTTTGACTCTTGTGCAGAAGCTGCTGTTGAAGTCGGATCCGTATCAAACAACAGGCCCTAACAACATCAACGTCCCTCAATAAGTATAAATGTGAGCTGGATCGATTTACGACATTTGTGTTTGGGGTCCGATCCCATTCTGTAGAGAGGCTTATCAAGAAAAGTATTTCACCAAAAAAATGGCCGCCACAGGCTGTAGTAGTCAGTACGTCGCCATGATCGTGCTTGCGGGGTCGTGGTAGTCACTATACTCAGTTAGTCCGACACCAACCACGCAGACAATCCTGACCGTAGGATCCCATGTGGAAAGCTGTTGGAAGTTGATCACCACCTTCCTGTTGTAATCTCTCGTTGTCTTGCCAGTAATAAGCAGATCTAGCTAGTGCGTGTCCACGGCTAGCTCCATGCACGGTGCGCACCCAAAACAAGATCAATCTTTTTCTCTCTGTTTTCTTTTCACGTGGCTATCGCTTTCATATTAGTTATTATGTGAGGGAAAAATATGTGCATCTCCTGTGAATTATGGTCATGGACACTTTTCGGGCAATCTTCAGCGCCGACCATGTAACGGGCGGGCCCACGGCCGACGGCCTTTCCCTCCCCTCTTCCTTCCTTGGCTTGGCGACTTAAGCTTCGGCGGCAAACGGCGTGAGGGCGGACGCCGTCGGCGGCGTTCAGCGAAGTTAGGGTCTGGCGTCCCTTCCCCCTCCCTCTACTCTTTCTCCCGTTTTGTAGAATCCGGCCGGCCCGGTTTGGGCGCGACCGTCAGCACGGCGGTGGTCGGGGTTGGGCGGCGGTGAGCTCCGGCGGCGCCCGCCGCGGGCGGGGCTGGCCTCATCCGGTGGGTATGGGTGGCGGCGGTGCGAGGAATAGATCCATGGCGGGGGGTCGGACTACGAGACGGCGGCGTCAATGGCGACTAGGGTTAGGCCGACGGCGGGAGAGAAGGGGAGGGCGCCCGGCGGCGGTGGCACCGTGGTGGAGCGGGGCGGGCGACGGGCACGATGAAGGGGACAGAGGAGGAAGACGGCGGGCAGGCCTTCTTTGGGCCACTAGGTGGGCCGCCTGGTCGGCGCCTAGCAGCTCCCACTTTTCCACCATTAATCTTGGTACTTCAAATTCAAAATGCGAAATATTATGTGGGTTTTGTAATTAAGTGCGGCTAATAACGACGTACTACAATTGCAAACAGCAAAGCAATGCATATAGTTCCTGCGTTGTTGACTGTTGACTCAAGTTTTGCAAGCACATCAGCATGAATATAATTGTTATTCCTTATATATATCCTATATAAAAAGTTCTTTATATATTTGACAAAACTGTCTTAATTCGCGTTTGATCAGTGTTTAGTGTTTTTTCTAGTACAATGTGTTCTCTAGCAAGCTAGCTTGACTCTGACAAACCATTTTACTATACATACTATATACCGAAGAGACAAAAGACAGCTCGATCAAGGATATATAGATCGAGGACTATTGGATTTTTTTTTTTTTTTTGATGTGACCAGAGTGAACATCGGTGAAATGAATAGCACGTTTCCATTTCTTTTTCTGTTAAACATCGCTTTTCTTCAAGTTGCAGATTTTTTTTGATAATATGATTTGTGAATGAGAAGAGATTGTGGGTTTGCCAAGTACAGCTGATGTCGCCATCGATCAGCAAATTAATCTCCCGACGGCCTTTTGCACCACAAAAAAAAAAAAAAAAAAAAAAAACACACACACACACACTTCGCAGAAAAAAAGTGTTTGATACACAATAATGCATTTTTTGTGCATGTTATGTTATATATCTATAGAGAGTTCCGAGTTCGATACACAAATTCATTTTCATTCGGCTATACAAAGACGCACGCATTCACACAGTACGTCCACCTCCGATAAGCTACAATGGCACGTCTTGAAGTTGGCCTAGTAAGTACAAAAGTAACTCTAGGCACATGTTGATAGAAAGTCATCTGTCAGCTATTGCTAAAATAAACTACTAATATTAACCGAGATACGCTACACTCAACTAACTTTATTGGTTCCAAAAAAAACTAATTAATTCAGCTATGGTGATCAATAATGTTGAACTAGTATAATGCCATTAATTTAGTGGGAGCAAACATGATCAATTGGAATCGTATAATACTTTCATTACAACATGTTAACTTATGCGAAGAAAGAGATGTGTTTGTTTGGGGCTTAAATGCCTCGGGTACCTTTACGGTCAAGTCCATGTATCTTTGTGTTAATTAATAATGGTGTGAGAGTGTCACAGGATATTTGGCAAACAAAATTACCCATAAAAATTAAAATTTTTTATGTGGTACTTGAAAGAGTGTAATCTTAACCAAAGATAATTTGGCTAGGAGAAATTGGCATGGGGATATCAGTTGTTCCTTTTGTCATTCCTTAGAATCGATTCAACACCTCTTTTTCAATGTTCTCATGCTAAATTTCTTTGGCGCTCCCATTATATACTTTTTGGAATTGCCCCACCTTTGAATACATATGATCTGTTCCAAAATTGGTCCAAAGTGGGCAACAAAGTATAATACATTATTGTTAGCTGCATGCATCTCTTTTTTTTGGGCAATATGGTTAACCAGGGAATGAGGTGGTTTTTGACAAATGTAGACCAAAAACTCTCTTGCGGGTTCTATTCCGAGGAGCATGGCTTCGTCAATGGGCAAAACTACAAAGGCATGAAGATCTTGAGGACCAAATGACCTTTGTGGCTTCACATTTAGAAAGCTTGGCGGCTCTTGATTTCTTCGGATCCAATGGATGGCTATCTCAGAGAGAACATATTGGTTATGTTTAGTCAAAACCTTTCCTTTTATTTCCCCATGTGTGTGGTGGTTTTTAAACAGCCCAAAGCGGTTATTTATGTGTGTGATACTACGTAATAAAGGGAGTGCGATTCTATCCTCGGATAGATGAAATTTTGGATTTATTTAAATCCTTTATCTAAAAAAAAGTATAATGCCATTGAGAATTCCGTAGTTTAGGTTATGTCATGACCCGGGAATAGGGCCCGAGGAAGGGCCGGGCCCGCGAGAAGAGGGAGGCCGACCACGGCGCCCGCCCGAGCAGTCTTGTGGCGCCACGCCCGCCTCCGCCTCCCTTCCCTTTCTTGACAATTAATTCAAGAATAAAGGAGGAAATTGATTAGGATTATCTTAGGCTTTTTTGGTGTGCAAGGGAATATTCCATCTATAAGGAAGGCCCTTATTAGGAAATAAATAGGATTTGCTTGTAAAAAGGTATTCCAATCTATAAGGAGACCTTTTAGAGATTTAACTGCGATACAAGTCCCACTAGCGGGCTATAAAAGTAAAGAGTGCAGCATGTGTCTTTCGGGGCAACAAAGAGAAAGAAAAATTATCCCTTCTCTCTGCCTCCTCTACAGCCGCCCCCTACCCCTGCCAGCCTTCGATTCCCCGGCGCGCCGCCCCGCGCCACCACCCTTTACGCCACCGCCGCCGCCACCACCTTACGCCACCGCCCGCCGCCACCCCCAAGGCCTTTGTCGGCAGGTTATCGGTGATAGCCTAGCGGTGTACCCAGAAAAATAAGGAAAGTGTAAGCGATGATATGGTGGCTGTCTCAAGTGGGGCCCGGGCTCGGCTCATGTATTGTCGGCTTCGGAGATCTTCAGCAGCGCCCGGCGGTACCTTGGCTCGAGAAGAGCCGAGGCTTCAGTTCATCGGCGGCTTGGTTGTAATCTCGAACCACATGTTGGCGAGCCCGTAGAACTTGCCTTCCAATTTTCTGTCTTTGCCATAAGCATCCAACTCTCGCTTTTACAATCCCGGTCTTTGTTGACCTGCTTGATCACCAAAGCCGGGTCCCGAATACTGAAGTCTTCTAATGCCCAATTTGGGCGGCAATGCGGAGGCCGTGCAGGCAGCCTCATATTCTGCGGCATTGTTCAGCGCCCGGGAAGTGGATTCACAAAGGCGTATCAGTGTTTCCCGAGAGGCAATATGATATAGGCGCTGCGCTGGCCGTCGATGTTGAGCGAGCCGTCAGTGACCATGGTCAGCGCTCGGTGGTGTCTTCGGAGTCTCAAATCTGTCCCCTCCCGCGGATGAAGTGCGCAAAGGCTTGGGACTTGATACGTGGTCACGCTCTTGTGACGATGGTGAAACGGTGAAGCTTCGATTGCCCTTGCGGGTCGACCATTGGCATCCTTGTTTTGCAAGGCGTCAGCGGGTAGTCGGAACCACCCGTGACCGTGTGATGGTCGAGTAATGGCGTAACTAGCAGCGATGTGATGAGAATACCCGTAGAGTAATTTTTGAATATTACCAGGAGTTTTTGATTCGTTGAGTACCTCGTTGCGATGAAAGTGACCGGTGGCTGGCGAGGGTATGTGCCCTTCTTCAGCGCGCTCAACAACCCGGGGCGGTGCTAACCACCCGATTGGTCGCTGCCGATGTAGAAAGCGATATCTCCCTCGTCGTCGTTCGGCGCCACCCGGGACTGGTGGTGTAGTGAGGCTTCTTGAAGCCGTCGAAAGCCTCTTGAGCCTCGTTGGTCCATCTGAAGGCTTCTCCTGCTCGGAGGAGCTTGAAGAACGGGAGGCCCTTCTCGCCAAGTCTTGCAGCGAGGCGACTCGGGGCCGCCATACATCGATGAGCTTACGGACATCCTTGACATTTTAGAGGCGGTTTCATCGCATGATGGCGTGAGCTTCTCGGATTGGGCTCGATGCCATGCACTGCTAACAATGTTGCGAGCAAGTTCTTGGGAGGGCGCAGAAGGCGCACTTTCGGGTTGAGTTTCAGCGGTACTCGTTGAGCTTGCGAACACTCTAGTGAGGTCGTCCACCAGGGAGGAGGCGCTTTGGGTCTTCACCACGACGTCATCGACATATGCACGGCGGGTCGGGGATAAGGTCCCCCAAAGCAGCCTGAATAGCCCTATGGTAGGTAGCTCCGGCGTTCTTCAAGCCAAACGACATGGTATTGTAGCAGTAGGCGCCAAACGGAGTGATGAAGGACGTCTTCTCGGTGATCGGAGAGCGTCGATGACTTTGAGTAGCGGTCTAGGAAGGCGAGGAGCTTCGCAACTTGCGGTGGAGTCCACCACAAATTCGATACATGGTAGGCCGAAGGGGTCTTTAGGGCAAGCCCTATTGAGATCGGTATAATCAGCACATCCTCCATTCTTTATTCTTCTTTTTTACAAGGACCGGGTTAGCTAACCGATCCGGATGATACACTTCTCGAATAAAACCAGCTGACTAATAGCCTAGTTACTTACGCTTTAATAGCGGCTGATTTTCTTTATTAAGCGGCGACTACACGTTTTTACGCGGCCGGGCGTCGGCTTGACTCTTAGGCGGTGCTCGATCGGCTCCGAGGTACTCGGGCATATCCAGCGGGTTTCCGCGAAAATACTCACGTTTTCCTCGGGGAACGAGCGGCAGCGTCTTCCTACCCGGGTCAAGGTTCGTGCCGATCTTGGTGGTCTTGGTCGCGTCGCCCCTCCACCCGGTGGACATCCTTGGTGTCAGAAGGCTTAGTGGTCTTCTTCGTCCGCTCCTCCTCGGGTATTTCAAGTTCGGAGGGATTCATTTTCTTGGCGTCCTTTATGACCTCCTCGGATCGGATCGGAGGATGAACTCCGTTTGTCGAGACCTTCCTTCTCGTAGATGAGCGCCATATGCACATTATTACACGCACATGAGGACCCCCTTCTCCGTGGGGATCTTGAGGATGAGGTAGCCGTATTGCGGGATCGCCATCGACACTGGTCGACCAGGGCCGCCCAGATGATGGCGTGGTCACGATGAATCAAAGTAAACTGACGACAAAGTTCATGTCTTTGGATGTGGTGATGCTTTGGTGTGCGGCGCACCGCGAAGAGTGATTTGCCGAAGTGGGCGATTCTCCGGCAGGATACCCGAAGGGGTGGTCGTGCGGCTTGTGGTCGGCCATTGATGACCCGAGCCTGCATCGAGTTCGAACAACATGTTGAAGGCGCTGCCCGTCGATGAGGACCTTCTCGAACGCCGAGGCGTCCGATCCGGGTCGGGAGGGCGGGAAGCGCCAGGTATGGGTTGTGCACCAGCTTGGTGGAAATCAGCAGTGAATGTGATGACCCACTCGAGAGAGAACTTCGGGCCAAATAAGGGTCGGTGGCGCCCTCGCTGAAGTCCTTGCGGTCGGGACATTGCGGGCGGAGACCTTGCGATCCCTTGGACGCCGCCCAACCGTAGTGGCCGCCCATGATCCTTATGGATGATGCCATCCTCCGCCCGTCACGATGCTTGGGGTCCACGTCGTCATCTTGATCGTCCTCGGTGGCCATTAGGGAACCTTCGGCGCCTCTTCTGGCCTTTCTTCATCGAGCTTGAGCTTCTTCCGCTCACTCTCGTGTTCGGCGTTGAAGTGCGGGCACTCGGCCAAGCTGTGGTTCATGTCGGGATCTGGGGCACTTGCTTGGATTGAGCAATTTCTTGATCGGATCTTTCCGGTTGAGGGCCTTCTTCTTCCCCTCCGGCCTTGGCGTTGTTGGCGCCGCCTCCACGCCGCCTGCGATCACGGCGGCGGCACTCGCGAACCCATTTGTGTCCCACCTCAGGTGGTTACCGAATCCCTTTGGAGTCGTCGGGCGCGGTGTCGTGACGCTTCGCCGTTCCCCCTTATCGTTGTAGGGAGCATCATGCCGGGGGGTTGTCTCGTCGGGCGGAGTAGTTGTAGTCCTTCACGAAGGCGTGCTCGTCCTCGTCTGCCGGCGAACCGGGCCATGTCCGCCGGCTTGGACATGGTCGTAACCTTGTTTACGTGCGGCTTCTTGCGCGGCTCCTCGACTTGCCCGAATTCTTTGTTGGAGGCGAGGCCTTTGGTGAATGCGGCTCACGCACTCTTCGTCGGTGATGTCGAGATCGTAAGATGGACCTCGGAGAACCCGACGGATGTACTCCGGAGGCTCGTTCTTGACGGGGCTGCGAGGCGCTCAGTCGTGCCGTCCCCTAGTTGTTTGCGTGGACTTGTAATGTGGCGAAGATCTCCTTGACCTCGGACCACGTCTTGCGGATCGATCCTTTGGGAAGGGCGGGGAGCCGACGATTGGCCTTTGGTCGGTCTTGTCGGGGAAAGTAGTTGGCCATGGCGTCCTCCCCCTCCTCCCGGCCGCCACGATCGCGAATCGTAGAGCATGACCCAGCGGCGGGGTCTGGTCGCGATGTATGTGGAGAGGCGTTGATGCCCTTGAACCCAAGGGCCACCGGACTTGTCGAAGGTCACGGTGTTCACGGCCGGATGGTGGTGTGCGTGAGGTTTCCGGTCGGGTTCCGGTACATGTTGTTGTACTCGCCCGCGGGATCTCGGCTTCCCTCACCCAGGGCTTGTTGGCTTGCGGTGATGTGGTAGCGGCGTCACGGGCTGCGTTGATGCTACCCGGTCGGAGGGACAGGTGTCCTCCCCCGGCGGGGCGCTGGGTGGTTGCCCACCCGGGCCGGGTGCACAGCGCCCTACTCCTTGCTCCTCGATGTGGTGTGGGCCCGCCTTGCCCGGCCGGGCGCCTAGCTGCAGGAGGGGCGTTGTTGACACATGTTAGCGTATACTTTTAATTGTCAACTAAACATGGAAAAAGGACTAAAATATAATTAGATAACCTTATTAGGGGTTTATACTAATGATTTCCATGAGTTTTGGTAAAGTTGTGATTTGCGGGGACTTAACGAGGAAAAAACACCGAGAATTAGCGTGTCATCTGACGGGGCCAGCGGCGTAACGCAATCAACTCCGAAACAAGTCTAGAAGGCTCGGGATTACTCCCGGCGTGAGCGAGAAACTTGACAATCAAGAAAACATCATCTAGAAGACTCCGGAAGCCCGGCGCATCGGGGCCCGGGGTGGGACCCACCACGGGCGATCGACAACAACCGGCCGATCGGCTGGCTTGGCGACCAAGTCACCCCTGTCTCGGGAAGCTTCCTCCGCAGCCTCTAAGGCCTTAATCTAAACCCGGTCGTATAATGTCGGTTTGATCCAATGGTCATCGTTCATTGTCAAGGCCCATGAAGATTAGTACCATATTGCTTGCTTTGAAGGTGAAGAGACATAAGAAGACCCATATATAAGCAAGCCCCGGGGCCGCGGCTTCAATCATCTCGAGATCAACTCATCATCATATCGGATCGGATCCAGCTCTAGTCGGACGGCCTTAGCTCTAGTTCAAGAACTAGAAGTAGAAGATTAGACAAGATGTAGAACTAGAAGCCCTAGATTAGAGTTGAGTAGAGCTTCAAGTTGAGAGGAATTAGGCGCGGTTGAGGCGGGTTGAAGGAAGGCCCCGGGCTGTCGGCGCCTCCATCTTCTTCTTCCGGACGGAGTTGGTGCCATTGGAGCGCAACTCACGAGATCTTGTGATTGTTCGAGCTTCCATTCGAGTAAGTGGTATTGTCTCTATTGTTCTTAAGGTTCGTATTTCTTTGATAAGATTACTTTGATTCTTGGTTGCTCTTGAGTTGAAGTTGTTAGATTAATGTAGCGTGGTGCTTAGATTGACTAGCTTATTACGAATACCTTCTATAGGCCGGGGTGAAGACTATGTCAAGGCGTCGTGGTGGTGGCTTGGCGCCATTGAGTCCTTTATTTTGCCCCAGTTTATAGAAATCGTAGGAGCCCCTGCGTTGTTAGCGTAGATTCCCTTTATTAAGAGTTTCTTCATGACAACCCCTCTTAAGAACAATGTGCAAATGATTTACTTAAAGTGAGAACAAGACCTTCCTAATGGAACTCCTTACCTCTCTTTTAATCTAGTTTTAGCCACTCTGGATTTAGCTATACACCTCGACATACTCTCTCACCTTCTCCCTGTGGATTCGATATTTAAAGCCCTATTCGGGTGAAGTGCTCACCGGTATCCGTTCGGCTTGCGGATTATCCATCATAATATTCTGCAAGGTTAACAAATACCAACAAGCGTTCGCGTCTTGATGTTGGGATTGATGTTGGTTACCTCCTCGGGGTTGGGAGGACGCTTCTTCTTCGCCTCTGTTTGGCGGCGGATTTCTTTGACGGGAATGCCGCGGGGATGGCCGTGGCGATAACCGTCTTGGGCTATCAATAGGGGGTTGAGGTGAGCATGGGTAGCATAGATGTAACCTCACGAGCTCATCCCGTTGGGGTTCTCTCATAGGAATGCGGCCGTGGCCGTGGCAATGTTACCTTTCAGGGTATTGTGAACGGAATATTGTCAACGGTGTTGCTTCTGCATGAGGTTAGGGGAGAGTCCTCGATGGCGCCGCCCAGAGCCGTGGGTTGGGCTTGCTCGGCTGGGCGGCGGCCGGCCGCGTGCTTTGGTCTTGCTCGCGACGACGGCGCGGCTCGGTCGGCATTGCGCCCCTCCCGTGTGGCGCGTTCGTCGGTCTCCCCCTCGGGGCTGCAGATCGTCGTGACAGCCGGCGTAGATCCCCACTGTTGACACATGTTAACGTATACTTTTTTAATTGTCAACTAAACATGGAAAAGGACTAAAATATAATTAGATAACCTTATTAGGGGTTTCTACTAATGATTTCCATGAGTTTTGGTAAAGTTGTGATTTGTAGGGACTTAACGGAAAAAGCAGCGAAATTGATGTGTCATAGCATAGCGCAATCCAACTCGAAACAAGTCTAGAAGGCTCCGGAATACACCCGGCGTGAGCGAAGCTTGACAGAAGAAAACATCATCTAGAAGACTCGAAAGCCACGGCGCTTCGCGGGGCCCGGGGTGGGACCCACGGGCGGCGTCGGCCCAATGTCGCCCGTCGGGCGGCAACCGCCAAGTCGCCCCCGTCTCCGGAAGCTTCCTCCACCGCCTCTAAGACGCGATCTAAACCGGTTGTTTAATGTCGGTTTGATCCAATGGTCGCCGTACATTGTCAAGGCCCATGAAGATTAGTACCACATCGCTTCTTGTATTTGGAGAGACATAAGAAGACCCATATATAAGCAGCCCCAAAGGCGCCCCCAAAGACATCATCTCCTCATTAGCTATCAACAGGAGAAAAATCTAGGGTTTCAAATTAGAAGAGAGAGGTCCCTCTAGTTGTCTAGTTCATCTAGTTCTAGTTCTAGATCTAGTTCATCTAGTTGTAAGATCAAGGAGAGAGAGGCGGGAGAAAGGCGGAGATCGGGACTGTGCCGGATCTTCATCAACTTTATTACATCTCTGACAACTAGTTCGTCTTGACAATCTCGGGTTCTTCATTTATTATTTCTATTTATTCTATTCAATTAATTTCAGTTCTTACTTTACAATATTCTTTTGGATCTCTGCTCATTATTGAGTGCTCTAGTTTTAACGTGAAATTAGAGTAGTAATTAATAGTGTAGGCGTGGTGTCTAGACTAGAGATTGCAGAGTTTGCGCCCAATCCCACGGTTAGTTGTGGTAGCCCGGGGGGTGACAGCCTGTCGGGTCTTTTGTATTCCACCACGTTCGGGTTGGTGATTCGTAGAGCTTTTGGCGGCCTTCCCCGATCACCCTTTCCCGGTCTTTTTCGAGGATCGGGACGGTACCGTTGCTCCGGCCGTAAGTAAAGTAAAGCAAGCCTTTGATTATTTAGATCAACTTAGAATACTTAGAAAACTAAAAACCTCTCTACCCATATCATTTATCTTATCTTGGGCGATCCTAATTCTCTAGTACACTTCACGTTCCCGTGGAAATCGATACCTTGGAATACTCTCGGTGAAAGCTACATCGGTATCCGGTAAACTGCCGATTTCTACGATTGCGTTAATTTATACCAACAATCTTTTCATGCGCCGTTGCGGGATGACATTAGGCTGTTCTAGTTAGAACCACGATCATCCATCTTTTATTTATTCTTTTTACCACTCACATACCACATGGATTTCACTCCTATCATTAAATTCTTTGCTCCAAAGGCGACATGTTGGAGCCTTCACCATCTTCACACCCTATTCTTACGAGATGGCTATGAGCTTCGCCACGCTCTTATAGCCATGGTTCGGGAACAATCCTTCTACGGGTTAGCACATGAAGATCCATACACCCACCTTAGAGATTTTGAGCAATTGTGTTCTGCCGAAATATTTCGGCATGACACAAGAGACCATTAAATGGAAATTATTTCCGTTCTCCCTTGAGGGAAAGCGAGAAAATGGTATGCTCACTACGTAGGAAGCGTAAATGGAGATTGGGATGAACTTGAGACAAATTTTGTCTTGCTTTCTTCCCTCTTTATAAAATTCTTGACCTTAGAATCGAAGTGCTTACATTCAAACAAAGAGAAGGAGACTTTAGGGGCGGCTTGGGCTAGATTTACAAGCCTTACCAATTCGGCCCAACCCTTTCCTTGCGACCATGTCTGCTCTATCACTTCTATCTCGGTCTTAACAAAGGAAGTTTGCTGCATCTCGATATTGCCCGGGAGGATCATTCTCACATAAACTTGTTAGTGAAGGGAAAGCCATTCTTGAGACAATCCTTGACAACACCCCCTACAGCTGGCATTTTTGACGAGTTACAGAAGAAGGCGAAGAAGTCGAGGCCAAGCCGAAAAAACAAGGGAGACACACGTAACCCGAATGCGAAATTCCTATAAACCCCTCTAATGAATTGGTTGCCATAGAACCTCGCACGATGGGAACACATCACAACACTCTAGAGTGGCGACCCCCCATCCCAACACTTTCCTCTCGAAATCGAGGTAGATCTTTTGAAGATTTTTGGGAATGCCTCGAACTTTCCAATTCGGTGAAGCCCTACAGGTGCACTCTACACCATTTGAGGATGGTCCACACAATGATCCATTTTAATGGAGCACATTAAAGGACTCTCAGCCATTATGAGCCGTGAGTGGTTGGCGAGAAACGGGCTATCCACTGGGTAGCCCGAATCTTTGCCCCCTCAAAAGCTCTATTACGCCAACTTAAAGGAATGATCATAAAAGGCTCGTTATAGCCCCTACTGGTTGGGATGAGTATAATTTCAAAGTAAAGTAGGCGAAGATCTTTGTCCCCAACGAATTTATGATCCCATCTCATAAGCTTTTAAGACTTCCGTGCGGAGTCACTCTTGAGAGTTATGGGGTCATAAGGTCAATTCCTTTAGCATAGGAGGCTGGTATCGTCTAGATTTCCACATCTATGACATCTCGGACACGTTTCTCTTGATTGGTGTACCTTTTTTGGAACACTCTTTCAAAGCGACCCAACAAGAGTCTCTTGAATTTAAAGCTAGGAAATTCTCCTATCAATGTTTCTCTTGCTCGCTCACATAATGCGATAGTAGAACCCAAGCCCAAACAAGACCCTCTTGAGGAAGTCCTAATGGCTTCTCTAGAAGAAATGGCTGAACCCGGTCTTTGATGTTGAACACTTCATAGAAGACACTACTAGGGATGTGCTCATTGATGACCTTCTTCTTTCGTCAGCGAAGGTGGTAAATTCGTCACCCAAATACATGCGTGATGACTTTGTGGCAATTTGATATAAATCCTTGGGCTCGCGTCACATTTGGCAATGCGTGACGAAGTGGCAATTTTAGTCGCGAAGTGCTTCCCATCCATGACCAAGCGTTTGCGGTCACGAGAAATGCTCTCCTTTTATGACCATTGGCTTTGGTCATGGCTATGCCCTATTTTTCGTCGAAGATTTGATACGCTGGCGAGTTCCGGCGCCGTTGCGGTGTTTGTGCATCTGGCGTGGCGGCGTGGCGTGGCGTCGACGCCTTTGCGTGGCGTGGCGGTTGGCGTGGCGGCGTGGCGGAAACTTTGTCGCTTGTTTTCATAGCCCGCGTGGACCAGATACGCTCTACCGCGTGGCTTCATAATTTTGGTCATAGATTGTAGTCACAAAATCGTCAACAAAGACTCAAATTTTTTGGTCACAGATGAAATGTCGAGAATCGTCAACAAATAATTTGGTCACACAAAAATCAGTTAAGCGATATAATTGCAATTGATAGTAGCAAGACCACATAATTCCATGTTCAAAAAAAAAGCGATATTCAGCGAGCATACAACTCAGTGCACAACACCACCACTAGAGCATAAAACTCAGTTCACAGCACACATAAGAACAAATACTGAAAAGTTAACAGGCCTCCTCCATCCCTGGGTGTTCCTCTCTACTAGCTTCTTGTACTCCTCCAGCTCTTTTTGTTGCCTCTCCATCCTTTCGTGTATTCAAGAGCTACGCAAGAAACAAGTAGTAAGTGTATTCAAAGAGCTACATAGTACGGATCTTGCTCATGGAATAAATATATGCAGCTACTTACGTTATTTTGAAGATCTATACTATTTATTATCACGGTTCAAACTGACATCTATATATTTTAAATTGGAAACTAAAATATTTTATTTACTTCTTTAATTTGAAATGGTAAAGTGAATTGGATTGTCATTTTTGGACAGTGGAATGGTGAACTAATTCTTAGGAACCTGCATAGTATCTGAAAGGGGGAACCAAATGGGAGAGAACCATTGTTCCATCGACCAGACTGCAAGCAAATAAAATATGTAATCATAGACATCAGTGCTTTTGAGAAGTGCAACTATCGATGGGAAGTGCTAATCTAATCATAGACATCAGCTCTATTATACTGCGAATACCACACATGCATGAACAAAGTAAATAAAAGAAGTGCTACTATTAATGACAAGTTCACTCGGATTCTTCTTTCAATAAGTAATTATTCCATCTGTACTATCAAGCAATGTTAGAAAAAAAAAAATTAAATGCCCATTCAATCATGAAGAGCACCAGGTAAGCAGCTCAAAAAGCTAATGCAAAAAGTACTAGACAGCATCAAGTTATAGTCGTGTAAAGAAAACAGTAAGAAAAAATCATACTCAGAAGTCAACAATTGATATTCAGATGGCATGAGATATGTATCACCGATCCAGCTATTGATTTCTAATTTAGTAAAGCTAGGCAATAACAATTGCAAAATAAAGTTAGAACATTTACTGAATTTTTTTACCTTTTCTGCACACCAACAAGAATCAAATACCTGTAAACACTTCCTGGCAATCGTCAACCCTGCATCTCTGACAGAAAAATACATCTGGGCATGAATACAATTGGTGCACTAAATTTCAAACATCGATTCAGAATTTAAAATATACATAGAAACAACATACATACAGGGTGCGGAAGACACGTGCCTGGGCTGAAGACAGTTTCGTCCATTAGATCTAGCAGCTGGTGCATCCCATCTTCTAACCACCGATCGGATTGATCAGTACATTATTGAGGATGGTGAGTACCTTACAGGAACATGCCTTCTCAGTCCTTGATGACGTGCTTGTGGTGCTCGAGTTGGGAGTAGCAGAAGGCCGATTGCTGCGAGCAGATTCGACGAGGTCAGCGAGGCAGAGCAGATCAGGGGATCTCGCGGATCAGGGCGAGGGGATAGCGTGCCATACCAGAGGCCATGGATGCAGGACAGAGATTGGACCTGGATGGAGTCGAGGAGGCGTATGACCCGGGACCAGTTGCGGGCACTGCAGAGGCACGGAAGCTCGGTGCGGCCGGTGCCCATGGCGGCGGCGGCGGCGGCGGCGGTTCCGTGGAAGGAGCGCTCCCGCTGGAGGGAGGACCATCTCCAGCGACGGCCACGCGGCACCGCTGCTCGCCAACTCTCCACGCTAGGGCGTCGTGCTGCGCGAGGGGCTCAGCGCCGCTGCGTGTAGAAAAAGAGAAACAGAGAGGAGGTTAGGGTTTGGGAGTGGATGAAGCCATGGTTATATATATATATTAGCCTTCTGATCCAACGGCTTTGATTCATCACGTGTTCATCCAATGGCTGCAATCCACCGGGCCAAAGTAATGGGCTGAAGTAAAAGAGATAGGCAGAGAGGAGGTTATTGTTAGGGCTGCACAGTGATGACGTGAATTAGACTCTTTTTTTCCTTTTAAAAAAATTCTAAACTCGAAATTGAATAAGACATAATTTTAAACTATAAATGAATTCCAATAAAAACATCAACTACAAAATTATAGAGATAATAATTCAGATCTACAACTATTGTAATTTTCTTTTTTGCAAATGAGTTCATTAATACTTTAAAATTTAAATTATTCAAAATTTTGTTATCATACTAAAATTACGGTAATAGTAAACTTGGTCTAAAAATTGTACAAAAACACACAACACCATAGTTTGGTTCCATAAATACACCAAAAAGATTGAGGCGATTTCGAGACAATGGTACTACATCTCACACTGGCATGAGCATCTACAGCACAGTAACGAGGGCGTAATGTCGGAGATGTGAGCCATTGTGAATGTGCATCAACTTTTTTTCTAGAATCGACTCAAATTTTTTTTATCAACATACTACACCAAAATGAGGTGTCCATGCAACTTTTTAGATTTTTTAGCTACATTAGGGTATTTAAACATTTTTTGTTGAGCAAATCAATAAATAATTACGATAACAGGTAAACTTGGTCTAAAAATTGTACAAAAACACACAACACCATAGTTTGGTTCCATAAATACACCAAAAAGATTGAGGCGATTTCGAGACAATGGTACTACACATCTCACACTAGCATGAGCATCTCTAGCCTAGTGACAAGGACATGTGTCGAGATGTGAGCCATTGTGAAGATGTGCATCAACACTTTCTCTGAATCGACTCAAAAATTTTTATCAACATACTACACCAAAATGAGGTGTCCATGCAACTTTTAGATTTTTAGCTACATTAGGGTATTTAAACATTTTTTTGTTGAGCAAATCAATAAATAATTCTGATACCAAGGTAAACTTGGTCTAAAAATTACACAAATACACACAACACCATAGTTTGGTTCATAAACACCCCAAAAGATTGAGGCGATTTCGAAAAAGTGGTACTACACATCTCACACTAGCGCGTCGTCTCACCTAGTGACAAGGACATGTGTGTGAGGCGTGGGCCATTGTGAAGATGTGCATCGGCACTTTTCTCTAAATCAACTCAAATTTTTGTCAAGATATTACACCAAAAGGAGGTGTCCATGCAAGTTTTTAGATTTTTTAGCTACATTAGGGTATTTAAACAATTTTTGTTGACAAATCAATAAATAATTTGATGTGGTAGGTAAACTTGGTCTAAAAATTGCACAAATGCACACAACACTATAGTTTAGTTCCATAAACACCCCATGAAAGATTGAGAGCGATTTCGAGAAAGTGGTACTACACATCTCACTTGCACGAGCATCTCTCACTAGTGACAAGGACATTTGTGAGAGATGTGGGCCATTTGTGAAGATGAGCATCAACACTTTCTCGAATAAAACTCAATTTTGTTAGATGCTACACCAAAGGAGGTGTCCATGCAAGTTTTTAGATTTTTTGGGGCTCGTTAAGGTATTATAAAAAGGAAGGAAGCAAAAAAAATGTTGGAATAACAAAACAAAAATGCCTCTTAGGATTCGAACCTAGGACCATAGGTCCAAACTTGGGGAGTCTTGCCATTAGGCTAACCATGTGTTTTTCGTTAGTAAGGCGTGAACTATTTTATTTAACCA
Organism: Hyparrhenia diplandra; assembly: GCA_015847255.1. NCBI lineage: Eukaryota > Viridiplantae > Streptophyta > Magnoliopsida > Poales > Poaceae > Hyparrhenia > Hyparrhenia diplandra. Next base: position 49,594 of record JADLZK010012344.1, read on the forward strand.
ACTTCGCATATATGTATTAGAAGCCTAAACATTAGGTACCTTGCTAGATGCACTGTACATACACTCACACGTAACCGGGCCCTTTATACACATATGTGTATCATAATATAAATATTTACAGAATATACATATACTTATGCGGAATGCCCAATCACCGGTTCCTTGGCCCGGCTCGCAATCTCCTTCTTTGCGTTCGGTTCGCTAGGTAGCGGCATTTACCTTTCGTCCAACATCGGGGAGCGAGTCCCTCAGGCCGCAGGTCCCCAACCCGCGGTTCCGCACCAGCGTGCGGAATACGTTACAAAGAAAAAAAAAAAAAATTACCTATCTTACACAACAAAGGTGGAGTACTCTAGTGGTGAGACTCCTATTTTGTCAAGCGAAGATAATTAGGTGGGTTCAAAGCCATACGTGCAAAATTTTCTTGTAGAAAAAAGGCCAGGAAGGCTGCATGGGGAGAAGGACCATGCGATTGTGAGTCTATGACCCATGGCCTCGATTCAATTAAGAAACCCACAATTCAATTTTTATGTTCCTAAGTATTAAATAAAAAACGTTCATACTTAGGCGAAACTTGATGTAGCCTAGTGGTAACACTATTACTTGTGGAGGGCTTGGTTGTGAGTTCAAACCACCCTTAGCGCATTATTTTTGCGAAATAATTGGGGGCCAGCGCTTAGCGTGTGGCCAGGTTAGTGGAGCGTTTGTAAAAATTGTTATGGGCCAAGGCGAGTTGGTGGGCTGTTTTTCAAAAGCGAGGAGGCCAAGTGGAGCATGACCTAGTGGGCCTTCGGTTAAAAAAAACTGTTGTTGTGGGCCACATCGAGTTGGGGGTTGTGAGCGGCCATATCGGTTGGTGGTTCTCGAGGTGGGACCGTTTGGTGGGGCAAGCGGAGAGTTTGTTGTGAGAAAACTAATCGGACAAGCGACTCGAGGTGGGACCACTTGGTGGTTTCTTGGAGGCCCACTTGAGAAAATGAAAATTTGGCGGGCCATTTGGCCCAAAAAATGCGACACCGTCAATTCTTGAGGTGGGCCAAACCACATACGATGATTACCCAAAACCATTTTGTTTCATCATTAGGTGCGCCAAACAATGGTTTCCCTAAAAAAATCGCCAAGCGATGCGTAGCATGGGAATCACAATCTATGGCGATGATCTTACGTTGTTTTTGTGTCGTTCCTATCATTTTCGTCATCAAACTTTAAGCCAAATCTTAGTCACTTGTAACTTATAAGCGAAGAATAAAATTTGGTCATAGAATGTTATTATTCCATGGCGAAAGTAACCGGCGTCACTAGCAAAACGTCACTGAAATGATCATATTTCTACTAGTGAAAGAGGAAGAACTAGCGAGCCTATTGAATTAGATACAAGCTGAAGTGCCACCCACGACCCTCAATTGAAATTTTGAAACCACTTCCTCTGGTCTAAAATATGTCTTTCTCAATAATACCAGAAACTCCGACCATTATCGGTGACAAGCTTTCCCAGAAGAAACTTATAAAATTGTCTTGTCTTAGAAAGACATAAATCGACCATAGGCTACTCACTTGAAGACCTCATAGGGATTAGTCCCCAACTCTGCGCGCATCGTATTCCTACTGATCTGATGCATTACCCTCAAGGGAACCACAACGGAGGCTTAACAATGCTATGCGAGATGTTGTTAGAAAGAGGTCCTCAAGCTTTTACACGCAGGGATTATCTATCATTGCCACATAGCGAAGTAGGTTAGTCTGTCCAAGTAGTACCAAAGAAAGGAGGAATGACGGTTGTTAGAAATGAGAGAAATGAACTCATTCCTCGGTAGCTGTCCTTGGGGTGGCGTATGTGCATTGACTACGAAAACTCAACAAGGCCACAAAAGAAAGATCACTTTTCGTTGCCCTTCATCGATGAGATCTTTGGAGCGACTTGCAAATCACTCTTTCTTTTGTTTCCTTGATGGGTATTCGGATATCATCAAATCGATCCACCACGATGACCAAAATAAGACAACTTTCACATGCCGTATGGAACTTATGCATACCGACGAATGTCGTTCGGGTTGTGCAGCGCTCGACTTCTTTTCAGCGGTGCATGATGTCTATCTTCTACGAAATGATTGAAAAGATTATGGAGGTGTTCATGGATGACTTTACCGTCATGGCAAAACCTTCAATGATTGCTTGGAGAATTTAGACAAAGTTCTACAAAGATATAAAGAAAATTCCTTAGTCTGAGCTGGGAGAAATGTCATTTTATGGTTCGGGAAGGAATAGTGCTAGGACATAAGATATCCGAACATGGGATAGAAGTGGATAGAGCAAAGATAGAAGTTATTGAACAACTTCCACCTCCCACAAATGTGAAAGGGGTCAGAAGCTTTCTAGGCCTTGAGGTTCTATAGGCGTTTCATCAAAAACTTTTCTCAAATTGCTAGACCCACGACTAGCCTCTTAGCTAAAGATGCACCTTTCGTCTTCGACAATGAGTGCTATGAATCATTTCAAATCCTTAAGAATGCACTCATCTCGGCTCAATCATTCGACCACACGATTGGGCGTTACCTTTTGAGATCATGTGTGATGCTAGCGGCGTTGCAAAGGAGGAGCCGTTCTTGGCCAAACTAAGGATAAAAGCATCATGCTATATCCTATGCTAGCAAAACCTTATCCAGGACCACGGCTTAATTATACTACCCTTTGAGAAAAAGGAAATGTTGGCCGTCGTCTTTGCTATAGACAAGTTTAGATCTTACTTAGTGGGGAAAAGGATTATTATTTACACAGACCATCTTTGCCCTTAAATACCTCCTCACTAAGAAAAGATGCTAAGCCACGATTAATCAGATGGATTCTTCTACTCCAAGAATTTGACATAGAAATAAGAGATAAGAAAGGAGTAGAGAACTCGGTAGGTGACCACTTGTCTAGGCTTCGGTATAAGGAAACATTTGAGTTACCTATTAATGACTATATGAGGGGCGACACGCTCCTCAAGGTCACACACTCAGACCCTTGAGTGCGCGGATATTGTGAATTACATGGTTGCGAGGTTATGTAGCACGGGGCGGATAAGAAGAAACTCAAATATGATGCTCATTTGTCATTTATGGGATGATCCATATCTCTATCAGTATGTTAGATGTATTGCTACGTAGATGTGTCCCGATAGAAGAAGGCTTAAAGATAATAGGCAGATGTCATGCATCACCCTATGGGGACACTATGGAGCATTCACACATGCTAAGATCCGGCAAAGTGGATTCTATTGGCCAACAATGTATCAAGATACAAAAAGACTATGTGAGAAGATGCGCTAGATGCCGAAGCATGGGAACATTAATACTCGAGATGCAATGCCCCTTGAACAACCTTCAAGTAGAGTTATTTGATGTTTGGGGGATTGATTACATGGGACCATTCCCAAGATACGGTGATGCTGAATACATCCTAGTGGTCATCGACTATGTGTCCAAGTGGGTAGAAGCACTACCATGCCGTGCCAATGATTCAAAGCATGCCAAGAAGATGTTCCAAGAAGTGATATTCCCAAGATTTGGCACACCTCGGATGGTCATAAGTGATGGAGGATCACACTTCATTGACAAATCCTTGAGAACAGTTTCTAAAGCACATGGAGTCAAACACAACATAGCAACACCCTACCATCCTCAAACAAGCGGTCAAGCGTGAGACATCAAATAAGCGGATCAAGAACATTCTATAAAGACCGTGGATGAGATGGGAAAGAAATGGAAACACAAGCTCCATGATGCACTATGGGCATATCGAACCGCGTATAAGACACCCATAGGCATGTCACCTTATCAACTTCGTATATGGAAAAACATGCCACTTGCACGTGGAATTGGAATTTAGAGCTCCTTTGGGCAATCAAGAAATGGAATATGGATCTCCCTCTGGCAGGCAGACGGATGCAACTATCGAGCTAGAGGAATGGGAGAAAAAAGCTTATCACAATTCCAAGATCTACAAAAGAGAACGAAAGGTGGCATGACAAGAGGATCAAGCATAAGGAGTTCAATCACGGAGATAAAGTCCCTCTTTGTTCAACTCAAGAGTGAAGCTCTTGGTCATGGAAAACTTCGAAGCAAGTGGGAAGGGCCATTCAAAGTAATTGAGGTCGCACCACATGGCGCCGTTACACTTCAAGATGATACAGGTAACACATTTAAGGTAAATGGCCATCGTTTGAAAGTTTTTCTAGAACACGAGAACTTAGAAGAAATTGATTTGATTGAATTCTTGCAATTCAATGATCCACTCTAATAGAATCAACAAAGGCTTAAGTGGCCAACCGCTAACGCTTAACCAGTTCCACAAGTTTTGTTGTCTATTTGAGTTGAGCAGGATTTGAAGGACCAGCAAAGAGTAAGATACGACGGAGTAGAGGCGTGTTACTACTTAACAAAAGAACTATCTTCATCGGTGCGCCATCAAGTAAGGCCAACACCACTACTCTTGTCTACCTCACTTCACCATCACCAAGCGACTATGTCAATGTCCGGCTTGGGGGAGGGCATCCCCATCTATCCAGGTAAGTATTCTTTCCTTTTTATCTTATTAGCTAGTTTTATATATATATTTGCTTTTGCTAGATATAATGAGTCTTAATTAGAGTCTTAGTTTGTGAGAGTCTAAATAAATGCTAGATTGCTTTCCTTCCTTTTTATTATGATCTTGATGATATATGCTAAGGAAATGATGAATAGTTGCTCCACCTTAATTCCTCTTAAAAGTACTTACACTTTGGACTTAGATTCTCCCAAAGCTTTAAATGCTTAATTTGCTCTAAACCCAAACACCTGTGGGAAGTACATGCTTAATCTCGAGTCTTAGCATTGAAAGATAAAAGTACATGAAAAGTTGAGCTCTTGTTTATCATACTCTTAGAGATACGATTCTGGTTTTATCTTTGAAAATTATAAAATATTACATGATGAGTTCCTTAGCTATGACCCTTAAAAGTTTATCATTCGCATCAAGATCATCCCACTCCACTAAATACTGCTTTGCTTCTAACCTGGAATACGCCTCCCCATACTCCATCAAGCCGCTAGCCATAATTAAAAAAAAAAATAAACTCTTGCAATCTTTGGATATGTCTCTCTCGGTGCTTTTATGTCAAGTAGAGGCTGGGCTACATTCGAAAAAAAAAAAAAAAAGCAAAGAAGAGAGAAAAGAGAAGAAAAAAGAAAATAAATATTTAGAGAGAAAAAAGTGAGGCGAGAGAGGGAGAGTAATGGACAAAAAGTCATACTAGGCGAGAAGGGCCTACCTCCTAATAATAATAAAAATGTATTTAGAGATGAATAATGGACACGTGTCCGAGGGTGAGTAGGGCCCACATCTCTAAGGAGAGAAAAATGGGCATAAGTCCGGGGCAAAGCCCACCTCTCCAAGAATGGACAGCCAGTCCTAGCAATTTTTAGAAAAGAGATATAGTCCAAGATGCTTGAGAAGAAAAATATTAGATAAGGCTAAAGGCTATTTACTACCTTTCATCCTCATCCACTTCACCACTATCATCCCACTATGTATGTCCTACCACATGTGTAACTCCACTATCACCATCTACTTAAGAGGGTCATACATAGGATCTCCGAGTTTCTTTTGAACAATATTGCAAAACCCCAGGATGATAGTTGATCAAAGAATTTGAGACATGGTACTTAACTTAATTGTTTTATCTTGCTTATGATTCGTGAAAAGGCTACACCCCATGGTAAATAAGTATGAGCAATCTGGTCAAGAGGAGAATTTATTTCTGAGTAACACAGTACTGCTGAGGTATGAAAGCGTAGTAGCAACTCCTGATCCTACTATAGCATATAGCTTTGCTAGGGACTAGCAAAGGGTAAGCTTGGGGAGTTTGTTGACACATGTTAACGTATACTTTTAATTGTCAACTAAACATGGAAAAGGACTAAAATATAATTAGATAACCTTATTAGGGGTTTCTACTAATGATTTCCATGAGTTTTGGTAAAGTTGTGATTTGCAGGGACTTAACGAGAAAAAAGCAGAAATTGATGTGTCATAGCGCAATAATCCAACTAAAACAAGTCTAGAAGGCTCGGAATACACGGCGTGAGCGAAACTTGACAGAAGAAAACATCATCTAGAAGACTCCGAAGCCACGGCGCGCGGCGGGGGCCGAGGGTGGGACCCACCGGGGCGATCGGCCCAATAATCGGGCCGATCGGCTGGCAACCGCCAAGTCGCCCCTGTCTCGGAAGCTTCCTCCCAGCCTCTAAGACGCGATCTAAACCGGTTGTTTAATGTCGGTTTGATCCAATGGTCGCCGTACATTGTCAAGGCCCATGAAGATTAGTACCACATAAACTGGCGGCGATTTGGAGAGACATAAGAAGACCCATATATAAGCAGCCCCAAAGGCGCCCCCAAGAGACATCATCTCCTCATTAGCTATCAACGAGAGAGAAAAATCTAGGGTTTCAAATTAGAAAGAGAGGTCCCTCTAGTTGTCTAGTTCATCTAGTTCTAGTTCTAGATCTAGTTCATCTAGTTGTAAGATCAAGGAGAGAGGAGGCGGAGAAAGGCTGGAGATCAGGGACTGTGGGATCTTCATCAACATTTAATACATCTCTGACAACTAGTTCGTCTTGGCAATCTCCAGGTTCTTCATTTATTATTTCTATTTATTCTATTCAATTAATTTCAGTTCTTACTTTACAATATTTCTTTGGATCTCTGCTCGTATTGAGTGCTCTAGTTTTAACGTGAAATTAGAGTAGTAATTAATAGTGTAGGCGTGGTGTCTAGACTAGAGATTACCCGAGTTTTGCGCCCAATCCACGGTTAGTTGTGGTAGCCCGGGGGTGGCTTGACCTGTCGGGTCTTTGTATTCCACCACGTTCGGGTTGGTGATTCGTAGAGCTTTTGGCGGCCTTCCCCGATCACCCTTTCGAGTCTTTTCGAGGATCGGGGCCGGTACCGTTGCTCGGCGTAAAGTAAAAGTAAAGCAAGCCTTTGATTATTTAGATCAACTTAGAATACTTAGAAAACTAAAAACCTCTCTACCCATATCATTTATCTTATCTTGGGCGATCCTAATTCTCCTAGTACACTTCCGTTCCCCGTGGAAATCGATACCTTGGAATACTCTCGGGTGAAAGCTACATCGGTATCCGTGCGCTTGCGGATTTCTCTGTTAGCGTTAATTTATACCAACACCCCCGCCGTGGACGTCTCTAGGGGGGAGCGGCTCGGGAGCAAACAGCGGGGAATCATAGCCGAGATCCATCTCGGCCGACTCCTCGGCGAGAGTGGTGGTGATCTCGGATGAAGAGAAGGAAGAGACGATGATGCGGCCGTCCTGGCTTCGGTGGCCTCCTCCTCCTCGGGGATCGGGGAGAGCTTGGCCATGCAGATCTCGTGGTCGGCTGGGGCGGGCCGCCCTCTCGATGCGTCGGGCGTCGGCGAAGTCGTAGGGGCCGGGCGGCCCTCAGGCCGATCCCGAGCCCGGCCTGCGCTCGGCGGGCGGAGGTGGTCGAAAGTGGGCGACCCGTCGCCGGGGAGTAGTGGTGACGACCGGATCTGGCCAGGAGAGCATGACTCTCGACCCGGTCGATTCTCCTCGGCGCGGCGACGAGTTGCCCCCGTTGTTGTCAAAGTTGTCCCTGTTGGCGGCGATCTAGTCGAGTCAACCAAAGGGGAAGACTCACCCATACCCAATGCGAGCTTGTCGAGAGTCCTCGGCGGGTTGTCGAGTCGTGGATGAAGCATCGTTGGTGCGGATGCGAAGGGGTGGGTGGCGGATCGGAATCGGCGGCCCCTGGCTCCTTTGTAGAAGCCGAGGCGGAACTATTGAAGCGGATCTTGCGGCCGCAGTTGGATCCGGGCGGCGCAGGGGTGTTGGCCGAGGATGGCGCCGTTGTTCCGAGCGATCGTCCGAACTAGATGTCTTCCGCGGATCGACCGCCATGGAATCGGGGAAGATCACCATCTTGCTAGTCATGGCGTCTTCGTGCACACCCCTACTGGCGCGCCCGGTGTCGACGGAGTTATCGGCGATAGCCTAGCGGTGTACCCAAGCTAGTAGATTGAGCGGTAGAGGTGCGCTAGGCGACTAACAAGACATTTAAAAGCGAGAACGGCGAAGGGGAAAAACACGCGGGTTTACCTAGGTTCGACGCCTTGATGGCGTAAAACCTCGTCTGCTTAGATTGTATTGGTGATTGATTATTCGATGTCCCTAGAGGGGACCCGCTGCGCCTTATATAGTCAGGGGCGAGGGTTACAGGTTGGATCAAGCCGACAAGATCTATCCCCTGTCGGTTACAATAGGGAAGTTTGTGGTAATTACAATAGAGCTATACAAGGGAATTATCTTGGCGACCCGTTTTTTTACTCAGTGATCCCCGATGGCCGCCGTCTTGTGGCCGCCGAGGGCTTGGAGTCTGCGTCTGGGCGGCTTGGAAGGCTCAAAGACGAAGTGGGCCATGAGGGGATAGAGGTTTATCCCCCCACCGCCGCCACCGCCGCCATCACCACCACCACCTCCTTGCCGCCACCTCTCTCGCCGCTAACGCCGGGTGCGCCCGGCCCTACGGGGCGCACCGAGGCCACGCGGTCACGCCCATTGATGCGGGTTGTGATAGGTTATGTGTTAGGCGGCTAGGCCATTGTTATTTGTGATTTGTAGCAATTTAATCTCCTTGTGGGCTCCAAATTTTGGTTAAACCATATTAATCTCCCTTTATTAAATACACATCTATTATTTAGCACAACAAAATCCACGACCGAGAACGTTGATGACGTGGACGGTGGATCCAACAATTATGGCGGGTCCCACCACTCCAGCTGCACCAGCGCCGCTCGCTCGCACGTCGAGCGCCCCGTCATAAAATTCCGTTTCCCGTAACCCACCCCACCTCTATTTCTTTTGCTCAAACAAAAAAACAAAACAAATCGAATCGAGTCACTGCCTTGTGGGCCCGCACTAACTGCAAGCGGACTTTCCGCCTCGTTCAAACGGCACGTTTATATTCATTTATTCATTAGTAGATCCTTGATTCATGGACTCTTTTCTCCCTCTCCAATAACAAGTCTTCGTTCCCTTCTCCACCACGTCCTGCTCCTCCACGGCTCCACGCCACGCGCCTCCGGCTCCCACGGCCTGATCGCGCCATGGTGACGGCGGTGGTGGAGTCCCCGCTACGGCAGAGGCAGAGACAAAGGCTTCGGTCGCCGCTGGCCGACGCAGGCAGCACCGGCGGCGTCGGTGACGACGACTTGGAGGTCCGGCACTTTCGCCCCGCGAAGCGCGCGTCCGGGTCCAGCGGCGGCGGGATGCGTGGCCGTTCAGCGCCACCGGAGATCGAGATCCCCACCAGCGGCAACGGCGCCATCGGCGGCGGCGGAGGCGTTGGCAGCGGGCGCGGGTACACGAGCCTGCGCGACATCATGTCGTCGCCCAGGACACCATCTCCCCAACGACAACGACGTACCCGGCGGCATCGGCGGTGGCGCGGTGGTGGTTGGGATTGGGAAGGCGGACGTGCACATGATCCGGCACCCGCTGGTGAAGCACGCGGCGTACGTGTACCTCCAGCTGACGCCGTCCGCGAGGGACGTGGAGGCGCGGAGGCGGATGATGCTCCAGCGGCGGCGCATCGGCAGCGGCGGTGGTGGATCGCTGTGCGGAATCTTCCTCGGGTGCTTCGGGTTCCTCGAAGCGTTCTTCGGATGTGGAGGTGACTGACCGGCGTCACCGCCGACGACGCAGATTCACAGTTTCGTTTTCGATTACGATTTGTTTTTTAAAAGAAAATTGTTGTTCCTGATAGATGTAACTCTGTTCGTCTCTGTTTTTGGAATTGTAAATATTTCAATTTTTATTAGATTAGAAACAATAGAGAGAGATACTGATACGAACAGAAGTTTAGTAACAGATGATTGTTTTGGATTATCTGTGATTTGCCATCATGAACTCGTGAATGAGAATGATGCACGGCAGTGTCGAACTAGAAGTACGGTAATGGCGGCGGAGGCCGGCCAGGTGGTCAAAGATGGACGGCGGCGGTGGTCGGCCAGCCAGCCGCCGGCGTTTGTTGGCGCCGGGCCACCACTCACACACCTGAATGAATACCAACCTGCTCCCCTGTCGCACATGGGAGGACGCACAAACAAAACCCGGCCCCAATCATTGCCAGCAATCGCTCGCGCAGTCGTGCTCGCATTGCCTGTCCGTTGGGCGTCGGCGCCGGCAGGTAGGCAACGCGCCCGCCGCGATCTGTCCGTGTCAAGCACATGGGAGACGGTTGCTCGGCCGGCTGGTGCGAGCTCGGGACGGTTTCCGTTGGTGGACGCGACGGAAACGAATGCAGCGGCGTCGTTCGTCTGCCTGGCTTGAGGCTGCGTGTGCGCCGCGCGCGGCCTCCGGTCGGAACGCCGGGCAAGTTGTGGGAGGATGATGTTTCCAAGAGTTCCAGATAGGATCAGAGTTATTAGTCACTCACATAGGAGGAGGGTACTACTCTAGTCTTTTTGCTTTTGATTTGACTTGGGCAGATGTCACGGGCAGGAACGCGGATGGTGGGTGTGTCCGTGGGTGTTCCTGAGTTCACACTGGTCAGCGCGCAGCAATATGGCGCTGACAACATAACAGAGCAGGCGAGAGCCCGTGACAACGGTGGATCTTTTCTTGGAGACCTGTTGTTGAGAGCATGCCGCGAGATCCCGATCCCGATCCGTGCAGGTCGATCGCCGGAGGTCGGAGGATAAGAGGCACACCACAAACACACGGGAGGGACAGTTGGTGCGTGACGTGCGTCCGTCGTCTCCGGGCGGGTTCGTTCCAGCGCCGTGGTCAGCCATCCGGTGGGCTTGGATCCGAAGAAAAGCGGCAGCCGGGGCTGGGGCTGGCGCTGGCGCTGGCGCTGGCTGGCGGGCTGCACCTTCATCTGCGTGGGCCGAATATCTGGTTGTGGGAGTGGGTAGCCATGGGCTCTCGTAGGCCTTTGGGGCTGACGACTTCTGGGCTAGGACAACTGCATTGCATCATTCCCTTCCGTAATAGCCATGTTCCGTTGCGCGTCGGCGAGGCAGGCAGGCAGCGCGCCACGATCCATCGGTGTCCGCGCACATGGGATGGGAGACGCTTGTTCGGCCGGCAGGTCGAGCTGGGGCCTCAGGACGGCTGGCTGGTTCCTTTGGTGGAGGTGGACACAATGGAATGCAAGCCGTCGTACTTTCGTCTGCTCGGCTCGACGCGGCCTCCGGCGTTTGGAACGCAGCCGGGCACGACGTCGTGAGTCACACGGCACAAGTTATAGGAGACGTTCCGAGTTCCAGATAGGATCAGACACATAGGATTCGGTCCTTTTTCTTTCTTTTGATTTGACTTGGGGCAGGAAACACGGAACGTGGTGGCTGGGTGTTCCTGAGTTCACACTGCTCACTGGTCAATGCGGGCGGGCAACCAGCAATGGCGATGACACGACGAGGAGGGACAGAGAGCCCAGCCCGTGTGACATGGTGGCCTTTTCGTGACACCTGGGAGCCATCCGGTGGGCCAGGATCGCAAGAGAAGAGAAGCGGTGGCGGGCTGTACCTCCATGGGCCGACTTCCAGATTGGGGCGTGTGCCCTATAGGACGCCATGGGCCAATATAGCGCTCGGCCCCGACTGCCGCTTTTTTTTTTCCAGATTCTGGCCCACTGGACGGTGACCGCGCCGCACGGAGACGCACCAATTGCTTGAGCCTGCCAGACGATGTCCCACCGTGTTGTCACTCCACGTCTGCTGCGTTCACATCCACTCGCCTCGACAAGTCGACGGGCTCGATGCTCGTCGCTTGCCAACCCCCACGATGCTCGCGCCGCCACCGGCCGCCCAATGGCCAGGGCGTGCACCTGCTGCCCCACGCGACGGCGGCCCCCGGGCCAATTTCTGCGCCCTGCGGTAGGTTGGCCGGCCGCCGGTGGGCGGTGGCACCGCAGGTCCACGACACAACTACAACAGGCAAGTCTATACTATTCTGCTCTCTTGCAGCATTGTCTTGCCAGGTTCAAGGTTAAGCGATTTGTGAATTGGTAGATGGCCTGGGCATTAGTCTCATTAATGATAGGTATATGTGGGTTAATTTGGGAGACCACCAGAGATAGACCAGAGATAGATCTGCTGCAACTAGGAAACTCCTGAGCTTTTTTTTTTTTTTTTTCTGTATATAGAATTTGTCACTACTTTACCAAATTTAAAGCTCCTTATAATACAGTAAATTAATGACTTTTCTGTGTGAGATGTGACACTGAACGGTGAAGAATCTAATGTCTAGTAGCATTCAGTAGTTGGGAAGAGTTTAGCACTATATATGGGTTCAATGCAAGATGCAAATATATACTGCAAATTTCGCAAGTTCTTGTCATTTTAAGCTACTATTAGGTAGTGAGCTTACATATATGATAAAATCAATGCTAGTTATGCTGCCCGCACCAAGTTTTCGCCATGATAGGCCCTAGTCTTGGATAAATCATCCTGGGTCTGACACTGCATCTATTCTTATACTATTTCATTTTTGAGGGTACAACACTCATACAGAATCATGTCCAGATGACCGCTAAATTATTCTCAATATATATAACCTGCAAGTCACAACATTCCCAATTACCTAAACTAGCGACACTTTTAGGATCCATACGGAGTCTCACTTGCACACCGAGTTGACAGATGATCTAATCTAGTAACGCTGAGGCCTCTGCATAGCCTGCACTGAAACAGAGTAATCCTTCTTGATGTCCTGGAGCTTCGTGACTACATCCTTCATCGCCATCCTCTGCCCCCGCTGACTCGTGCGAACACATAATGCCTAGCTCAAATACTGACACGAGAATGCTGCAGCTAGTGCTTGTCGAGGAAGATCCCATAGGAGTGTCATCCTGGTGATCGAGGCAAATGTGGCGGAATTCTTCGTCTTGTAATAGCTTGGTGTCTACAATGTCTATAAGCCTTGCTGGCAATGCTTGAGTGACCCACTGTCTCAAACTCAACCCGTTGACAAACATGAGATCTGTAGGCCTCTTCCCGGTAAAGACCTCGAGCATCATGATTCGAAGCTGAACACGTCACTCTTCTGCGATGCCTTTCCCATGAATGCATATTCTGTCATACAAAATTTTGAGTAACTTCAGAATAGTATGATATAAATAAGGGGCTGCATATGTCTTGACAAAGAAATAGTGGATATATCCAAAACAATGAGATCGGTTATAATACCTGGTGCCATATATCCAATTGTCCCTGGCATGCTTACTGAAATCATGGAGTTGTTGTCTCCCAACAATAACTTCGCGATGCCAAAGTCCGCCACATGGGCAGTCATCTCTTCATCAAAGAGCACATTGCTAGGTTTCAGGTCGCAATGCAGGATAACCTCGTGGTGGCCATGGTGCAGATAGTCCATTGCCATCGCCATGTCTAGCATGACGCCCAACCTCATGAGGAATCCCATGTATGGCCTGCTTTCAGTGTGCAGGTGTTCCTCCAGGCTACCATTAGGCATGTATTGCAGCAACAGTGCTCTGAAATCCAAGTTGGAACAAGTGCTAAGTATCCTTATGAGGTTGTGATGCCTGGCTGTTCGTAACACTTTGCATTCAGCATCGAAGCTTTGCATGGCCGTCTCGACTTGCATGTTGAGCACTTTTATCGCAACAACCATACCATCATCCAGTTGGGCCTTGAAAACTTTGCCAAAGCTTCCAACCCCAAGTAAGTTGTTCTCGCTGAAATTATCCGTGGCACGGACAATTTCATAGTAGGAAAACTGGCCTATGGCCAATCATAGCATCAGCCATATCTATAGAAGATGTAACATTTGGCTTCTTTGTTCTCTTTTTTTATCAATAGGTATAAGCAAATAATAATGGCACCAAAAGCTATGGTGGCAGCAGGAAGTACAAACTTCAGGAAGTGTTGGGGAAAGGTTTTGTGAGAATTGTTTGGACATGGTGAAAATCCTAATTGTGGAGCGCCTCCGCACAGCCGAACATTCCCCATCAAGGACTCCATCGTTAAGTTTGAGAAAATACCACCATTTGGTATCTGACCTTCTAGGTTATTAAAGGAGAGGTTCAGATTAGAAAGGTGGGTGAAGTTGGAGAGGTAATTTGGTATGGTATCTGAAAGATTGTTCGAAGAAAGGTCAACGTTTGTAAGTTGGTCAAACTACGCAATGAATCTAGGATTGAACCCTCAAGGAGTTATGTGAAAAATCCATGTAGGTTATCATCTGAAGGTTGGCAAATGAATTTGGGAGATGACCAACCAATCTGTTATTCGAAAGATCCATTGTATCTATTGCTGGCATGTAGCCGAGATCAGAAGGCAATGCATCACCAAAGAAAATTATGGGACACATCAAGTTCGATGATGCTATCAAAATGAAATAAGCTCATACAATTTGAAGTAAGATTGTTATAAGATAAATCAAGGAATCGAAGCATCGTAAGGTTTGTCATTCCATCTGGCAAGGTGCCGGAGATCTTATTGTTGTAGAGATATAACCTATCAAGTCTTAGCATTCCAATATTTTTCAGAATTGGCCCAGGTATGTTATTCGTAGAGATCAAGTACCCCAAAGGTTCTCCAACATCATGAGTGATTCTGGGATCGCTTTGCTTAGTTGGTTGTATGCAAAGGTTATGGCATTAAGAGCACTTAGGTTTGATATAGTAGATGGAAGACCGCCAGTTATCTGACAATCGGATGCATATAACACTATAAGGTTACTGGACAGATTTCCCACATGGTTGGGATTAAGATCCGCACTAGCAAAAGGATTGCGAGATATGCCAAGTTTTTGGAGTTGCCGACAGTTGCTAAGGCTGGCCAAGAAATCAAGGTTGCCATCGAGGTGATTGGTCGAAAAAGAAAGGTACTCAATGGACCTAAGGTTTCCAAGAGTAGAAGGTACTGGTCCAGTCAGCTGGTTTATTGCTAAATCCAGTACGGTCAAGGCAGATAGGTTTCAAGGAAGGTTGGAAAGGGACCGGTCAGCAGATTACCTCCTAGACTTAGATAGGTGAGTTGTCTCATGTTTCCCAGTTCTAGTGGAACCGGTCCACTTAAGTTGCAGATTGCGATATTAAGAGATTGGAGCATGGTGAGGTTGCCGAGTTCACCGGGGATGGGCCCAACAAGGCTATTGTTGCCTAAGAAAAGAAACGTGAGCTTCGATAGCTGGCCCAACCATGTCGGCACAACATCCATGAAGAGATTTAAATCTAGCCCAAGTATTTGAAGGTTCTTGCATGCGGCAAGTCCCAATGGAATCTGACCCATCAATTCGTTCATGGACAGTGTTATGTCTTGCAACAATGGGAGCATGAAGCTTTCGTTGCCAGGTATAGGCCCATATAGATTGTTCCCTTGGAGATGCATGATCTCAAGCCTAGACATGTTGAAGATGGTAGGAGGTGCTTGGCCGCTGAGCTGATTATTGCTCAGAACAAATATCGAAGCATGGACAAGGAGCCAATACTGTTTGGTATGTACCCAGTGAGAATATTGTTACTCGACGATAAGAAAATCAGTGAAGGCGTGCTTGTGGAAGAAAAGTTTGGTAGCTGGCCGCTGAGGTAATTTGCTTCTAGAGAGAGGTTTCTTAGATTATGCAGGCTTAGCAGCTCATTTGGAATTGATCCACGGAATTGGTTGAGACCTAGACTAAGAGTTTGGAGCCTCGTGAGATTACCTACAGCAGATGGTATTGCACCGGACAAAGTATTATTGCTAAGATCAAGTGCTATAAGACGAGGCAATCTTCCAAGCTCATTTGGCAAGGAGCCTACAAGGCTTGTCCCTGTCAAGTTAAGCACATGTAAGAAAGAAAGGTTACCGAGGTGCGGCGAGAGCTCTCCTTGGAGAGGCACACCAGGCAGGTTGAGCATGGTGACCCGCTGCGGCCATCGGCGGCTGCACAACACGCCGGTCCAGTGGCAGAAGGACGTTTCATTCGTCCAGTTGTTGGCAAGGAGACGAAGAGGATCGGATAGCTGGGATTTGAAGGCCAGTAACGCGGCAAGGTCCGTGTTGTTGCTGCTTCCAGCAGTAACAGATGGTGCTGCAGCCATGGCCAGGATCAGCAGCAAGCAGCTAGTAGTGAGCATTATTACCATGTCTGCAATGTATAGATTTTCCATGACCTCTCACTTGAGATGCCTGTGTGCATATCTGTTATATATAGCTCAGTACAGAAATATATAGGCAGAAAGTTTTCTAGATTGTTCTGTGCAAATGTGCAGCATGCACCGCGAATTGCAGCTACATCCTTACGCATGGTATCTTGTCTTGTCTATCGAGCCAATAGCGTCTGAACTGCATGTGACTTTATTTCACTATATTGCTAATCCTGCGCCGCTTGTTGTAATAGAGGAAGACTTGACCTATAGTGGACGGGTCGTGGTCTCGTGGAAGTGGAACCGATCACTTTTCTTGTTTTTCCTCTTTTTGATTATCCTAGTGAAAATACACGTGCGACACGCCATATACAATAAAAGACTAACAATGTTAAATTTAGAGCTTGTAATAAACGTATAGAATCATAAAAATTACCAAGCAATAAATTTATTAATAGTCTAATCTATCAAATCATGGTATGATAAACGGTCAAAATTCACGGTCTTCTACCGGTCAAAATTTATGATCTTGCCCCGGTAGCCTAATTGAAGTGTGTGTGTGTGACTTTTGCCCAAGAACCATAATTCATTGTGCCTCGTTAATAGTGCCGGTTGCCCCGAAGGTTAAACTTCGTGCAAGCAGCCTTCGTGTTCACGTCCTTGCCACATTCTCCTTGTTTGGGACCTCCAGGTAAATTGAGATGTACTAGAGAAAAAGTTAAATTCTTCTCATATAAAATTAGAAAGACATGACCACCCATTTGGTAGATTCTAATAATCATTGGTAATAGTAGCTATTGAATCTATTTTGGTTTAACGAATAATTACTCACATCTATCATTATGAAAGACAAAACCTAAATATTGACAACAGGGATAGGGACGCATTGGCGGAGGTCTGGGATTGCACCACGCTGTGGAAAAGGAGTGTGTCTATCTTTTTTTAGATAATTGAAAGAAATATCCGGCTTCATCCTCTAAAGAGAGGAATCAGACCAACTTATTACATGTAAAAAACACAAAGCACTTGAAAAGAGTATACGACAAGTATAACTCCAAACCTAATTCTAGATAGAAATAAAAGGCCATCTAAATGACGTAAACAATTGCATTGCCGCATTTTCTAGCTTACGACATGCTTCAATTACAATTGATTGTTGCACCTCACATCATTGTAATTGGGCCTAGGACCGGAGCTAGTGCTTCCCCATGAAAAGAACCTGCATACACTTGATAATAACCACTTTGTTCCTTTGTTAGCCAAATTAACAAAAGGCCGTTGCACCTAATAGTAAAAGGGATCTATAAATGTATTATCACTCATAGCACACCCGGTATTAAATAACTGAAAAATATATGGAGGTGGAATAATTCTCAGCATCATGTGGACTTCAAGGAGAGTGCCTATCTAGGAATGAGAAACAAGAAGTCAGTCATGAAAGTAGGGGAGAATGAGAAACAAGAAGTCAGTCATGAAAGTAGGGGAGCGTACAAACTAATTTAGCAATGACCAAAGACCTCTGCTTGAAGACATTGGTCAATGTATACAAAAGAGAGAGAGAGACAGAAGGTGAGGCAGTACGACTCCATGGCATATATGGCATACCTAGGTGCTAATAGGTTCAATTAACTGGCAGCCACTTGGTACTACGTTCCACCTTAGATGCCGACCCTATATAAGTGATATATGATTGTTTCTTAAACCCTTCTTTTACCTTATTATGCTTTTTGCTGACGTTGGATAAGTTAGCTAATCATCTTTACATTTATAAAAAGAAGGATACGGGTCACCTTGATCCAACAAACGCTGAGTCAGATCGTCGTGCCTGTGTCGTGATGCAAAGCGCAAGCTTCCTCGGTGTGTTACAGCATTGCAGTACAGCCCTCGGAAAACCGCCCTCTTTGTCTCAAGCTCCTTGTCATCAAGCTCTAATAAATGGCATTTTCAGTACAGCCCCTCCTACTTAGGCCACAGCATTGCATGTAGGGCATCCATCTACCTTAGTTAGTAAGGCTAATAAGAGTCTTCTACTGGCTTTATGTATATTTATAGCTCAATTATCAGCTCACTTGTATAATAGTTGGTTCAGCTATGACCTACTTTTTTTTTCTCTCACAAAGTTTGTTGGTTCTTGTTGGGGAGGGGCCGATGGGCCGATCCCTATCCCGCCCAATAAGCCCGGGGGAAGCGTACAGCCCAAGGCGGAAAAAGGTTCCGGGAGGCGGCGAAGGCCATGGGGTCGACGGGATTTCGGGGTTGGGGGCTGGACCGGTAGTCGCCATCCCTCTCAACCGAAATAGGGAAGACTTCTTTCGGGGTCGGGAGGATGGCCCGGCCGGGGCGGACCTTTATCGGCTCGGGCGGGGGGGGAAGGCTCTCGGTCTCGGGCGGATGGGCTTCGGTGGCGGGCCACGCCTTCGGGGCGACTTTCGTTACGCCCGGCAAGTTCGTTTTCGCAGGGAGCAGGCGCCGGCGCCGCAGCCACCGAAGCCCCCCGGCCGCGGGATCGCACGCGAATGTGGCAAAAGACGCGTGTGGTCCCGTGGGGCGAGGTAGGATCGAGGAGCCGAAGACCAGACCGCCCGGCATGCATGAGAATATCCGAAAGAATCAGGGTGGTTGAAGGGCATTTTAGGCATGCAAAGTGTATACGGACGTGTATAAATAGACCGCCAGCGGCATTGTAAGGAGGATGGATAACCCGATAATACAGCCGTATATTCAGCACCACATCCGGCTGTTCGCACCACCTTCGGTTGTCCATAGGGGTGGCAGGATTTTTGTGCCACGCCAACAGTGGCGCCCCACCGTGGTTGTGCGGGTAACCCACGACCATAATGGAGAAACTGAAGGTATCAGTTCTAACTGGTTCTTTTTTTTTCCATAACTATTGTTATCATTTCGGTAATCCTCGGATCGAAACCTTGGTTCAACAACAAAGCACTTGGGGTCATGGAAACCCAAAAGCTTGTATATACTAACCCAATAAAATCCTAAGTTATACAGCTGACAGGCAGATCAGCAGCAAAGAGAAGGTCAACATCGAAGAGCCAGACAGCAGGCAAGATCAGGGCCATACTTAGCACACCAAAAATGTATTCAATGTAATTGTCATCATCATTGTACTTCCAGTCCCATCCTTAAAGGATAAGAAACATATTGTTAAACTAGTACCGGGGCATTCTTTGCATTTAGTAGTAGACTCTAACCGAAAGCAAGGGTGATTCAGGTCACCTCGCATATTCGGAGGATAACTATGCGAAAAGAGATTGTTGGCAAAACCAACAAACCTCGGCTAAGAGCGCCAAAAATTTCAAGGCCAGAATAGGCGAATATCCGAAAAAGAGGACAGAAGATCCTCGCTCGGGTACTCACAAAGGCTAAAAAAGCCTTGAGACCAGGGACATGTTAAAACACCTAGGTCCCTGGAAAGAGCAAAAAAGCTCGTAAATACTTTCGGTTCACCAGAGTAACCGAACCAATAGATATCCTGGAGGGATAATCAGCGGCAATCAAGGCCCTCACCCAACAGGTGTACCTGTGCTGTAACACCTTTATGGCAAGGACGAGACTCATTAATAGAAAGGATCGCGGGTCAGCAGACCATGTCGATCTATAAAATGGGGCACGAGTGCCGACCATCATCTCAAGAATCACAAACGTCCTAAGAATACATTAGCCATAACAGCAACAAAAGAGTTTGGAATGCCGCAGCCTCTACCTAAGGAGCCTTCGGCTCATTCCGCAGTTGTAAGCTTAGGCCTGGGAGGCTTCAGGAAACGCCGTCCACAGCCTCGATGAGGGCATCTGGGGGCACCTTCGGCTATAGTTACAGTCAAGAAGAGCCTAGCCGAAGGGCAATTTTATCAAGTGCGGCTACTGGGGTTAATCGCTCCCATCACCAGACGGGGGCGATGCTAGTCAAGCGAACATCTCACACCAGATTCTATCCCTCGGGAATATTCGAGGTTTTCGGCAGTGCAACGCATAAGGGGAAGCCTCTCGGAGCCACAGAGGCAATTGCCTTGTCTACCAGATCGCGCGATGTAATTGCACCAGACTCTCTCCTGCGAGGTCCAGTTCTCCACCAGAGGCTGCTCTCGCAGATGATAATTGCCAGCACGCGGGCTCGATCTACCAGATCGCGCCATGTGGCAGAATCAAGCCTTTCATCATACAATGAAAGTCTCCAGCACTGGCCTTGATCGCTAGCCTCGTGTACCAGATCGCGCGAGCATCAGCCGAAGGCCAAGTTCAAAGGGGATCAGTAGCGGTACCAAGAAGACCGAATGCAAAAAGAATCAACAGTCATCCGCGAGGTATGCCAGGTCTACAGACCTGAGTGTAAACATCTAAATAAAAAGCGAAAGTTGCACGATTCTTTCGATACATATCGCGTCTACAGACCAGGGCTGGCCGAAAGCCAGACGAAACCGAATTCAGGAAACCGCGGCGCACTCTCTTCGTAAAATCACAGTGACCGAATCTAGGTCATCAAAAATAAAAACTAAAAGGAACTTGATAAGCAAACCAAAGAACAATGGCAGTACATAAACAACACATTTTTCCACCAACCCAAAAAGGGGAGCGGGTCCAAGCTGTCAAACACACACAATAAGTTTTCAGTACAGAGCACTACACCCGAAAAAAGAAATCTTAAGCGGACCAAAATCCGCATAAAAGGACCCTACTCAATGACCACCGCATCAGTTTGCGGTGGTGGCTGCGTTTGGGTGCTCCTTCATCCGCAGCCAGCGGATCGCGTTCACCGAACGGCGTCTCTCCATCCCGAAGCGATAAAAGCACTGACTCTCGCCTTGATTGCGCTCCTCTCTTCATCAGTCTATAAAACACGAGGCAGACAGAAGTTATATCCCCCGAAGGAACTTAATAGATAAAGAGACAAAAGCAAACGATGCCCTACCTCGCCAAAGGTCAAGGCCGCCTGAAGCATAGCAACATCTCGACCGCCTTGGCACCAGAATGAGTCATAAAAGCGCTCGGCAGCAGCAGTAGCTTCATCCCAAACACGCCAGTAGTCCGTAGAAGAAGATTTCGAGTTAAATCCCCGAACCGGGAAAAACCAATGTCCTTCAGCGATTCACAAAAGGCGCGAAGGGTCTCCAACGACGCGATAATCACGGGCGGTCCCGACTGTACCCCGAAGCTCCGCAATTTCACCCACAAGCCAACTCAACAATTGGTCGGCGGGAACCTCGGTGGGAGGAGTACAATCGAAACCGGCCGACAAGCGGTGCCGGGACGCCCTGTATCGCATCGCCAAGAGTAGAGGAAATGCCAACCGAGGTCCGGCCGAGCGGCCCCGCCGTAAAGCGGTGGTTTCCTTCATCTCCTTCAGAGGGCGGCGTTCGCCCGCTCAGCCCTCTCTTCAGCCTCCTTCAGCTTTTTCTCCGAATCCTGGTACCTCAGATTCGCCTGAGTCACCTTATTCACAGCAACCTCAACCTTGGCAGACGAGGCCGACTCTAATGACCGAAACTGATCTTCCAGAGTTCGGCTAGCTAGCAAAATCTACTAAAAAGCATCAAAGGTGCCAGAAATATCAACCAAATCAAACGGAAGGTGACAAAGCACGTAACAAGAAAGAAACTAACCTTAGCACCGCAGACGTTGAGGTTTTTCAATCCGTGGATGCGAACCGAAAGGAGATCTCGCTCCACTTCGCATAAATCGAAGCTATTAGCGCACCGCTCCCCAAGTTCCGCGGCCACTTCGCATGGAAGAAAAGGAAGCGTTGTGTGATCGACATTGGCGATCACCGCGCATCCCGCGCAGCCCCTAAAGCACGGCGCCATTCGATAAGATCTCTCTTTCTCCGTGATGACATCTCGAACTAGTATCCCCGGAGAGCTTGAACCGAGTAGACTTGCATCTCACCATAATCCTCAAGGCACGGATCCAGCGAAAGGATTCCATGCCGAAAAAGCACCCGCTCATCATCAGGGGCAACAACAAAGCTCTCCGAAGAACCGGGACTTACCGATAGGGTTCTTCACCTTAGGAGGAGTAGGAGCAATAACACCTTCAGGTGACTTAGCCCGAGCCGGCGGCCGTTTCTCGCAGATTGTCTCCCGACACTGGAACCATCCCCGAGTTTTCGTTTCAAGAAGCGAAAAACCGCCACACATTCAACGCTTGAGCATTCTTCATAGCAGCTTTGGCATCAACCTTCCGGCGGCATCTTGTCGTAATCGTTAAGAACTATCTCGCACTCAAAAACAGGTGATCGGCACAAAATTTTCGTGGGCAAAAAGGCGAAATGCAACACTCGCCGAATAACTGTTCGTAAACACACTTTATCACTTCGTGGTCGGGAACGTAATCATCGGCGGGAACCCCCAGGGTCTCATCACCATGTTGCCCGAATGCCCCTGGACACCCGCTGAATTTTATGCCGACGGGTTATCACCTTGCGTTTTTGACCCATGAAAGCAACCGGGTCGGGGTCACTTTCGGCCTGTAAGGCATTTTGACGTTCGGTCTTTAGACGTTTGTATACCAAGGGGTCAGGGCGAACACCGACCCGAAACCCATTGCCTCGAAGGCACGGTTATGCCTACGAACCCCGGGCAAATACTGCAGAACCTGGGTGTGTTCTTTCTCTAAATATAACCCAAGTAGTTCATCGGTAGTATCGCTAACCGCAAAGACAAAATCTTCATTACACCCGAAACAGCAAGGCCGATCTATAACTAGCTCCGGCCCATGGTACCCATAACCGCGAGGTTTCGGGTTAAAAGACACAAGGGTAGAAAGCGCCGCACGCCAAGAGCCAGCCATTCTTTGACCAGGTCTCGGGTGGTTTGATACCCGCCGTCTCCTCCAAAGCCATCAGCGCCATCAAAAACCCGGACTGGAAAGGTCACCGCAAACCGACCGAACCTTAGACAAGGGTACCAACCGCTTACAAGATAGTTACCGGAAAGGCCAAGCAGCGAGGACGACTCCTCGGCCCGAGCACTGCTAACCTTGGCATAGAACCAGTAGGCAGTCCAATCCTGCCACTTGTTTTTGAACGCAGGGACAAGGTAAGGCAGGCCTTTCTTCTTCCGAGGCACAAAAGTGCAGGCTCCATACTGTGCCTCTACCATCTCCTGCGTCTCTGAATCCATTATAACATTCGGCTTGATAAAGCAGGTATAGCAATAAGCAAATGCCTCAGCTGTTAATGGCGCGCCAAGCATTTTTAGCGCCATAACGAAAGCGCCTATTCGCACTATGGAATTTGGCGTCAAATGGTGAATATGAAGATCGAATTTCTGCAACACCTCCAGCAGAAAACTCTCGCAGGGAAAACGGAGTCCGCCCACGAAAAATCCCTAAACACAAGAGCTTCGTAGGGTTTCGGGTTGTGATATATTTCGGTCCCAGGAACGCGACACAACTTTCGGTAGTCGCATCCATATAGCCGTTAGTAACAAGCTTGTCAAGCAACGATTCGGTCACTAGTGAATGTCCAATAAAGCAGCTCTTCGGTGCATTCGAAGAATCCCGGTAGCCTTCCGAGCTTCCGGATGAGTCACCAATCACTACAAGAAATATGTCTTTTTATGACAAATTCCCTCGTGGCGGGGGCCTATTTTCGCTCATATAATGTACCCTAAATATGACGATTTTTTTGGGTCGTCATAAAATAGCAGGGTGCCGTAACTATTTGTGACGATACATATTTTGTGTCACAAAAAGGTAACAAATTTTGTCACAAAAGCAATGCCCGGGACTAAAAGATGCTGCCGACATTTTATGACCATTTTACATGTTTTTTTGTGGCGATGTCGCGTCACAAAATGAATTGGATTTAAAAATGCAAAAAAAAGACCGCAGGGAGGGATGGACTCGAATCGAACCCAAGACCTGCAGTAGAGTAGGGTTGGGTCTTAACCATTGTGCTAGAGTAGTACATTTGTCAAAACAAAGGTATATACGCAAAGAAATGCCGTTATTACCTAGCAAAAAAAAAAAAGTGGTAAATCAAATTAAATTGCAAAAAGTTGCCCACTCGGGGGATTTGAACGTGAGACCTTTGGCACAAAATTGAAGTACACTAACCAGTAGGACAAGCATCTATTCATGTCAAATTGGGTCTTTTATTTCTTTTTAGTAATTAGACCCTATAAAAAAACTTGAAAAAAAAAACATGAGGCACATAGGATTCGAACTTGAAAGCTTCGTAAGGAAAATGCTAAGTCAAAACCACCACGCCATGCCTTCTTTTGTGCTACAAGTGGCTATTTTTTTCCTTATCAATGATATACACGCAGATGTCCCAAGTACAAAAGAGAAATCAGTCTTGGTCGTCCTTGTTCGTCCCGTGTTCTTCATGAAGGAGCGATTTTTCTTTTTTTCCTCGGATTAAAAACTTGTAACTAGTCGTTCTCCCTCATACGAACCCCAAATGAGGTGATTCTTTTTTTTCTAAAATTTTCAAAAATCATGCTTCATCACGTTATGGTGTTGGATTCACTCATCTCTTCATGAACCAAAATTTGAGCAATTCAAGTTTTGAATTCGAACTTCGGACTAGGTCAAAACTTCGGTCAAACGGAACACAAATCGGAACTCGGATGAAAATCTTTTGAACACGAAAGTTTCATAACTCATCGAGACCAACAAAGTTTATGTAGGTCAAATTTCGATTTGAAGTGGTAGTAACATGTAGTTCAAATATAACAAGTCTCTCACATAGTTCACGAAACTATGTGATAGACTTGTTACATTTGAACTACATGTTATTATCACTTCCTCAAATGGAAATTTGATCTACATAAACTTTGTTGGTCTCGATGAGTTATGAAACTTTCATGTTCAAAAGATTTTCAACCGAGTTCATTTCGTGGTTCCGCTTTGACCGAGATTTGACCGAAGTCAAAGTTCGAATTCAAAACTTGAATTTCTCAAATTTTGGTGCATGAAGAGGTGATCAATCCAACACCATAACGTGATGTAAAGATAGATTTTAGAAAATTTTAGGAAAAAAGAATCACCTATTTGGATTGTGATGAGGGAGAACCACTAGTTATAAGTTTTAATCCGAGGAAAAAGAGAAATCGCTTTGTTCATCATGAACATGTGACTAACAAGAACCATTTTTCTTTTAACTGTCGCCAAAACTTGTAACTAGTTTTTCTCCTCATACGAACTCCGAATTTGATGATTTTTTTTCCCTAAAATTTTCTAAAATCGCATCCCTACCAATTTATGGTGTTGACTTTCTCATTTAAATTCATTTTGTAGTCAATATATTTATATAATTTATCTATTCTCGAAATAGAAAGCAAAAGAAAAAAAAAGAACTTGGGCCAAGATTTCTCACAAGCCCAATAACCTCATCGCTACCATCAGCCATCCATCTCTAGATCGAACGTTAGAATCTATGTCTACCTCTCAAACCACCCCCGTGTTCCCGAGATTCCATTCACACAGGCGCGGCCACCTTGCTTCAACCCCGCCGCGCTCCGAAAAATTTGACCTCCGCGCCTTCTCTCCCAAATCCCGCCCCTCCCAAAGAAATTTAGCAAGCCGGATCAACTCGCCTCCTAAGTCCGGGTCCTCGCTGTGGCACCTCGCCTCCTACTTCCGCGCGCGCAGGAGACCCGCTCACGTCCGCCACCGGCGACGTGCGCCGGCTCCGGACCGCGCCGGCGCGATCCACGCCCTCCCCACGGCCAGCCGCGCGGCCTCGCCCCCTCCTCTACCGGCGCCAGAGGCCCCGCCGCTCCCAACCGACGATGATGATGTCCCCACGCGCGGGCTCCGTCCTCGACCCCACGGGCGGGGCGGGCGCGGTCCGCCCCTCTTCGCGCCGGCTGCGGGCACAACTCCTCCCTCATCGGCGGGCGGCGGGCGGAGCACCACGCCCCCCCCCGCGCGGCGACGCCGCCTCGAACTAGACCACGGCGGCCACCCCTCCAGATCGGGCGTCCTTGGGAGCTTCGAGCAGGATGAAGAGCGAGCAGGCACAGACTACAAGGTGGTCCCTGGACTCGTGCTTTCTGATTGATTCATTGTGATTCCTTCTTGTTTCTCTTTGCGCCATAATGCCGGCACAAGGCCTTCATACTTAAACTAGGGCGAGGTGTCTCAGAACAGCGGAGTAGGTGTCAGACCACTAGTTAGCAGCCGAAGCACATTTGTTTGTAACGGCCGCAAGCACAATCCAAATATGCAAAAGTAGCTATGCACAGATTGGTACCGCTAGCTATGCATAGATTTGTATATGCACTAAATTAAATAGTCAATGTAAATGCTTTTCATATATATATGCCTCCTCAGAACTTCAGTCTTAATATAATTCCATTTTAAGAAACTCTAGATTGCACAGAAGTGTTTCTATACTATAACTAGTAAATGCTAACGGTCTTCTTTTTCTATGAAAAACAGAACTATTGAAGTGTTGTTGGTCCGATTGATTAATTCCGAGCTGCTTGGTTTAATTTCTAGGGTCAGCAGCTAGCTGTTTGGTGAAACTTTGTAATACATTGAAATAACGTTTTTTGTGCAGTGCCTTGACTAGTGTGCTCTTCTATGTGCTACCTCTACTACAGCTATTGCAAAAACACGTATGCTTCTATGTTCTCTACTCAGATTTGGGCTTTTGCAAGTGTGCTCTACCTCTGAATGCAACATTGCAAGGAGTGCTCGTTGATAGTAATTTGTTTACTTCATACCCCATTTTTTTGTTCTCAAGTTAGACTGAATTTTGTTTATTAGGCTCTTTGTGGTGTCCTCTGCCACAATGAAGGGAATCCCGAGATAGTGGGACAACCAATAGGATAGGTAACTATCTGAAACTTGGTAAAAAAACCTGATCAATTGATGTGCATTTTGAATGAGAAGAATAAGGAGTTTCTGCTATTTTTTGTTGCAATCATGATTAGTTTGGCTGGGCCTTATCACAGAGTACTGATGGAGTTTGCTTTAAGTAGCACTTTGAATTATCTTCTGATTCTTTTGCTACTACATGTGATCTGTAACCAAGTGCAGCAGTTTAGGTAAATTGTTCCTTTTTAATAAAACATAATGTTTTCCCAATCTTGATATCGCTGCTCTTGCTTAATCTAGTTATATCCATTTTAGTACTGAATATTCTCTCTCAAAGAAGCAGTGTCGGGTATTGCTCTGTTCCCTAATAAATTCCCACTGTAGGTACTCACCCCTGTTCAGAGCAGCAGCAAGGCCTTGTCCAACAGGCAACAAGACATCAAGTTCAAGCACCTGCCTGGGCCAGCCACACCATTGTTCTCTGAAGTCTCATATTTTGTTGAACTCATGTATATGTTGTGATAAAGAAGTTAGTATATCTCAAATTTGGTGCCTTGCGGTCACTCTCTGTTTTTTTCTTTTTCTAATTATACCTTTGTTTCTTTTTGTTTTTTGTTCAGTTAAAAGTTACAGCAATAGGGAAGTCAGGGACATGAGAGCTACATGTTCTTGCGAGGTGCACGTGCTTCTACATTGTGATGAGAGACATGAGAGCTATTGTATTGCTGGATCTACATACTTAGTCTTGTTAGAAACTACATACATGAGCTTATTGGCATATATAAACCACCTACTTATGTGATGTATTTGAACCTATTTGCACTATATAATATATTATATGATCTGGGTTCTATGTAAATGATGGTGTGATGTCAATGTTACATGATGGCTTAGATGCATGACTGAATGGATATATAATGTATGACGACCTTTTAACCATGGTTAACTACCTATACATGACAACCCTTTTGGGTCACAAACACCATCCAAACGCCTTCCCTAGACACATAATATGACGCGTTGATTAACTAATGTATGATGTAAGTAGTCGCCATAAAAGATAACAATATGTGACAGAAGACTGGTTGCATCACAAAAAGCGCTTGACTTTTTGTGACCAACTTACAAAAACCGTCCACGAGGTACATAATGTGACGGTCGTTTTGTGACCACCTTATGACGATGGGTTTTTCGTCATAACGTAGTTTTATGACTAAATTCTTACCTTATGTGACACTTTCGGCTTGTCATGAAAAGCCAAATTTTTGCAGTGAATCTCAACATTTGAGTCATCAGAACCGGAACTAAAGGTTTCGGCGCTCTCTTCATTCGAGCTGGCAAGCGGAAGGCTATCCGATGAAGTATCATCAGAACTGAAGCGCGACATAGATGCCATTCGAATGTATGATATAACTCTACCGACCACAACTGAAAGAAGAAGAAGAAAGTAAAAACGCGAACACAGGCAAAAACATGATAAAAAGCTAAGGGAAGGGCCCGTACCTGTGTAAACCGAGAAGAAAGGCGGCAACAGGACGGTGCACGACCAGAGAGCGAGAATGGGCTCGCCAACAAGCAGGAAGCAAAAAGATCGGTAACAGGCAGCGGCGACCCATCGGGCCTTTTATAAGCGTACGGGCGCGCCAATCGAGGAAACTGCTACGTCGGTCCACATTCGGACGTGCATATCCCAAGTTCGACAAAAAAAAAAAAATATATAAAAAAATAATAAATATAAATATATGTATATATACATATAATAATAATAATAATATGTATAATATAAATAAATAATATATGTATGTAAACAAATATTACAATAATAAACATACATACATATGTGCACAGGAATTACAATCATCACACGCGTAACAAACTCAATCTCATCAGACTTTCGGTAACGTAAACAATACAGATGGCGGATTCACTAGTTTCGGCCCTCACAAAAGGGGGGGGGTTTCTTCGAAAGGTTCGCATAATATTTGTGACCACCGAAACAAGTCTCGTCATACGTAAGCCGAAAACCAGACTGCGTCACTAAGGCTAACTGACGAAAGAATCAACAACGCCATACAGGCCCATACCGAGGCACCAGCGTGGGTCTCGAAGGCTACGACAGATAGGAATAAGTCTTCCCTCGAAGACACTCGGGTCACTCAGCAAGAGAGGCAAGAATGAGCCTCACAATGTGGCCGCGCCACATCGATGGCATGTACTTCAAGTCATCGAGCTAGGAACAAAGCAAAAAGCGACCCGGAAACAAACCGAACAGCTGACGAAAATCCACCAACTCACGAGGAAGGTTAATCAAGGAAAACGAAAACCGTTATATTCAATCCGATCATCCAACAGTTAACGACAAGGCAAAAGCCTTTTCGATTGTATAATCACACATCAGGAACAATTTCATTTTGAAAGCAGAAGGAGGAGGAGGCTCATGGTGCGCTCTCGCCAGGAGGAGCGTTCCTTCGGGGCGAAGGGTTCCCGGACGCCGACGATGCCGCTCCACCGTTCCGGGCCGCAAGCCGAGCCCGCACCTTTTCCATAATAGCAGCCTTCTCCTGCGCGCTCTGAATGAATAAACATACCTCAGAATACGGATCACATCAAGCAAGAAACCGAAATGAAAAAGACCACAAACTCACATCACCAAAAGTCAGAGCAGCGCGAAGCATAGCGACGTCGCGCCCGCCTCGCTCCCAGAAAGCGTCGAAGAACCTTTCAGCTTCAGCTGCGGCCTCCTCCGAAACCGCCCAGTACGAAGTCGGCTTCCGCCCTCGGCACCAGCTCCCCGAACTGGGAAAACCCTTGCTCCTTCAGCGTTGCCGCAGAAGGCGCGCAAAAGACTCCAGAGAGGCATAGTCTCGGCGGTGTTAATAGCACCGCCCAAACCATGAATCTCCCCGGTTAGCCAGTTCATCAACTGGGTAGCGGAGGGGTCAGCCGGCGGAGCGCTCTCGAAGCCGAAACCAGCGATCAGATCTTGATACGCCTGGACGCCGGCCCGAGCAGCCGAAGAAAAGTCCCCACGTTCCTTAGCCAAAGCCTCTTCGCCTTAGCACGGTTTTCGTAGAGGCCGCTGGTTTCGTGCTTTTCAGCTTCTTTCTCAAGACTCAAGACGGGCGGTCCGGCCCGCCGAAGCACCGCCCCCGGCCTGCTTCACTTTGAAAGAAGAATCGCCTCCAACTGTTGAAGCTGCCGCCCCAAAGTAACGACGGCCAGCAGAACCTAACAAAGCAAAAGGAAAAATAAATAGTAAGAATTCGGGTCAAAATATCCAAAAATAGGAAAAAGATCCCCTAACATACATTGGCACCGTAAGCGGTTAGGGCTTGGCGACGGGAAGGAGGAACCGAAAAGGAGGGGCTCCTCCACCTCCGGTATATTGAAGTCGGCGACAACATGACCACCGGCGCCGAGAGCATCCAGCGAGGGCAAGAGAAGCGAAATGCCCGAGACAAACACACCAAATCCAATCCATACGTGAAACCGAAACACTTTCGACGAAATACCGGGAAGAGAAAACAACTCACTGGTAGAAGGAAGGGGGCTGCTTCCGGACGAGGTGTCGGATGAGGAACCGGCGTTTTAGCGGTGGGCGGCTCCTGTTGCTGACGCGGCCGCTTGGGGAACCGAAGTCTTTCCCGGCAGCCTTGCGCTTGTGTACAAGCACCCCAGTGATGCTGGTAGTCGGGGCCTCTCGCATAGCCGCTTTTGCGTCCTTTTTCGGTGCCATCTCCTTCAGGCCGCCTAAAGCAACCTGCACTCGAACACGCACATTTCAGCACAAAAAACGAAAGCTACAAAAGTATAGTCCAAAAAGGCCGGAAAATAAGATAAGCTACCGATTCGGCTTCCCCGCAAAGCGTAACGCGCCAAATCATTTTCCACTTGATGCCCCATCGAGGCATGCTCGAAACAAGAGATGCGACATCCTCTCGCGACTTACGCCACCTTGCGAGCCTCTTCCTTTTCTTGCTCTCCAACCGAGATGAGTTCAAGAAAGCCGCCCGTCCTCGTCGGCCCTTCCCGTTCGCCTTAGCCTTCTTATAGGCTTTCGGATCGAGACAAACCACGGAGGATATCCCCATGGCTTCAAATACCCGATTCAGCCCCTCGGAGTGCACCCGTGATACTTCACCTTTTGTTTATGCTCCTTCTGAGTACGCATCGAGGAGATCTCATCTGACACCGTTAACCACCCCACACGAAATCTTCGCTTTGAGGAGAAACTGAGGGTCGGTCAACCACTAGTAACGGGCCATGGTACCCGCACCCGCTCTTCGTTGGAAGACGGTAGAAGAACTCAAAGGAAAACTCGAGCCGCCCGTACTCCTCAACTAAGTCCCGAAAGTAATCGATACTTACATGGCCTCCCGCAAGGCCGTGGCATCACCAAACCCCGCGCATTCGGGATCACTAGGGCCGAACGCTGCATAGACAAAGGCAAGAGTCGACCCGGTGAGCCGTGTGCTCGCCCCAGAACCTTCGGCCTGAGCTTCCTCCTCTCTCTCGTGAGTAGTGACCTCGACATAAAACCAATGATCGGTCCAATCTTGCCATTTGTTCTTAAAAGCCGGAACCAGATAAGGCATTCCTTTTTTCTTTCAAGGGACAAAAGTGCGTGCTCCGATCGCGCTTCCACGGTTTCCCTCGAAGTCTCCGCGATCCACAACATCGCTCGGTTTCACAAAACAGTGTAGAAAAGAAGTTTAACAATTCCACGCCAAAGGAGCCCCAAGCATCTTTAAAGCCATCACGAAAGCCCCCAAATTTAACGACGGCATTCGGTGTAATCTCGATGCAGCTCCACGCCAAATTTCTCCAACACCGCCGGAGGAAATCCTCGCAAGGAAATCGAAGACCGGCGATTTAAAAATCCTTGAAAACGAGCGCCTCGTGAGCTTTCGGCTGAGGGACAATCTCCTCCCCGGCTCTCGGCAAAGGCAGCGCGGTGGCCCGCTCCATGTATCCTTTGGCCACGTAGTCATCCGGGACGCCTTCGGTAACCAATGACTTCCCCCGTCAAATAACTTTTCTCCTTTGTTGGGGCGGCCTCGATGATCACCGTAAAACCTCGGTCCGCGGTCCGCTTCACTCGGCAACAACGCCAAATTTAACCCGCCGACCTGCATAAAACCCTCGTTCTCGCCACTACCAACCCTGGCTCGCCCCGTCGATTTTGAGATGACCGACACCCGGTTCGGCATCGCCCAAGTAGGCGGGCGCTGACGATTCACCGAAGTAGAACCGGGGCCGATTCACGGCAAGTAGCACCCGCCATCTAAGAAAGGTAACGCGGTCTAACGACATAATGGAAACAGGCAAAAGCCCAAAGGAAGCAAACACCCGTGACCAAAAAACAAAAGGTAAGAGACCTAACCCGTACCACGAGGGCAATAAGATTACGAAGGCCAAAGCGATGCGTAAAACCGAAAAGCTCCAAACGCCGTAAGATGCGAAGCAAGAACTCCGCGGAGCACGGCGAGAGCAAATGGTCGGAAAGAACCCGTGAGCATCCCGCAGAACATTTTATAAACGTACGGGCACGAGCTCCAACGCAACCGATTTTGACGGCACCACCGTGGAACGCCGCTGGCCCCGAGGAGATTACAGGCACCCCGTCGGAAGCCCGACAACGGTCAAGCAGCCCCAAACCTTTCCGCCTTCGCTCGAGGTTTCTTCGGCCAGGCTCTTCGTCCTGCTGCGGCGAAGTGCTCGCCCCGCTTACTTGAAACCGCCAGAACCTGAGGGGCTAATGCTGGGGAGGCCCGATGGCCCGATCCCCTATCCCACCGATAAGCCTGGGAAGGTTTAGCCCTGGGCGCGAAAAAGGTTTCTGAGACGAATAAGACCATAGGGAAGTCAAGATCGATTTCCTGGGGTTGGACGGTAGTCGCCATCCCTCTCAACCGAAATAGGGAAGACCTTTCGGTCGTGAGGACGGCCCGCCGGGCGGACCTTGTATCGGGTTCGGAGTCAAATGGAAGGCTCTAGGTCTCCTGGGGCGATGGGCTTCGCGGCAGGCCACGCCTTCCCGGGCGATTTCGCTACGCCCGCAAGTTCGCTTTCGCAGAGAAGCGAAGCGCCGGCGCCGCAGCCACCGGCCCTCGGTTTCGCGCAGATCGCACCGAATGTGGCGGCACGTGTGGTCCCGCGGAGCAGGTAGGATCGAGGAGCCAGAAGACCAGACCGCCAGCATGCGCATGAGAATATCCGAAAGAATCGTGGTGGTTGAAGGGCATTTTAGGCATGCAAGTGTATACGACGAGTATAAATAGACCGCTTGTGCGGCATTGTAAGGAGGATGGATAACCAGAATACAGGCCGTATATTCAGCACCACGTCCGGCTGTTCGCACCACCTTCGGTTGTCCATAGGGGTGGCAGGATTTTGTGCCACGCCAACAGTTCTTGTGCATAAGCCGACTTTAAAGTTAGAACTCGCTTCTCATCTTTTTTCTCCACCTCAGCATAAAGATCACCTATAGCCCTTTCCATATTTGCTCTTAGATGCACTCCAGGTGACATCTAAAAAATGTCGGAGTAGTTACCCTCCTTCATACAAAGTTACAAATTAATTTAGCAAAGACCAAATAAAGAGCACTGCCTACACAGAGCGGTCAATATATACAAACAGATATAAAGCTAGATGGTGAGGCCGCAACAACTCCTTAAATGTAAGGAAATAAAGTTAGGTTCAACTAAATGGCAGCCACTTGATGCTGCCTTCCACCATTATATATATATGGAGAGCCTAAGGGGTATGTTTGGATACAAGAGATAATTGTTCGCTAGCTAAAAATTAGCTGAAATTAACTCTAGCCAATGGGGCTACAGTCCCGGTTGAAAAAAACCCTTCAGTCCCTGTTTCCCAACCAGGGCTCTGAATGCGGGACTTTTTTTTTTTGGAGGCAAACAGGAGGGGAACACCCCTACTGAGCTCATTTTTATAAAGATATAAGTCTGTACAAAATGAAAAAAAAAAGGAAGCTAAATACAAGGAAGCTAAAAAGAAAAAAGCTAGTCCCTAAGAAGAGGTTTCTTAGAGGACTTGCACCTAAGAATAGTCAAAGAAAGCTCTTCCCGAAGTAAACTCTTCCAACGCCACAAAGATAGTGATTGACCATCAAAGATAATTCCATTTCTTGTAGTTCAAATACGCCAAGCTGCCACAATAATGATCTCCATGAAAATAGATGGCTCACTGAAACAGTTTTTCCCCAGAAGTAGCCTATCCAAGATAGGCAGAGCAAGGTTCCAATTGATATTAAGCAGCCTCCAACACCAAGAACTGAAAGAGCACTAAAAAATAAGTGATCCATGTTTCTTCAACATCGGCATTGCACAGGACACAAGAATATGAAGGCAGAGGTCTTTGGTCATTGCTAAATTAGTTTGTACGCTCCCCTACTTTCATGACTGACTTCTTGACTGACTTCTTGTTTCTCATTCTCCCCTACTTTCATGACTGACTTCTTGTTTCTCATTCCTAGATAGGCACTCTCCTTGAAGTCCACATGATGCTGACAATTATTCCACCTCTATATATTTTTCAGTTATTTAATACCCGGTGTGCTATGAGTGATAATACATTTATAGATCCTTTTTACTATTAGGTGCAACGGCCTCACCATCTAGCTTTATATCTTTTTGTATATATTGACCGCTCTGTGTAGGCAGTGCTCTTTATTTGGTCTTTGCTAAATTAATTTGTAACTTTGTATGAGGGAGGGTAGCTACTCCGACATTTTTTAGATGTCATCTAGAGTGCACCTAAGAGCAAATATGGTAAAGGGCTATAGGTGATCTTTATGCTGAGGTGAAGAAGAAAGACGAGAAGCGAGTTCTAACTTTACAGTCGGCTTATGCACAAGAACCAACAAACTTTGTGAGAGGAAAAAAGTAGGTCATTGCTGAACCAACTATTATACAAGTGAGCTGATAATTGAGCTATAAATATACATAAAGCCAGCAAAAGACTCTTATTAGCCTTACTCTAACTAGGGTAGATGGATGCTCTGCATGCAATGCTGTGGCCTAAGTAGGAGGGGCTGTACTGAAAATGCCATTTATTAAAGCTTGATGACAAGGAGCTGGAGACGAAGGGGGCAGTTTTCTGAGGGCGGTTTTCCGGTCGGCATCTAAGGTGGAACGTAGTACCAAGTGGCTGCCAGTTAATTGAACCTATTAGCACCTAGCTTTGCGTATATGCCATGGAGTCGTTCTCTCTCTCTCCCTCTCTCTCTCTCTCCCTCTCTCTCTCTCTTGTATACATTGACCAATGTCTTCAAGCACACTACAGCACATCGCTTAATCAAAGGCATTTTGGTAAAGGCGTTTTTATTATATTGCCTCAGTTTCTTTTTAATTAAAGGCATTTTAACGAAATTGCCTTTAAAAACCACTTTTATGGAGGCAAATATTAGAAACGCCTTAATTATCTATAGATTTGGAGGCGTTTTTTTCAAAATGCCTTTAGTTACATATAGATTTGGAGGCGTTTTCCAAAACGCCTTCTAATCCCACTGGTCACCACTCACCGGTCTCCAGACGCATACATTCACCGCACCGACTGGACAACATATATCTACTACACCTATGTAGCAAAGACCCACTGGAGAGTTCTCTAGACATGCAGCTATGCCACCTCAGCAGCCCACCATGTCCCCACTAACTAATTTTAGCTTCCCATGCAGCCATCAGCTGTCACATATTCCTCACCAGCCACCGTACGCGTACCACTAGTGAGCCAAACCGTCTCTTATTTGAGCTATAAATGTTGCATAATTTAAGCACCATATGCAACTGTACCGTCATGTCAAGTGGATTTTTATTCCGGCTGTTGGCTTTCCTCCAAGGCTGTTGGTTCTCCTCCAACTGAGAAACACCTCTCTTAATAATTTGGTATAAATCACCACCATCGTTCGGCCCTCCACAGCATGCTTGGTGGCGTTCCATCTCATCAAGCTCTACAAGCATTTCCGTGAGATGGGATACAAGAGGTGCTCAAGAGCAAGGGGATCAAATTCGACTGCAGGAGCCGCATAAAGAACAGGGTGCCGGATTTGTAGGAGTCCTGGCAGGGCAGCACGTTGGAAGGGAGTTCTGGTGTCCAGAGCAGCGCCAGCAAATGCAGGTCACTGCGTTGTGCAATCTTACTATTTTGATTTTGTGATCGATTTGTTCATTTCCATCCCTAATTTTTCAGATAAGAGACATGAAACTACCGGTGTGTTCGGCCTGATGAGATGCAACAATTTTCAGAGATGCGATTTCTTCTTCGACTGATTTGGTATTTGGCTTTTTGGTTTGATCATACTTTGCTCTGTATTTCCTTGAATTGATGATTGCAATGTTGACAATCCTTTTATTCACATGCATCTTATAACACTTAATCTCTCGTAGGTTACAAATTTAAATACACATTGGCAGGTTGCACTGAGAAGATGATATGCCAAATGCAGTTTACCTAATGCTACCGTTTAATGAAGCTAACGAGGTGAAACCCGGACCAGCATTAGCAACCCGATCAACGGCAGCAGGTACCAAGCAGCATCCCAAAATCCTTCAAAACTTGGAAGCAAGCTTATCTTTTAGTGATTGGCGGTGAAACAATTCAGTATCGGAGCTGGAGTCTGTTAGAGGGCGGCGTGAGGTTGAAGATGACAGCGGCGGTGGCGCAGTGCTGCTTCTCTTCTTTCTGTTTTGTGCGAGACAGAGAGTGTGATGGCCTGGCGCCTAGGACTTGGCCACGGCCTTCCAGCAATGGCCCAACAAGACGCCCAATGTCCCCAGCCTTAGGAGAGCAGGCAGTGTACTAACTGTCTTCTTTGATAGAGTTTGATTAGTCATGTAGGTTGCTTACTAATTGTCTGATTCAGTTGATTAATTTTGTTGATTGATTTGATTGAAAAGCTTCTTTTGGTAGTAATTGTCTTCAGTATTGACAGATTCTTTTATTTTATTTCTCTATTTAAAACATGTATTATTTGATGGAAGAACGGAAGGGTAAAGGCCGTAAAGGTGTGTAGTGGTTTATATGCAGGTCCCAAAACTGAAACCGATATGTTGGAGTACTATTCTATCAATATTTGTGCATTTTGTTTTTACAAAATTTAAGAATTGTGGCGGAGTACCTGTGAGAAGCTGCAGAATAATGTTTTTTACAGATTCTATGTGAGTAACTAGACGCCTTCCATTTGCCATATATATCATATACATGTATTTTTCTTTTATTAAAATATGTATTTGAACAATGGACATTTTGTTAGTCTTTACTGAAGATGGACCATTGATTTTCATTAACATTTTCAACCAAAATTTTAAAGAGATAAATAAGAGAATATTTCTCCCCAATGATCATATACATCACATTCCCTTCGTACCCGCGGCAACGCGCAGGAGTCCACCTAGTTTTAGAAACTCCGCGTCTCCCGTCCACAGAACCTCCTCCCGTTCCCGTCTCCCATCCCCATCCCCATCCCCATCCCCATCGCCGCACCCTAACCCTAACCCAGCAGGGCCAACACCCAGAGCAGACCGGCGGCGACGGCTTAGCGGCAGAGCTGCGCGCGGCGTGTGGACGCCCGTGGCTTAGCGGAATCGCGAGCAGCAAGCAGGCGCGGCGGCGCGAGCAGCAAGCAGGCGTGGCGGGCGGCGGCGGCGCGAGCACAGGAGCAGCGCGGGGCGGAGCTGCGGCGGCGTCGGCCGAATCTGCAGCCGTCCCGGCCGAATCGCCACAAGCCCGCTCGTCCTCGGAGGGATCCCTAGCAGCTGCGGCGTAGTGGCCGTCGGAGGCACCGGCGCAAGCTCCTTCACCACCAATTGCTTGAACTAGATGGGCGCACCAAGAGAATCACATCACCTCTTCAAGATGCCCACGCCTGGTGAGAAGCCGGTATGTCTTCGATTCCTTATAGCTCTCCCTTCATCTAAATCAAGTATTGGGCTTCTTTTCACTTTGCCCACCACTGACCCCTTTGATCTGTAGGAATACATGTGTGTGAGTGACAGACAGATATGCACGACACAAAGACAATTAAACTGTGTTCAGTAGTATAATTTATGGCTGTAAGTTTTTATTAGTTTGATCTGTTATGAAGTCTGAAATTTCAAGGAATTTAGTGATTGGCAAGCATGTGTCCCATGTCTGTTATATTGGTTTGACTTAGAAGCACTTGAAAATGATTTGATATGCTTGAAGTCTCTCACATCCCGATCCTATATCATTTCACTGTTTTATTCAATTTTTATGGATATGCTTGTTTATGCATTTTGAAGAATGCAGCTTGTCATGCCTAGCTATTACACTTTTTTTTTTTTCCTCGAACGTGCATTGCCCTAGCTATTACACTGATAACCATATATTATTAAAATGTGACTCGCTGTCTGATAACTATAATTTTGCCTGACATAACAACTAAATCAATTAGCTTACCATTTCTCATATAGGCCCCTGTCCAACTGAATATCAGTTTCCATGGAAAAAAATCTGAGTAGTATGAATTGGCCTGGCCACATGCTGTAATACAAAATGAATTAGCTATTCATGTACACTTGTACAGCAAGATATAAGTAATAGCCTCTTATGTTCGAGCCAAGTGATATATGTCCTAAGTAATAACCTCTTATGCTGTAATAGTCAGAACCTGCATGAAATATATATTGTATAGCAAGGCATAAGCCAGAACTTCTTATCTAACTTAGCTCTGGTTAACAACAGATGGCTCTTTCTTCTATTTTCAGTTCCGTGAAACATATCGCTGGTGGCATTGTCGTCGACGCAGAGCCACCCAGAGATTGGTCTTGGATGGACTCCACAGATGGGGTAATTTTTGATCCCTAACTCAGAATTCAGATTTTTGTTTCCCGCAGTGCCTATTCTATGATCATTTTCTGCTGATTTAATGTATAACTAACACAATTGGCCTCAAGAAAATAGGTAACTGGATCATAGATTTATCATTTCTGTTTAAGAACATAGATCAAACACTCAATAGTTTGAGATATAACAATAACTGTGCTTTTACTCCACTAGCACTACTGTATGTCTCTATGTGCAACTACAACTACATTGAACTAGAGAAGATTGTTGTTTGCCTGCTACTGCTGCTTATTTACTATCATGTAAAATCACAATCCCCATGTTAACTTAGTTGAACTTGGAAACTTTATACCATGTATTTTTGTTACTGAAATGAGGTTACTGAAAGCGTACATTGATTTAGAAACAAGCTTTAGAATCTACTGTTGGTATACTAAGTATATGCACACTGAACTCCCTCGAAACAGTCTTCAGCAAAAAGCAACTCAACATTTTCGTTTAGGAACCTAATTTTTATCATTAAATACCTAGCTATTTTTTAGAATGGTCGTAACATTTTGGCTAACTGTGTATACTTCTGCAGGCAAGATGCTTGCTCTGAACAACATACTCATGCAACTGAGAAAATGCTGCAACCATCCAGTAGGTTTTCCATTTGACTAATTAATCATTTACAACCACCCATTTGGTACATATACACTTGAATGCTTGTCCTTTGTTTTTGTTTTGTGCTGTTTGAAAGTTTTCCAGTGGTAATATCTTATTTTGATAATGATGTATAAGGGGTATGTTAGCGTAGTACATATGTTGCAAAGGAAAAGCCTAAGCTTATCATATATTCCTAGCAAAGTATAACTAATTAACTATGCTTTACTACCCCAGTCTGATACTATCAAATGAGCATCATTGGATAAATCTAAAACTTCTCTATGGGAAACTCCCCACTTAGAGTTCTCTCGGCCCGTGGTTAAGCCACGCCACCAGAAACTCCCCTTCATTCCGCCCGTCATCCATCGGCCGCCCGACCGTCGGATTCGCCTCGCCGCGTGGTCACGGCATTCATCTCCCAAATCCGGAATCACATGAGTCGTCTTTGCCGATGAGCTCCTCGCTACCGTCCGCTTCTTCGCACCCATTAAGCCTCCGCAAAGATGCCTTTAAATGCACCGAAGTTCCTCACCATTGTGCGGTGTGCGGCCACACGCCATCGCCACCACGTCGCCGGTGCGGCGGGCGCTGCCGTTTCCGCCCGCAGTCACATGGCCACGGGCCACGGCGGTGGCGCCGCCCCACCCGCCTCCTTCGCCGCCTCGGACGGACGGCGTCCCCCGCCTGTCTCCTTCGGGCGGCGCCGACCGCCATGTCAAAGTATGGTGGCGCCAGCGGCCTTCACGGAAGTTCGTCGTGCTCGCGTGGCGTGGGCATCTTCCGCTTCCTCGCGGGCGATGCACCCACTTCACCCGCTGCCGCCGAGTGGTGCAAGGCCGCACCGCCGCGGAGACGAAGAGAGGCGGGCGCTCGGGCGACGGGCGTAGCGACCCGCCGCCGCTACGGGGGCCGCGGGGGCGGGCCCCGAGTCCGGCCCGGGTGGGACCTCCACGGTGGCGTTTCCGGTGGCGTCGGGGCGTAGGACCGTTGCCGCTGCGACGCAGGAGCCGCGCTGCCAGAGTCCGCGGCCGTCCCGCTTCGCGCTCATGGCCATGGGTCGACGCGCCAATCGGTTGGTGATGGGGCATAGGGACGGGCAGATCGGCGAGCGCTGACTGGACGACGCCCCCGCCGCCCACCGTAGGTGCGCCATGTTCAAGGAGGCCCTCGCGTGGGCGGCATACCGCGCCGCCCATGCTCGCCATCGCCGCCACGCCGTGACGGTTTAATAAGAGTTCAGTTTGTGTTTGTGGAAGCATACCGCAATGTTTAGTTGATGCGCATAAATGCTACGATCATGATTTCATTTTTATCAGTCTGATTCGCTTGTTGCCATTGGTGTATTGGCTATGGCTGCAGCCGCTAGATGAGAAGGAATTGGAGCGAAATTGAAAAAGGAAGAAGGCACTAGAAATTTCGCCGAGTTATGTGGCTCCTCTGCTCCTTCCAACGGGCAGCAGCAACAGAGCCCCGACGGCGGCTGCTATCTTCGGAAGGAACGAACGAGAGAGAGCGCATGAATGAATCAGTACTGAACTTGAAGTTCCACCTGCTAGCTTGCTAGGCAGCCGGCCGGGCCAAAACAGCGTGCCCTCGCGGCAGCTTTGCAGCAGCATTGGCCGGCTCAGGGCCCAGCGCACGGCAGGCCTTGGGCCAGCAGGCCGGCAGCAGCAGTTGCTTGGGCCTGCAGCAAGCGGCAACAGAGCGCCCAACATCTTCCATAGAACTAAAACAATTTTTTATCCTCAAAAAAAATAATATTGCTTCAAACCGCTGCAATACATTCTAGATATTAGCATATTCATGATTTTATATTTGCATGTATTTCCTAATGCTATAGTTTACTCGCAATAATCCTATAATATCTAACATTTATTTTACACAGTTAGCTTTCCAAGTTATGACGCCTCAAGGACGAAATTAAGGGACTAAATCATCTACCAAATATTCCATCAAATAAATTATTATATATGTTTTATTACTACATTGCCATAAATTGTCACCCGTCCAACATGTCTAAATATTTCTATTGGATATTCGCTCATCTTGGAGTTTAAACATAAGATTAAATAAACTATGTGCCATTGAGTATATAATGCTTTTTTAAATTCTTTTGTTACTAACTCTGTTTGTAATCGAAAGAAAGTAATTCTACTCAAAAACTAATTGTACTACCCCCTTCCTACCCGCGGCAACGCGCGGGGAGTCCCTCTAGTTATATATCATATATTCCCTAGCAGACTATATATCTGGTTCCTTTCTGCTTATTGAAGTCTAAGGTAGCACACTATCTTAACCGACACTTATTGAAGTTTGATTTGAAATCTGAAATTTTCTATTGTAGTTTTGTAGTTCCATGGACAAAGTCACCCTGACCAAACCTGATGCTACAAGGCCTAATAAAGTCCAAGATGCTTCACAGAGTTTGCCACAAAGCAAGAT
Organism: Hyparrhenia diplandra; assembly: GCA_015847255.1. Lineage (NCBI taxonomy): Eukaryota > Viridiplantae > Streptophyta > Magnoliopsida > Poales > Poaceae > Hyparrhenia > Hyparrhenia diplandra. Next base: position 91,443 of record JADLZK010012344.1, read on the forward strand.
ATCAAAGAAGACATGTAAAGGGAGCAACCCCAGTCTGTAGAGGGCTAGAAAGGTAACATACATATAACATCTGAATTGACAGATTTATGGAGGTGTTAAAAGTGTGCCATGTCTCGGCCTTATTTTTCCCACACAATGTTTTAGTTAAATATTGTATTGCAGTTAGAAGTCAGATGTCCAGTTAGAAGTCAGCATAAACAACAGAGAGACCTTTGGATCGAAGAGCCTTCCTAGTTCTTGCCTTCTTGGAGTATAACTTGTAGCCATACTCTGCATATCAAAGTACACATGAACATGTCGATTAGTAAACCTAGGCACAATTACACAATAAAAAAAAAAAAATCAAGTAACTTTTTTCCTTTTTGTTTATGCTGCTGTGACACCTTAACTTGCAATGCTTATTTCAGTTAAAGTGTGAATGATTTAGTTTATATATGCTCTTCAAAAGGTTTACTGTAACAAGTACTGGATGCTGCAACTCATTATGAGGGAAATCGCCCAAGTGAAGAAACTAAGAAGGCTGACAATGGGGAGATATCTATTCAGTTGAATATATACACTAGCATTTGTATATAGTTTTGATGTGAGCATGTCATCCTTTTTTATCTTTTTAAAAGGGAGCAGGAAACTTGTCATTGATAATTGAGAACCTAAGCTACAGTACCAAGGATCTTGATTACTTTTCTGTTTGATGGATATTTGGAGATGGAAACTTAAGTCTCTATGAATGATTTTAATATTTGTATATGGATATATTGTACTGGTTTTGTATGAACCTAAGCTATCGAGGATCATTCTCAAATGGATGGTACTGATTTTGGAGGCATTTTAATAATGCCTCAAACAATTTTTTGAAGGCTTGTCCAAAATGCCTTTTAAAAGTTTTATAGGCATCTTAAAAATGCCTTTATATGTTGACAATGGAAGGCATTTTTTAAAAAAAAATGCCTCAAAAAAACCTTTTTAAGTCCAGTTTATAGCCGGCATTTTCAATAATGCCTCAAAATATCTTTAAAGGCATTTTTTTGCCACTTTTGAAGGCATTTTTAAATGCCTTGTATAAAAGGCTATGCTGTAGTGGCAGAGGTCTTTGGTCATTCTTAAATTAGTTTGTACGCTCCCCTACTTTCCAGGCAGCTAGCTAGCTCAATCACAGATTCATGACTGACTTCTTGTTTCTCATTCCAAGATAGGCACTCTCCTTGCAGTCCACACTAGAAACCCTGGCACGGCTTTTCCGCGCCCTACTAGATCGTCCAATACGTTATTGGTTGGCACTGTCCTCCATCACTGATATGCTAAATGTAATTAGGAGTTATCAGAACGCTTGTGAGTTTTGAGGAACTGCACAAATTTCTCAGAGTTAATGACTGTGTTGAGGAAGAATAGGCAAAAGCAATATTGTATTGAGGTAACTAACCCTCAGTTCGGCAACTCTCTTTCTAATTTATCCTACTGAGGTACAGTTTGAGGCTACGTTTTTGCCTCGTCCTTGACAGTTAGTACAGTCTGTAAATTGAGAATGTTGGCATCTAGACAAAATGAATGGATATATCTCATGTAAATTTCTTTGTTGCTGAATCGGCAAAGCATCCACAATTAATCTACTTCGTTTAGGTTGTTCTTGTCCAGAGTGCTCCTAAGAAGTGCCCACGGTTAAGGGAAAAGCTTAACAGAGATGATGGAAGACATCCCTGAGAAATCCATCACTTGCATACTTTCTGGAAGTCCATTACGACAGGTCATTTAGAAATAGAAATGTATCTTATAAACGAGGGCACACCAACATGTTAATCCATGTAAGCAATAAAATGGCGCTGTTTGTGCCACAAAAGTAATATGCATAATACTCCATTTCATTTGTAAAGGAGACTTTGGTAGATCCATCACAGAGCATCTGCATCAACAGTGGCGTGGACACAACATGGCATGTTTTCTCCATCTTGCGTTTTTACTATTTTGGAGAATAACTGATGTAGAGGCACATTCTGAGGTCTACAGGAAAGGTTAAAATCCTACATCGGTTGCATAATGAAACATTGGAACTTTGGTTCAGATTAAACATATGCAACAGCGCGGTAATTGACTCGCGCTTTCTTATACATGTATTTTAGGGAGCGGGTAGAATTAGTTGAATTAAGTAAAACATTAACATCAGTACAAGTTAATGATAGAAGGAAATCATTTAAGCTGATAACTTTGTGCATACACTTATTCAGAATCTACATTTCAGTTTTTTATTGATCCCTGAACTGTGTGAGCAGGGTTTTATCTCCCATATCACAGAATTTCGCAACGATGTTTTCCATCCTCATCTGAAGTCTAATTTGTCATGCTAAGAAGCTGTCAACACCTCACTATTCTCAATATGTACTATACTACAAATTAAATCACCATTTTCTAGCGGTCGAGCTCCATATATTCGGTAAGCTGTCATATTGGTTTTGAAAAGATCAGTACTACTATAGAAACAAGTAGTATTCCCATAAGTAGAACAATAACAGAGACATACCTTTGGTGAATTTCGAAGAGAATACAACATTGTCCGTCAGGGATTTCTTCTCCCCATGAGCTGTGTTAGCATGCGTTGCATAGCCAGGCTCATTGAAATAAGGCTTTGCATTCAAAACCAAAGCTTGAATAGAGACCAGGACCTGAAGCATAGTTGAATTAGCTGTATTCCACTTCTCACATCCACTGCCAATCCAGGTGTTTAGGGGCTAAGTCACACCTTCCCACAAGCATACAAGTTTGGATTAAACTGCAAACCACCAGCACGGTAATTCACCATCTGTACAAAAATCAACTGATGATCCCATGATCCATAAAGCAAACTGAAGAAATAAGGAAATTAATTAATTGGTATACAAGTGCTGAAGTCAAGAAAACATTACCGGTGGTACATTTGGATACTAAGGAGGGAAGTAAATGTCAAAGAAGAAGAGACCATCATCGTAAGTACCAGCTGGTCCCATAATGACAGCTCTATACTTTTCCATGCGGCCCGAGGCACGGCACGGCACGGCCCGTAGCCCGATATTTTGGCCCGGCCCGAGCACGCCCGCACGGTACACGGGCCGTGCTTTGGGCCGCCACCCCCGCACGAGGTAACGGCACGGGCACGGCCCGGTAAAAGGAGGTGCCCGGCGGCGCCCGATGATCAAACTCCCAAGCAATAGCCCAACAAGTAATTCTACAAAAACAATCAACAACCCAAAGCAATAGGCCCATATCAGCCCTCGTTGGCCCTCGCTAAGGCCCATATCGGGTCCCTTGGCCTCGCTAAAGCTAACAACACTAGGCTAAAAAATTATTCGTGCTTGTGGGCCACCGGGCCGCCCGAAACACTTGAAAAAGGCCGTACTTTGCCGGGCCGGCCCGACACGAAAGCGGCCCACGGGCGTGCCTTGGGCGAAAGGCGAGCCGCAAGCCCGTAGAGAGGCACGGCCCGTCAGGCACGGTGGCCCGTCAAACGCACGACGCGGGCGGCACGCACGGCCCGTTGAAATCTATAGACAGCTCTAAGCAGGTTCATTCTATCCTCATACGCCCTCACAAGTATAGCATCTACTCAATTTGGAGAAAAATACAAATTAGAATATTTTCTTGAAAGCAGACGATAAATATAATCATTCTTGGCCCTTATGAATAGAGCCTTCTAGGTTCTTAAAACAGTATGTGCTGTATATGTTGAAATAATTCCTGCTGCCTCATTTAACAGAACAATTGCATGAATAAAAGACATTGAAACAAAACCAGCAGTGGGCCATGTATCACACTGCAACCGTTAGTAGGCCACACATTTCGCTGAAATAGCCCAGGAAGTGGCCTTTTTTTATGAGAACGGGGAGTCGAACTCCCGACCTGTAGGTTGAGTTTCCTGCATCCCTACCACTCACGTTCTCCATTCCCAATAATTATTTGACTGATTCCCCGGATCAAATTTGTCTCATGCATGCGACGACCTCTGACCTGCTAGTCAAGATATATATGTACCTTTAAGCTGATGTTACTTGCAGACATGCGATAGATGTTACTTACTTTGGTCTCAGATCTTGTGCGTCACCAGAAACAATGCAAGAAAGCTTAGTGCCCAGACGTACTAACAAAGTAACAATACACGTATTTTGGCTCTGTCCAAGGGTACATACTGTACTGTTACCTTCATGAACATGTTACATGTTCTTGGTTAATCAGTTCTATTTTACAAAACCCGCATCTGTCGTTTTTTTGCCTATGACAATGGCTGAATACTTTTCTAAATTGTTATTACTATATATGCTCTCAAAAGAAGCATTTCAACTAATAAAGGTATGGTTGCACCAAGTGTGTTACTGTTCAAAAACACTAATGCAACCAATTCATAAAACTACGGTATAGTAAGCAACAGCTATCTAACTGGCAAATCTTTCTCTAGGACTTTCCACTCATGCTGAATATGAATCACCCAGTCTTTTTGATGGCTGTTAAAATAAATTTTTGAGTACTGAACTGAACTAAGACAATAAATGATAGCAAGGGCAGGGCAAAAAGAAAGTTACCTTTTTTTACCACCTAAACCTTTATCGACTCTGGCTATGAATACCTATCCAGAAAAAAAAAAAAAAAAGACTCTGGCTTTGAACAATAATGATCTATGACATCAACAGTATCAAATCGTTTGAAGGCCTTGTATTTTTCTTCGATTTTATCATCTACAGCCTTAGTGGGTTTTGCCTTATTTGCAATCTCAATAGCAGTCTTCAGCATCCACGGTAAAGAAGGCTCCAGACCAGGTGGAGCATCAAGGTTTTGCCTACCCCAATTTGCTTGGGACAAATAGGCTATGTTGTTGTTGTTGTTTCAATAAGTGGAGCATTGTAAGCAACAGGCAGAGGAGGAAGAACAGCAAACAGTAGCGAGGATAGGATTGAGTTCTTAGATGATATCAGAGTTAGAACAGAGGAAAGCTTGGGTTACAAGTTGATTGTTCAAAATGATTCATAATCCCTCTCATCTCTCGCCTCCTATTACATATACCGCGCCTTGGCGGTTGGTGATTGGGCCTACTCCCACTCTGGGCCTTGGAGACGGATGTTGGGCTTGCGGTGTACGTTCACTGCGATGACATCCCCTCCCAGATAAGGACCAGCTTGCCCCCAAGCTGGTGCCAGCGGGAAATGCTGTCGGAGGGTCTCCAGGTCTTCCCATGTGGTGAGTGCCGACGTCATGCCAGACCACTGAATGAGGCCTTGGAGGCGGGTGTCAACACCAACCTTGGCGACACGCTTTTGCAGCACATGAACTGGTACCTGTAGGCCATCATGAGAATCTGGGAGTGGTTGAGCCTGGTGAGTTACCGGAATCGCCAACTTCAATTGGGAGACATGGAACACTGGGTGGATGGATGAAGATTTGGGCAGCAGCAGACGATATGCAACCGAACCAATCTTGTCAGTGATCTTGTATGGTCCAAAGAATCGATAAGACAGCTTTTGATTAGCTCGAGCAGCTACTGAACTTTGCACGTATGGTTGTAGCTTGATGTATACCCAAGTGCTCACTGTAAACGAACTCTCAGTTCGGTTTTTGTCGGCCTGATTCTTCATCCTATTCTTTGCACGAGCCAACTGGTGATGAATCAATGATTGCATAGTACTTTTCTGCTGTAACCAGTCATCGAGGCTCTCCACAGCACAAGCTAAAGAAGAATCAATACCAAGTTGCTTTGGAGACTGACCATACAAAACCTGAAATGGAGATGCATTGAGAGAAGAATGCCATGTGGTATTGTACCAAAATTTGGCCAAATGGAGCCAATCAGTCCACTTGCAAGGAGCAGCATTGCAAAACATCGAAGAAATGTTTCCATGCATTGGTTGACCCGCTCAGTTTGGCCATCTGATTGTGGATGATAAGCCGAGCTGAGGCGAAGTTCTACTCCCTGCCAAACGGGACAACTCACGCCACAAGTTGCTAGTAAAAATCCTGTCCCTGTCTGACACTAATGCAGTAGGTAATCCATGAAGGCAATAGATGTGTTGCATGAATACTTTAGCTACTGTCAGAGTAGTGAAGGGATGTTTCAGGGCCACAAAATGGCTGTACTTGGAAAAGAGATCAACCACAACCAAAATACAGCTTGAAACCATTTGATTTAGGTAGCCCTTCAACAAAGTCAAGTGACACAACTTGCCAGGCAGAAGATGGTGTGGCTAGTGGTTGTAGAAGACCTGGGTACTTGACCCTTTCTAGTTTTGCCTGTTGGCAAGTAGGGCAGCTCTAGACAAAGTTAGTCACCTGTTTCTTTAATCCATTCCAAGCAAACAAGGATTGTATCCGCTTAAGAGTTGTAGGGACACCGAATGGCCGCCAATGGGAGAGCCGCGTGCAAACTCCAAATCAACTTCAACTGTAATTCAGGGTTATTACCAACCCAAATGCGCCCTTTATACTTATGGAGCCCTTATTCCAGAGTATAGTGTGGAAGTGAATTAGCTTTAGTTGCCAACTTTGTCAGCATCTCAGAAGACTGGGGGCCATGTTCATAACCAACAATGATGTCCTCACACCGAGATGGAGTCACGACTGACATAGCCAAACAAGAAGAATCAGGATGTGGTCTTCTAGAAAGAGCATCAGCTGCACTATTGTCAGAGCCCTTCTTATGCACCAGCCTGTATTGTAAGCCCAACAACTTTGTAAAGACTCTTTGCTGCCAAATAGTATGAAGTCTCTGATCATTGAGGTGAACCAGAGCCTTCTGATCAGTGTATATAATAAATTCAGCTAATTGGAGGTATGAACGCCATTGATCAACAGCCACCAAGATTGCTAGATATTCTTTTTCATAAGTGGAGAGTCCTTGGTACTTGAGGCCCAAGTGCTTGCTAACATAGGCTAGAGGGTGTCCATCTTGCAATAGGACAGCACCAACTCCATTCTAACAAGCATCGGTCTCAATGGCAAAAACTTTTGTGAAATCAGGAATAGCAAGAACCGGGGCAGAGCACAAAGCCTGTTTCAGTGTATTAAAAGCTAGCTGATGATCCTCAGTCCACACAAAGAGCACATGCTTCTTCAACAAGTTAGACAGGGGTTTAGCAATGACTGCAAAGTTCCTTACAATTTTTTTTGTAGTAGGCTGCAAGTCCAAGGAACCTCCTGAGCTCTCTGATGTTTGTTGGGGTTGGCCACTGTAAAACTTCTGAAACTTTATCTGGGTCGGTGTGTATTCCCTTGCCAGATAGGATATGACCCAAATAATGTATCTCTTGTTTAGCAAAGTGACATTTCTTGAGTTTAACCACCCACTGATCCTTAGCAAGAAGGGATAACACTTGTTGCAAGTGCTGAAGGTGCTCCTCATAAGAAGAACTACAAATCAGGATATCATCAAAAAAACACTATAGCAAACTTGGCCAGAGTCGGTGCCACTAGTAACGAAATGATTTTACGAGCACCGCCAAAATCTTTTCCGTGGCGGGCACTTTTTTTGCCCGTCACGGAAAATACTCCGCCACGCCCTGTTTTTTTTTTACGTGGCGGGGCTGTTGCCCGCCACGGTTAATCGATTAACCGTGGCGGGCATTTTATCCGCCCGCCACGTAAAATCGCCACGGCCCGATAAGCCCAGTAGGCCCGATAACCGTCATCCTTGTATAAATACCAAGTGTTAGGGTTTCCCCAACTCACTCCCTCTCCCAGCCCGGTTCTCTCTCCTCTCTCGCACTTCTCGCAGCCGGGGCAGGCTCCTTCCCTCTTCCCTCTCCCTCATGGCGGCGGCAACCCTTCCCTCTCCTCTCTCCTCCCGGCCCGCGAGCGGCCCCTCCTGGCCTTTGCTCCTCCCCACGCCCCCTCCGGCGGTGCTCCGACGAGCGGCGAGGTAGCCCTTGCCGGCGGCCGGAACCCTATCTCCATGGGCGGGCGAGGTGGATCCGCGGAGTTGGTCTCCCCGCGGGCGGATCCGGCGACCGCGGCCTCCACCACAGCGGATCCGGCGCCCGGCGGCCTCCGCCCGCGGTGGGCTTCGGGGCGGCGGCGCTTGGGGGCGGATCCGGCGGCGCGACGTGTGGATCCGGCGGAGTTGGCCTCCACGCATGGCGGATTCGGCGGCTGCGGCCTCCCACCCGCGGCGGATCCGGCGCGGGGCGGCCTCCCACCACGGGCGGGCTCGGGGACGGCGGCGCGGGCGGATCCCGGCGGTGACGTGTGGATCGGCGAAAGTTGGCCTCCACCGCGCGGATTCGGCGACGGCGGCCTCCACCCACGGCGGATCCGAGGCGCGGGGCGGCCTCCACCACGGCGGGCTTCGGGATGGCGACGCTTGGGGCGGATCCGGCTGGCACTTAGGGCGGATCCTTCTTCGGCGAGATCTTCCTCTCCGGCGGGGGGAGGGACATGCGGCGGCGAATCCGTCCACGCCCGGCGGCGGATCCGTGGATGGGGAGCGCGTGGCGGCGCGGGCTCGACGGCGGCGATGCCTTCCCAGCGGATCGGACGCGCATGGGCGGGTTCCCCCTAGATGGGCTCGGCGGGCCCATGGATGGGCTTTGGCGGGCCTATCTAGGGTTTGTGTATTTTTTTTATTTTTTTTCAAACCATCCCGTGGCGGGCGTTCTAATGTGCCCGCCCACGGATAATATATTTGCCGTGGCCAACAATCGTAGCCGCCACGCAAAAGTCACTGGATTAACCGTGACCTTTCATTAGTGGTGGACCACGATTGCCGCCCACGCAAAAACAATTTTCGCCCGTCACATAAATTCGTTTTGGTACTAGTGTGCAAGTGCAGTGCTCTAGAAAGTCCAAATGGCACCCACAATTGAACTCATAATGTCCGGCATGAGTAGCGAAGGCGTTTTTATGTTCTTCACGGGTTGCGTACCGATTCGATGATAGCGAATATAAATCTAGAATAGAAAACCAGGATGCTTGACCCAGTTCATCCACTAGTTGATCAAATACGGGAATAGGATAGATGGACTTGACAATTAAGGCATTGAGATACACATGTCGACCACGAGAACCGCCAAGAACCATCCTTCTTGCGGACCAAGAAAAGCGGAGATGAAAAGAAGAATTGCTGTGCTGAATCAGGCCTTGCTTCAACATTGCTTGCACTTGGGACTCTATCTCATCCTTCAACTGTGGAGGGTAATGATAAGCACACACATTAACTGGGGTTGCTCCACTGACCAAAGGAATAGCATGATCACAAGCACGTTTTGGTGGTAAGGAATTTGGTATTGCAAATATAGTTGGAAAAGCATCAATGATATACTGTATATCCTGTGGCAATGGTTTTGGTAACTCGAGGAAGAAGATTGCATATCAACTAGCAGCAATTGAAAAACCATGTCAGAAGCAATATCAGTTGAAATGCCTTGCAACACCAACTGAGCCCCATTGACAGGAATTGATAACCATTTTGCACCCCAGTGAATGGCCATGGGACTATAGAGCTCCAACCAATCCATACCCAAAATCAAATCATTAGAGTCCAGTTGAAGAATCTTTAAGTCGTGCTGGAAAGAATGACCTGCTAGAGTAAATGAGCAATTCTGGACAGCAGAAGTACAATAGAGCAACTAGCCATTAGCTATCTTGATAGCAGCCTGCACTGGGACTTTCTGCAACTGGGGTAGCTTGTCAGCAATAGCAGCACCTAAAAAGGAAGAAGAGCTACCAGAGTCCACCAAAACGACAACAGGTATATCATGTACAGTACCATGGAAGCTGATGGTTTTTGGGCCACTAGCTCACATTCTGGCATCATGAGACAGAGCTAACAAAATCTGTTCAGTCGGTTCATCCTCAGGTTGAGAGATTGGCTCAAGCTGAAACAAATCCCATACCTCCTGCATCGCGTGGAGAGGAATGGCGGCAGCACACTTGTGGCCGCGCACCCATTTCTCTGCATAGACCTCACAGAGGCCCTGAGAGCGGCGGTATTGACGAAGAATAGCCAGCTTGTCATCGATTGCTTTTTCGGGTGTGGCCTCCCGGATTCTTGTCGATTATTGACCGCCCTGTGGCTGATGCGTTGGATTCTTCATGAATGGCAGATACGCCGGCTTGGCTGCCTCGGCAGTGATCGAAGCAGCCACCTCTTCCTGCAGTAATGCCAGAGAATACATAGAATTGAGTGTGGCAGGGCAATGCAAAGCAACCACCATACGAATGTCATCTCATAACCCATCAATGAATCGATTCGTGAAGTAATGCATGTCAGGATTAGGATTATAAGCTTTGAGCTGATCAAAGAGGGATGAAAATCGTCGACATAGTCAGTGACCGTGGAAGTTTGGCTGATGTGGAACATTTGCCAAACCATTTTTGTCACGTTGGTCCGCGACTGAAACGATGATGTAGCTGTGTGCAGAAATCGGGCCAAGGGATTTTATCAGATTGTGGAATGGATTCGATCCAGCGGCGGTAGGGCCACGAAAATTCATGCGTGAAATGCGAACCCATTGGCGAATAGGAACCCGATACATATCGAAATAATCCTTAGCACAGGAAATCCACAACCGAAAGTGGTTTCACCCTCATAGATTGGGAAATTCTGCTTAGGAAGTTTGCCTAGTTTGGTGGAATCAGAAGATGGGTCGCGAGAATGAACATCATATGCATTGCCATGAAACAGAGAGGATTCAAATTTGGACTCGGGGGCCGTACCATTGGCCAAGAAATGGATTGGGGAATTTTTTCTCCCAGATCCATCCACCCATGTAGTCAATTCCGCGTGGTGCCATTTGGGCTGAAGCGGTATCTATCTCCACTCCACGTGGGCGCGGCGGTCTGCTCCATCGGCTGAAGTGGTTGGGAGATCACGCTGCCGACAGCGGGGTCGTCGGAGAGATCGATCCCAATATTTGGTGAGTTTGTCCACCTTCGGCTTGAGATCATCCATAGCGCCATCGAGTCATGGACGCCATTCTTCGAGAGAGCCCGCCCGTCTTGGTGAGCTTGGTGATATGGATCTCCGGAAGTGCTCGACGCCGGTGATGAGCCGCTCTGGCGAATCTCCAAGTCCGTGATGTGGCGCTCCAGGTTGAGGTCAACGTCATCGAGGCATATGGTGATGACGGTGTCGGAGTCAGACAAGCGCTTGGTGACGGACGCGTCCACCTCGGCAAATGTTGGCGGTCCTTAACTACTATTTTATACCGCCAACATGTATATAAAATTCATACAAATGAAAACCAAATCTAGCAATAGGGCTTTAAACTAATGACTTCCATAAGTTTTGGGAAAATATATGTTTTGCAAGAGAAAACCTAAAAATACACAAAAAGGCACTTTCCAGAAGGCGCATTCAAGCAAAATATACACAAGGCCCAACCATACATGACAACTGGACCGAAGCACCTATGCCACAGGGGTCTAGGCCCACTCAGCAGCCCACCGGAGAAAGGTGGTGGCGAGAGGGCTCACCCGGGGTCCGCCCGGAGCCAGGCTCCGGCCGGAGCCCAATTGGCTCCTTTCGGGCCCATCTTTCACGTGCCGCCTCCAACCGACGTAGCAAAGGCGGTAACGTAGGTGCTTGGCTAGGTTCAACGTATCTTGAGGTCGGTTTGGTACCTTCCATATGGGGAGAGGCATTTTTCCATGGAACCCCCTCCTCTCCACCTATAAAAGGAGGACCTCTCCCCCTCAAAGCAATTCATCATTCCATATCATTCCACTCTCCACACAAGAAGACACAATGTAGCAAGAAGAGAAGTGCTCCACTCATATCATAGCTCTAGCTATATAGTAGGGAGTGAGTGAGGGAGAGAAGGAGATGGAGAGTACCGAAGTTGTCGGCTACCTCCACTAGTGTACACACGGGCCTCGTGTACACTTAGCGGAAGGGAGTGCGGGGATGTCGGCTCCCTCTAGCTTGTACCTCGACGGATCTAGTACTACTTGGAGTACAAAGGTTTGTGTTCTTCTATGGTGGTGAGTTCTTACTTCAAGTTAGTCTTGTTGCTATTTACTTACGGGTTCATCGTTCGTCCTTGTGATGAATGCTGCGGTAGAGGGCCTCGCCATGCGGGTCACCCCACGATCACCGCTAGAGTAGTAGTCATAGCGTGACATGGTGTCTAGGCTAGAGGGTACCTTCGTTTGCCCCATACATGGACGGACGAGGTGGTAGGCGGTAGGTGGTGACAACCCTGTCCGTCCCTTGTAATCCCCCACGTCTCGTATGGTGTAGAGCCGTATGCGGTATCGCCTGGTAGACCAGGTGTGCTCCGGTGCCCGAAGTATGTAGGTAGTGGCAGAACTATCTTATCTAGGATCTCTATCCTTAGAAGACCTTGCTACCCGAGCTATCCCTTTTCTTGTTATCTTAAGTGAACTAGCTAAGAAACCTTTACACAACCGTTCCTTGTGGAAATACGATACCTTAAATACTTCGGGTGAAATGCTACAATGGTATTTACGTATTGTGCTTGCGGACTCATTCTCAGAACGTTGCGTATACCCCGGCATTTCCTGGTGACATTGCTAGGATATTCCAATCCTAGTGATGATGCTAAGCTAAACGCCAACAAGCATTTAAAGCCATTGCGAGAACGATTTTGTCGTAATTGTTTCGAACCTAGTCCACCCATGTATCCTCGTGCCAAAAAGCGAAAAAAATATATTTTACTCCTTTTTAAACCTTTCAAAATCCCAACAAAACCTTTCCCTCCATAGGGCGAGCTCTTATAGCCATCACCATTAAAGCCAATCACAGCTTCAGGTTATAAACCTCTGTCCCTAGCTTTGGCGGTCAAGCTTATGGCCATAAAGTAAGCACTGCCCGGGAGATACCCCGGATTATCATGAAAAAAAGTCTTTCTTATCAATAAAAGCAAGAACATGCTTTCCAGTTAGTATGCACCTTCGGGTATTCTCGGTCGCTAAACATTTTAGGTGGACATTGAGAAGAACAAGGGTACATATGATGCTATGGAGCATCAGAGCTGCATCAACCAAACTCCTTGATAATCGCTAGTGATGGAACACACTCATAAAGGAGAGACCGACATCGCACACTTGACCTTTACACAAAAGTTCAAGTGTGGGAGAGGATGGTGAGAGGCTCACCACATGTTCCATACACCAAAAGTTGTCTTGGTTAAAAAAAATGTTGTCGGCTCTGCCTTGCTTGAAAAAAAAAAAAAAGAAAGAGAAGAGGAGAGAAAAGAAAAAAATATATAAAAATGATAGAAAAAAAAAAAAGAGAGAAATGAAAAAAATAGAAGGAGAGAGAAGAGGCAGGCTGGGCCCGCATATCCGAGAATAAATACAAATTTGATGCCTAACTCCACCCAGCAAGAAGAAGGGCTCGCCTCCAAACCTTTTGCTACTACCAAGGCCCATTCCCCATACACACTAGGTGGTGTGTGTGGTCAGGCCTTGTGGTTCACCTGGGAAGAGCCATCATGCTACCGCCATAATAACTTTAAAAGTATCCATCCACATCCATTGTCGGTAAATATACTCAGGTATGCAAAGGTAATGTTCACCAACACCTTTACTCATCATGTCTGTCTCTATAAGAATTATCTTCCTGTCCTTGTTTATGTCATATGCTCTCTAGTTTGGGTGTATTCTATATAGGTACATCCATAGGTCTTTTGAATTAAGCATGGTGCTTAGGTTAAAATGACCTTCTTTAATCAAACTTAGACATGGTATTTATTTTTGGTTAATGAACTTTTGGAGTATTATTGTCATAAAAACTGGAAGTAATTTATGATGGAGACAAATCAAAAGCTATGTTTACACTGCCTCTTTATCTTAGCCTTGTTAGAGTTATGCTTTTAAAAATAAAAAGTTGGGTGAACAAATAAAATAACATAATTAAATAAATAAATATATAAAATAATAATAAAAATAAAATCATTTAGGCTCCCGATATTCAAATCGATAGAGCCAATGGTTGTTTTCCATGTTTGTTTTCTTTTGAATAAAGACAGGTACAAAAATAAGTGTGGGAGAGACCCTCATACATCACTAACACTCATTCGGGGTCTCCCACCAACACGTTGCACAAACATCGATGATCCAACATATATGAAGGATGGACATATGGCTCCAGAGAGGGTCAGCTGAACTTCTCGTTCAGCCAAACCACCTCTGATCCACTTTAGCTCCTTCATCTTCAACCTGATGGTTTTGTGTAACCTCTCTCTAAACTCCCATGACACCATGAAATATCTTAGAACTGATTCCAAATCCTAAAAGGTGACATGATCATATATCTTTAAGATAGAAGCTTGCATGAATTTTGTTCCACATACATGTGTTTATGCTCGTGGGGAAAATATTTTAATAGGACAATCATGTTGACTAGGTTATTGTGAGGTGTGATATAGTTCTGGCTTAGAAATCCTACCATTTCTATTCAAAGCACTTGGAGAATTTATTTTGATAAAATTTATAAAACCATAGTATCACATACTCCTCAACTGGTGAGCAAATTCCTACAAAGCTGTAACACCCTAAATTTTGCAATTTTCAAAAAATAAGGTTAAAATGATTTAAATATGCAAATTGTGGGCATTTAAATTTAGGAAAATAATAAATTTTGTGAAATTAAAATTCAATATAAGGTATAGATACATGTTTGTGCACTCATGCTGCCGCATTTGAATTTATGTGATATGTGGTTTTGACCAAATTTGAAAAGGAATTCAAAATCCTTTTGAAAATGCTTTTGCAAAATTGTTAAAACAAAATAAAAAAGGAAAAAAAACTCTCCCTTCCTCCTTTCTAGCCCAACACCGAGAGTCAGCCCCATCTCCTCTTTTTCTTTTTCGATGCCTCATCGGCCTTGGGCGTTGGCGGCCCAACCGCCAACTCTCATTTCCCTTCCCAACCGGCCCGTTTCCCTCCTCCTCCTTGTTGGCCCAGCCCCTCTCCTCTTGGCCGCCCAACAGCACCCCCGCACCCACTCCCTTTCCCTCTCCCTCTCTCTGGCAGCGGTGGGGACCGCTGTCGGCGCCTCACCCCTTCTACTTCCTCGCGCCGGTAATGCCACCGCCGCCTCCTTTATGCCCCCACCCAAAACCGCCGCCATGAATGGCCTTGATGGCCATTCGCTCGCTCCTCGGCCGAGTGGAGCCTCTCCCCCCGTTCCCATCCCTTCCCCACCTATAAAGCTCGCGGCTGAGCCCCTCCTTTCCCCTTTCCAATCCATAGCGCTCACGCCCTGCCTCTACCAATTCACCCGTCCGGGAGGTCCATCAACGCTAGGGTTGTTCCGTGGAAACTCCGTCGTTCCCCCCCGCATCCGTGGGTGCCCTTATTCCTTGATTTCATCCGCGTTTTTGTATTTGTCAAACTCACCGGCGGTTCTCCTTGTTCTAGACCATCGCAGCTCACCATCCGACATCGCCGTGCCATCCCTGTCCATGAAGTCCCCTTCATAGAGTTCGCGATATACTCCTCTCCGTTCCTATCTACTTTAATTTCGGTTTCGTGCTCAAAATTCCATCCGGGCGAGTTCAGCAGCTTGCCGTTCATGGTGCCGCCGTGGAGTTGCCGCCTCGGCATGTTCCCGCCATCGTCTCTGTGCCTAATCGAGTTTGCGAGGCCGCACGCTGTTTGTCGGTGCCTTCGGTTTTGTCTGGGGCGTCCGGAATCTCTGTATTGGCAAGCGCCGGTGATGGACTCCACCGCGCCGGAGTTCCTGTGCCGGCCGGCCTCTCCCTCCCTCATCTCCTTTCTTCTAATCTGAGCCACCCGTTTTCAATCCAACGCTCCAGATCGGCCGATACCTCTTCGTTCGGCTATTTTGCTAAAAGGGCCCTCGGCTTCTTTAAAACTTTCGGCCGATGTCCCTGGCTGCTTTTATCTTGTTTTTCACTGTTGGTGTAATGTTCTAATATAGTTCTATTGTTTGCTTCGTGTATGATTGCTCGGATGCTTGTGTGGTGCTTTGTGACGATGTCCAGTCGGTGAGCAGTTCGTGGAAGATCAGGAGTTCTTTGAAGATCAAGATCCTCAGTAGTTCCTTGAAGGTTTAGCTATAAGAAGAAGGATCTGAGTTTAAGGCAAGTATAGCATGGGATCATCCTTGTTGTCCTATTCACATTTTAATCATAACTCATATTGCATGTGTCTAATTTGTTTAGCTATAAGGATATCCTAGTTGTTGTTACCTTGAATCCTTGACATCTATGGGATGCTTGCATATGGGTAGTTTGCTAGTGCTCAACTAAAATAAACATGATCTAATGATGACTAATGATATAAACAATGAACTGTAAAGAGATGATGTTTACCAACCTGGACCATAGGGTGAGAGCTCATGCTTTTTCATCATGCTCTTGGCTCTCCACAAGGACTTATCCTGTTGGCAAAAATTTGGGGACCGACAAAGCATGTATTTGTGAGGGCTACATGGCTCGGGTTTTAGTTCAGTATGAGGACCTTCTCTAGCTTGGTAGAGGTTACCCTTGTGGCGCAAATGGGGGAAGGTCGACTGTGGGAACCCTGCGGGTTGATCCTACGGAATAACCAATGAATCCTAGCGGCCCTAACTTGTTAGAGGAACCTTTAAAAGGCTTCATAGTGAACCCCGCCGACCTTCCTTGGAAAGGGTTAAGAGGCCGATCACCTCGGGCGAAAAAGGGCAATTCATGGCTCATAGTGAAAGTGTACAGCCTCTGCAGAGTGTAAAACTGATATATCAGCCGTGCTCACGGTCACGAGCGGCCCGGAAAACCGATCTAGAATAGTGGTTCGCTGGATGATGCTGACACATGGATTTAAGATGATGATGGATATGGACCTGGAAGATGATGATGATGATGATGATGATGAACTGTGATGAGAACGTTAAATTAATATTGATCATGTGGGTTACTTGGGTTATAAGCACAACTATATGCTTAATTAATGCTAAAATTTGACTTATTAAAAATCTTGTCTTGATAAACGATTGGTTCTACCCTTTTTGAGCCTCATAAACCCCATGTTATATTTCTTTGAGTTTGATATGGACTCACCCTTGCAAATTCCCACTCAAATCAGGGAGGTTGCTAGTTTACTAGAGACCTGAAGGAGTCCGGCTTGTGATCAACAAGTCGGGCTTTGTCCTCGTGGAAGTGGAGTCTTCATCCCGGATCGAGTGTCTTCCATTTGTTTGTTTTCTAAGGTTATCTTCTTATACTAAGTTAGATTTATATATTAAGCATTGTGTTTTGATATTTCTTTTAATTGTAACTATATGTGAGATTTGACTTCTTGGACTCACATATGGTGTGTATCACAGTTTTGTCCTTAAAATCGGGTATGACAATTGGTATCAAAGCAATCTTCGATTAGAGGACGTAAGCCTAGATAGAACTAGACGTTTTAGGTTGCTTTTTATCTTTGTCTACTTCTTTCTTCCTCTGTGACCTTGTTATTTGCAAAATCTAGCTTCTATTCGTTATAAAATGTTGACTCCATCTTCTCTATCTATCTAATTAGATGGATCATTATGAGAAGACCTCAGAGGAGCAAAGACAACAACCTAACCCGAGTAAAACAAGAGACAAACAAAACTATGTAAAAGGGCCAAGCAATTTAAGAAGCAAGCAAGCAACACACCAAGCAACAATTGATGGAGCCCCGATGTCATAAGGGATCCAAACTAAAGAAGGTGTTTTTCGCTACCAACAGGGAAGGGCATTATGCTTATTCTTGCCTACGAAGGATCAACAACCTTATGATGGTTAGGGAATAGGAGTTTATGTCCCTTATGTAATAAAACGTTAGTAGCGCAAGTTGAGTCTATGTGGTTTGTGAACTTTATGTGCTTAGTTGCTTTGTGCTTATGATTAATGTTTGGTTTGGATCTTTGTAATGAGTTTAATGATCTTGTGGTGTTTACCCACAATTTCCTATAGAGTATAGGACTAAGGTGTAAGGTTTTATGATGAATAAATAGTTGGATTTCTTTTATCTTGTTGTCCCAAGTTTTGTCTTTCTCGGGCGGTCGGTCTTTTATTCTGTTTATATCTCAAGCTATGCTCATCCAAAGATCATGAACATTTTATGGGATTTGTGGAATATAAAGAGGTCTTTATGCTAGTCCCTTAACCTTTTTGGATTGGAAGATGCAAGCTAACTTTTGCTATTCCCCTAGTTCATTTCCTTAAGGGGTGGTAGCCAAGTTGAATTATTGAAAGATGAAGATTCTTACAATATAGTGTCTCATTTGGAAGTGTGATTATCTCCTTGGTTGTGTTCTTTATGGTCTCTTTTGCTATCAACATATGTTGTCATCTCTTGAAGCTAATATTATGAAAGCTATGAATGGACAAGTCCTGATGCATATATGTTGAACACGGATGGTTACTACCGAAGGAGTGCGACACATGGTGATTAAGGGAATGATTCAAATTCTAATTCTCCGCCACCACATTCTTCAGCGATAGAGCAAGTTTTGATGACACAAACTCAGTTGTTGCAGAATCTTGTTCAGCATGTGTTGAGCAACCAACAACAAGCACCAACTTTTGACAAGCGTCGTGAGTTTATGAAGGGGCGCCCACCAACTTTCTCTCATGCAATTGACCCCTTGGAGGCCGATGACCTGGCCGATGCGTGGGCGTCATCTAGACTTAGCCGGTGTGATGATCATCTGAAGGTGCTTTATGCTTCCGGACAACTTCTTGGTGTAGCTCAAGGCTGGTGGGGATTCATTCAGTTTGGACGTCCCAACGATGCGAGGCGGATCACTTGGCAGAATTGAGAGAGAATTTCATATGTTATCACATTCTGCCGGGTTTGATAGAGCTTAAGTATGAGGAGTTTCTTAATTTAAAGCAAGGTTCTATGACGGTATGTGAGTATCGTGATCAGTTTACTCAGTTGTCACGGTATGCTCCCAGAGAGGTCGATAATGATGCTAAGAAACAAAGACACTTTTTGAAAGGATTGAATGATGAATTACAACTACGGTGATGTCGGTGAGTATTTTAACTATCAAACATTAGTGGACAAGGCAATTGTAGTTGAGAACAAGCGTCGAGAGATGGAAGAGAAGATAAGAAATATTGAACACCAACCTACAAGTAGCGGTGTTTATCACGATTTTTCCTTCTCAAACTGAATATCGGGTCACACCATATGGATCTGTTTGAGGGTACTTGACTAGGATCAATATCAACAATCCAATGATATAGAGCAATATTTCAATTCTCAAGAGCCCTTTTTGTCAACTTCTATGGCCATGATGGAACCCAATATTTTTGATAATGAAGAATATTACCATGATGATGAGATTGGTTACCATGGAAAGGATGGACCTGAGCAAGTTATTCTTGAGAGTAATCAGTCGGGAATCAACAACAACGGAAAAAGGAAGCGAAAAACGTAAGTCCCGTAAGAAGCCTGCCCATGTAAGTGAAGTGAAACAAAAATACGTCCAAGGAAGTTTGAACCATGTGGATTTGATTACTATTCATGGATCTAAGAAAGTGGTGCAAGGTTTGATTCCGGTGAGTTCATCAAATGCTATGGTTTTGTTTGATCCGATTGCTTCACATTCGTTCATCTCTTCGAGTATGTAGCGGATCAGAAAATCATGAAAGTTCCAACAAGAAGACCATTGATAGTTCATTCCCCAAGTGGAGAAATGAAAGGCATCATGTATGCCCGAAAGTTAGTCTTGTCATAAATGGGAAAAACTTCACCGCAGCACTTCTCGTTTTTTGGAGTTCAGGGATACCGATGTGATTCTTGGTAGGGGTGGTTAAATGCTCACCAAGGAGTAAGGATGAAAACGGTCGAACTTCGGTCGAAAAACACCTCAACCATTTTCTACTTTTACATTTGAATACGAAAATGAAAATGAATACGGTAAAGCCGGACACGAACACGAACTTACGGAATGTCGAACACGAACCAATTCGATCGAACTTACATCGAACACGGTCTGTATACGAAAATTCAATACGAATACCGTCCCACAATTCATAACTTTAAACAAATGCCAGAAATGCGAGCATGCTCTCCAACCTCATCATCCTCATCACTGTCGACATTAATTGGCACTTCAGAAGGTGGAGCATATATGAACAAATATTATATATTTATATAGGCACAGTACAGTGGAATGAAACACACACTAGGGAACATATATGAATTAGTAGGAATTAGTCCGACGGAATAGAGAGGTGGAGACGACGGTCAAGTTGCTCACGGGAGTAGAGGCGTCACGCGAGGAGGCAGGAAGGCAGCTAGGTTTGTACCGATTGGGCTGGGTTAGTGGGCTGCCTGTACAGTCAGACTTTGTGGTACGTGGGCTGCCAAATTCGGTCCGACCGAATTTCGAATTCGGTTACGTTCCGAATATAATGTAGAAATGTAGAAATCGGTCGAACAAAGCCCAAACCGATTTCGTTCCGAGTTCAAATTTTTTGTTCGAATTTCGAACCCAACCGAATTTGTCCGAAAAATACGAAATCGATCGGGTCAAATGTAGAAAATGATGCGGTCGAACTCGGGATTTTTCCGTTCGTTTTCAACCTTACCAAGGAGTAATTCAATATGCTCAGCATTTTGTGCTCCTAACAACACCAATGGGAGAAAGAATAGAGTATATAGGCATTCAAACTCTACCTATGGGAGACGAAGATAACCCACCAGAGAGTAGGTGCACTGAGGATGTTATGATTAATAGTGTGGTTTCAGCCATTGATGTAGTGGAACAAACACCTTTGGAGGAAATTGAGATGACAGGTAATCAGGCACATGTAGATTGTCCAATCAGGATTTTGGCCACTACTCAGAGGATGTTTAATGAAAGAATGCGTAACGTGTGTATGGTTCAATGGAGTAATCAAACACAAGAAGAAGCAATGTGGGAAGATGAGGAGGATATGCGTACTAAGTTTCCTCATCTCTTTAAGTTGTAAAAGCAATAGAGATAGGAGCTAGATCGACATGTATCAAGCAAGAATAGCAATCTTCTCAGTGGAATGTTGTTCTTAAGTTGTGATCAAGTGGTATAAGTTGTTTGACACGCTTGATATATAAGTTGTGAAGTTGGAATGTGTTATCAAATTTTTTTTCTTGTTTCTCTCCTGTGATTCGAGTCTCTTCCGAATATCGGGATGAGATTCATCTTAAGGGGTAGAATTGTAACACCCTAAATTTTGCAATTTTCAAAATAAGGTTAAAATGATTTAATTATGCAAATTGTGGGCATTTAAATTTAGGAAAATAATAAATTTTGTGAAATTAAAATTCAATATAAGGTATAGATACATGTTTGTGCACTCATGCTGCAGCATTTGAATTTATATGATGTGTGGTTTTGACCAAATTTGAAAAGGAATTCAAAATCCTTACGAAAATGCTTTTGCAAAATTGTTAAAACAAAATAAAAAGGAAAAAAAAAAACTCTCCCTTCCTCCTTTTCTAGCCCAACACCAGAGTCAGCCCATCTCCTCTTTTTCTTTTTCCACGTGCCTCATCCCAGCCTTGGGCGTTGGCGCCCAACCGTAACTCTCATTTCCCTTCCCCACCGACCCGTTTCCCTTCTCCTCCTCCTTGTTGGTCAGCGCCCCTCTCCTCTTGGGCTGGCCCCAGCAGCCGGGGCGCACCCACTCCCTTTCCCTCTCCTCTCTCACGTGCGGTGGGGCCCGCTGTTGGCGCCTCACCCTTTTCTCCTTCCTCGCGCCCGGTAACGCCACCGCCGCCTTCTTTACGCCCCCACCCAAAAACGCCGCCATGAATGGCCTTGATAGCCATTCGCTGCCCTCCGGCCGAGTGGAGTCTCTCGCTCCCGTTCCCATCCCTTCCCCGCCTATAAAGCTCGCGGCTGAGCCCCTCCTTTCCCCTTTCCAATCCCACAACCGCTCACCGCCCTGCCTCTCCCAATTCGCCCGTCCAGGAGGTCCATCAACTTGGCTGGGGTTGTTCGTGGAAGCTCCGTCGTTCCCCCACCGGCATCCATTGGTGCCCTTATTCCTTGATTTCATCACGTTTTTGTCACTATCAAACTCACCGGGCGGTTCTCCTTGTTCGGACCACCGCCAGCTCGCCGTCCGGCGTCGCCGTGCCATCCCGGTCGATGAAGTCCCCTTCATAGTGTTCGCGGTATACTCCTCTCCGTTCCCATCTACTTTAATTTCGGTTTCATGCTTAAAATTCTGTCGGGCGAGTTCGGCTTGCCGTTCATGGCGGCTGCCGTGGAGCGCCACCTCGGCATGTTCCGCCATCGTCTACGTGCCCCTAATCGAGTCCGCGAGGTAGCGTTGTTGCGGTGCCTTGGTTTTGTGCGGGGCGTCGGAATCTCCGTATTGGCGGCGCCCGGCGATGGACTTCGGCTAGCGGGAGTTCTGTGCCCCGGCGGCCTCTCCCTCCCTCATCTCCTTTCTTCTAATCCCGAGCCACCCGTTTTCAATCCAACGCTCGGTCGGCCCGATACCTCTTCGTTGATTTGTTTTGCTAAAAAGGGCCCTCGGCTTCTTTAAAACTTTCGGCCCGATGTCCTGGCTGCTTTTATCTTGTTTTTCCACTTGTTGGTGTAATGTTCTAATATAGTTCTATTGTTTGCCGTGTATGATTGCTCGGATGCTTGTGTGGTGCTTTGTGGCGATGTCGGTCGGTGGCGGTTCGTGGAAGATCGGGGAGTTCTTTGAAGATCGGGATCCTCGGTAGTTCCTTGAAGGTTTAGCTATAAGAAGAAGGATCGAGTTTAAGGCAAGTATAGCATGGGATCATCCTTGTTGTCCTATTCACATTTTAATCATAACTCATATTGCATGTGTCTAATTTGTTTAATTTGTAAGTATATCCTAATTGTTGTTACCTTGAATCCTTGACATCTATGGGATGCTTGCATATGGGTAGTTTGCTAGTGCTCAACTAAAATAAACATGATCTAATGATGACTAATGATATAAACAATGAACTGTAAAGAGATGATGTTTACCAACCTGTTGATGGTAGTTATTGACCACTTTTATATATGTTTTAAAAGAATCAACTAAGGATCAATGCTAGATAAATATTATTATTACTAATGAATTCCACGAGTCTTGGTGTACACTTTCGGTTTTGCGGGGAGAACTCGAATATTCTAGAATACTAGAAAAGTGGAGAAATAGAGAAATAGAAGAAAAAGGACTAAACCAAAGGCGATTGGTATAAATACTAGGGGGCTAAAGGACAAAAGAGGACAGCACGCAAAAGGCGGGGCCCACCTGTCACAGGTGGGGCGGCGGCTCCCCCCGAGAAGGTTCTCGGGGCCGGCTTACGGAAGCTTCCCACCACCGACCTAGAGATCCAATCTAAAATTTTGTCCAATCAAGTCGGTTTGATCCAAGGGCTGAGATTCATCCCACTGGCCTATATAAGCAAGGGCAGGGGTACCCCCCTGAAACCCTAATTCATTAGCTAGTTCATTAGCTATCTCATCTCATTGATTAGAGAGGGATCCCAATGTGAGGAACTCTCTCTCTTCAATGTAGATCTAGGGTTAGACTCTTCAATGTAATAGATTAGATCTAGTTGAGAGTTAGGGAGAGCGGGCTAGCGCTCGGTTACGGAGAATCTTTGAGTTTTGGTATGTCTTTGTATCTTTACTTTACAAGACTTATGCTTTAATATATTATTCTTCTCTATTTACTTTTATGCCTTACATATATATGTTTAGTGTAGTCTTTATTCATTTGCATAGGATCTTTTGCTCGTATTGAGTGCTCTAGTTATTAGCTGTAGCTAGAGTAGTAATCAATAGTTTAGACATGGTGTTTAGACTATAGGTTACCCACGAGGTTGCGCTCAATCCTCGGTTAGTTGTGGTAGCCCCTGTGGGTGACTCGTAAGGCCTTTGTAATCCACCACGTTAGGGTTGATGTTCGTAGAGCTCTAGGCAGCCTTCCCCAACTACTTCTTCCGGTCTTTCTCGAGAGTTGGAAGATCTTTGTTGCTCCAAAGTGCATTTGTGTAATTGCTATATCTATTCATTCTTGATTACCTTAGAATCAAAGTAGTAGAGAAGTAATTAGGAACCTTTGTCTCTCCCTCGTCCTCTTGATTAGCTAAGCTATTCATTTATCATAGTATTCTTTTAGACATTATTAGTAGATTACTTTTTATGCTTTAGTATTCATAGTATTATTTATATTTATCATTTATCACTTACCCCCTTTAGTCTAGTTGGTTTTGCTAAGTTAGCGGATACATGATTGTGAGTTATTAGAATTCTTTACCATTAGCTTCCCTGTGGATCACGATACCTAGAATACTCCCCTAGGGAAAAGCTACATTGATGTTAAATGGCGCTTTGCGAGAATCTTCTTATTCTTATAGCACTTAACAAAGCGTCAACAAGCTTTTTTGGCCGTTCTTGGGGAAGCAATTGGCGTAAAGATTTTTAATAATGATCTTGATATCTGCTAATTTAGTATATCACTAGCTTTTAGTAGTATTACCCTGTTACGTTGAGTTGTGGAATAGGCAGGACATATGATGCCGTTCGCGACCTTAAGTGAACTTCCACAAGAAAAGGAAAGAAGAAACATTGAAGAACCTAGGATTGGAGAAGAAGTCGCCGTCACAAGAATTCAATACACACATCTCAAGTGATGTACATAGAAGCTGCACATCATGCTAAGTATGATCAATAAAGGTGAGAAAGTCATGCTCATGGACTTTAAATTTATTGAGTAGTTATTATTCAATTTCTTGCATTATTATTGCATGTTTACTTTTATTATTACATGCATTCCCTCCATTTAGTTCAAGTTTTCTTATATTAAAACCATTGCATGTTTAGTTTCTTGCATATATTCATGTCATTTGCATCTAATAAAAAAAAAATCTCACCATGATCATGTTACTTTATCTTTATTTGATTAAATCTCTGTAGTGCTTTCATGTTACCTTTTGTTTGCTCTAGTATGTTTTGGTTTAGAAGTACTTCGGCATACTTCTATTGGCTTTTAAATTAAGCGTGGTGCTTAGGTTAAATAGCCTTCCTTAATTGAATTAGACATGGAGTCTAGTTTGGTTATTGAACTAAAAATTGCTTGTGTAGACATTGGCTATTTTGTTGGACTAACCTACTTGAGAAAATTCTCAAATCAAAATCGGGTAAGTCAAGAAATGAACTCTTATCGGAGATGAAGCAAGGCATATGATGAACTCCAACAACTTCGCACAAAAGTTAGGTAAATATCTATTCATTCACTTTATCTTTTTTTGTTGCAAGTTATCTTTACCTTGAACCATATGTTTATAGAATCTTAAAAAAAAAAAATGTGTGTGAGCACATGAAGGCTCATATGTAAATGTTCCTAGGACTAGTTCCCTTCGGGTATTCTCGGTCACTAATTATTGCGGGATAAGAGCAAAGGATGAACAATGTCTAAGGACATAGGAGTTACAACACACTTTGAGGGATGATTCAACAAGTCACACTAGACTTCAAGTGTCAAGTGATGGCAAGGTGCTAGCTTGAGGGAGGAAGGCCAATACCATTAAGATATTCCTCGCGTGCTCCTCTTAGCATGCTCTCATCATTCACGACATTTGGTTTGCAATACCTCTACTCGCTAAAATATTAGTTTTTGCTTAATTCTGTTAAAACTTAATCTTTCATTTATAATTATTAAGAAGCTCTAGACAATTAAAGCTTAAAATATCCAACTGCTAATGCTTAACAAGTTCCACTAGCTTTGTTGTCTATTTAAGTTTCATCAACGAGGAATTGTGAGCCAAGATGAAAGTAGACATTCGACCACTTGGTAGAGCATTAATTCAACATATTACCCTCATAATCAATGCTCCATCAAGAAAGAACGACATCACCTCCATTCATCTACCCCATCGAGCACCTATACATCAACCTAGCTTGGGGAGACCACCTAAGTTAGCAAGATAAGTATTTCTTTCCCTTTTACTTATGCTTTTGTTTTATTTAGAAAAAAGATAATAAAAAGATGCATAATGAGTTAAAACCAAATAAATATTTTTCTTAGTTATATATGTATATATTAAGGTTTGTTTAATAATGCTTGCTATGGATATGATGAATAGTTGCTCTGCTTTAATACCTTTTTAAGTACCTAGTTCTTAAGCTTAAATTCTCCCAAGTTTTGGATATGCTTGTTTAAGATTTGAGTTTTGCTCTAAATTTGAAACTTGTGGGTAATATATTCTTGATCTAAGTCTAGGTAATTGAGAGATATGATATGAAAAAGTCTGAGCTGCTATTTATCTTGTCTTATGTGATACTATATTTCGGAGGTTAACTTTTTTGAAAATAATATATACATATGTTTTTATAAATAAAATAATATATTTTGCATTGAGTATTGTCAAGCTTTGTTGACCCTTTGATACTTGTCATTATATCAAGATTGTGTACACTCTACTCCATTTAAAACTTTCTAGCCTTTCTAGCCATTATTGCTACTTCTACCATGGAAGTACGCAACCTCTTATTCTACTCTATTCTATTCTATCTATATCCAACCAAAAATGTTTTATTCCTACTTTGGGAGTAAAGCGCCAAAAATATTTCCATACACTTATCCACCTAGTCAAAAGATATTTTAATAAAGCTCCAGTGTTATTATTATCTCTCTAATTGTTTATCAAGATATGAGGCTTGGGCTGTTAAAAAAGAGAGAGAAAAGGGAGATGAAAAATGGACAAGTGTCCTACGAGGTAGTAGAGCCTACCTCCCTAAAAAAAAAGAAGAGAGGAGAAAATGGACAAAAGTCCGAGGGTGAGTAGAACCCACCTCTCTAGAAAAAAAAAAAAGGAGGGAGAAAAAGGGACAAAAGTCCGAGGGTGAGTAGGACCCACCTCTCCAAGAAAAAAAAAAAAAGAGAGAGAAGAGAAATAAAAAGGGACAAGTGTCAGAAACTCTTATAAAAAAGAGAGAGGGAGAGAAAAAGGGAAAGTGTATATATAGCCCGGGTTCTCTTCAATATTTTCAAAAAGAGATTGTTTTGAGGAGCAAAAGTAGAATTAGTTTTACCATCATCCATACACTTACTTCTTTCTCTACCATATATTTTCCATAACACATACCTATACACATGCACATCTTGATTATATGACTTGTTTCTTTGGATCCATTGTTTGACTTTACAATATATGTTTAGTAAGTACAATTGAGAATTTTGAGTTTTATTTTGAAAACTTAAAAAAACTTCACGGAATATTGGTTGATCAAAGACTTGATACATCGTGCTTGACTTGATTGTTCTATCTTTCAATTGCTCAAGACCCAAGTGAAAGTGAAAACCTCATGGTTAAAAGATCATATATACTTTTTAAGGCGCGAAAGCATTGAAGCAACTCTGATCCAAGTTTGTTTTTAATAAATAGCTTTGCTAAGGGACTAGCAAAGGGTAAGCTTGGGGAACTTGATGCTAGTTATTGACCACTTTTATATATGTTTTAAAGCATCAACTAAGGATCAATGCTAGATAAATATTATTATTACTAATGAATTCCACGAGTTTTGGTGTACACTTAGTTTTGCGGGGAGAACTCGGAATATTCGAAATCTTGTAGAAAAGTGGAGAAATAGAGAAATAGAAGAAAAAGGACCAAACCAAGGCGATTGGTATAAATTCTAGGGGCTAAAGGACAAAAGTGGACAGCACGCATAAAAGGCGGGGGCCCACCTGTCACCAGGTGGGGCGGGCGGCACCCTCGAGAAGGTTCTCGGGCCCCTGCCGGAAGCTTCCCACCACCGACCTAGAGATCCAATCTAAGCCGTCCAATCAAGTCGGTTTGATCCAAGGGCTGAGATTCATCCCAGCGGCCTATATAAGCAGGGGGGGGTACCCACCCTGAAACCCTAATTCATTAGCTAGTTCATTAGCTATCTCATCTCATTGATTAGAGAGGGATCCCAATGTGAGGAACTCTCTCTCTTCAATGTAGATCTAGGGTTAGACTCTTCAATGTAATAGATTAGATCTAGTTGAGAGTTAGGGAGAGCGGAGCTGCGCTCCGGTTCTGGAGAGTCTTCAGAGTTTTGGTATGTCTTTGTATCTTTACTTTACAAGACTTATGCTTTAATATATTATTCTTCTCTATTTACTTTTATGCCTTACATATATATGTTTAGTGTAGTCTTTATTCATTTGCATAGGATCTTTGCTCGTATTGAGTGCTCTAGTTATTAGCTGTAGCTAGAGTAGTAATCAATAGTTTAGACATGGTGTTTAGACTATAGGTTACCCTGAGAGGTTGCGCTCAATCCTCGGTTAGTTGTGGTAGCGGGGGGGGGTGACAGCTCTGTAAGGCCTTTGTAATCCACCACGTTAGGGTTGATGTTCGTAGAGCTCTAGGCAGCCTTCCCCCAACTACTTCTTCCCAGTCTTTCTCGAGAGTTGGAAAGGTACTGTTGCTCCAAAGTGCATTTGTGTAATTGCTATATCTATTCATTCTTAGTTACCTTAGAATCAAAGTAGTAGAGAAGTAATTAGGAACCTTTGTCTCTCCCTCGTCCTCTTGATTAGCTAAGCTATTCATTTATCATAGTATTCTTTTAGACATTATTAGTAGATTACTTTTATGCTTTAGTATTCATAGTATTATTTATATTTATCATTTATCACTTACCCCCCTTTAGTCTAGTTGGTTTGCTAAGTTAGCGAGATACATGATTGTGAGTTATTAGAATTCTTTACCATTAGCTTCCCTGTGGATACGATACCTAGAATACTCCCCTAGGGAAAAGCTACATTGATGTTACGTGCGCTTGCGAGAATCTTCTTATTCTTATAGCACTTAACAAACGTCAACACCAACCTGGACCATAGGGCGAGAGCTCATGCTTTTTCATCATGCTCTTGGCTCTCCACAAGGACTTATCATGTTGGCAAAAATTTGGGGTGTGATACATTTGTGAGGGCTACATGGCTCTAGTTTTAGTTCACTATGAGGACCTTCTCTAGCTTGGTAGAGGTTACCCTTGTGGCGCAAATGGGGGAAGGTCATTTTGTGGGAACCCCTAGCGGGTTGATCCTACGGAATAACCATTGAATCCTAGCGGCCCCTAACTTGTTAGAGGAACCTTTGAAAGGCTTCATAGTGAACCCTGCTGACCTTCCTTGGAAGAGGGTTAAGAGGCCGATCACCCCGAGCGAAAGGGCAATTCATGGCTCACAGTGAGAGTGTACAGCCTCTGTAGAGTGTAAAACTGATATATCGGCCGTGCTCCACGATCACGGCGGCCCAAAAACCGATGCGGAATAGTGGTTCATTTGGATGATCTTTGACACATGGATTTAAGATGATGATGGATATGGACACGGGCGATGATGATGATGATGATGATGATGATGAACTGTGATGAGAACGTTAAATTAATATTGATCATGTGGATTACTTGGGTTATAAGCACAACTATATGCTTAATTAATGCTAAAATTTGACTTATTAAAATCTTGTCCTTGATAAACCGGTGTCTACCCTTTTGAGCCTCATAAACCCCATGTTATATTTCTTTGAGTTCGACATGGACTCACCCTTGCAAATTCCCACTCAAACCGGGGATGTTGCCGGTTTACTAGAGGACCGAAGGAGGGGGCTTGTGATCAACCCGATCCGGTTTGTCCTGTGGAGTGGAGTCTTCATCCCGAGGATCGAGTGCTTCCATTTGTTTGTTTTCTAAGGTTATCTTCTTATACTAAGTTCGTTATATATTAAACATTATGTTTTGATATTTCTTTTTAATTGTAACTATATGTGAGATTTGACTTCCTAGGCTCACATATGGTGTGTATCTGGTTTTGTCCTTAAAACCGGGTATGCCAATTGGTATCAAAGCAATGCTGACTGTAGGACGTAAGCCTAGATAGAACTGAACGTTTTAGGTTGCTTTTTATCCTTGTCTACTTCTTTCTTCCTCTGTGACCTTGTTATTTGCAAAATCTAGCTTCTATTCTTTATAAAATGTTGACTCCATCTTCTCTATCTATCTAATTAGATGGATCGTTGTGAGAAGACCTCAAAGGAGCAAAGGCTACAACCTCGGCCCAGAAACAAGAGACAGCAAAACTATGTAAAGGGCCAAGCAATTTAAGAAGCAAGCAAGCAGCACACCAAGCAACAATTCAGTGGAAGGCGTGGGAGCGGCACCTACACGGACTTGGGTTGGGCGCCGTAGTTTGAGCGCAGCGGTGGCGCGACACCTCGGCCTTGAGGGGGTGACCAGGGGCGGCCGTGGGCGGAGGAGCTTGCGTGTTATAAAGCCAAATAATAATATGAGAAACAAAAAGGATGTACGAGGGAATTTATCTTCTTTGCTTTGGCCAATTCATAGGAGGATGGCGGCTGCCGCCGCTGCCGCCGCAGCAGAAACCCGCGGCCGTATTTGCCTTCCTTGCCGTGCCTCGCGCCGTCGCCTCGCGCCCACCGCTAGGTTTAGGTTCACCCCCCAGGGGCCCGAGAGTGTTGGGCGGTGAGAACGGAGTGCGGAGAGGGTGGGGGTAGGCGAGAGCGGCGGGACCGAGCAGGAAGAGGTGGAGATGCGCGGCGCCGCACACCACGCCGGGAGGCAGAGCTCGCGCGGCGAAGGGCTAGCCGCTCGTGTGGACAGCCCCCGCCCGCGACGCGGCCTCGGCGATGGAGCGGCGGCAAACGCGGTGTCGCCGGCGGGGGCAGGGTGGCGCCGGCAGCGCGGCTCCGGCGAGGGCCGAGGGTGGGGCGGGGCGAGGGCGATTCACGGGGATGAGAGCAGCGGCCAAAGGTCTTGCGCGCGGGGGCTGCTTGGGAGGCGTCGGGACACACAACGAGCCGATGAGGCCTGGATTGCGGGTTGAATTCGGTAAAGTTTGAGGGCTTTTGCATAAAAACTAAGAGGAGGCTTTGGAGTGCGGGTTGATTTTCTGTAAAGTTTGAGGGTTTTTGAAAAATGATCAGGTCTCGCCGACGATCTGGCGGACGATCCTCCGGCGCCTGATCCGGCGGCCGAAAAGCGGGTGGCGTGTGGCAATGCGATAGGCCAGAGCTTGAACTCTGGATCGATGGAAGAATGATGCTGAGAATTATTCCACCTCTATATATTTCTCAGCTATTTAATACCTGGTGTGCTATGAGTGATATAATATTTTTTTTTTGTAAAGTTAAGTGATATAATACATTTATAGATCCTTTTTACTATTAGGTGCAACGGCCTTTTGTTAATTTGGCTAACAAAGGAACAAAGTGGTTATTAACAAGTGTACGCCTAAATCTCTCTTGCAGGTTCTTTTCACGGGAAGCATTAGCTCCGGTCCTAGGCCCAATTACAATGATATGAGGTGCAACAATCAATTGTAATTGAAGCATGTCATAAGCTAGAGAATGCGGCAATGCAACTGTTTACGTCATTTAGATGACCTTTTATTT
This sequence comes from Hyparrhenia diplandra, assembly GCA_015847255.1. Lineage (NCBI taxonomy): Eukaryota > Viridiplantae > Streptophyta > Magnoliopsida > Poales > Poaceae > Hyparrhenia > Hyparrhenia diplandra. The sequence goes on from JADLZK010012344.1 coordinate 122,772, forward strand.
CTATCTAGAATTAGGTTTGGAGTTATACCAGTCGTATACTCTTTTCAAGTGCTTTGTGTTTTTACATGTAATAAGTTGGTCTGATTCCTCTTGTTAGAAGATGAAGCCGGATATTTCTTTCAATTATCTAAAAAAAGATAGACACGCTCCTTATCCACAGCGTGGTGCAATCCCAGACCTCCGCCAACGCGTCCCTATCCCTATTGTCAACTAGTATAGTGCCCGTGCTAACGCTACGGTGATATCAAAACTAGTATAGTGCCCGTACTAACGCTACGGTGATATCAAGTAATACAAATCAAACGTGCTATATATATCTTGCTACTCAAACATATCTAGCCAAGCCAAGCCAAACCAAAAAATGATATATTATGAAGACAAAAAAAATAGTCAGGCCAAGCCTCACATCTATCCAAGCCTGTAGACAGACTCGTCTGATTCAACAGAAGCTTTGAGAAAGCATGCTTAGGAGTCGGAATTGTTTGACAATAATGGATTGGTATATTTATAAAACTCAATATATACCCACATGTTCAGGCTGAATTGATAGTAAAATCACTGCCCGAGTCCAAGAAAGTAAACATGCCCTTTACATATGTGTGTTAACCTTAGAGCTGGGACTTGGGCCGGGCCGTGCCGGCGGCCCGGCCCGGCCCTCTGCTTCGTGCGCTTTGGATCGTGTTCTTTAGGCACGGGGAGCACGTCGGGCCGTGCTGACATGGCGCGGTAAATTTTTTCATCGGCACAAGCGCGACCCGGCACGCGGCGTACGCCGCGGTCGTGCCGGCCCAAGCACGGCCCTCAAAATATCTTAGCTACTTCTCTCTTTTTTGTTCTTGTAATATAAAAAAATATATATCTTATGTATACCTTTTTAATGAAGTTTTAATGATTTTTATAATCTATTTAAGTATTATATGAGATGTACTATAGTAAATGCTATAAAAATACATTGTAAAGTAATAGAAGTGTCACTTTAGGTAATCGTGCCGACCCAAGCACGGCCCAAAATGCGAACGTGCCATGTAGCCCATCGTGCGAGATCCTAGGCGCGGCACGCCCTCGTGTTGGGTGTCGTGCCGTGCGGCCACGCCCAAAAATATTTCGTGTCGTGCCGTGCTTGGTCATGCCAAAAGTCCGTGCCACGGCCCGCCCTCAAATGGCACGGCCCAAGTCCGAGCTCTAGTTAACCTGCACACACCAAAGCAGCACCTGGAAACCCCCACGCAGCACGAATTGAGCACTTGGAATAGGAAATCTAGCTTCAGCCGAAACATTGAAGGAAGCGGAGGTGGGTACCTGCTTGATGAAAATGCACTAAATCAGAATAATCTCAAACAGACCCTGATTATAAACAGGGGATCAAGAACCAAAAGTAAAGGAGGCCAGTGCCCTAATTGCCACTAATTGACCAAACCACCTTAAATATATCACTGCCAGTGCCAGTTCGTCAAAATGTCACACTAATTCATCAACAGGGGATTGACCCCCATGCACGAGAGCAAACTCTCTTGCATGTGTACCTACATTTTTGCAGTATAAAAATGGTTACCCACGTCCTCTTGCTATGGATATATGACATGCTGTGGTGACAGTGACACCACAGCCAATTCCGCTTCTCTGCCACCCATCATTGCTTCACCAGAGTGGTAACAAGAATGTTATCAATAGTCTTATTGCGTGCTTCTGTCTGATGCACAGCTCCTCTTGCCCAAGAGAAAATGTTTCCCTATCGCAAATCGTAATCTGTAGTTATTTGGCATCGATCTGATAAACAAAAAATTCAGTTACTATACTATAGTTGGCAAAGAATTCATGAAATAGATATTACACAAGAAACTTTTAGTCAGTTTTTTTTAGCATTGCAGTGTATTTCTTTTTATCTGGTTGACTCTTCCAATCTTTTTAGTCTCCTAAAAATAATGTACAGATGTTGTATTGCAACAAGAGAGAAATCAATTTATGAGCCTTAACTCCTGCAAAGGAAACCAATAAACTGAAGGTTATTCAGTTTAGATGTGCATCACCTATATCATAACTTTGGAGGTTATTTACCTCTCCAAATTGAACAAACATTTAATCAAATCTCCCCAGGTTAGTTTGCTTACAATCAACACTGATTTAATTTTCTTTATTTCATTTTTTGTCTCTTATAAACTCTCTTTTTTCCCTTTGCTCTGGTCTCTAGTTTTTGAGGCTTTTTGTTTCCTTTCCTTGTAATCTTCTTGGTTACTTTTAATAAATTTTTAGGAGGGGCTCCCCTGCCCCTCCTGTTTTATCAAAAAAAAACATTGATTTTATTAAATCAAGCAGGATGGTTAACTAATTGATATGTACAATGGATGCAAGCGAAGTTCTGTACTAACAATGATCAGATTAGTAGTGTGGTCCTATGCTTTGCATCTATCGTGGACTAAAACCAATTGTTTGCCCTTGTTAAAGTTGAACCATTTAAAATTCTAAAAAACAAATAGCACGTCTGAATAAGTATCTCTTCAAGGACCAAAAAAACAAACAATGCCTCCAGATCTGCTCACACAAACAACCTGGTTTTGCAAACAAAAAATGAATTTATTTTTGCAATGTATTAACACACATGAATGCTGGACCGACACGTTTTGTATATCAGTCAACATCCAGGACTTTCGGATCTACATTGCTCGAGGCCGAGAACGAATCGAAACATGAACTGTGACGAAAATCAAAATCCCTTTCCTGTGGCAAGAGAAAAAGAAAGGAAACCTGATGGTGATGCGTTGCTACCTCAAAGATGAAGAGAGGGAAGAGCCCAGGCATTGACAGCCCCGTCGTGCCACGGCCGCCTTCGCATCCCTGCCATGGGCTTCGGTTGGATCCGCTGCATGTCCCCATCCCCGAGCAGAGGCACACACGCGGCGGCGGCGGCGGGGGAGGAGGAGGTCGATGCGGCAGCTCAAGCTAAATGAAACAATTCACCAAATTACGGATTCAGGCACCAAAACTGCAACTGTTAGATGCAATAATTTAAATTACGTATCTGCTTTAGGAAACAGATTCCGAGCAACTTCATTCAGCAAGAACTCATTCAAGAGAAGTTAAAGTGCATATATACATTTCATAAATTAAAAACAACCAAAAGACAATACTATATGTTTCCATAGTTAAGATAAAATGAAACATATAAGCTCAGACATTAAACCATACTGTTGCACACGGGCTAAAATGCTCATGTTACCTTAATAAAGTAGAACGATAGTATAGTCAGAAAGCAGCGAAGAAGCGTTCCAGATGAAGAGACCTGAAAACCAAAAAATTAATCATATAATTTTATTTTATTTTTTTGCGAAAAGAAAGATATATTAAGCATCAGCACAATACATCCTCCCCTAGTACAAACTGAACTTCAAAGAAAAAGAAAATTACAATTGAGTCCTCAGAATCCAATCTCATCTTCCTCGTTTCCGATCTCCAGCTCGCCATCGACACCAGCACGACGATCCAAGTCCACCATTGCTTCCGCCAAGGAACACCAAGCATTGGAAAAGCGCATCATCCATCGCCCGGATCACCAAGCGAATCGATTCCGTTGAAAGAAAATCGGCCAGCCCCTTGGCAAAAGGAAAGAGGAACATATAATTGGCCGTTACACAAGCTAAATAAATCATATAAATGGCTGATTCAACAAATCCATCAGTCACACAAATGAATGGCCGTTACACAAGCTAAATTCCCCAAGTGAGAAAGATTCATAAAAACAGATTGTGCATCCATGAGGATCATTGGCGTTTCTGGACAGCGCAGGCGCACCAGCGAACTCAAATCCGTAAGGACTGGGCTTCTCCTGTTGCTGCTACTGGAACAGCTCAACAAAAGCGTACGAGCACCCAGAGCAAGCATTGCGACTGAACTCGTATAAAATTGAACAATCGGAATCAAATCGCTTGCCGAGGCAACGGAGAAGGGAGAAGTTCCAGTGCCTTTTGCGCTGGAAGTTCCTTAGCTCCTGCTGCCGCCTCATCGCTGGGAGCGGGAAGGAGGACCCGACCCGTGAGCTGGGCTCAAGCTCTAGGGTTCGTCCGCGCTCGCCGCTGCCTCCAACTGCAAGATTGAGCCATCCCCGGTCGTCCTCACATAGGAGTATAGGACGATGGCGCGGCCTGCACGCAGGCCATCGTGTCTTGAGGCCTAGCCGCGATGCCGCCGGGGGCCGCTAGGGTCTCAGGCCTGAGCGCATTGTCGCGAGGGCGCCGCCACTGCCATTGTCATCAGATCCCGCTGGCACGGCAGGGTGCTTCCGATGTTCGCAGATCCACCGCCACCCCACAGCCCGGGGAAAAAAAAATCAGGTACGGACCTTCCCCACCGTGTTTCTATGCGGATGTCTCGCTGGCAGGTGGTCCCATGAGGTACAACAACAAGGTGTGCAACTGTATTGTGTATATTGTGGCCCTGCGCCGGTAACACAGTTTCGCACCATGGCTGCGTATGGACTATCTGTACCTGATTTTTTTGGTGGTGAAAAAAAAAATCAGGTACGGACCTTCCCCGCCGTGTTTTTGTGCGGATGTCTCGCTGACAGGTGGTCCCATGAGGTACAACAACAAGGTGTGCAACTGTATTGTGTATATTGTGGCCCACACGCCAGTAACACAGTTCGCACCATGGCTGCGTACGGATCATCTGTACCTGATTTTTTTTGTGGCGGAAAAAAATCAGGTACGGACCTTCCCCACCGTGTTTCTGTGCGGATGTCCCGCTGGCAGGTGGTCCCATGAGGTACAACAATAAGGTGTGCAACTGTATTGTGTATATTGTGGCCCACACGCCAGTAACACAGTTCGCACCATGGCTGCATACGGACCATCTGTACCTGATTTTTTTTTTGTGGCGGAAAAAAATCAGGTACGGACCTTCCCCACCGTGTTTCTGTGCGGATGTCTCGCTGGCAGGTGGTCCCATGAGGTACAACAACAAGGTGTGCAACTGTATTGTGTATATTGTGGCCCCCACGCCCGATAACACAGTTCGCACCATGGCTACGTACGGACCATCTATACCTGATTATTTTTGTGGCGGAAAAAAATCAGGTACGGACCTTCCCCACCGTGTTTCTGTGCGGATGTCTCGCTGGCAGGTGGTCCCATGAGGTACAACAACAAGGTGTGCAACTGTATTGTGTATATTGTGGCCCACACGCCAGTAACACAGTTCGCACCATGGCTGCGTACGGACCATCTGTACCTGATTTTTTGTGGCGGAAAAAAATCCGGGTGCGGACCTTCCCCATCGTGTTTACTGTGCGGATGTCACCGCTGGTAGGTGGTCCCATGAGGTACAACAACAAGGTGTGCAACTATATTGTGTATATTGTGGCCCACACGCCCGTAATCTGATTCGTACCATGGCTGCATCACGGACCATCTGTACCTGATTTTTTTTGTGGCGGAAAAAATCAGGTGCACCTTCCCCACCGTGTTTTCGTGCGGATGTCACCGCTGGCAGGTGGTCCCATGAGGTACAACAATAAGGTGTGCAACTGTATTGTGTATATTGTGGCCCTGCGCCCGGTAACACAGTTCGCACCATGGCTGCGTACGGACTATTTGTACCTGATTTTTTGTGGCGGAAAAAATCGGGTGCGGACCTTCCCAACGTGTTTTTAAATGCGGATGTCTCGCTGGCAGGTGGTCCCATGAGGTACAACAACAAGGTGTGCAACTGTATTGTGTATATTGTGGCTCACACGCCAGTAACACAGTTCGCACCATGGCTGCGTACGGACTATCGTACCTGTTTTTTTTTTTGTGGCGGAAAAAAATCAGGTACGGACCTTCCCCACCGTGTTTCTATGCGGATGTCTCATTTTGGCGGGTGGTCCCATGAACAAGGTGTGCGTAAGAGAGAGGAGGCGTTGCGCGCCGGGGGGAGACCATGGCGGGGAGAGGGATCGTAGGGTTCGAAGGTGTTACACGGCGTTTATTTCTCTTTCTTTTTTTTATTCGATGATCGCAGCCTTTTTTTAATTTGGTGATGGCAGCCTTCGATCCCTGCTCGTGAGGGTTGACGCCGTCCACGGTGTGTCTTGATGTTGTTGGCGTTGAGTCGCGTGCGGGCGTGAGTTTGAAGGTGGCGGATCGTGGTTTGGTGATTGCTTAGCCCTTGATTTTTAATGGAGTGAGATTCGTGTGTGTAATTTTCTGGGTGTATCAAGTTTGGATCCCTCAGCAGGGGATGTTTCTTTTGGGTGGACCTAAAATAATTTGAGAATCCAATTATAGTAGAGATATTTAGGTTTTATCTTTCATAATGATAGATGTGAGTGAATATTCGTTAAACCAAAATAGATTCAATAGCTATTATTACCAATGATTATTAGAATCTACCAAATGGGTGGCCATGTCTTTCTAATTTTATATGAGAAGAATTTAACTTTTTCTCTAGTACATCTCAACTTACCTGGAGGATTTTTGTTGGAACCGGAGGTTCCAAACAAGGAGAATGTGGCAAGGGTCGTGAACCCGAAGGACGCTTGCACGAAGTTTAACCTTCAGGGCAACCGGCACTATTAACGAGGCACAATGAATTATGGTTCTTGGGCAAAAGTCACACACACTTCAATTAGGCTACCGGGGCAAGATCATAAATTTTGACCGGTAGAAGACCGTGAATTTTGACCGTTTATCATACCATGATTTGATAGATTAGACTATTAATAAATTTATAGCTTGGAAATTTTTTTATGATACTTCAAGTGCAATTATCAACTCCTTGCAAAATTGTTGGCTTTCTCATCTACAAAAGGCAACTCTGGTATTCAAGGAAACAGATAATTAGGTTCCACTCACTACGTCAACTAAAGCAACTGCATCTGGAGCACTTACCAGGGAAAATAGAAGAATCTTCACCATTATCATCATTGTTTCCACCATCATTGAGTCACTGGCTGGTCTTGATTGCCCAAGACCCCTGCAAGAATAACTAGTAAGCGGTCTGTCCTCCAATTCATCGATTCACTGCCCCTACACCAAAGGTTCCTAGAATGTATTGATCATACCGAGCTTTTTCGGTCAACACAAGAAAGAACAATCTAGAAGCGCCAATGGATGCTGAAGATTCGAGAGAGAGTTAATTGATCATGGTGCGAAGCTAGGCCCACTGCTAGATTCTTGGTGGCTGACCACATGCTCCCCTTTTAGAGTGTTCTCTGGAGCCCTCTATTGGGATGGTGGCGGTCTTTGCTATACCAAATCCTCTGTTTTTTGTCGAGAGGACATGAAAAACTGAAGCAAATGCAGCCAAAGCCAATCACAACACTTGGAAAAAAAAACAATAATTTATTTTGAGTTCCTTATTTGTTTGGTAAAAAGAAAGCATAACTGAATATATTAGCGGAATCGGTCGGGTAGTTGCGAATATTTACCTCGACCAACTTGGAATGGGATAAAAGAAATCGATGGATCGGCTTTGTCAAGGCAGATGTTTGAGTCATGCCATGCCACAAGCTTTGTGTATATTGGCGCCAAATCTAACCATCGTCCATCTCTAACTTATGTAGGGATTTAACCTGTCAAGGCCAAGTAGATAATGGCGAAGAAGAACAATGATATTTTCATTGGAGTCTAATAAAGAAGAGAAGGGGTTGTACCTCACTACAAGTGGTTGATTTCCGGACTTCCTTCTTTGCTTGAATGGTGCTTAAACAAAACCGAAAAGATTCCACTTGCTGGCTTGAATTGTCCACAGGAAGCCTGAATTTGTGCTTTCAGCCTCATCAACTGATCATCTTTCTCGGCTTCATCTATGGCAATATCCGCTCTTTGCTTCGGCTTCTTGTAAATTCTGCTGATAATAAAAGAATTAATAACTTCCGGGCACTAACTGAACCACCCATCACCAATTCATTACATTTGCATTGTCAGCTTTTTGCATTGAGTTTGCGTTGCATCGCATTTTCCCAAGCAAGGCTATACATTATTTAAGGGTTATACTTTGCCATTGTAGCGGCATCCTGCGGCGACCTCGGTGCATCATCTTGTAATCTTGATTTATCCAAGTGTGAAGTGGACTAGGAAGGCAAATCAGAATATGGCGTCACGAGGACTACGATTCGTAGATTTTCTAGTTGTATTGTATCCAAGGGCTCCTATCAGGTATCGAATCCTATCGGAACAAGGAGCGGTTACTTTACTTGCGATAGAAAGTGCGGAAAACCATGATGCTAACCCCTTTGCTCGTTTCATTATCAAATCAATTGAAAATGAGTAGACTATCCACTCAAGCAAAGTAGTATCTTACTTCGGACGGATTGAATTCTAGTCAAGAAAAGAATATATATATATATATAGGCTTGTCAAATGTCAAAGTGCTTAAGACCTCAACTATATTTACTACACTCGTGGATCATCACTACTTGCTGCGTATTTTATTTAAGGGCTACCGGCACTATTACGTGGTAGGGATTGCAATTTTTCTTGCATTTTTGTTTTTTTCGCTCAAACTAAAGGGGAAACTTTTGCTTCTTATCTTTTTTTTTTTTTTTTTGAGGATCGCCGAATCAAATGATATTTTTGTTCTAATTTCTGCCGCTTCTTCTCCCTCTGAATCAAACTTTTTTTTTGCCATAATGTGCCGTTCCTATTATTACCAAGTATATAGTTCTAATCCTAGATAGAAAAATAAATAGAAAAGCGTAGCAAGAACTTATTACTTCCCAATGCCAACTCCTTGCTTTTAGTTGACGTTAGTAACATTCGTCTTCGTCTTCCACACCGACATCAACAAAAAAAACTACTACTCCTCTGAAATGGCATATTTCAATTCATTCATTCACATCACTTCCGCTACCAATCCTATCCTTACCTTTCTTTTTCCAATGGGCAGATCCCCTCAGTAGGGAGTCGCTGGCTAAGGAGGCTGCTCTCTCTAGATAGAATGCGCCAGAGCTGTGTCATGTTTGTATAAGTCGAAGAATGGTAGATAGGTAAAAACTTATTGAGCGAATCCCAGTAAATAGGGGATTTTTCTAAGCGGAAGGACGAGAAAAAAAAAAGCGGAATCTCATATAAAATTCTCATGGATTTGTCGGAAGTATACGTTTATTACAAGCTCTAAATCTAACATTGTTAGCTTTTATTGTATATGATTATTTTAATACACACGTGCATCTCGCACGTGCATTTTCACTAGTATAATAAAAAAGAGGAAAAACAAGAAAAGTGATCGGTTCCACTTCCACAAGACCACGACCCGTCCACTATAGGTCAAGTCTTCCTCTATTGCAACAAGCGGCTCCGGATTAGCAATATAGTGAAATAAAGTCACACGCAGTTCAGACGCTTTTGGCTCGATAGACAAGACAAGATACCATGCATCAGGATGTAGCACACAGGCATCTCAAGTGAGAGGTCATGGAAAATCCATACATTGAAGACATGGTAATAATGCTCACTACTAGCTGCTTGCTGCTTGTCAGACCCCATTTCTGAGGATCCTTAATCACACATATTTGCGCCAGGATCATGCACAAATACGTCTAATTAAGCACAAAATTGATATAAAAAACTATACTTCTATTGCTAATGAGAAAAGCGTGATATAGGGTTAGGGTTTACATGACTTCGGCCATAGGCCTAACATTATAAACCTATCAAAGATCCTACGCAGCAAGCCTATATCAGGGCTCCAATCCTACAGGCAAGCTTGGAGTGTGGACAAACCCTAAGCTTCTTCCTACAGCATGATCCTATAACTCGATCGCAACATCTTCATGTAGCTCCTTCGGCTCCATCTTCAAGTGTACTCCTTGTAGTTCCAACCTTGCGTAGTCCTTCGTAGCTTTATCCTTGGATACACTCCTGCAGCTAGAATTCTAAAAATAGAAATAGAGGGGTGAGTACTTTCGTACTCAGCAAGTCCCAACTGAAAAGATGAAGGGTTACCATTATGGGTTGGGCCCTAGCAGAGTTTAACTACTCTCACTAGTTCCCGGGTTAATTATCAATTATCCAGTCTCAAGTTAACAGGTTACATACTAGATTATCTTATTTATGTGTAGTATCTAATCATAGATGATCTCATCCAGCATCTGCCCATTCCAAGGACGTGGCTATTCGAATAGATTCAAGAAACTCTGTAGAGGTGTACAAATTTCTCCACATGATAGGCGTAGTCCTCACCATCGTGACTTGGCTTAGACAGGCCTAATGAGATCCCGTACCCGCTTGGGTCCGTCACCCTAGATATCTATATAATTTCTACCACGGCTTCTCTGGGGTTGGAAACACATTCTCAATCTCAGCGATGCGGTGATACCAAATCACCAACGGCTTTACAGGTAATACCTTATTACCCAACCTATATCGTCCAAAGTCATAATCGTAATCATAAATCTGTGCACGTGAGCTAGCAAATATCACAAACCAAAACTTAACGTGGAAGATCACATAGCATCCACGCCAACCAGACCATGGGGCCACTCTCCCCTTGTCGGCTCCTGATAGACCGCTTGCCTACCTCCGGCCTCCTAGGTACGAAATTATACTTCAATCCAACGGGGTGTGGAATCCAGTCTGCCCATATCAGACATGTGGCTGCACGTAATATCTCACTAGGCGAGATGGTCTACGAACCGGTCCCTACGAGGTAAGTATCTCTGCAGGAATCCTCGCGATTCGATATATGGTAATCTACCTCTCTGTAGATTACCACCACCCACCACTTTTGTTGTTTAAGGTCAGGTTATCATTTTATGCAGGTTCGTAGTTATTTATTCTATTAACATATGAGCGTAGATAACGCGGATGATCATGACATCCAACTTTAGCTCCGTAGCTACATTATCAGGCTCATATAACCATTCTCAAGTAATCTATCCATATTAAAATATATTAAAGTTGGGTGGTGAAAGGTGGAAGTTAGGACTTGCCTCTATCCGCTGACGAGTATATCCAATGTTCTTGGTCCTGGTGCTCCTGACTCCTATGGCTTGGTGTAGCGATGCCCCTGGGTCCGTCGGGTGGTCTCCGGTGTTGACAAACATTGGTAGCAACAAACATGAAACACAAGCATAACAGTCAAAGCATACGACATTCCTACGCGGGTTAGCTCCAGGGAAGGATGGATAGATGGCTATCTATTCCTATCATTATCATGTTAGTTTGAAGTATGACAGGATAGAGAGAATCCATCCATCTGGGTGGTTCCTACGGGCTGGGTTAGCGCAGTGTGGTCGCCTGATGGAAAGCCGGACCACATTGTTAAGGTTCACCATTATGTGAACTTGAAGGACATGGCATGGTCGGTTTCCAATAGGTCCGCACGGGGTTAGCGACACATACGCACATGCATATGTATGTGCCTAGGATTAGCAGGGTGAGAGACCTAATCTAGGGTTAGCCACACATAAGTATATTCCCGTTTATCGGGCATATTTTATGTGTGTAGAAAACATATATACTAGAGTATGTGTCGCAGAGTACACATACGCGAGTATACGGAACTAGGTTAGCAAGGGTTAGCCATGCGTAGATATAACTCAATAGGTATATATATACATGTGTGTGTTTATGTGTATGTCATTAGGCACTTTTTATATTTTATGTGTGTGTGTGTGTATATATATATATACTGTATGTATATTCTACACCTGGGTGCATTCGCTATACTGAATGCACCCAGGCCAACCGACCGAACCAGCCAGCCCACTGCCCACCTCCTCCGACTCGACTGCACCAATTAGCAATCCCTGCCTGCCTGCACCTCCCGACTCCAATCAACTCCTCCCAACCTGCCTGCCTGCACCTCCTGACTCCAATCAACTCCTCCCAGCCTGCCCCGACGCCGCTCCAGCAAAATCACCGTCTCGGCCGCTCCGCAAACGCCCGCCGTCGCTCCGTCCCCACCTGCGCACCTCCCCGTCGCCCAGACCGCCGCCGACCACACCCGTCGCCGCCGTCCCCGTCTCCCGGTCCCGCGCTCCGTCCGTCGCTGTCCTCACCGACCGCCTCCTAGGGCCGTGCAGTACTGAGCCCGGCGGCGGCTGCAATTTGCAGGCCTCAAGTGGAATTGGTGTGGTGTTGCGGAGGCCTCAAGATGGGCGTCTCTACTACAACCTTGGGCGGCGCCCATGCGGTCGAGAAGGAGCGCCGGGTTGCCCTGCACCGCTCGCTGTGCCTGCTGGTCTGTCGCCGCTGCTTGTGCGCTTTGCTGCCGCCCGTGGCTGTGAGTTGCCAAGCAAAGCAAGCTAGCTAGGCAAACTCATTTTGTGTACTACTCCATCTTTGCTTCTGTGAGAAGGAACGCCGCCGCTACTACCCATTGTTTTAGATCAAACAACACTGCTTTGTTTCTTACACGTAGATCGTCGATCTCTACTATCCGATGCATTGGCCTGCATCTGCGGCAGTCCATGCATTACCTTTCTGCTGCAGGAAGACAAATTCAGGATGCAGGATCCTGATTGAGACATGAGTGCGTGCGCGGAGCCTTGCTTATCCAGGTAAGAGGATGCTTTTTAAGCACACCATGCTTGACAGGAGTGCGTGCGTGCTTTTTCTTATAACAGTTACTAGATTATTGTTCCAATTACAATTATAGTGGTGTGGTTGCAATTAGTGTCTAGTGTAGATGTAACTGGTTTTATGTCCCCAGTTGCAATTGAATGAAGCGATCAGTTGCATTTGCGGCGGCATGTTCATAGATATTGTGTATTTTTTAACTATGTTATTATCCTATTGGCAACTGGGTACACGACAAGGTGCAAGTGTTGAGTAGTGAGAGATATGTTTATGCAAGGATGTAGCCGGACCCCCTCCTTTTGAAGAACTAAGAAACAGACAGTCGCAGCAGCCTGACAGGCGCTCTGTCAGCTTTGAGGGAATGGTCGCCAATGGAGGAGCGCATCAACACCGTGGTCACGTCCGGACGCTGGAGTCGGCGCTGGGCTTTCCCGCTGTGCTTGCTTGCGGCCTCCAACCTCGACCTCATCTTCGGCTTTACCCATGTACCCTGCCCGGCCGCCGGGTCCCCGCCCCGTGGCCAGCCCGCGACGCCGCGCGCGCCACCTTGCCAGCGTTCCTCTCCAGGTTCTTCCCCTTGGTCGGGCGGCGTGGTCACCAACGCCTCCACCGGCGCCCGAGCTCGTTGTGGTCGGCGTGGGATTGGTATGAGATCCATGTCCCTCAACTCCATGTTTCTAAATTTACTAAAAATAGTTCAGCTAATTCGATTGCATTAGAAGAATAGGAAATCCATTTTTTTAGTTCAGTTACCATTTTTCTACTAGCAATTGTTTTTTTTACTAGCAATTTCGACGTCCAGCAAGTTAATGTATTTCACTAGAAGCTAGTGCATCGTTTGCCTGAGCACATGTCAATGATCAGCATTGTGGGTGTAGCTCATTTTTGTTAGGGAATGACATACAGAGTCAGAGATGCACCAGTATCTAGGATTCTAGGCTAGATGTTTATGTTTGATGAGAAATATCCACCAGTATCATCAGTGACGGTAGTGTGCATCATCCTAAATGCTTTTCAATTTCTTTGATATGGTTTCATACAGAGTGTACATTATGATCAAACTGACAACAAGCTGCTTACTTGCTTTCTTATGGTGTTATCTTTCACCTATTGATGATTACTGCCCTCTAGCTTTAATGTGGCTCACCAACATGTTATTCATGTGTTTTGCTTTCAGTTCAGTTCTGCTAGTTTATCATTTCAGTGACGTGTCTATGTTTCTTGCAGGGGAGTAGCTTCAGTGTGGAGTGGCTTCATGTTTTCATAGTTTAGCAGTAACCACTACTGAATACCGATGAACAGTCTATGGATCGGCAATGTTTCTGAAGCTCTAATTTTGGTGTATGCCACTCTTTTTCAGTACTCATTTCAGTTAAGTGTGAACTAATTTCTCATTTTAGTTAAATTTTAGTTCAGTTTCTGTCAGTTAGATGAACAGAGGTGCGACAGCTGCAAGCTCACACGATAGGGAGCGGCAGCAGGGTGTCTTGATGTGGTGAGTGGATGAGGGCGATCCGGTGACCAGCGGCGGGCGCAAAATAAGCGTCTCGTGGCGACTGGCGGGAGCGAGCAAGGCTTTCATGGAAGTTCGGCGGCGAGCTTGGGAGCTCCGACAGGTCAGCGATGAGCTCCCCTGGCTGGCGCGGCAAGGGAGGGGCTGCGGAGCGTGGCGGCGAGTAGATCCTTGTGCGCCTCGTCCCCCCGGCCAAGGCGGTGACAGATGCGTCAAATTGCGAGTGGTGGCGGCGGCGGTGGGCTGTGAGCGTTTGTGACTGGAGCACTTTCCCCCTCACATTCACACACTCCCAACAACCTCCCTACGGAGCATCATTAGGCGGAGGACACCTAGAGTTGTAGATGGAATTTTGCAGTTTGTATCTGAATGACTTCCTAGTGTGCTTGATATTTTAGGCTATCATCTTAGTTGTAACTGGCTATTTTTTCTTTGTTGCAACTGGAGTATCCGATTAATTGCAATTGGTCCATTTTTTTAAACTATCCTAGTACCTAGTGTATATTTTTTGTGATGACATGTGTAACTAGCTTATTATATCTTAGTGTTTAAAGACACTGAATGGTGAGCGCTAGTTGCCTGATAAGTGTTTCTCTGAGTGCAAATATTAAAAGATACTTAATGCAGTCAAGATACTGAGAGGGTACGATAAGTGTGGACATCAACAATTTGGTGCCAGCATTCTCATTTGTGTGTGTGTGTGTGTGTGTGTGTGTGTGTGTGTGTGTGTGTGTTTTTTCCAGAAACAACACTATGTGTTGAATTATAGGTTATGTCTATATAAATTATTTAGATTATAAGTTTCAGAAAAGATCACCAGCGAAAGCACTTTCATTTCATATGCTAATTAACCAGCTGCAATTGGCTCACATCCCAGATTGCAATCGAGTTATACGACATGTTGCAAATGGTATACAATAGGTGTTGTTTTGTCCCATTTGAAAGTGTTGTTTCAAATGCTTGCCCCCCTCCCATGCAAGGTTTTTGGGCGACACTTTATAATAGCGTGGTAAGATTAGGCTTTGTTAGGGTTTTCGTGGCGAGTGTCTTTTTCGAAAGCATGCCTCCCTCTCAGGCAAGGTTTTTGGGAGGCTACGGTTATATACTATGCACATGATATCATCACAAGTAAACTTTTTGAATGGGCATACAAATATTTAAATGGTTTATGTTCTAGTTGTAAATAGAGGACTTAATCAGCTGCAACTATCTTATTACCTTAGTTGTAATTGGGTTATCATCGTAGTTGTAAATGGTTTTTGCTATTGATGACCACTTATTTTTTTTTACCCGACCCTCTATTGTCGCTTAATTGTGTCACTTGCGGTGTTGCAACCTGGAGACACTCCATTGTTGCAAATGGTAATTTTGGCCCTTTTGTGTGTTTGCTACGGTGGTCATCAACATGTTGCGATTGTGTTATTTTTGTAGTGTTGCAAACGGAGATAGTCCATTGTTGCAAATGGTAACTTACCGACCCGCAGAGGGTGTTGCAAGCGTGGTCATCAACCCTGTTTCAATTGACTATAAACTAGGTTGCAATTAGCATTTTTTGTTGCAACAAGGTTTTTTACAATTATTGTTTGAGACTATGCAAGGGACGAAAAGATTTGTAAAACGGAAATGGAGCATGTTGCAATCGTGTTATTTCTGTTGTTGTAATTGTAGACACTCCAATGTTACAAATGGAGTTTTTACTAGCGTTTGTAGTCACAAGTGTGTTTATCACCCTTGTTACAAATGGTTGTTAACCAGGTTGCAATCGCGTCTAACTTGTGGTTTTGTAACTAGAGACACTCCTTTTGTCGCAAATGGTAATTTACTAGCATTTTGTATTACTATGGGTCGTGACCATGTTGCAAATGACTATTGACCATGTTGTTAAGCATGCCCCCTTCCCAGGCAAGGTTTTTGAGAGACACTTTTAATGGCGTTTGCCGACTTTAGGGTTCATGGTGTTTGCCGAAGTTTATGGTTCATGGCGGTTTGCCGAAGTTTAGGGTTCATGGCGGTTGCCGATTTTAGGGTTCACGATGATTGCTAAGTTTAGGGTTCATGGTGTTTACCGAAGTTTAGGTTTCATGGCGGTTGCCTAGTTTAGGGTTCATGGCGGTTGTAGAGTTTAGGGTTCATGACGTTCTTGAGTTTAAGGTTCATAAACTGTTGCGGGTTAATAGCTCCGAGTTTAGGGTTAATAGCGTTTGCTGAGTTTAGGGTTCATGTTGTTTGCCGAGTTTAGGGTTCATGGATTTTGCTGAGTTTAGTGTTCATGTCGTTTGCCGAGTTTAGGGTTCATGACGTTTGCCTAGTTTAGAGGGTTGATGTCTTTTTTAAAAAATAAAAGAGCATGCCCGCTACTAGGCAATGGGTTTTTGGTCATCAACATGTTGCTATTCTTTACTTTTGTTGTTGCAACTTGCTTTAGTTCACTGTTGCAAATGCTTACCTAATGACTCCGAGTTTAGGGTTAATGGTGTTTGCCGCAGTTTATGGTTCATGTCATTTGCCGAAGTTTAGGGTTCATGTCGTTTGCCTAGTTTAGGGTTCATGGCTTTTGGCGAGTTTAGGGTTCATGACGTTTGCGAGTTTAGGGTTGATGCTTTTTTAAAAAAAAAATAAAAGAGCATGCCCCCTACTAGGCAATGGGTTTTTGGTCATCAACATGTTGCAATTCTTTTACTTTGTTTGTTGCAATTTGCTTTAGTTCTTCATTTGCAAATGCTTACCTACCGACTCAAGTTTAGGGTTCATGTCGTTTTTTGTCTAGTTTAGGGTTCATGGCATTTGCCGAAGTTTTTCATGCCGTTTGCCGAGTTTAGGGTTCATGGCGTTTGCCGAGTTTAGGGTTTCATGGCGTTTGCGAGTTTAGGGTTCATGCCTTTTTTTAAAAAAAAATAAAAGAGCATGCCCCCTACTAGGCAATGTGTTTTTGGTCATTAACATGTTGCAATTTCTTTTCTTTTGTTGTTGCAACTTGCCTCATTTCAACGTTGCTAATGCTTACCTACCCGACTCGAAGTTTAGTGTTAACGGCATTTGCCGGGGTTTAGGGTTTATGTTGTTTGCCCGGTTTAGGGTTGATGGCGTTTCTGCTAGATTTAGGGTTTATGCGGTGTGCCGAGTTTAGTGTTCATGATGTTTGCCGAGTTTAGGGTTCATGGCGTTTTTCGGAGTTTAGGGTTCATGTCGTTTGTTGAGTTTAGGGTTCATGCCGTTTGCCGAAGAGTTTAGGGTTTATGATGTTTGTCGAGTTTAGGGTTCATGATGTTTGCCAAGTTTAGGGTTCTTGTTGTTTGCCGAGTTTAGGTTTATTGGCGTTTGCGAGTTTAGGTTTCATGGCGTTTGTCGAAGTTTAGGGTTCATGTCGTTTGCGAGTTTAGGGTTCATGTCTTCTTTTTAAAAAAAGCATGTCCCTATTAGGCAATGGGTTTTTGGTCATCAACATGTTGCAATTATTTTACCTTTGTTGTTGCAACTTGCTTTAGTTCATTGTTGCAAATGTGTACCTACCGACTCCGAGTTTAGGGTTATTGGTTTTTGCCGAGTTTAGGGTTCATGTCGCTTTTGCCCGAGTTTAGGGTTCATGTCGTTTTGCCGAGTTTAGGGTTCATGTCGTTTTTGCCGAAGTTTAGGGTTCATGACGTTTGCCAAGTTTAGAGTTCATGCCTTTTAAAAAAATAAAAGAGCATGCCCCTACTAGGCAATGAGTTTTTATCATCAACATGTTGCAATTCTTTCACCGTTGTTGTTCCAACTTGTTTAATTTTCTTTGCTACAAATGCTTACCTACCGACTCAGGAGTTTAGGGTTAATAGCGTTTCTTTGAGTTTAGGGTTCATGTCGTTTGCCGAGTTTGGGGTTCATGTGGTTTGCCGAAGTTTAGGGTTCATGGCTTTTGGCCGAGTTTAGGGTTCATGTCGTTTGTCGAGTTTAGGGTTCATGGCGTTTGCCGAGTTTAGGGTTCATGGTGTTTGTCGAGGTTTAGGAGGCGGGCTTTCCGCCTAGAGTTGCAACCAACATTCATCTCTGATTTGCAATAGCGGTACCACGATGTTGCAATTGTGTCTCAAGTGGTTTAAGCTGGTTTTTGCCGATTCTTGATTGACTCGACGTCCAATTGCAAGCGCCACGACTCTAGTTGTAATTGGATCACGTCAAGTTGTAACCGGTTCTTGTCCATTTGCAACCGTGGCGGACTCTAGTCGTATTTGGACAGCGTCGTTGCAACTAGCCGACCGCCAAGTTGTAATTGGCCCAAGCGCTTTCGATTGCAAATGGGCCGACTCGTTGTAATTGGTTTGTGTCGATTGCAATTGGTTACAAAGCTGGTTCTTTGTCCGGTTGCAACCGACCCGACTCTAGTTGTAATTGTATCTGTGTTAGGTTGCAAACGGTTCTTACCTAGTTGCTAGTGGCCCGACTTTAGTTGTAATTGGATTGCGTCGGGTTGTAAATGGTTCTTATCTAGTTACCAAGCGGCGACTCTAGTAAATAATTGGACCGTATTAGGTTACAATTACATCGGTACGAATTACCTTTGGATCAAATTTGTTGGAATTAGCTAGTTCCGTCAAGTTGCAATCGGTATGGTGTTATAGTTGTGACCGGTCTAGTCTCGCAGTTGCAATTGGTAGAGTACACATATAGGGTGTATAAAATACACGTTGTTCACTAGCTAGGCTTGCAACTAGGTTGTAACTAGTTGCATGTAGTAGCAACCGGGTAAAAATTATGTTTTAAGTGGTTACAACAATTGCTAACTACGGTACAACAAAGTTGCAATTGTGTTGTAGTCATAATGGCAACTCATATATGCGGTGATGTTGCAATTACATACTTGAAAAAAAGTTCATCAAATATAGTCTTGTTGGATCTCGTTTTGTTAAGCACTTTTTTTCCAACAACCCGATGCAAACGAATCTGAAATCGAGCTACGGTTTAGGAGATATTGCATTTTTCGATCTTGAAACAAAAAGATTCCCTGCATGAGATGGGGGAGAGGTGGGCTGTGTCGGTGACGAGTTACAATTGAAGTTGCAACCGACACACGAACATAGTTGCAAACAAAGTACACTAGCTGTTGCAATTTGTGCTTGCCGATCGCGGAAAAGGCAATGGGGGACCTACCGGGGAAGAAGGTGGCGGACGCGATGGGTCGGATGCGCAGTGCAATTGCTAGGGAGGTCTTGATTAACTTAATTAGACAAGGTTGGGTGCATTGTGTATAGAGAATGCACCCCCGGTGCATTTTAGGCCTGCTATATATATATATATATAATATATATATATATATATATATATATATATATATATATATATATATATATATATATATATATATATATATATATATATATATATATATTACCCATCGCGTATATCTAGCATGTGAACAAACTATGCACATGTATATTTGAGTACTCATATACGTGAAGGTGTACACGCATACCGAATATACTGATTGCATGGTGGTGGTTAGCGAAGAAAGGATAACTAGGGTTTCCGTTGACTACGGGCGCGATTAAAATAAAGCAAAAACTCAACTAGAATTTAAATGGGCACCAAATAATGGAACAAGGGCATGAATAATTAGGGCATGATTTTAGAAGAATTATAGAATTTGAACGGAGTGATTTGGAGTTGGGATGGCAAAGATATGAATTTTCAAAGTTTTATAAAGAATTTATAAATAGATTATACCTTGGAAATAATTCTAGAATTTTGGGTAAAGGCAATGAAGGTGAAAATTTATGGGAAGAGTCTTTGGGTGTACCTAGTTTATTTAAGAATTTTCTAGGAATTTTTCGAACGGAAAAGGCCTCCTTCTAATTTCCTATGTACACTTTACGGGTAGCCCCTAGCAATTTCTCTTGCTATTTAGACCGACGCGTGGGCCAACCCCCCGCAGGTTCTCGCTTCGGCGGGTAATCGTGCATATGCCGATCGTTGAACCATCCCTTGCTCTCCCTCTATTCCATGTGATCCTAGTCCATACGGGGTGGAAAACGAAAGGAGGGGTGTCAATGAAGAGCGGGGTCCACAGCGGGGTGGCGAGCTCCCATTGGCCAAGCAACGTGGCCACCCAAGTCCTTAGGCTATCTCCACGAGAATCGCGGCTACCCATCCCGTTTTGGATCGTGTACAAAGAAAAGAAGCAACGCCCGTCTTGTAGCCCTCTCCAACAACCGGGATCGCGCGACGGAAGAGATGCATATGGCGAACACGTTTTCATATAGCACCACGATCTTTTTTGAAATCAACTAAGCCTATATTTAAAAACACCTTGTATCCGGTTCTTTTATATCATAAACCCCGAGACGTAAACAAAATTACGTGAGACATCCTTCTTCTTCTTCTTCGTTCGGACACGTAACGACGCCGGCCGGGCTTGGCGGGCCTTTGGCCGCCGACGAAGCGCCGCCCGCCACTTCGTCCCGGGCTCGCCCGCCTGCGGACGTGCGGGCGTGCTCCCCGGTGGTAGTTTTCCTCATCATCCATCGCCGCCTTGGCTGGCGTAACGGCCTCGGCGTCCCCAGGCGGCCGGATCCGGCGGCTCTGGGCTCGATCAGCGGCCGCCATGAGGGGACGACGACGACGACGAGGCCGGCGCCGGTGCGGCGCGAGGACGGCAAGGCGTCCGTTCGGATGCAGCGGCCAACGCCCTACGATGGCCCCACCACTACCGCGACGAGACGTTTGCCTCCACGGGTGATAGGCGACGCATGTTTGCCAACCGGCTCGTTTTGTACCCAAAAATGCCAACCTTGTTTGCATCATCTGTTGGACCCCGATTTTGCTATGCAAAACACCGTTAGCTCGCATTTTCACCATATGGCTGCTGCTGTTGGAGACAGCCTTATCCCTCCGTCTCGTAGTCTCCCATTCATCAGGTGCCGGCGAACAGAGGAAGAGGGAAGGGGAAGGGAGAGAAGGAAGGGGAAGGAGAGGGAAGGAAAAGGGCGCGGGCGGTGGTCAAATCGTCAGGCGGCGAACAAGCTGGTGGTGGCAGCTTGCAGCCCCCCGTGAGTGGAGGCTGCCGCGGCCGCGTCCGGCAAGGCGGCGGCGGGCGCGTCGTCGTGGCCGCGTGGGCGGTCAAGCGAGTCGCGTCGATTCGACATCGTTAGCGGCGGGGTGCGAGGCGAACCTCGGGCGAGGGTGTGGCGCGGCGTGGCGGCGTATCCATGGTCTGCCACGACATGGCGTGTTGGGCGCGGACATGGCGCGGCAGACGTGACGCGACTGCCGGCTATACATGTCGGGCCGTGCCGGCCGCCGGCCCGAACGGGCCTGATGCTAAACGCCCGCCAGAGGGCACGGGCTGGTGACCCGGCGGTCCGGGCCGGTGCTCGACTGCACTCCGTCTTGGGGGTCGCCCAGGCCCGGCCAGTGTGGGCTGATTTTTAAGTCGGGCCGCCCAAAAAATATGGCCCAAACCGTGGTTTTTCTTTTTTTTTGTTTGTGGGCTGTTTGTTTGGTGGGCTGTTGGTTTGGTGGGCTGTTTTCTTTATTTTGAAGGAGATAGCTAGTGGGCCGGTGTCATGGTGGGTCGTTTTTTCTATTTTTTGATTAGATCGTGGTTGTTTTTCTTTTTTTAAAAGTTGACTTTAGACCGGGCCGTGCCGCTGGCCCACGTGCCTTGGGGTCGGCCTGCACGGCCCACACCGGGCACCGGGCCGCCCGTAGCCCGTTTTCGTGCCGGCCGTGCCGTGCGGGCCAAAAACGTGCCGTGCGGGTCACCGTGCCCCGTGCTTTCGCACATGTTTACCGGGCGCTACGTGGTGGTGCGTGCGGCGAAGCGCGGTGTGCTGGTAGGCCGGTGCGCGGCTGGGCAGGGAAGGCAAGCAAAGGCATGGCTGCGGCGACGCTGGCGGCGCTGGCGTGCGTATTCGCGTCGGCGGCTGGCGGGCCGTCGGCGCGAGGTGGCGCGCAGAGCGAGCTTCGGCCGGGCGCTAGCGTGACGCGGCGGAGATCCCCTGGCCGTCTCCGGCGCGGCGTGTTGAGCCGAGCGCCCATGGGCGGACGCGAGGGATGCGGCGTGGCGATGGTGCGGGGCAACCTCGGCGGCAGCGGCGGCCTTGTTGCGGAAGAAGCGGCGAAGGCGGGCTCCACCGGCCTCGGCGGTTCGGTGCTTCCCGCGGCTTCGTCGAGCCCGCACATAGGGCGAGGGCGGCGTGGCGGAGGAAAATATCTCCGGCAGCGCTACTGGCGGCATCGAAGGTCGGCGGCGCCCGCGTGCCAAGGTGGCGACCACAGTGCTAGCGTTGGCGTAGCGGAAGGGCGCCCGGGCGGCGCGGTGTCCCACGGTGGCAAGGTCAGCGGGAGATATTTTCTCCGGCACAGCGAGGCGGTGCGGCCATGGCGGTTTTCATCGCGGTGAGGTCGTTGACCTCCCGGGAAGAGGCAAATGACAGCCGGGTCCCGCGAGTGTAAGTGAGAGGAGAGAAAGGAGGTGGGCTGGACTGCTGTTCTGTGCTCCCACGCTGGGCGGCCATGTTGGGCTTAGGTGGCCTGGACAGCCCACGCGGTCGGAAGAGAGGAGGCAGGCCGCGAGGTGGGCCAGCGAAGAGACAGGGAAGGAGAATGAGCCCGTAACTATTTCTAAGTCCAGAATTCCTTTTTCTCATTTTTGTACCACACAAGTGTATGTATATGGGGATCCCATGTATATGTGTATATGCCTCTATTCATTCATACATACGTTTATATATATTTGTATACGGGGATATATTATTTGTATCCATATACTTATTCGTATGTATTCATATGCATGGGCACATAAAATTTGTATTTATACACATATACCAACACGAGGTGGGTTTACCATTTTCCCAGAAAATAATCCTAGGTGCACTCTGGGTGATTTTGAATTTGGATTCGAGAAGGGGAACTTGTGTGGTGGGTTGGTAAATTAAGGGAAGGGTCAAAGGGGATCATTTGGTGTGTGAGGACAGGGGATAATTATTGGGTGGTGTCTGATCAAGGAATTATTATTTGATGCCAAAATAAATTCTAGAAGAAGCAAACAATCATGCATTCAATCAGACAAACATATATCCTAAACAATTCTATATGGTGAATTTTAATGCAGGGTTTTGAAAATGGGTTTTGGGTTGTGCGGAAAATAATAAGTCAAGTTTTAGTTATTACTAGGAATGTGCCCGTCGTTGCAACGGGATCGCATCATGCAGCTCATTCAACACTTGCCTATTTTGTTATTTTTTTGTGAGGAGCCTATTTTGTTATATTTAATTGAGAGTTTTTAAAAAAATCTAAATCAAATAAATTTGAGAGTCTATAACTATTGCTATTACAATAAGAGTCTTATATAGGGAAAAGTAAAAAAAAAAAAAAGATGGAGTGGCCAGATTTTTAGAAACCGAGAAGAAAAAATATTCCGTCGTCCATTGCCCTTTGGGCTATAGAATAGATAAATACCAAAAAGATATCATTACCACAAGTTTTTTTATGTAGAGTGGTGGTAAGTAACTAAGATATGGTAAGAAACGTTTTCTACGTTTGGGCCTACACGAGAGTGTTTGGCTGCTGGCCTGGTTGCCAAAGCCAGACGTAGAGGGGTCCATAGCCCATCGTCGCCTTGATCGATTCCCATATCAATTTCCAACACCACCAGGCCACACGGACGGCCCATCATCCCGATAGTGCCAAGCCCGATCTCGCGTCGAAGATGGGAAAGGAAAGAAAGTTTCTGTTGCTTTTTTTTTTTTCCATCCACGGAAACGAAGAGAACACGGTAAGAGGCTGGACACAAAAGCTAGGCAGAAAAAGAGGGGCAGAAAAAAACTGGCAGAAAAGAGCCCGGCAGAAAAAAGAGGAGATAAAAAATGCCAAACCACAAATGACAAACTGTTGGAGTTGCTCTTAGATAACGCGCAAGATATAGAAAAGCTATTGGAGGATACATATATATAATTATATATTAATTTTGTTACTCAAATAACTCTCAAAATTGTAATTTATAAAGTTTGAAAATACTTTTGGAGATGATCTTAATACTTTTATATTTTATTAATATACATCTTTAGAAATAATAGAACAATAATAAATGCATTTGCATGTACTTTATAATTTGTTAGTATACATTTTTATAAGTAAATAAAAATCTAACAAATGTTTTCTCATTGGGAAGCCTAATCTATTTCAAATTTATTCATACTCTCCATGTTATTGTCTCTCCCATGTAGACGTAGAGCAACGACAATTTTTGTTTTCATGAATCAACAACAACAGACTTGCACCAGGCACATGCATTTGGGCCAGGGTTGCTTCAACTAATGGGCCACACGGACACACGTATAGCCTGGAGGCCGGAGCTGCGGACGCATGACGAGCGGGGCAACAAATTCGATCTGCCGCCGGTGGACAGCTGCACGCCTGGCTCCATGGCCCATGACCCATGTAGCGCTACGAATCAAATTCGATGTTGGCACGACAGGTGGAGACGTGGAAAAAGAAAGTCCGGCTAGAAGACGATGTCGGAGGCAGAAAAAAGGCAGAAAAAAGAGGCAAAAAAAAAAAGGTGAAAAAAAGAGGTGGGACTGAAATTTTCTCTTTATTAGTAGGTATAGATTTATAAAAAAAGTTTAGATTTTTAGTGATTTTTTAAAATAATGTAAAAATACGGGTGTTACACTGCTGATCCTGGCCATGGCTGCAGCACCATCTGTTACTGTTGGAAGCAGCAACAATTGGCTGCAGCACCATCTGTTACTGTTGGAAGCAGCAACAACACGGACCTTGCCACGTTGCTGGCCTTCAAATCCCAGCTATCCGATCCTCTTCGTCTCCTTGCCAACAACTGGACGAATGAAACGTCCTTCTGCACTGGACCAGCGTGATGTGCAGCCGCCGATGGCCGCAGCGGGTCACCATGCTCAACCTGCCTGGTGTGCCTCTCCAAGGAGAGCTCTCGCCGCACCTCGGTAACCTTTCTTTCTTACATGTGCTTAACTTGACATACTACTACAAACGCCCACTATGGGGACGGCAGCGATTTTTGATTAGGGGCGGTTGGTAAGCCCGGGCGCCCCTACAAGTGGGTGGAAACCCCGGCGGAGAGGCCCGCCCCTGCGAGGCGCGGTAGGGGCGGCGGTGTAATGAGCCGCCCCTACTATTATCGGGGCGGCTCGATAACCAGCCCGCCCCTACTGCAGGGGCTACCATCGGGCGTGCTCGTGATAAAACCGCCCCTACGGTTGGTCAGTACATAAGGGACCCAGCCACCTTCTTCCACCCTCAAGACACTCGCAAAAAAAAAGGTTGTGAGGCCTTGGGCTCCTCCCAAAAATTGGTCTACTAAGGGGGAGGAGGTTTTCAACTCAAATCCTTTGGTGGGAAGCTTCAAAAAGGTAAGAAAATGCTATTTCTACCCTTTAATTCAAGTTATATTGGTTGGTTAGTGACTAATTTGGATTTTGCTTTTTCTCTCTTTTTTGTGGTGCTTGAGCTTTTGTATGGAGCAAACTAGAGCTTAAGTTTGGAGATACTAGGTAGATTAGTGGTAGTGTTGGATTAGACATATATTTTTGTCTCTCTTACATTATTTTAGTGGACTAATAAAATAGCTAGGGTTCATGTGTTCATGGTTGATGAACATGTGTTTTTTTTAAATTTCTAGTGCAAATTTGTAACAAGTTTTTCTCTCTCATATGATGTCCAAATGCTATGAATTTTTTTTTTCTAAAATTTTCTAAAATGATAATCAATTAGTGTGTGGTATAACTTTGATATTATTGACTTTGTTAGTTGTTACCATTTATTGTCCTACATGCATTTATATATCCGACTAACTAGTCATTTGATGTATTTTCTTTAATTGTTGTCCTGAAGGATGGAGTACAGGCAGGCTTGGATGTATGGCACGTTAAGGTGGAAGGCCGATTTTCGTGAAGAGCTGGATAAATTTATTGAAGCCGCTGAGAATCATGCGAAGACATTGACACATGATTCAATAATATGTCCGTGTCGCGATTGCAAGAACGAGATAGCATGGAGAGATGTGGAGAGCATCAGATCACATTTGATTACACGAGGATTTGTTCAGGGTTACACAATCTGGATTCATCATGGTGAAAATGTTGTTGATGACGTCGACTTCGATGATCTAGGAGATGACCCCGAAACCCTAGAGCGCTTGTCCCAGTATTTAGAAGAGTTTGAACCACAAAGGAACCCCGAGCCTGACAATAAACTACGAGGTGGTGATGGTTGGTATGGTATGGGCACAGATGCCATTGATAATGATGACGGAGCACGTGTTGGGGATGGTAGGGACAACGGTGGTGTTGAAAATGATCTTTGGAGCACGTGTCGAGGGGATGAAGATGACGGTGATTATTTGGAGGAAATGATTAATGCCCTTGGACCAGAAATATTACGGAAGAGCGTTAAAGGTCTAGAAAACCTAGAGAGGGTGAGAGCGACATCGTTGAAAGCGTGTATGGTGTTGACAAGGGTTGTCCAACACAATCGACACCGCTATGTTTTGTGCTTGAGCTACTCATCTTGAAGGCTGGCACGGCTGGGACGGATTGTAGTTTCAATGATCATTTGCATCTCTGTCATGGTTGCTCCCACAACCAAACTCGCATTACCCGCCAATACCTACCAAGCGAAAAAGGTTATAAGTCCATTAACAATGAGTGTTGAAAAGATCCATGCATGCCCGAACCATTGTATCCTTTTTGTGGTGAACGTTTAAGGATCTAGATAAATGTCCTAGGTGCGGGGCCGGTCGGTACAAGAACAACAATCTGTACTAACGGGGACGAAGCCTCCAAAGGGAACAAGAGGAAGAAGGGTGGGAAAGCCGGTACAAGATTCACATCTCCAAAAGGACACTCCATTAGGCATTGATCCGAAGCGAGAGAAGGATTCCTGCCTTGGTAATGTGGTACCGCCGGTGGATCGACCGTTTGAGGCAAATCTTCCTGAACCCCAAAGAAGCCGCACTCATGACATGGTGGCAAGAGGAGTGCAACATAGATGATGATAAGATTGCACACCGGCCGATGTACTTTCGATGGCAAAAACTTTGATAAGAAGCACAAGGACTTTGCGTAAGACCCAAAGAATGTACGGTTTGGATTGAGCACCCGATGGAGTGAATCCCTTCAATGAGAGAATGAGTGACCACAAAGACTTGGCCGGTGATCTTGACAATGTACAACATCCCAACGCTTTTGTGCCAGCTAAGAAAGTACCTTTTCCTTACGGTTCTCATTTCTGGTCCGAAACAACCGGACATTGACATTGACGTGTTTATCGAGCCTTTGTGTTGCAAGAATTCAAGAATCTATGGGACGAAAGGGGTGTTGATGTATGATGCGTTCGAATGGAGGAGTTCTTATGTCGAGCCATAATCTTTGTTTCTATCAATGACTAACCCAGGCGCTGTTTGCTTTTATCTGGACAGATCAAAGGGAAGACTAGATGCGTAGTCTGTTTAGATGGTACTATATGGGTGTATCTAAATGCATCCAAAAAGGTAGTTTACTTAGGGAATCGACGCCACTTGAAGACAACTCACAAGTACCGAGGCAAGATGTACAAACAATGGTTCGACAACACTCTAGAGACTGAACCCCCTCCAGAGAGACATCGTAATGGACAATATGTGTTTGAAATGGTGAAAAACTTACACATCGTCTATGGAAAGAAGAATCTAGATGGGACAATAAGAAATAGAAGTACACCTCCTATCGAAGGCGTACCTTTCAAGAAACAATCGATCTTTTTTCAGTATCTAGAATATTGGCCAGAGTTTGAAGTTCCCCATGCAATTGATGCTATGCACTTGAAGAAGAATGTCTTTGAGAGTACCATGGGTCTCTTGATGGACACGACCAAGTCAAAGGATGGTCTGAATTCACGAAAAGACATGGTGCAGCTAAAGGTGAAGCTCGAGCTTCACCCCATACTTGAGGATAATGGAAAATACACTCTGCCCGCGGCTAGCTTCAACTTGACCCCAGAAGAGAGGAGGGCTATATGCACTTACCTAAAGGCGGTAAAAGTTCCGACTGGGTTTTTAGCGAACGTCAAGAAGCTAGTGTCCATGAATAACCTGTCAATAACACACTGCAAGGCTCAAGATCGTCATGTAATGCCGACGGTGTTCCTACCTATTGTAATCGGGGTTATAAAGCCGAATTCTTGAAAATGGCCATCACCCGCATTTGCTACTTGTTGACACCTATTATAGCATAATATTACTAGTCAACTAAACATGAATAAAGGCTTAAAATGAATATCAACATAAGTCTAGGGGCTTTACTAACATAATTCCATGAGCTTTGGTGATTTATATATTTTTAGGGACTTAACAGATAAATGCAAAGAAGAATGGAGAAAGTTTCGAGAATATACATCTCATACGATGACAAGACTTAACCGTGAAGTAACTCAACCCAAAAAAAGTAGACTAAAACACTCTAGAAGATACCGGAGGACACGGAAGAAGAAAACAGGAAGCCGAGAAGCACGGACCTGGCGGCGCCGAGCCACTTAGGTCGGCCGCCAGGTGGGTCCCTCTGTTCAGCCTCACATTTTTATGTCGGTTTACAACCGACCTTGAGGTTGTATCTACACCGTTATTGAAGGTCGGTTTGATCCAATGGTCATCGTTCATCGCCAACGCCTATATAAGAAGACCCCGACCCCAGGGTGAAACCCTAATTCATTATCATTCATTATCAATAGGCTAAGACCCTGAGTCTCCCTCTAGATCTAGACTAGAACTGGAACTAGAAGAGTTAGTATGCAAGAGAGGATTAGAACTCATTAGTTCTAATCTTTAGAACAAGAGAGATAGAGAGAGGGAAGGAATCGGAGGAAGTGTTAGGCTGTCGGTGCTATCTCCATACTTGTACCTCGGTGGAAGTTAATCTACACTTGGAGTTACTCTGGTAATCTACTTCTTCTTTTAGTAAGTAATATTGTTATATTTATTCTTATTGGTCTGCGAGTCTCTTTTGAGTACTTTAATCTGGCGCCTAGATTAGAGTAATATTCGTAGTGCAAACATGGTGTTTGGACTCGGGTATCTCATTAGATACACCCTATCTTCCGGATCGGTGGTAGATCGCGGGAGTGACAGTCCCGTTGAGTCCTTTGTAGTCCACCTCCCGTTGATAGGACTAGTAGGGCGTGTGTGAGTGCCGGGGAGAGTAAGTTTTGTCCTTACTTCCCTTGGGTGCTTCCCCATAAGGATAATATCAACATAGCTTACCAAAATAAGAATTAGATATCTTAGTAATCCTCTATATACCCTCAACCTTCTTAAGTCTTGTGCTACTCCGGGTTAAGATTAGATCGTAGTCTCCCTCACCCGTTTCCCCTGTGGATTCAATATTAAACCCTCTCCCGGGTGAAGTGCTCGCGGTATCCGTCCACTTGCAGATTATTATAAATATTTACGTAGGCTTATCAAATACCAACAAGCATTTAAAGCGCCGATTCTTCGGGAAACGTTTTGCCGGAGTTGACTTTGAATCTACCTTATCCTTGTATTATATTCTTTTATTCTTTTATCTTTTTATCTCTTCTATTCTTTTCTTTTCCTTTTCATTATGGATTCCATGCCTATCTATAAATATCATATACCCACAAGCTTAAAAGCTTTAGGCAAACGAGAATCTTGAGCCTATCCTAGCAAAGTCCTATGAGCTACGCTTGGGTTATATAAGAATGGTTCGGGGGAACTAGCCTTCTCGGGGAAGGCGAGGCTAACCCACACTCACACCTACGAAAGTTTGAGGAAATCATGGGTTGCCTTTGTTTTGAAAGGCATATCCGATAATACCTTACGTTGGATGTTCTTTCCGTTCTCTTTGACGGGAAAAGCTAAATAGTGGTATTACACGAGCGTAGAGAGAGTGAAAGGAGATTGGGAAACATTAATGTCCAAATTTTGTCTATATTTCTTTCCTACCTCCAGTGGCCCATCTTCGTATAGAAATCCTAACTTTTAAACAAAATAAAGAAGAGTCTCTTCTTTGCATCATGGGATCGTTTTAATGACCTCATCAACACCGGCCCAAACCTTGGTATTCCAGACCCAATCCTTCTTCAACATTTTTATTTAGGTCTTACTAAGGAAGATGCAGAGGACCTTAGTGCAGCTTCGGGAGGTGCATTCCTCTGTCTGTCTACTAGAGAAGCAAGAGATGTCATTGACAGATGTTGTGGATATGCCACCTCCACTAGAATTTTTTCCGAGAAAAAGGAAGAATCACCCTCCGATCAAGGAGAGGAAACTACGATAGCTAATTCACAACAATTCCAAACCCAAGACCTAGCTATCTAGCCTGAACCATCATCATCCCAAAATCTCCCAAAGGAAGAAGAAATTCCACCTTTGGAAGATCCTTATGAACCTACCCTTAGTGATTTTGGGAGAATAATAAATTCTTATCCAGACAAGAGACCTCTAAGTGACCACAATTCAGATTCTTTTGAGATGTCTCTTATTGAAAGTGTTTATAAGAGATCTCCAAGTGATTATAATTCGGATTCTTTTAAGGAGAAGTCTCTTATTGAATATGTTTATCCTTTTAAAAGACATTGGGAAGAACCCAAGGATGGCATGTTTGATTATGCCATAGAAGGAGAGCAAAGCTATCTAGAAGACAATCTTATCTTCACCCCTTCTATGCCTAAACAAGATGATTTATTCGTACCCATCTCTAAACCCATCCTTCCCCCCGATGAAACCACATATGCTTCCTTCTTCGAGACTCATGATGAGCCTAGAAATTTACCACAACAACCTAAGCATAGGAATCATCAAGACCACCAAGAAGACCCACAACAATGGCTTGAGAGTGTTAATGACCTATGTACCACGGCCACTGATTGGATGGACGACGTTGTAGATGTTATTAGCCTAAGAGACACCAACCAAAGAGATCCCTTAGACAACCATGATAGATTCACCTTGGAGTTTGGGAAGGAAGATAATATCGGTGAGTATGAGAGCTGCTTCATGGACACTTCATCTAATCCATGTTCACATGATCACCTTCCTGAATCACCTAGTCTCTCTATCACTTTCATACACGAGATCTTCAACCCCCTCATTTTCTCTCCTCCTATAAATTTTGAAAGGGTGGTTGTAGATGCATACATCTATAATAAATATTCTAGATCTCGTTGGCATAAAATCTTGAGGAAGATTGATGTTGGAAGGAAACCACTTCATCATCATGAATCTTAATTCAATAGGTTTCCCAAGGACGAGCTTGCTGTCCTTAAACAAGCACTTCTTGAGAAATAACATGAGTGTTACTTTATTGCTATAGTACCCTTGTGAAATGAGCATAGAGATATGAATGAAGAAATATTCCTTCGGGTATTCTTGTCGCTAACCATTTCAGGTCTACAACAAGAAGAACGAAGGATGGCAATGTAAGGTATGTCCCACCAATTATCTGTGCAACATGAAATCACATGCATAGAATTCCTTGTCACGTTGCTACACTATCTTGGTTGCCTCTACCTTTTGAGACATGATCAATCTACTAAAATTATTGTCATACTTTTCATCTCTCTGTTTGAGTAAATCTCTATAATGCCTTCATGCTACCCTTTATCTACCATAGTATGCTTTGGTTTGGAAATCTTGAAAATTGAGTACTTCCAAAGGCTTTTTAAAATTAAGCGTGGTGCTTAGGTTAGAACGCCTTTCTTAATTGAATTAGACATGGAGTCTAGTTTGGTTATTGAACTAAAAACGCTTGTGTAGACATTGGCATATTTTGTTGTACTAACCCCTGTAGAAAAGAAAAGAAGAAACTCTCGAATAAGCTTGGGGGAGGTCCTGAGATGAACTCACACTGAGAAGAAGCAAGATACAACAAACCTTTCACAAGGAGGACACACTCGTACATAGAAGAACCTTATGGAATAAAAGAAAGAAGACAAGTTAGGACAAGCTACACAAGATACCAAATCAAGAAAGCTTCAAGCGAGAAGAAAAGCACCACTACAAGTTGCTACAGTACCATCATGCTCCAATAATAAGGTAACATCTTGAGGTGAGTTGTCAATAATAAGCTTTTCTTTTAATTATGGCACGTTCATGAATGACGAACCAAACATGTTAGAGTAACACCCTTGCTTGATCGACTTCATTAGCTCAACATGTTTTTGTTTTCTTTTGTTGTTCCTAACACCACCTTCTTGATCTCATAGTCCTAATCATACTAGCAATTGTATTGCAACATTTATGTTCCATCTTTGATCTTATCACCCTTGTTATAGAAAAGGAAACACATAAACATTAACTTTATTTTGTTTGATGTGCCCGAGGTTTTAGAAAAGAATGAACTTTTGGTTACATTTGGTGTTTACCCACCTTGGGGCCCATGCACTTGATCTCTACCTTGTCTTTGCACACATGACACACTTCGAGCAAAATGTGGAGGAGTCTTTACTCCCTTAAAGTT
The DNA here is from genome assembly GCA_015847255.1 of Hyparrhenia diplandra. Classification (NCBI taxonomy): domain Eukaryota; kingdom Viridiplantae; phylum Streptophyta; class Magnoliopsida; order Poales; family Poaceae; genus Hyparrhenia; species Hyparrhenia diplandra. The sequence continues at coordinate 155,243 of JADLZK010012344.1, forward strand.
CTATAAGAGAATGTCCTGAACCCACAAAACATACACACAAAACAAGAAGTCTGTCAACCCTCACTATCAAAATTTCACTTCAAAATGTTGGATCAACAAAAGAACATGGGTGACAAAATTTACGTAATCACCATCTTCGGAGATGCATCTATCAAGATCAGATGATACACTTAAGGAGTAACCAAGGTAAGTAGTCTTGTTCAAAGGACTTAAAACATTGAACCCTCGCCGAAAGGTAACTCGGTAGTTATCCATATTTAATTCTTAGCATTGCATATTTAATTGCATATCATATTTATTTTTTCTGCATCTTGCATTAGCATATTTATTTCTTGGCATAATCATTTTTCTTTAGCATATTTAATTTCTGCATTAGCATTGCATTGAAAAAAAAAAAAATTCTAAAGCCCCATGTGAATAATCTTGTGGTATGACAACCCATAAGGATATTCACCGTGGTGACATAAAAATAATTATTCATTCATGTAGTTGCATTTGCATCATAATCCTTTGCATGCATATAAATTTATAAACTCCAAAAAATATTTTCATGCTGAAGTTTTACATAGAATAATCATCTCTAGGCACATGAAGCTAATGTGACTAACCCCCGATGCTTAATCAAGTTCCACTAGCTTTGTTGTTGTCTATTTGAGTTCAGCAGATACAAAGGAAGAGAGACATGATAGGTCGACATCATCATCGCCATCTACCTCAACTTCCTCATCATCAATGACCCTACACTTCAATCCAGCTTGGGGGAGAGCACCCCTAGTTATCCCGATAAGTATCTCTACTATATTATTATTATTAGCTACATATTTAGTTTGCTTGGTTTGCTAGAGAGTTTGTTAGGAGTCTAGTTTTATAAAAGTCTAGTCATTTAAAAGAGTCTTTGCTAGAGTTTGAGAATAAATAAATAGGAGTGTACCAGAGGTTCTCTTTTCCACTAAATGATCTCTCAAGCTACTTCTCATGCATGGAAATGATGAATAGTTGCTCGTCGTAATTCCTTTTCGATTGCCAAGCTTTCAAGCTTAATTTCTCTTGAGCCTTAAATGCAAAACTGTTTTGACTTGAGATTTACTTTGAACCTAAAACCTGTGGGTTGCAAATTGCTTGCTCTAAAGTCTAGGTAATTGACGGATATGATATATGAGAGTCTGAGCTGCTATTGATCTTACTCCTAGTGATACTAGATTTCTGGAGATTTATTTTGAAACTTTAAAAGTGCACATGATAAGTTCCTGTGTGACAAAGTGTTGAACCTCCTACCACAGCCATATATACATGCTCCCTAGATTAGGAAAACCTTTTGACATATATATATAGGTCGCTTGCTTTGCATTGAGTTTGTTCAATCTTTATCGACCCTTAGAAACTTGTCATGCTGATCATGTACACTCCACCACCATTCCATCTCATTCCACTCCACTCGACTCCATTCATGCATATGCTGCTTCCACACTGGAAGCACGCATCCACCATATATATACCATTATCCATTCACTCTAGCCATTAAAAATGTTCTACTCCTATCCTGGGATAGAACAACCAAAAATATTCCCTACACCCATCCACTCATCTATATCTAGCCAATGTTTTACAAAGCTCCATTACTTTTGGCTATCTCTCAAAAGTTATTGTAAAAGAGATTTGGTTGTTATAAATAAAAAAAGGGGGAGATGAAAAATAGACAAGTGTCCTACGAGCGAGTAGAGCCTACCTCCCTAAGAAGAGAAAAAAAAGAAGAATAAAGGAGAGTTAAAACAAAATGGACAAGTGTCCGCTAAAAACAATGGGTACTTAGATACTCGCCTCTCAGTAAAAGAAAAATAGAGAAAGAAAGAAGTACAACCCAAATTCTCTCAAAGTTTTCAAGTTTCAAATGAGAGATGATTTCTCAAGGAGCAAAAGTAGAATTAGGCTTTCCCTCATTCATTCCATACACCTTACTATATTCCCTACCATATTCTATCCACCATACACATGCACCACTTGATCGGTGTGACTCATGACTTTGGATCCATTGCTTGAACTTACAATATATGCTTAGTAAGTAAATATAGTTTCTCCCACCTATAAGCTCTAGATATAAGCCTTAGATATAGGGTGAGAGAGAAGAAGGCATAGTGTCCCCTGCCTTAGTCCAAAAATATTACATATCATGAGAGAAAGGCAACACTATCTTATTGCCTTAGAGAGGATCCACAAATACCACAAATAAGAGACTAGAGAGAGTCACATCAAAAGGAACTTTGAGTTTTTTTGAAAACTTGCAAAAACTCGAAGGACAGTTGAACAAAGAGTTTGGGATATGGTGCTTGACTTGATTGTTCTATCTTTCAATTGCCTAAGATCAAAGAAAAGGCTATAAGCTCCATGGTTAAAGGTAATATGGGTAAGTTGAAAGTTGAACAAGTTTATTCTTATCTGAAGAGAAATTTTGTTTGAAAGCATGTGTACTTTTTTGAGGTGTGAAAGCGTTAAAAGCAACTCCCCGATCCATTGCTAAGTTTGGCTCGCTAGGGACTAGCAAAGGGTAAGCTTTGGGGAGCTTGTTGACACCTGTTATAGCATAATATTACTAGTCAACTAAACATGAATAAAGGCTTAAAATGAATATCAACATAAGTCTAGGGGCTTTACTAACATAATTCCACGAGCTTTGGTGATTTATATATTTTTAGGGACTTAACAGATAAATGCAGAGAAGAGTGGAGAAAGTTCCGAATATACATCTCATACGATGACAAGACTTAACCGTGAAGTAACTCAACCCAAAAAAGTAGACTAAAACACTCTAGAAGGTACCGGAGGACACCGGAAGAAACAGAAGCCGAGGAAGCTTCGGACCTGGCGGCCGCCGCGAGCCACCGAGGCCGGCCGCGGGTGGGTCCCTCTGTTCACCTCACATTTTTATGTTGGTTTACCACCAACCTTGAGGTTGTATCTACACCATTATTGAAGGTCGGTTTGATCCAATGGTCATCGTTCATCGCCAAGGCCTATATAAGAAGACCCCCTAACCCCAGGGTGAAACCCTAATTCATTATCATTCATTATCAATAGGCTGAGATCCTGAGTCTCCCTCTAGATCTAGACTAGAACTAGAACTAGAAGAGTTAGTATGCAAGAGAGGATTAGAACTCATTAGTTCTAATCTTTAGAACAAGAGAGATAGAGAGAGGGAAAGAATCGGAGGAAGTGCCGCTGGGTTTGTCGGTGCTATCTCCATACTTGTACCTCGGTGGAAGTTAATCTACACTTGGAGTTACTCTGGTAATCTACTTCTTCTTTTAGTAAGTAATATTGTTATATTTATTCTTATTGGTCTGCGAGTCTCTTTTGAGTACTTTAATCTGGCGCCTAGATTAGAGTAATATTCATAGTGCAAACGTGGTGTTTGGACTCGGGTATCTCGTTAGATACACCCTATCTTCCGGATCGGTGGTAGATCGCGGGAGTGACAAATCCCGTTGAGTCCTTTGTAGTCCACCTCCCGTTGATAGGACTAGTAGGGCATGTGAGAGTTTGGGGAGAGTAAGTTTAGTCCTTACTTCCCTTGGGTGCTTCCCCATAAGGATAATATCAACATAGCTTACCAAAATAAGAATTAGATATCTTAGTAATCCTCTCTATACCCTCAACCTTCATAAGTCTTGTGCTACTCCGGGTTAAGATTAGATCATAGTCTCCCTCACCCGTTTCCCTGTGGATTCGATATTAAACCCTCTCCCGGGTGAAGTGCTCGCCGGTATCCGTCCGCTTGCGAATTATTATAAATATTTCTGTAGGCTTATCAAATACCAACACTACTTCTTTTTGAAGATATCCCCGAAGTCGATTGACGAGGAAAGAGCTTGCTAAACTATATGATTTCGCGGTGGAGACCCAAAACCAGACTAGAGATATGTATGCCTCCTGCTTATTTTGATATAATGCCACATCTCATGCTTCACATGGTTCATCAGATAGAGGCACTGGGCCCTTGCTACTTGCATGAAATGTGGTGCATCGAGCGATTCATGTCGGTTCTAACCCGATTCGTGCATAATCGAGCATACCCAGAGGGCTCCATGATAGAGGGTTACAATACTAAAGAAGTCGTCGAGTGTCGTCAAGAGTATCTAAAAGTACAGAGAGGGATTGGTAAACGCGATTCACATCACAAGGGTTGGTCGGCTGGGAAAGGCACCAACGGGAGAAAAGTGTTCGTTGACCTAGACTACAAACAAGTGAGTCGGGCACATTCTCGTGTGTTAAAGAGTTCAGCGCTTATGCGGCCCGACGTTGATGAACACTTGGCTATAATTATGGAGGAGAGGGATGGCCGCTCGGATGAGTGGGTCACGCTAAACAACACAAGCAACAATTAACTTCATGGTTGAGGGACCAAAACATACCGAATGGGGAAACCATTGATGAAATTACCATGTACGAGGGTTATCATTAGGGCCATCGAGACAAGTCACAACATGGCAAGCTTACGACATCAATGGGTACACATACTATACATATGCGAAGGATAGTAAATGTGTGAACCAAAACAGCGGGGTTCAAATAGAAGCCATCAACAAAAGGGACGAAGGATCAATTACTTTGGCATCATTGAAGAAATATGGGAACTTGACTATGGAATGGGCATGCGGTGGCCGTGTTCGATGTCGCTGGATGAAAGAACACCAACCGAACGAGATCGGGTTGACAACCGTTGACCTCGGCATTGTAGGCTACCGAGATGACCCTTGGGTCATCGCCCGATGTCGCACAAGTTTTCTATTTACCTAACCCGATCAATCACGACCAACCAAAGAAGAAGATAAAGCATGTGGTTGTCCCCGGGAAACAGCGCATTATCGGAGTTGATGGCGTGGGCGATGTTGATGAGTACAATAGTTATCTTTGAAATACTGACTATTCAAAGACTTTTCGCGAGAAGATCGGTGTTGTTGAAAAAAAACCTACCCAAAGACATATTGCCATGGGAGCGAAAAGGTGTCAAGGGGAAAGTCGTCAAAGCCGAGCTAAATAGTTGTTGAATGTGTGTGTTTGTAAAACTTTATTCATGTAAGAGTGAGACTACCTTTATGTATGTGTGAGACTACATTTATGCATGTATGTGTCATTTGTGAAGAATGTTTATCAAAACTTTATCAAATGCAAAAATGTCCTACATATGAATTGTAGATCTTGACGAGGTGAGTAGAGTTGGTATTCATGACTTTTCATTTACAAACCATCTAGGGTTCCAAAAACCGAAAAATTCTACGAATTTTGTTGAAATTCAAAATTTGAGCATTTCAAAATCTGTTGAATCCAAAAATGTCCTATACATAGAGTGTAGATCTTGAGAAGATAAACAAAAGTGGTATTCGTGACTTTTCAAAATGAGGCCATCTAGGGCTCCAAAAAGTAGTCGCTAGGTGTCTTCATCTTTAAATTCAAAAGTTTGACTTGGTCAAACTTGGTCAAACAAGCCCTAAATGACCTTAAATGTAAAACTTTTTGAATACGAAGGTGTTAGAGCTCATCAAGGTCTACAATAGTTATATGGGTCATTTTTATTTTGAGAAAGTGTTAGTAAACACTTGTCACAAAATCATGGATCTCACATATAGTTTATGAAACCGTTAGAGAGATGTGTCCAAATTTGTGAAGAATGTTTATCAAAACTTTATCAAATGCAAAAATGTCCTACATATGAATTGTAGATCTTGACGAGGTGAGTAGAGTTGGTATTCATGACTTTTCATTTACAAACCATCTAGGGTTCCAAAAACCGAAAATTCTCTCGAATTTTTTGAAATTCAAAATTTGAGCATTTCAAAAATCTGTTGAATCCAAAAATGTCCTATACATAGAGTGTAGATCTTGAAAAGATAAACAAAGTTGGTATTCAAAACTTTTTAATTTGAGACCCTGCGGGACTCCAAAAAAAGTAGTGAGGAGGTGTCTTTATTTGAAACTCAAAAATTTGACTAGGTCAAACTTGTTTCAAAATCTGTCAAATTCAAAAGTTTTGGATATATAGAGTGTATATCTTGAAAAGTTAAATAATTTTCATTTTTAAAAATTTCATTACGTATCATTTAATCCCTCAAATACATTTATTAAAGAATAATGGAATTTTTGAAATAATAAAACTGAAAAAAAATAATGTAGGCGGGTGGTGAAGGAGCCGCCCCTACTAACGCCACTGTAGGGGCGGCTAAATCGCCACCGCCCCTACTATTTCAGCCGGTATATATATATACTGCGGGCGCGAAATCAGCTAAGTCATTTGGGCGAAATCAACATTTGGACGCCGTCAGCTGCCCAAATTTCCCCGTCGCCGCGCGGCATGCCATTTCCGTCGGCGCCCAAATTTTCCCCGTTCGCGCGCCGCTGCCACCTCTCTCGTCCCCCCGGCCGCCCCGTCTCCGGTCACCGCAGCTGCCCCCGCCTGTCCCGGCGCCCGCCACAACCGCCGTCCCCCACGCGGTGGAAACCCTAGCTACCTCCGGCCGGCCAAGGCCGCTTGTTGTCACCGCCGCCGTCCCGGCGCCTCCATCGCCGTTGCCTCTCTCTCTCCCACTCTCTCTCCCTCTCCCTCTACTGCGCCGTTGTCCACCTGCCCCCGTCTGTCTGTGAGCCTAGGCAACGGAGGCTCTTCTTCTTCCTCGTTGGTGAGCAGTTTCTTCATCGCTGGTGAGTTGGGATGCTTGTGATGCCATTTTGTTAACTGCTGGTGAGTTATTTATGGTTATGAGCAATAGGTTGTTCCTTTTTTTGTAGGAAGACCTCACCTCGCTGACCAACTGATGGCGCACTTCAACCGGAAGTCTGTCACAAACCTTAGTGAGCGGGAATTCAACTTGTTAAGTGACGACGTTGAAGGATTTGCCGTCGTTGTGTTGAGTCAGGATACAAACACCGCCTCTCTCATCACTCGCAAAGCGATCTGCGAAGCAATTCATGAGTAGGTTGTGCCCAATATTATTGACATGGATCACATTTCACGATGGCGTCATGATTTCATTATTTGGCATCACAATCAGGATGTAGTGAATCACATCCTAAAATTTGACCATATTATGGTGGAACTCAGACGGCTGCAGCTCATTCCATGGTCAAGATGGCATGGTTCCTATCCATTCTTCTTTGATACAACAATACCCGACAATCCTCCTCCTATCCCTGCAGAATCACATTCTGAACTACAGCAGGAACAGTTAAGGATTTTCATTCATGGGCTGCCACCACAAATTTGGAATCATTAGGAGATAGCTTACAGAATCTTCGCGAACATATGTGACGTTGGGAAACTCGGCAGTTCTAAAGGTGATCTGACGGTGACGTTCGTCACAGTTGCAGCGCGCGAACTTCTACCAAAGACTGGATGAATTGTTGTTCGTAGGAGCAGCGGCAGGTGGGTGTACTTTTGGCCACTTTGGTTTGATATAATCGATGTAGGGCCGCCTCTCTCATCACGGGCACAAGCGGGTAACTACAGTTACAACACAACCTTTCTCTCTTAATGATACATTGCTGCATCTAACATTTGTCACACTTACTGCAGGTGCGCCCGTCGCTCGGGTTCGGTTCTCATTGTTCCCGCAGCCAACAGAACCCGTGACGTTCCCGGTTCACGAGCCACGTTATGCTAATTCTGACGATTTCTACGCCATAGGTATGGTACAACCAGTCTTTAATTAGCTAGATACATTGCTAGTATCCATGCTGCACCTAGATACTTTGCTATGAACTACCTCGCAAGTAAGTTACCTCGCTTGAATCTAACTGCAGGTTACATCGTAAAATCTGCGAAGACTTGGAAGGTATGCAGGGATCAAGTGGCGAAGGGGCACTTAGTGTCTGCGAAGGTCCAATCGAAGTTGTGCAGGGATCAAGTGGCCAAGGGACACTCTGTGACTCGGAAGGTCCAACCGAAGTTGTGCAAGGATCAAGTGGCGAAGAGGCACTCAATGAGTGCGAAGGTCCAACCCAAGTTGTGCAGGGATCTAGTGGCGAAGGGGCATTCTGTGACTGGGAAGGTCCCACCCAACAAGTGCAGAGTTCTAGTGGCCACAGTCCCTTCTACGCAGCAGGTCCCACCCAACAAGTGTAGGGTTCTAGTGGCCACACTCCCTTCTACACAGCAGGTCCCACCCAACAGGTGCAGGGTTCAAGTGGCCACACTCCCTTCTACACACAAGGTCCCACCCAACTCATCTGGACTCAATACAAGCCACTTACACAAGCCTAAGGGACATACAACATGGGTAAGTCAGTAAGAACGCACCAATCCTTTGTTAACATTGCATTAGTTCTTATAAGTATGGTGACTACATTTTTAGATATGCGCAACTTGCAAGCCTGGTACTCAAGGTACGCTCTGCCACAGCCTGCATATGGTGCGGGGCCCTCTACAGCTGGTGCCCCACTTCTCCGGTTGGCCTGAAGACAATGGTAGTGAAGTAGGGGAGACACCACAGGTCGAAGACGACACGGACTCAAGCTGATGCCGAGGTGCATGAAGCCATGTCCGGTTGGGGGAATCGTATGTCGGCGTTGTAGGGTTGTTGACTGTTGTTGTGAACTGTCGTTGAGTAGCTTGGCTGTCTTTGCCGCGAACTGTTGTTGTAAACTTGGCATGTCTGAACTATGTTTTGAATGTTGTTGTGAGACTTTTTATTATGGCTATGTAAACGTTGAACTATGTGACTGCATCTATTGTATGTATATGTGGCTATCGGGTATTTCATGTGCTTGGATTTGTGAAAAACATTATATTTTGTACTGTGAAACAATTTTGGTTATCTCTGCGAACACTGTCACATTGTGACACATTATGACAGGAAAAAACACCTCGGTGTCAAATTACTCCACGCCGAGGTCCCTGGACCATTCTGATTTTGGGGAACAATGGACGCCGAGGTGGCTAACCACGGCGTTGAGTAGCACCGCGCCCAGGTACCTCACCTCAGCGTCAGGCGTTTCTACGCCGAGGTCTGGTGGGCCCCAATTCAGATCTGAACAGGTCTGAGATCCTCACCTCGGCGCGCAGCGATAGCACGCCGACTCACATACCTCGGCGCCAGTTGTCATGACGCCAAGGTGTGCACACTTATAGGCCGCGTCGGGGTAGGCTTTGAAAGCATCTTGGCCCCCTAGTGTGGGTTTCGATGATTGATGACAATGTAAATTACCATGACTAACGTGTGTTTTGCAAAAATAGTGGTGAGTTAGGCCATGGTAATGGCAATCTCGGCAATATGGTTTTCATGCCCCTGTCAATGGAAATCGTTTCGGTTTTCAAAGGATGGACGACAAGGTTAAGGGCGGTTAGTTCGATTGTCGATGGAGTTGAGTGACATCGGATTAGTCGCGAAGGGAACGAAGTCAAAACGTGAAGAAAAAGGTGCGCGGACGCTGGAAAATTGAGCGCCCGAGCGCTGCGGTGGCATCCGGCGCCGCGTTGGAAAATGGAACTCCAGCAAAATCAAAACGAAGCGGCCGGGACGCTAGGCTGATTTTTGCCGCGTCCGACGAAAACTCATCGGACGCGTCGGCGCAAGCGATTGAGAAAGAGGCTCCGGTCGACGCAGCGCCCGACGCCCAGCGTCCGGCAGCGTCGGCGCTTCGGGTTGCCAGCGTCCGGTGCCCCCCTGTTTGCACCTCCAGCGGACGCGTCGGCGTTGATGGCTGCGTTCGTCGCGACTCAAGCGACAGCGTCGGCGTAGTGAATGGAAGGCGGATTTCATTTCTCTAACAAGTGGGGTCCCTCATTTTCCTCCTCTTATTCCTCCGACCTCATCTCCATCGCCGCCACCTCCCTCTCCCTCTCGGCCCTTTGCTCTTCCGCCTCTCCCTCACCCTCTCCATCTCCCTCTCCTACACCGTCATCGTGCAGCCGGGCCGAGGCTAGGGAAACCCTAGCCGCCGACGAGATCTGGCCGGGCGGTACCACCGCCCACGCCCCGCCCACCCCCTCCACCGCCGGCGCCAACGCGACGCCACCGGCACCGCTACCCGCCCACGCCCTCTACCGCCACCACCTCCCACGCCCGCCACCACCACCACCGCCGGCCGCCACCACCACCACCGCCGTCCCGCGCGCCATCCACACCATCCACCACCGTCCGCGAGCCCCGATGCCCTCCACCGCCGTCCACCGCCGTCTGACGGCCGTCCGTCCACGCCCTCCAACGCCGTCGATTGTGGTATATATATTGCTGTCATTTCTTTGTAACAATATGTGTTGTGGTATATAATGCTACTATATATTTCTAGTTAAGTGGCAAAAATTGAAACTAATTTCTATATCTTTATGTTAGATGGCTAGCCGTTATCTTCCACCGCCGGAAGTCATAAGTTTCACTGGCCACGTATCGACCCAGGGATTTGACCCTGATCCAAGACCTATACCCACCGTAGCGCCTAATGTTCCAGTAATAGTAAGTATATTTGTATAATCAATGCTCGGATCCATTTGTATATGTATATTTACCATTTATATGATTTTTAAATGTACTGCAGCCAATTGACCAAATCACTTGGCTCAAACACACTCCCTCGTACTTTGGGGTTGACCAAGTGGACGTCCAGCACTATCATGATCTTAATAGTCAATTAGGTCCACAAATCCAATGTCAAATTAGCTTTTCCATCGCCCGGAGCAGGAGAAGTAGAAATCCTATACAAATCTCAGAGGCTGGAATAAAAGCACCTGCGGCCTAGCCGGCGGTTGCACAAAAATATGCTGTCATGAGATGTGTACAAAAGCTTGAAGAAAATGGGTACACTCTGCCTACATTCTCCTCATTGTTGATGACAGCTAAAAGAGAGAACATGAGTCATGATGTTGCGGGATTGGCTGCAAGAATGGCTCGGAGGAACCGAAATGATGTGGTAATCCCGTATGTTAATTTATCACCTAGCTTATATCTAGAAATGATGTGGTAATCTCGATATGTTCTCATAATTTTTTTTAATAATTACGGGTTCAAGTGTATGACTTAACCTACGCTGGGTGTAGTTATGTATCCATTCTAACCCAGACAATGTCTCGATTGGGTTATGTTTGGACATGGGGTAATCCAATGCCAACACTCACTACAGATGGATATCAGGCAAAGGTGGTTGTCAAAAGGATTGGAGACCTAGCGACACGTCCAACACGATTAACCGTCATCAGTACACCATGTCGTCGTAGTTGTGAAGCAAAGGAGGATGTATTAGTTAGAACGTTGTTGCACATTTCGGAGATCTGTGCACTCAACATCGGTGACCTACACTTCACCGAGTTATTTCTACAAGACCGCAACAAGTGAACTTGTAGTTGTAGTACAACATCTTTTAATGGTAGTGACTTGTTTTAAATTATGCACGTTTTAAATTATGCAAGTTTGTGTGGATGTGATGTATTAGTTTGTATGCACGTTTTAAATTATGCAAGTTTTTTTTTTTGATAAAGTATACCTGTATTAATTAAAAGAAAAACAATACAAGTACACCGTATAAGGATACGGATGATAGCTACCTCGCCTATAATCTATAAGAACCCCAGCAAATAAGAAAATTACAAACTGGTCCTTAGACCCATCCGAACGAAAGTTTAAATTATGCACGTTTCAAATTATGTAAGTTTTAAACTATGGACGTTTCAAATTATGCAAGTTTGTCAAGGTGGGACGCCAAAATTTTGTAGCCGGGTCCAAACTCCTGGGAACAGCGCACCCAACCAGGCCCGTGCGTGCTCTGTCCATGCATTTGACTCGGTGGAGGTGGTCCTCTTCATTTGTAATTAATACACCCATGCATTGATTTAGTTCCCCTAATTTTGCCATTTCCTTTTTTTCATCGGCCACAAAAATACGCAACCCATTCTCTAATTCCAGACGTGGACCAAAGCTCTCCCAACCGGCGCAAATCCTCCACGGCAAGACGGCAACGCTACGAGCGGCACCTCCTTCCAGACGGCAACAGCGGCTGCATCTCCTCTGTGCGCCCCCGTCTCACGCGGATGCGGTCCGGCGTCGGCACGGCTCCTACCAGACGGCGGCGGCACCTCCTTCCGGACGGCGACAACGGCTGCTTCCCTCTGTGCGCCCCAGCCTCGCGGCGATGCGGTCTGGCGACGGCACGGCTCAACGTCGCGCACGGGCTCGCTCGGATGTGGTCTGGCGGCGACGCGACACGTCTTGGATGCCGGCGGCGTGGATGGCGGACCTGACAGCGGAGCCACTCACCTTGCGTGGATCCGTTGGCAGGAGGTGCAGGCGGCATCATCCATGGTTGCTGGCCAAAACATCTGCCCTTGTATAGGCCAGCGGCGAAGAGACACAACATCAGGTGAACACGCTCAAAACTATTAGTATATCGCTAGTGCTCCTTCACTTATCCTTTCTAGAAAATGCGATTGGCCTGACGGTCTTGCTAAAGTTTTATCTTGATTTTATATCCCTGCTTGCACCTTCGTAGCACAGGATGTGGTGGGTACTGGTCGCTACGGGAAGACGGCAAATGCTGGGCGCCATGGCGAGCGGTTGTGCAGATCAGCAGCGGGGGCAGATCCAGGCGTCGCGGCCTGGCCGACGTCCGCCCACTGCCGGATCTAGCACCAGGCCGACCTGCGTGTGAGCACCACCTCCGGCCATGCACGACGATGGCCCAGTCGTGTGAGCACCGTGCACGGGATAGCGACACCTGCCTCGCTGCCGTGTCACCTGTTGTGCCGTTCGTTAGCTCATCATCGTGGGCGCGTCGCCGGCATGACTAGCACGGCAGCTGTGCAGTGGCCCTTCCCACCTTCGTTTTTGCGTTTTTCTGGTCCGTGGTTCTGCAAGGTCAGTCAACGAGCAATGCAATGCCATAGAAAAATTCGGCATCTGCATGCAGATTCAGCATCCTGCTTGATTTGTTATCTCCAGTCAGGCTAAAGGTTGTAGACGCTCGGATCCATGCAGATGCAGAAATTCGCTTGGATCCCTGCTATTCTTTTTTAGGTGAGTTTCTGCGCAACAACAATAGTCCCACTGTCCCAGTGCATTTTTATATTGAGGTTTACCGCTAATTATCGAAGATTTCTTGTCGTCATGCAGAGGCGATTTAGTTCGTCATTCTTTACTGGATCTAACAACAGCTTCTTTGCACGCTTGCCGCTGTGCATTGGGAGATCATTTTCATGTTGGCAAGCCATATATATCTCTTGAATGACGATTTTTCACAGTTTGTTTAGGCCCTAAGCATTGTGAAATGTTAATGGTCAATGTGTAATCCAAAGCTGGGATGATCTCTATATGATTTAGAACACCTTTTTTTCTCTCAATTTTGGATGCAAATACATTCTACACGTGTCGCTTGTTGGATTGTCAACCTGTCTTGAGTTTTTGCTGTATGTATGTCCAGACTGCTTTTTTTTTTTGTTCCACGTATATCCAGGCTGGTTTCTCTACTATGTAATTATCAATTACCTTTCACTACCATACAATTCAATAATTTTCACATATCTCGTAAAAAAATTATGTAACTATATGGTCAGAAATATATTCCATAAAATCAAGTTAAAAGTTTCTCATGAATCATACTACAATGGTTAGAAAAGTCATTGATTCTAGTAAATATTTTTCAAAAATCTACTGAATAAAATATCGTAACTACCAGGGGCGGGAAGGCATAGATTCTAGTAACCAACTTGCATTTCTAGTAAACAAATTATGTTCTAGTAAATATTCTTTGTTTAAGATCGCATAAATTATGTCGAGAGCCAATGGCAAAGGCTCTCGGCAAACGGCTTTACCGAGGGCATTCAGGATGGCGCTCGATAAAGTGGTATTCATGACTTTTCAAAATGAGGCCATCTAGGGCTCCAAAAAGTAGTGAGTAGGTGTCTTTATTTTAAATTCAAAAATTTGACTTTGTCAAACGAAGCCCTAAATGACCTCAAATAAAAAACTTTTGAATACGAAGGTGTTAGAGCTCATCAAGATCTACAATAGTTATATGGGTCATTTTTTATTTTAAGAAAGTGTTAGTAAACACTTGTCACAAAATCACGGATCTCACATATAGTTTCTGAAACCGTTAGAGAGATGTGTCCAGCTGTGAAGAATGTTTATCAAAACTTTATCAAATGCAAAAATGTCCTACCGGGTATTGAACTATGTGACTGCATCTATTGTATGTATATGTGGCTATCGGGTATTTCATGTGCTTGGATTTGTGAAAAACATTATATTTTGTACTGTGAAACAATTTTGGTTATCTCTGCGAACACTGTCACATTGTAAAACTAATAGCCTATTTTCTTGGTTGATTTAATTGCCTATTTTCTTAGAAAACTAATAGCCTATGGCAAAATATTTGTAAAATTGAGGGTTTGAGAGAGGACTTCCATGCCTAGTTCCAATTGGTGTTTATTTGGGTCTTATTTGAGTTGGAACATGATTGGGAGAAAGTGTCACGAAGAAACGGAGTCAAAATGTGAAGAAAAGGGGGCGGGCGCCGAAGAAGCAATCGCCGGGACCGCTGCGGTGGGCGTCCGACGCATGTTGGATCGTTGGATTTCAGCATTGTCGAAAAACCACGGCGCGGGACGCTGGGATTCATTTTGATCAGCGCCCGACGCAAGCACATCGGACGCGTCGGCGCCTCGTTCTTTGGAAGGGTGGAAGACGCGCCTGGCGCCCGACGCTGGCTTTGTCGCGTCCCGACTTCGAAGACTCGCGTCCGGCGTGGCCCCGAAGTTGCATGCAAAGCATGGACGCGCCCAAGCATTGAAGCTGCGCGCCCGACGGAGTCACTGGCGCGCGTCGGCGCAGATAAATGAAGGCGAATTTCATTTCGACGGCGGTTTCTTTCCTCATTCGCATCCATAGCGCCGCCACCGCGCGACCGCTCCGTGCCCTAAATCGCGCCCGTGCCTCCCGAGCAAAGCGCCGCGCCGCCCCAACCACCGCATCTCCACAGCGCACCGCGGCGACGTCGGCGAGCATTTGTGCCGCCACCCGCCCCACTCGCCCGCACGCGCGCTCAACCGCCCAAGCACCACCTAACCCTAGCCGTGCCCTAGCTCGCCCGCCGTGGCGTTCACCACCGCCCAGTTCTCACTCTGTGGTGAGCCTTCTTCTCAGCCGTTTGTCATGCACCTCATGTGTTCGACAAAATGCCTCAACCTCATCTAGTCACTACTTCGCTCATTCCTTGCAACCGTTTCCTTGTGCAGTGACTGTTCTTATTCGCCGAGGGTGCCCACGTGTCAATCTTACCTTTTTCACAGGAAATTGAAGGCTAGGTATAACCCAATTTTCACTCTAAATTCTCACCTAAGTGCTTGCTTCCGATAGGGTTCGCTTATCTCTCGAATACATGCTTATGGTTATATTCTCCGTCTATCTATTCTATGCGGCGTGTCGAGCCATGTCACTTGGTCTCTGATTGATTGAGCAGATTGTCAGTGGCAGTTTAAACCCTAGGCCAAGTTTGAGGGTACGGATCGAGGCCAAGCCTCGTGAGGTGTCAGTTCATCCTCCTGTCAGTTGCCTGTCAGTGTCAGTGATTCGATGATGGCAAGAGCGAAAAATGTTTCAGTGGGAGGCAGTGGTGGTGACGATGAGCGTCGTCCTCCTTGGATTTCAGAAGGTCTCAAGGGCAAGGGCAAAGCCATTGAGAAGCCAAAGAAGAAGACGACGGCAAAGAACAAACTCCGCAGACTTGATCCAGAGGCTCCGAGGGCACTTCTAGTGGCTCAGGCCACTGACGAGGCAGCCAGAGGTGGCAGGAGAGGCAGGTTAGCTATCGGAGACACCGCAGAGGCCTAGTCAGAGGGCGAGGAGATGGACCTAGAGGAGTAGATAGCACAGCAGGAGCAGCTTCTTGCGCAGCATGAGTAGCCCCGTCGACGCTCTTCTCGAGTTGCACAGGCAGCTCAGTCTTCTCGGGCACCTGCTGCTTCACCGTCTCAGCCTCAGAGCAGCAGGCGTGTCCCTAGAGCTCCAAAGGTGTAGCATGTCAACATTCTTGAGATGAGCTCCAAGTAGATTTAGCAGATGAGGACTCGACCACTCAAGGAGTGGTTCCCTGAGCAGAGGCAGCCCGGAGTAGAGTTCTTCCACACAGCCCTGCACGAGGATTTCTTCAGGGCCTACGCAGATCATGGCACTTTCACAGGGCACCAGCTTATATCGAGTGGATAACTTTGTTAGAGTGCTTGGAGAGGAGTTTTGGCAGTATCTCACTTTCCTCCCTGGGTTAGGAGACTTGATTGGCAGGTCCGGCAGCTACGTCGCCTCGTGGATTCGTGAGTTCTTTGCCACAGTTTGGATTGCACCAGACCACTCTGAGATCTACTTCAGCTTTCTTAGCCAGAGGCGTCACGTCAGCGGTGCACGTGTTAGGGAGAAGCTGCGGATTCCACACCAGGACACAAAGCTTCATAGGCTTTGCTATCCTAACACATGACCACCTCACCGTGCACACAAGGGTGTTATCCCTGAGGTTGACTTCGTGCGTCCTTGCTTTGGACCAGACTTTGGAGAGGGCTCGAGCCGGCGACCCACATACTTGAGTCCTATAGCCAGAGCTCTTGATGCGATTGTCAGGAGCACCATCTTGCCCTGGATGGGCTTCAGAGACGGCTTCACACGTCTACAGCAGTGGATAGTGGCACATCTTGTCCGAAAGGAGACTTTTGATATTTGGGACTTGATGCTATGCGACATCAAGGATGTCATCTACGGCAGCTTCGCCACCACTAGGCGTATGGCCTATGCACACCGGGCTGACCTACCTGATATTCATGACTTGTGGTCCTATTCCAGATGCAGCCCTCCAGGAGCGTCAGATGAATTCAGAGGAGTACACACTATATGACGCTTCTCAGCTTCTCAGGAGTGCTACTCAGGTCACCCCTCTTAGAGCGAGTCGCGGCCGGTTGTGCCAGAGATAGCGGCCGAAAGGCAGGACGAGCTAGTCAGGAAGCTTGCAGAGGACGAGGAGGCACGAGGTTTGAGACGAGGGGGTCCCGAGGGTCCCGACCTTGAGTTTGAGTCTCAGCGATTCGACGATGACTTCCGTCCTCCTCCCACCAGCACAAAGACGACGCGAGGAGGCGGTTTGCAGCCCGGATACTTGAGAGGATGGACCGCTCGGAGCGCGTGCGACACAGTACGGTTCGCGGCGATCACCGCCGTCGGGGCGAGTTCGAGACGGCGGCTAGATATTGTGGCGGCTTTTTGACTTTCAGAGACGGCGCAGCAACTACTCGGGAATAGTATATGGGGATTATCACTCACCTTCTCCAGACTTCTGGGAACCCACTGCCATCCTACCTGCTCCTTCTAGCTCAGGCACCTTCTCAGAGTCAGCTGCCACCTACGACTCAGGCACCAGGCCCCTACACGGCTAGTCTGTTCACTTCGCCTACCCAGCAGGTGCCTCAGCCCTTTGCGACGACCCCTGGTTACACTCCACTCCACATAGGGTTTACGCCGCTCGCCAGTCGCGATGCTTTCGATCCGAGTCGGGAGCTTTCGGGCCACTTATAGTTAGATCACGGTACGCCCTACTCCGGCGTGACTATAGAGCTTGCTCGCCCCTCTACCTTAGCCGTGCTGTTCCACGGCCTCGGCCAGCTTCAGACTCACATTGCTTTCGTTGGCGGCGGCCGGACACGTAGAGCTCCTCTCGTCGTCGATTGCCTCTACCACTCCGGCAGCTCACGAGGCTCGGATGGCACCTCTCACGTTTTCGCTCGGGCGGTTGTTGCTTCCGCCGAGAGACACTCCCGGCTACCACAGACCGGGCATAGGCCGCTTCACGGCCAGCGTCACACTCAGAGGGTCTTGTAGCTGCGGTGGTCGGCCCGGTCGAGCCGTGACGAGTCGGATGATCCAGATTAGTATATCATGACTCCTCGTCCTCACGTGACCGGCTCGTCTACTGCTTCTCCTCATCCCGACCCATAGTTTTTGGTCCTTGATGCTAAAGGGGGAGAGGGAGTGAGTATGTAGATTCGTGGGGAGCTAGTGAGAGGGATTTGCTCTTTTGATGTGTTAGATACTTTTCATGCATCATGTTTACTTTTCATGCACTTGTGATATATGTGTGATGCATTGTGAGACTTTATGATATGTGTGCTCTCTACTTTCATATTTATATACCACGTCATCATGTTTATGCTCATATGTGTTATGCTTCCAGCGTTTCGTTACTCGATTCCATATGAGCTGGTAGATCTTGACGAGGTGAGTAGAGTTGGTATTCATGACTTTTCATTTACAAACCATCTAGGGTTTCAAAAACCAAAAATTCTCTAAATTTTTTTGAAATTCAAAATTTGAGCATTTCAAAATCTGTTGAATCCAAAAATGTCCTATACATAGAGTGTAGATCTTGACAAGATAAACCAAAGTGGTACTCGTGACTTTTCAAAATGAGGCCATCTAGGGCTCCAAAAGTAGTCTTTGAGGTGTCTAAATTGTTGAATTCAAAAATTTGACTTGGTCAAACTTGGTCAAACGAAGCACAATTTGACCTTGGATGATGAAAAAAATGTTGGGAATATAAATCGTAGATCTTGCTGAGGTGATGACAGTTGGTATTCATGACTTTTGAATTTTAAACCATTTAGGGCTCGAAAAACTGAAAAGACCTTTGAAAATTTTTGAAATTCAAAATTTGAGTGTTTCAAAATCTGTTGAATCCAAAAATGTCCTATACATAGAGTGTAGATCTTGAGAAGATAAACAAAAGTGGTATTCATGACTTTTCAAAATGAGGCCAGCTAGGGCTCCAGAAAGTAGTCGCTAGGTGTCTTCATCTTCAAATTCAAAAATTTGACTTGGTTAAACTTGGTCAAACGAAGCCCTAAATGACCTTAAATGAAAAGCTTTTGAATACGAAGGTGTTAGAGCTCATCAAGGTCTACAATAGTTATATGGGTCATTTTTATTTTGAGAAAGCGTTAGTAAACACTTGCCACATAATCATGGATCTCACATATAGTTTATGAAACCGTTAGAGAGATGTGTCAGCTATGAAGAATGTTTATCAAAACTTTGTCAAATGCAAAAATGTCCTACATATGAATTGTAGATCTTGACGAGGTGAGTAGAGTTGGTATTCATTACTTTTCATTTACAAACCATCTAGGGTTCCAAAAACCGAAAATTCTCTTCGAATTTTTTGAAATTCAAAATTTGAGCATTTCAAAATCTGTTGAATCCAAAAATGTCCTATACATAGAGTGTAGATCTTGACAAGATAAACAAAAGTGGTATTCATGACTTTTCAAAATGAGGCCATCTAGGGCTCCAAAAGTAGTCGCTAGGTGTCTTCATTTTCAAATTCAAAAATTTGACTTGGTCAAACGAAGCACAATTTGACCTTGGATGAAAAAATGTCGTGAATATAAATCGTAGATCTTGATGAGGTGATGACAGTTGGTATTCATGACTTTGGAATTTTAAACCATTTAGGGCTCCAAAAACTGAAAAGACCACATTTAGGGCTCCAAAAACTGAAAAAAGACCACTAAAAATTTTTGAAATTCAAAATTTGAGCGTTTCAAAATCTATTGAATCCAAAAATGTCCTATACATAGAGTGTAGATCTTGAGAAGGTAAACAAAAGTGGTATTCGTGACTTTTCAAAATGAGGCCATCTAGGGCTCCAAAAAGTAGTCGCGATGTGTCTTCATTTTTTAGTTCAAAAATTTGACTTGGTCAAACTTGGTCAAACGAAGCCCTAAATGACCTTAAATGAAAAACTTTTTGAATACGAAGGTGTTAGAGCTCATCAAGGTCTACAATAGTTATATGGGTCATTTTTATTTTGAGAAAGTGTTAGTAAACACTTGTCACAAAATCATGGATCTCACATATAGTTTATGAAACCAGTTAGAGAGATGTGTCCGGTTTGTGAATAATGTTTATCAAAACTTTGTCAAATGCAAAAATGTCCTACATATGAATTGTAGATCTTGACGAGGTGAGTAGAGTTGGTATTCATTACTTTTCATTTACAAACCATCTAGGGTTCCAAAAACCAAAAATTCTCTCGAATTTTTTGAAATTCAAAATTTGAGCGTTTCAAAATCTGTTGAATCCAAAAATGTCCTATACATAGAGTGTAGATCTTGAAAAGATAAACAAAAGTGGTATTCATGACTTTTCAAAATGAGGCCATATAGGGCTCCAAAAAAATAGTCGCGAGGTGTTTTTATTTTTGAATTCAAAAATTTGACTTGGTCAAACTTGGTCAAACGAAGAGAATTTGACCTTGGATGAAAAAATGTCGTGAATATAAATCGTAGATCTTGATGAGGTGATGACAGTTGGTATTCATGACTTTTGAATTTTAAACCATTTATGTCTCGAAAAACTAAAAGACCACTAAAAATTTTTGAAATTCAAAATTTGAGCATTTCAAAATACATTGAATCCAAAAATGTCCTATACATAGAGTGTAGATCTTGAGAAGATAAACAAAAGTGGTATTCGTGACTTTTCAAAATGAGGCCATCTAGGGCTCCAAAAAGTAGTCGCTAGGTATCTTCTTTTCAAATTCAAATATTTGACTTGGTCAAACGAAGCCCTAAATGACCTTAAATGAAAAACTTTTGAATACGAAGGTGTTAGAGCTCATCAAGGTCTACAATAGTTATATGGGTCATTTTGATTTTGAGAATGTGCATTGTAAAAAACTTATCAAATGAGCTTTTTATTTTTAGAATTTTGAAAACTAATTAAAAAACATAGTAGGGGCGGGTGTATCGTAAAACCGCCCCTACTAGTGGCTTGTAAGGGCGGCTGAATCGGGAGCCGCCCCTACTAAGTTCCCTTGGTATATATATGCAGCACGGGGAGCGAAATTTTGGCTAAGTTCCGGGCGCTCATTCTCTCCGGCGACACCGTCGGTCGCCAAAATTTCTCTCCGGTGGCCGCCGCCGCCGCACCCGCCTCCTCCTCCCTCCTCCCTCCTCTCTCCTCCCTCCCTCCGATTTTGCCAGGTTCGCCAGCGGATAGGGTTTGAGCCACCGCCGCCGCTGCTCGAAACCCTAGCCGTCGTCGCCCGCTCTCTCCTCCCCTCCTCCCTCCTCTCTCCTCCCTCCCCGCCGGCCGCACCCTTGTCCACCCCGCGGCTAGGGGAGCTGCCTCTGGGATCTCCGCTGGCCCTATTGTCTTCAACCTCGATCGGGCTCCGGCGACCGCGCCGCCTTCTCGACCTCGACCTACGGTGACCGCGCGCCCCATCTCCGACCAGCCTCAACCTCGGGCGCCGCGTGCCCACTCTCCGACCACGACCTCCGGCGGCCGCGTGCCCCATCTCCAACGTCGCGGGGGGCTTGGGCGCCCTCGGTTGTTGGCGCGCTGTGTCTCGACCTCGGCCGCCGGCCACTTAGGGTTTGGCTCGCCGAGAGCCGCCGCCGCGGACAACGGCGGTGCCGGCGCGCCATTCCTACACTACACCGGTGGCCGTCTAAAGCCCCAAACCCCAATTTTTGTTTTCTTTGCTTTGGAGCTGAATGGTTTGCCATTGTTCCCGAATGCACTAGCACATGTTGTCGTTTTTCCGAATACTTAGCTCAATGGTTAGTCTTTGTTCCTGAATGTTCCACTCTTCTTGCATGTTCCTAAATGTTGAGAATTCTAGCACATGTTTTGAATGTTTAGTCTGTTGTCTACTGTTCTATGTAGATACAATGCCCATGGCTAAGCTACGATCAAACCCGATACTTATGCTTAACAAAAGTGACAAAAACTAGAAATTGATTTTGCTTTGTGGTTTTGGTATGACTGTATTGATACATATGCTAATGGTCACTACTGTTCTGTTCAGATGCACTAAGTATTGCTTTGGGAACTTTAGGATTTAGTTCATATTTGAACCTTGCACTAAGTATTTATATAGTAATCCTCCATCTGAACATGCCATTTCTTCTCTATTTATCCATTGGTAGTCCAAGCAGCAGTATTGAACTTGTGCTTTTCTCATAAATTTCATTGGAAGTGAGTTATCTAGTCACTTGATCTGTCTAGACATACTTGCTATAATGTTTGATAATGAATATAAGCTGAAGTAGTCTATGGATAAAAGCCGCCTTTTGAAACTATTTTCTTGCTACCAATGTTACATTTTATTAGGGACTGAACCACATGCATGGCAGAGCTATGATTGCTCACTACTATTCCACATTTGGCACTGTAATTTCAAAATGCAAAGTGTGTACTTGCTAGCTGATTAGTCATGTAGCTCACTGTTATATGGTCATTGCCTAATATATGCTCACTGTTATATGCTTACTGAACCTAAACTAACTCTCTGATTTCCTCTCCTATAATGTGCTCACTATTTTTAGACTTGCTCCCTCTTTTTGTTTGTCCTCCTCCACTCCCTTCTCTGTTTGTCGATGATGAAATTGTCTGACTCAATAATTATCGGAACATTACGATGATGCTGTATGCTCCAAGTTCGGGATCAAATGATGAATGACATGTTTCGAGGCTGTTTTTGATATATGGTTGTTTTCTCCTCTCTAAGTTTGGGAAGTTAGCTGCTATTTTTTTGGCCGATGATGAAATTGTCTATTTACAGAAACTATCTAAAATATGAGCTAATGATCATGATCTTGTGAGGAACTTGGCATCAATACTAGCCGCCCCTACTATCTTTTTCTATATATGCTCACTGTATTTGTATATGCTCACTGTGTTTATGGTGCCTTTATGCTCCAAGTTCTTGATCAAATGATGATTGACATGTTTTTGAGGCCTCTATGACTACTACTACTATCACTAGTGAGCATATGTAAAAATAGTGAGCATATATATGTTTTTGTCTCGCCAGCTCTCCTCTCCTCTCCTCCCTCTTTGGACCATGATGAAAATGTCCAACTCTACAATATGAAGAACTGATGATCAAGAACTTGTGAGGAACTGGCCATCATTGCTAGCTGCCCCTACATTACCTTCATTACCTTCTCTGTTCTGATGCCTTGATGCTCCAAGTTCATGATCAAATGATGATTGACATGTTTCTGAGGCCTCTCCTACTTCTACTACTTTTTTCGCTTGATGATACTTGCTTTTTATTATTCTAATTGATGCCTCCATGATACAAGTACCCTTAGTGAGTCAAAAGGGTATAGGGAGACCTTCTAGCGTATCTAACACTAAATCCTTTTCTTCTATTAGACTAAATCAAAAAATGTCCCCGACAAGAGATAGTGTAGCCCAAAGCCCTGAGCACAGGAAAACCTTAGAAGAGGGAGAACCACATGTCATGAGTCAGGAGGAGTTCAACGCAGAGGTAGACAAGGATGTAGAAGCGATGCATAATCTAGACCCATTCGAGGAGGGAGAAAAGGGAAGAGAAGGAGATGATGATGACTCTGATGACGACTCTAATGACGATGATGGCGGCGATGATGGTGACGAGGGATATGTAAGTCCTGAGGATCCTTTTCCACCATGTGAACCCAGGCATAGGCCAACTCTGGACGACCTGGACAAGGACTTTAACCCAGATGACGAGGTAGAGATAAAGCCTTAGTAATCAATTTTTGCTAATGCTTTATCATGTTACAACCATTAACACTCTGGCCTCCCGTGTACATAGGTCCCTGCTAAATCTCCTCCAAAAAGACGATGTCGGCGTCCACGACGTTTCGATGGAGAAGACAAAGTAGAGGAACAAAGAGCAGAGGTAGCCGCCACAGAGTTGAACAATACCGCCTCTGCTCCAGAACCCCAGGCCACGACCACGACCTCGGTGCCGAAGAGGAAACGGGGGATAAGAAAACCCAACCAGTATCCTGATAAGGACATGGTCTATGTGATAACAGAGGCCGGTCTACAAGGGGACATTCGTGAGCCACGGAAGATGAGAGCAAAATTCTGTAATGCGATGGGCGCCCTTATAAGAGATGAGTTGAACCCAGCTGTCCCGTCATGGCCACAAATACCGGCGGAGACAAAGACGAGCCTATGGAAGAAGCTGCTAGTCAATTTTAGGTTTCAAATTGGTGCGAGGAGGCCGTGAAACGTCAAGCCTTTTGGACAATGGGGAGTCATTCAGGACGTTGGAGGAGTGAGCTCAACACCAAATATATCCAAACTGGCAGAACTCCGTTTCACAAGTATGGAAAAATAACACAGAGTCAATGGAAGGAGATTGTGGCTCAAAAGATTTCACCAGAAGCAATGGCCCTCAGTGCCCGTAACAATGAGCTAGCGAAGAGGAACATACACCCTACTCATTTTGGTTCCGGTGGCTACTTTATGCGAGAACCGTCTTTCCGAAGAGGGACGAAGAGGCACAAGCAAGTTGGGATTCCGGTCAGAATTTGAGGGTACGCTCAAGGAATTGGATACATGCGAGGAGTAACGGATCGTCCGGTTCTTCCCTTAAGTTTGATAAACCGTAAAACCGGAGAGGTAGTATCAAAGATATTCAAATATGGTGAAGAAAAGGGGAAGGGCTCATTCGTACCTTCCAGAGAGAGGGACGAGCTTAGCCTAGCCTTGGGAAGCGTCGAGCACCCAGGCCGCACTAGGGGTTTAGGGAAAAGAACGGCCTGGAAACATGGCTTCGAAGAGGATAGGCATATGTACAAGAAACATGGTAGAGACCGAGAGGCGGATCTTGAAAGCACAGTGAAGGCTATGGTAGCGAAGGTACTCGAGGAGAAAGGGCTGTCTATGGACCCGCCGGGTCAACTTGCAGTAGTCGGGAGCCCTCCGGAGGTTCCTAGCAGCCAAGGTTCCACTGCAGGCACAACCCCCGTCGATCGCATACGGGAACCAACTAGTTGCAACTTGGTGGTTCTAATAGGAAGGGGGAACACAATGAAGGTTGTTGCAACGGGTGTGGCACATCCCCCTGGGGGCAAGTGGCACGGTAAGCCTATCCCGCCAGACTACACTAGGGTCGATTTGCATACCATGCAGGACCATTACATGGATTATACGTTTGAACACCCAACTCCCGAGGGACTGAACGAACTCAGCCAAGTGATTGGGCAGTTCATCCTGTGGCACAAATGGGATATCGTATTGACCGGTTGTTCGCCTGCACCACCAAGTCATTCGACACTGCCACGACTGCAGGGAGTTATTGAGGAGGGGGAGGTATTGTCACCAACTTGTGATGAAGAAATGCCTGAGATGCCACACTCTTCTCCGCCTTCAAAGGAGCAAGAGCCTGAGGTGGAACGACCTACTACGCCTCCTACAGAGCAGGTGCCTCTGAAAGAAACTCGTGTTGAAGAGCAGTTGCCTCTAAAAGAAACTCGTGTTGAAGAGCAGTTGCCTCTGAAAGAAACTCTGTTGAAGAGCCCGAGGTAGAACAGCCCCATAATGAGCAAATGCGTTACGAACAAGTTATGGCATCGGAGGATGTATGGGAGGAGTCGGAGCTTAGAAAAAAGCATCCAATCCACATAAGGCTAGTCTTTACGCCAGTTAAGGACGTCACGTTGGTGTCTAGGTGGTTCGCCCATGACCAGTTCAAGCCTGAGAACCAAGTGAAAGAAGTACCACGAGGGGCTTCTGAACCTACAGTCACCAGTAATCACTTTTCGGCAACCAAGTATCCAGATGTTGGAAAAGTCAAATGTACAAAGAGATGTCCGAAAAATTTTGAAATAGGCAAGGGCTTCCTACCAAACCATGTCATCCAAGACATGCCACGTGGAATGAAAAAGTACCATGATTGGTACTTGATCGCATCGTCATCGGGCATAACCTCGATATCATGTGAATACCCGACGGTATATTCGGAGGACCAGGTGCGCATATTGCCTTCGACTTCAACGACGTCCATACATTGTATTGCCTCGATTCAATGGACATAAATCTAGTCCACATCTATGCTCTGTAAGTCCTTTGCCCGCTCTTGATATGGTTTTATTCTTTATTTTGATAACATTGTAACTAACCTAAGCGGTCTCTTGTAGGATGCAAGCGCACCTTGCAAAACAGGTTCCAAATTTGAAACATGGGTACGTGGACCCTCGACAAATAGCACAAGCCCGTTTTACATATCCTAACCGATGGGACCTGAATGGCAAAGAGTTAGAAGCTGGAAAGACCAAGGCGAGAGAAAGAGAAAATTCGGAGAAGGCGATCAAGGATGAGGCCATTAGGATGGCGGTGTACGTAGCCATGGCTTTCAAAAATCTCCAACATAACAATCTTATATGGCTACCATACAACTTCGGGTAAGTTCAACCTGTACATAAAGCTTTTCGAATACATATTATACACGGACGAGCTTATCATTTTTCTATGATTGAATTTATGTAGGAATCACTGGATTGCTATATGTGTCGATGTCGAAATTTGGGGCGGCGTGGGTTTTGGATTCGTTGAACTATGACCCGACCACATATAAAGACTTCATATCGATTCTCAAATCGTATGCGTATCGACAACCCTCTTATATGTTTGTATATAACCTACTAACCTACACTTTTGGATACTAACAAGATGCATTTGTGAAATTGGTTCGAGCAGGCGTGCATTTGGTATGTTAACAAGCACCCGGGGAGACATAATCTAACAAGGAAGGATCGGGTTGGTTGTCAAAAGCAGTTTGTTGCGTAAGTATGACCTATTTCAGATCTTGCATAATCTCAAATGCAATACCTAACAATTTTATATATACAAGGTGCCCCTTGAGAAACAGGAAGTGTACACTTTGTGGATATTACGTATGCATGGCGATGAGTAACACCCTTTCCTACATGAGACACCGGACTTGGTATATATGCTCACTACTTTCTCTCTCTCTATATATATATGTATATATATATATGTATATATATATATATATGTATATATATATATTTATGCTCACTAGTCTCTCTCTCTTATATGCTAATTGTGTAGACGAGAAAAGAGATAGGGATAAAAGGTGACCCTTACAAAGATGACCACCTCTTGGAACTCGTCGCTGGCCTTTGTGACTTCATATTAGATCAGATTTTACATCACTAAGGTAGCTTCATCGACCACGAGTCCGAAGTTGCATACGAGTCCAAAGTATCAACATCTTCGTGAGTGGGAAAGGCTAGGATTAGGGAGATGACTTAGGTGAATTATCTCGGCCGTGATGTAAATTATTTGTGACTTATGTGAATTATTGTGACTTTTGTGAGATATGTAAATTATGGAGGTTTATGGATGTTTATTATGTGAATTATCTCACCTCAAATTTGATTTATTTTTGGCGGGACCGGCACTTTGTAGAGGCGGTTATATATATTTTAATTTCAATTTTTTTTTGCGCCAAATCCGGTGTAGGGGCGGTTTTGGATTTAACCACCCCTACAGTATAGAATTATAGGAGCGGTTTATATTATTAGCTGCCCCTATAGATGTCTTGATTAGGGGCGGCTGGTTTTCTCAACCGCCTCTGCTGTGACCACGTAGGGGCGGCTCAATTAACCGCCCCTACAATTGCAAACACTGTAGGGACGGAGAGTTAGGGCGGCGGGGAAACCGCCCCTACAGGCCATCCTCGGCCGCCCCCATAGTAGGTTAATGTACTAGTGACTGGGACAAGCTTTTTAGGCACCTTGTCAATTGATCTTGGAAGATTGCCTCGTCTTATAGCACTTGATCTTAGGCATAATACTTTGTCCGGTGCAATTCCATCTGCTGTAGGTAATCTCACGAGGCTCCAAACTCTTACCGTCTGTTTGGTTGGAGTCATGGGTTGGACCTAGCTGGGTTGGACCCGTTTTTTGCATGTTTGGATGGGGGTTGAGGGAGGGTTGGGTTGGCTCCCGGGGAATATACCCCGAAGATGCGGGTCGACCCCAATCCTAGAAATCCGGCGGACCGGGCCGCTCCCCTCCGGTCGAGCGCATGCACGCGGTTCCCTTCACCTTCTCGTTGTTTCCATTCACCCGACCGCCTTATCCTATCCTCCCGACTCTCTCTCCCTTCGGTCCAGGAAAAAATCTCGACACCGCCGCCGCCGCCGGACCTCGCGCCGTCGCCACAACTCCGCCGCCGCCCGGACCTCCCTCGCCCGGCCGGACATCCGCCGCCGCCCGGACCGCCTCCCGTGCGCCGAGGGCCTCGCGGCGAGGGCGCGCGCCGCCCTCGGGCCAGCGCACCGCCAGCAGCGCCCGCACCAGAGGGCGGCGCCGCGCGCGTCGTCGGCCGCCCTCCGGTGCTTCCTTCGTCCTCCCTCCTCAAGCTGCTGTTGCTGCTGCCCGGATCGGGCAGCCTCTCTCCATCCGGCCTAAGATGCGCTCCCGGCTCCCTCCCGCCCCGAATTTGTTGCTCACGGACGCCTCCCTCCCTCCCGTCCTGAAGCTCTTTGTTCCGGCTGCCTCCCTCCGCCCAAGATCTGCTGCACTTTCACGGCTGCTTGTTGTTGCTACAAGTCAAGCTGCTGGTTCAAGGTAAATTCATCCCTCTGTTTTCTTGATTGTATATGGCAGATTAATGCTTGATTTGAACAATCTTGTGTTAGTACATGAAAACCCTACATGGTAATTTTGCTAGGTAATTAATAGTGAAATGCTTGATTGTGCATCTATATGTAGATGGATAAGAGGCTCAAGGCATTTATTTGTCTGCTGCTGCGCATTGGTTGTTGTGTGTTAGGGTAGTTGTTGCTCGGTCTAGAAAAGAAAATGAGTTGCAAGAAGGGAAGGTATTACTTATGCACCAATATATGAAAGGGATAGGAAGAGAATTGAATACCTCGATGACAAAATCTGGAGGAATGACGTAACTTGTGTAAACATGCTGCGAATGAACAAAGCATGTTTCTTTAGGTTTTGTCAGTTGTTTAGAGATCATGCTTTACTTGAAGATACCATTCATATGGGTATTGAGGAGCAAGTGGCAATGTTCCTACATACTGTGGGACACAATGTTAGGAATAGAGTAATTGCAACCAATTTCGATAGATCCGGAGAAACGGTCAGTCGTTATTTCAACAAAGTTCTTCATGCTATTGGTGAGCTACGAGAGGAATATATTAGGCCCCCTTCATTGGACACTCCAGCCAAAATAGAAGGAGACACAAGGTGGTATCCATACTTTGAGGTGTGAAGCTAAACCTTATGTCATATTCTAACTTTATTTTTTGACAAACCCATAATTGACCTAATCTTGACTTCTTTGAACATCACGTAGGATTGTATAGGAGCACTTGATGGTACACATGTAAGAGCCACTATTCCAAAGGAAATGCAGCATGCCTTTCGTGGTAGATACAAGCATTGTACTCAAAATGTTTGGCGGCCGTAGATTTTCAACAAAAGTTCACCTATGTCTTGGCTGGATGGGAGGGGACAAGACATGATGCACTAGTTTTTACGTGATGCTTTAGAACGTGAGAATGGCCTTCGTGTGCCACAAGGTAATAGATTAATATTTCCCAAACATTTGCTCATCAAAATTAATGGACCATTGAGATCTAACTTAACTATCAATCAAATGTTAGGTAAATATTACCTAGTTGATGGTGGATATGGAGCCAAACCAGGATTTATGCCTCCTTTTCGGGGTGTCCGCTACCACTTGAATGAATGGGGGAATAATCCGGTGCAAAATGAGAAGGAATTGTTTAACCATAGGCACAGTGCATTAAGAATAATAGTAGAGCAAGCATTTGGAGCACTAAAAAGAAGATTCAAAATTCTTGATGATGCCTCTCTTTTTTTTTTTTTCCTTATGAAACTCAAGTAGATATTGTTGTTGCTTTGCTGCATCATACATAATTGGGTGATTGAAGATGGTAGTGATGAATTCAATGTACCAAGTGACAATGATGAGGACACCCAAGACACCACATGGGCTGGGACAGCAAGTGAGAGTGCCATTATGGTAGCTTTTAGGCAACGCTTGGCTGACCAAATGTGGGCTGATCGCCAAAGCCATGGAAACTAGTATTGGACAATGTACTTTGTGTTGTATTTTATATTCCAAAGGACCATTGCTACTAGTTGTATTTGTTGATCATTGTTATGTGTAAGAATAATTGTAGTGGCTGAAATTGTATTCGAGGACATATTTGTTGAGATATTTGATTGCTACTTTGCTGAAATTATTGTTTCATGGTATTATGCCTTGATGAAATTATTTCTAGTTATATTATGCTTTGCTGAAATTTTGTAGGTAAATGGAACATGCTACTTGGACTTCATCTTGGTCAGCCTTTATGCTCGAATACCTTGCAAATCTAGTGGTCAATGGCACCAAGACTTCATCTACCCACAAGATGGTACACTACAATGCGTGTGCAAAGGCTCTCCAAGAGAAATTTGGCATTGTGCTTGAGTGGTGACCAGGTCAAGAATCACCTTAAGACATGGCAAAAGAAGTTTCGTAAAATATGTGACCTTCGTGGTTTGAGTCTTTGCTGGTTGGGATGAAGAAACCTACACTATAACTCTTGATGATGAGCACTACAACGATCATATTAAGGTATTGGCGCTGTCCTCATTTACTTGCTCACATAATTTCTTGCTGAAATTATCCTCATTTACTTGCTCACATAATTTCTTGCTGAAATTATTGTTTCATGGCATTATTGTGCCTTGCTGAAATTATTGTGCCTTGCTGAAATTATAGGTTCACAAGGCTGATGCTGATTATTTGAACAAGCCTATTGAGCACTTTTATGAGATGTACACAATATGGGGAAGTACCATGGCTACAGGCTTGTTTGCAAAGGACTCCAGTGCACCTCTAGGTACAATGGAGGAGGAAAGTACAGAGGATTTGGAGAGTGTTGTTCTCAGGATGGGGAGTGATGGGGGTGCAACTCAAGACAACAATGTGGCAACTTCATCTGCTAGAAATACCACCAAGCCTAATCAGACCAACAAGGGCAAGAAGAGGGCTAGGAGTGATCAAGATCCATTAGTTGCTGCAATTAAATGGGGAAGTGTGAAGTTAGCGAGGCAATAGAGAAAGTGGGGAAAAATGACAATGATGTGCCGGCTGATTTGTACGACAACCTGATGGCTATGAGTGGTAGTTTCAATGGCACTCACTTGTCCTTCTACCACTCTTACTTGGTTGCAAATACCCACATAGCTAGAGCTTTCAACTCCTTGTCTTTTGAGCATAAACTCAATTGGGTTGCAAAGCACATTGCTGACAACTACCCTGGGGGGCAGTAAGGGTAAGTTGTAGTAATGGGATGGTTATTTTGTTACTACCACATATAACTTTATATTTGTGGTCTAAGAATGCTTGTATCGTGCTATGTGGAAGCCTTGAACTTGATCTATATTGTAAAAGGCTTGAACTTGATGCATTGTGCAAGCATAGGACATGGTATTGTATGTAATGTGCCTATGGATATGGCCTAAGACCTTTATTTCTAATGTGGCCAAGACTTTTATGTGGCTGTTTGGAAATGCAAGCATATGAAATATATTTGCTATGTGTTGCTGGAATTACAATGTGTATGTGCTGTGCTGCTATTTATATTGAGAGGGGGTAACCTCACCAATTGAGTGCAAAGGTGAGCACAACCAGGTTTGGTTCCAATCCATCCATCCAAACAAGAGATGGGTTGGCTCCAACCCTATCACACTCCTCCAACCAAACAAGAAACTGGGTCGAACCCAACCCAGCAACCAAATAAAGTCAGGGTTGGAGCCGTCCCTAAAACCAGGGTTGGAGCCAACCCAACCCACACAACCTCAAACCAAACACACGGTTAGTCTTGGTCTCAACCAATTCTGAGGATCAATTCCCAATGAGCTGCTAAGCCTGCATAATCTTAGGAACCTCTCTCTAGAAGCAAATTACCTCAGCGGGCAGCTACCAAACTTTTCTTCCACAAGCACGCCATCACTGATTTTCTTATCATCTAGTAACAATAGTCTCTCTGGGTACATACCACGAGGTATTGGTTCGTTGTCCATGCTTCACTATCTATTCTTGAGATATAATCAGCTCACCGGTCCAGCACCTCCCACCATCTTCAACATGTCTAGGCTTGAGATAATGCATCTCCAAGAGAACAATCTATATGGGCCTATACCGGCAACGAAAGCTTAATGCTCCCATTGTTGCAAGACATAACACTGTCCATGAACGAATTCATGGGTCAGATTCCATTGGGACTTGCCGCATGCAAGAACCTTCAAATACTTGGGCTAGATTTAAATCTCTTCATGGATGTTGTGCCAACATGGTTGGGCCAGCTCTCAAAGCTCACGTTTCTTTTCTTAGGCAGCAGTAGCCTTGTTGGGCCCATCCCCGGTGAACTCGGCAACCTCACCATGCTCCAATCTCTTAATATCGCAATCTGCAACTTAAGTGGACCGGTTCCACTAGAACTGGGAAACATGAGACAACTCACCTATCTAAGTCTAGGAGGTAATCTGGCGACCGGTCCCTTTCCAACCTTCCTTGGAAACCTATCTAATTTGACTATTCTGGATTTAAAAATCAACCAGCTCACTGGACCGGTACCATCGAATCTTGGAAACCTTAGGTCTCTCGAGTACCTTTCTTTTGAGCAAAATCTTGTCAAAGGTAACCTTGATTTCTTGGCCAGTCTTGGCAACCTGTCGGCAACCTGCATTCTTAGCATATCGTACAATCTTTTTCGCTAGTGGGAGTCTTAATCCAAACCATATGGGGAAACCTCTCCACTAATCTTGTAGGTTTTTTTTCACGTGATTGTCGATAATTGGCAACATTCCAGCTACTCTATCAAACCTAAGTGCTCTTCATACCATAAGTTTGGCAAATAACCAACTTAGCAAAGCTACTGTGGCAGAACCACCCTAATTATATGGCCTACATACACCTGTCATTGTCTTAAATACCTTTGACTGCTATGCATGAGAACCATATAATTCCGGTAGTCTGTCGAGTATTCTCGGAGAACCCCGAATCATCCACGTTTCCAACTTTCCACAGGATCATTACAGAAGACATTGCCGTATTACATTAGTTGATACAAAAATATATTACATCAAAGTAGAGAGCGGAAGTATTACAAACCATAAATTTACAAACCATTCATTTAAGTTTACAAGCCATTTATTCAAATATAAAGTTTCATCCTGCCCACAGATGAAAGCATGACATATCTACTCTTGGCTTCCATTCTCATCTAGAACCATCATGCAGTAGGGTCAAAAGCCTAACTGCTGCTCGGGTTCACCTGCAATTGGGGTCAACAAACCCTGAGTACTGAAATGTACTCCGCAAGACTTACCCGACGAAAAGAAAAGACTCCAAGGGTATACAGGCTTAGGGGGTACAAGGAAAGATTATAGCAAGAATCAATATTAGCTTTTGCAGAAAAGCTAACTAATAGTTGATCCTTACTTTCAATATTTTAGCTCAAGTTACACTTTTAAAAGTATCCAGGGTGCATCAATTCTAAATCAAACATTTCTCTAGTCATTACATCTCATGTCATAAGTACCATTGTTCCATTCATTAACTACGATGCGGTGAGAGCATCGAGCCTCTATAACCAAGGAGCAACGACGATCCGAATCGATTATACCCAGCTGGGGATCCCTAACCACACAACATATGCAGGTCCCAAACATATATATATCGACCTTCACTCGGATCCTCCAAAACGGGAACAGGTTCGCGCCACCCAAGAGCACAGTACTCCACCACCCTACCCTATTCCAAGTAGGGTGGGTACACGATACTCCCCGCCATCTCTCTACTCCCGGTCGCGTTGTCCTTTCCCATAATGGAATAGCCAAGGTATCATGCTTACTAGGGTATGTGGCTAGTTGCAAAGTCTCGACCACAACCGGCCTACAATGAACGGTCCTTAATCGACACAGACGGAACAAGCATGACCGGTGACCCATGTCGACTTAACCACGAGAACATAACCCACGTCCCGTCAGGTCTCTAATTAATTCATATTCATCATTAATCTTCAAAAATTTCATGAATATAGAGTCATTGTGAATGATGAAAACACCATTCGACTTCTAATTAACTAAGCATGGCTAAGTAACACTAACCTATTATTACTAACAAGGTAATAGTGGTCAATATTTTATATCAAGAAAGGCATGCAACAATAGGTTTCCAACCATTACCTATTGTACCTAATGCACATCTTTCGAGAATTAACGTGTGATAAACATTTATAAAATATAAGGAAAGGGTTTGAATGCTCGGGGCTTGCCCCTGTGTTGTAAGGGAAAGTCGGACTCACGTAGAAGGATCGTCGAAGTCGGACTCGGCATCAACACCAGCGATGGATGACCTTCTCCGAAGCTTGATCGACACGGACCTTCTCACTCTCGTATACACTATACGTAATAAAATGATGCATGCTTAACATGATGAAATGCATGCCATGATGCATGATGAAATACATACAAGGAGTAATAGCAAGACTTACATATGTGCATCTACTAACTATACAATTTGGGTAAATCATTTTAATTAATAACCAACATTTGAATTACAATTACAATCAAACCATGAAAGTAATTAAGTTGCCAAGGAATAGCAGGGGTTTGGGTGTTCCAAGGTCCACAATCAACTCCAAAAATCCACCCAAATCATTTCATGATTTATGCTAATCATTTTAATATTTATTAACTAATAATTAAAGCATATAATTAAGGATATAATTAAAAATCATCAAATTAATCCTAAAATTTTTGTGAAGTCAGACATTAGCATAAAACAATTACACAAAAAGTTTCATAATTATTGGATCATTACTTTAGCCTACAAAAATCATGGAACAAGCATTTCTTAATTAAAAAGAGCTAATTTGTAAGCATGCAAAAACTTTTGATCTTTCATCATTTCATATTTTTCCTAGATAGACATCATCATAAAGGAAGCCACACAAAAAGTTTCACAATTTTATCATGCTTCTATAATTTGTTATAAAAATCACAATTTTCCACTGAAAAACAGAAAAAGAAAAAGAAAAACCCTGTAGTGCACTATTCACCTGAGTCACAACTTCTGCAGAAAACCCCTTGGAAGAGCTTCAATTCTAACACGGGGTCCTTGGCCGCGATTTGAAGAACAGAGGACGCCGGGGACGGCAATTTTCGGCCGCGGTGGTGCCTACCGACGGCGAGGGAGTGGCGGGGGAGCATCTCCATGCTCGGGCGCACTCTATGGTGGTCGCTTCTTGGCCCGAGATGGCCCGTGGCAGCCCAGCCACCTAAGTCGGCGGCTCTGCTCAGAGCGCCGCTGCTGCTCCACTGCCGCTGCGCTTCCTGGCGGCATCGGGGAAGGAGCTATGGAGGAGTGGCGCGAGGCGGGGAAGGCGAAGGTATTCTCGGTTGGATTAGAGGCGAACCGGAGCTGGAGCGCCAGACGCTGCAGTGCCGCCGGCCATGGCAGGCGCGTACGCGTTCGTGGATAGGGAGCGAGAGGAGAGGGGAGAGGGAAAAGAGAGAAAGCGTCGGCGGGGTAGCTTAAGTGGGTGAGGGTGAGGCTTCTGGACTCGCCAACACCTGCTCGAGCGAGCCACGCGGGCGGTTGCGTGGCCTCGCGCGCGAAACAGCGCGAAGGCGGTGCGGCGAGCAAACAGGCTGCTGCTGCCGTTGTTACTGTAGCAGAGACCATTTTCCCTTTCTTCTCCATGTTTCTCCCAAATTCATGTAACAACTTGAAAAACTCCAAAAATGAAAGTTGCTCAGCTTGACAAGATCTTCAACTTTGCTTTAAGGACCAACCTCAAATTCTCACTGGTTTTGAAAGTAGGATTTTGAATTGGGCATTTTGAAATCCAATTAAAGTTAATCAACATAGTTAAATTAGCAACCTAGGCAATTAATTAGTGATTAACTATCAACCAAACATTACAACCATCAAAACCGTTTCAAAGTAAAATTTTCATACCAATGACAACATTTCAAGCAATTTATTTAATATAATATATGTAACATGGCCATGTTATATATGAAACATGAAATGCATTTATGCCGTGATGCTTGATAATTATATATGATGATGCTCACGGTTAGGGTTTAATTAAATTCGTAAGACGGGGGTGTTACAGCTATCCCAGAATCCTTCGCGACGTTGGAGAACCTTGGGGAACTCGATCTCTCTATGAATAGCATATCTAGTCCAATCCTGAACAACATTGGTATGCTAAGGAGACTTGAACGGTTATATCTCAACAACAATAAGATTTCTGGCTTCATACCAGATGGCATAGCAAACCTTACAATGCTTCGATGTCTTCATTTATCTTAGAACAAGCTAACTTCGAATTGTACGGACTTATTTCATCTTTTTTTTTTTTTTTTTTGAGAAGAGGACTTATTTCATCTTGATAGTATCATTGAACTGTATGTGTCCCATAATTTTCTTGGTGGTGCATTGCCGTCAGATATCCACTACATGCCACCAATATATGCGATGGATCTTTCGAATAACCAATTTGTTGGTCATCTCCCAAATTCATTTGCCAACCTTCAGATGTTTACATACTTGAATCTTTCACACAACTCCTTGGAGGGTTCAATCCTAGATTCATTGCGTAGTTTGACCAACTTAGAAACATTGGACCTTTCTTCGAACAATCTTTCAGGTACCATACCAAATTACCTTGCCAGCTTCACCCACCTTTCTAATCTGAACCTCTCCTTTAATAACCTAGAAGGTCAGGTACCAAATGGTGGTATTTTCTCAAACGTAACCTTGGAGTCCTTGATGGGGAATGTTCGGCTGTGTGGAGGCGCTCCACAACTTGGATTTTCATCATGTCCAAACAATTCTCACAAAACCTTTTCCCAACACTTCCTGAAGTTTGTACTTCCTGCTGCCACCATAGCTTTTGGTGCCATTAGTATTTGCTTATACCTGTTGATAAAAAAGAGAACAAAGAAGCCAAATGTTACATCTTCTATCGATGTGGCTGATGCTATGATTGGCCATAGGCCAGTTTCCTACTATGAAATTGTCCGTGCCACGGATAATTTCAGTGAGGACAACTTAATTGGGGTTGGAAGCTTCGGTAAAGTTTTCAAGGGCCAACTAGATGATGGTATGGTTGTTGCGATAAAAGTTCTTAACATGCAAGTCGAGAAGGCCTGCCAAAGCTTCGATGCCGAATGTAAGGCACTGCGAATGGCCAGGCATCACAACCTTATAGGGGCGTCCCCAACGGCTGCTCAACTTGCTAGCGAGGAGGAGTGGCAGCCAATCAGGAGGAAAGAAGGCACAGCGCTAGCGAGGTGTTCGTCGATAGCTCGCACATCTCCCTATGAAATCTGCTGTCTCTGCCATCCTGCCCCACCTGCGAGTAGTGGTTTATTTAACTCATTTGTTGCCCTCCTCGCCTATCTATTTCACGCTACCGTTGAGGACGCCCTAAGGATACTTAGCACTTGTTCCAACTTGGATTTCCGAGCAATTCTACTGCAGTACATACTCATGCCCCTCTGGCCTCCGCTCCTCCACCTCGGCCATGGCGGGCTGCCGTGCCGGTGAGCACGGCACGGCACGACTAAGGAGCCATAGTGCCGTGCCTGGGCCTAAAGTTATTGTTGGGAGACAACAACTTCATGATTTCAGTAAGCATGCCAGGGACTATCGGATACATGGCACCAGGTATTATAACTGATTTCACTGTTTTGGATGCACTGTTTCTTTGTCAAGACATACGCCGCCCTTCTTTATATCTTTTTTTTTATTAAGACCCGGTTACCCGGCTATGCATTAATAAGATCGAATAGAGTCTTACAACTTAGTGCGCGAGGGGCGCAATTCCCGCCCGCAGCAGACCGCTACAGGCAGGCAACACCTTCTTTATATCATTACTAATCTGAGGTTACTCAAAATTTTGTATGACAGAATATGCATTCATGGGAAAGGCATCACAGAAGAGTGACGTGTTCAGCTTCGGGATCATGATGCTCGAGGTCTTTACCGGGAAGAGGCCTACAGATCTCATGTTTGTCGATGGGTTGAGTTTGAGACAGTGGGTCTCTCAAGCATTGCCAGCAAGGCTTATGGACATTGTAGACACCATATTACAAGATGAAGAATTCCGCCACATCTGCCTCGATCACCAGGATGACACTCCTCTGGGATCTTCCTCAACAAGCACTAGCTGCAGCATTCTCGTGTCAATATTTGAGCTAGGCATTATGTGTTCGCACGAGTCAGCCGGGCAGAGGATGGCGATGAAGGATGTAGTCACGAAGCTCCAGGACATCAAGAAGGATTACTCTGCTTTAGTGCAGGCTATGCAGAGGCCTCAGCGTTACTAGATTAGATCATCTGTCAATTTGGTGTGCACGTGAGACTCCGTATGAATCCTAGAAGTGTTAATAGTTTAGGTAACTGGGTATGTTGTGTCTTGCATGTTATATTGAGAATAATTTAGCAGAGTCATCTGGACATGATTCTACATGAGTATTGTACCCTCATCAAAAATGAAATAGTATAAGAGGAGATGCAGTGTCGGACCCAGGATTTATCCAAGACTAGGGCCTATGATGGCGAAAACTTGGTGCGGGCAGCATAACTTGCATTGATATATCATATATGTAAGTTCACTACCCAATAGTAGCTTAAAATGACAAGAACTTGCGAAATTTGCAGTATATATCTGCATCTTGCATTGAACCCACAGTGTAAACTCTTCCCAATTACTGAAGACTGAATGCTAGTAAACATTAGATTCTTCACCGTTCAGTGTCACATCTCACACAGAAAAGTCATTAATTGAAATCTGTAACAGAAAGTTGGATGGCCTGGCTCGTACCCCACGCGGACGGCCCTGCCGACCCCGAGACTCCCCTCCACCACCTCCGCCTCCATACCCTCCGCCGCCCACACCACCGCCCCCACCGCCGCTCCCTCCACCGCCCCACCGCCGCCACCGACCACCACCTCCCTCGCACCTCCCACCCTTGCTGCCCTCTCCCCCGCCCAGCTACCCAGCAACCCTGTCCGCCCGGAGCCACCGGTTGGCCGTCGCCCGGGATGCGGTGCCGTTCGTCGTCCGCAGCGCCTCGCCGCGCCGCCTGCTGCCTCGCCCGGTTGACTCTCCAGGTGATTCCATCCACGACCAGCTCGCCCGAGTTCCACGACTCCATCTTCCCCGACCCGTCGCCCCTTCAGCATCCCCGCACCAATCTGGGTAACCCCTCCCTCCCGCGATCCTCGTTACAATGGGTTTTATCCAAAATGCTATGCGTTGCATGTCAGCCCCTTGTCCAAATCGCATTAGGGTCTTCCGTGTTGGTCCTGGAGTGTTCAAGTTCATGGTTTCAAGTCAAAACATGGCCAACGTGCTTGCGGTCCTCGGCGTGCTACGGCTGCCCACCTCAGAACTCTTCCTGCACGCCTCTCTGTCGGCGGCGCAGCGTGCCGGTACGCGCCTCCCCCCTTTCTGCCCTGGCGTTACTGCGCCACCTACCGAGCCGCTGCCAGATATTACTACCACTGACCTTACTCCTCCCTTAACGTTCCCTCCCGAGGATGCTACAGGACTTTGCGATCTTTTGCCGGATCCAGCGGCAAGTGCGTGGTCAGCGTCCACGACAAGATTACCGGCACCGGGGCGCCGCGCCCTGTCTTGTCCCCAGGCGGTAGCGTGCCGGGGCATGGGCCTCCGTCTGCTGCATTCAAGCTGCAGCGCTCCTACCTCAGGCTGCCCTCACCCCCTGCTCTCCCCAACCCCCCGGCCTCAAAATCCTAAAACCCCTCCCACTTCTCTCAACCTGCTTCCGCTACCTTTCCTTCGACCACCACGTCCGCGATTGCCGGGACCCGGTTCGCTGCCGCCTCAGAGGAGCTCCGGCCATCGGCCGCAACCGCACCATGATCCCGCCGCGGTGGCTGTGCCCCCCGGCGGCCTGCCGCGGTTCGCACCATCCGTGCGTCGCAAGCGCTGCGCCCGCCGCCGCGCCTCCCGCCACCACCGCCGCACCTCCGGCCACTTCCCACCCCTCCACCCCCTACCTCTGAGCTTGCTGCCATTGCACGACCGGCCTTTATGGTCGCGTCCCGTCGGCTGTCCCGCCGTCCATCCAGGTTGTGGAGCACCCAGGTGCTCCAACCCACGCCGGAGCACCCGCAGCTGCGCACGCTCAACCGTTTCGCCTACCACTCGGCGATGGGCCCATGCTTGGGGCAACTTCTTTTGCGCCCCTCCGGCTCCTCAGTAGCAGGTCTCCCCCTCGCCTTCCCCGCCGCCTGCGGCTCGGGTTGGCCTCCCGCCGGCCCCGCTGTCCAATGACAGCTCGCCGCGGGCAGGTCGCCAAGGTTCCTCGGCAAGAGGACCTTTACCGAGCGCATCGGCCCATACACACTCGTAAAGCTGGGAAAATTGGGGTCCGGGAAGCTCAGTTTCCCAGCTTTACCGAGAACCCTACCATAAACGCCGGTAAACATGGCGCCGGGCAAAGTTATGGTCACTTTACCGAGAGCGGCCTTGGCTCTCGGTAAAGTGACCATAACTTTGCCGAGCGCTTTACTTGACAAGACTCTCGGTAAAGATATTTCCAGTTTTTTTTTAAATTAAGTTTTTCCGAGCGCCGTTGCAGAGATGGTACTTTCGGCAAACTACACCTTTACCGAGAGTGAATTGCGACTGCGGGTAAAGTTTATGTCGACGGAGGCAAACGGCGTCGACGTCTACTTTTCTTTGGCGAGAGCGACGCGGGCCCTCGGTAGAGACGTTACCGAGCGCACCTGGTGGAGCTCTCGGTAAACGCTCTTTCCGGCAAGATTTTTACCAAGAGATTTGTACCGAGAGCGGCGCTCGGTAACGCCTTTACTGAGCGGAAATTTATCTTCCGGCGCCGTAAAGGACCGACCTCCAGTAGTGATGTGTGCATATGGAAGAAGTGGGGAACATTAATCCCACCTAGCTAGTTGAAGTAGAAGATGAAATGCTTAAATATGGAAACCCTCTCCACATCACCAAGTTTAGTGCGGGGGAGAACAAGGAATTCCATAATCAGAAACCTAACCAATTTAATTTAACTACATCGTGATCACAACATGAGATCGTTCTACCAACCACCACCACTAGAAACACATCTATTCGAGATATGGTTTTGCCTCTTTAAGGAGCGTGTCTTATAGACCACTCTCACCATTGAGAGCACACGTTCTCACTAGGATGTGTTAGTGAATACCCAAATCCCTTTAATTACAGATTTGTCATCCAGTTGTTAATCTTCGCCGTTTAATCATTCTAAGTCCGATTCGAGTCGTTCAAGTTTCATTTTGTCATGCTCTATGCAGTAACAATAATGTTTATCATGTCACTCAATTATGAAATTATTTATTAAATTGTAATTTGATAAATATTTATTTAATGCTTTTAAATCAAAAGCAATCTAGGGTTGCAACTCTGTTCTCGCTGCGTTGCAAACCGTGTCGACCGTAAGCCACGTGTTAGCAATGATCTTTTTATCATGTTTATGAACTAAACATATTAATTTGATTAATATTTTTCAATGTCTTTTGGATTAATCTAAAAGCAACTTCGTTTTATTTATATCGGTCCTTTATAAATAATGTTAACATGATTAATATCAACATAAATACCTTTTCAATAGTGACTTGTTTAGATCAACCACAGTACCTATAATGATTTGATTGGTTGCTCACATGTTTTATGTTTCTAAATTATAGATGTTTTAGATAACTTAAATGTTAAATACATAACCTTTTATAATCAAAAGATGACTATGGTTAACTTTGGCTTTTATAATTCTATATAATTTGAATAGTTCAACCTTAGGATATTTCTCTGAAATGTCCAACACCTTGTATTATATTAAAAAAATGTACTCCGTCGTCTTCTATCTCTTTTTATAATGCTAGTATCAATAGTCGTGTCCTTTTCACGATAGCTCCGTTTTCTGTTGTTCTTGCACTCTCGTGTTCGTAGCATCCTTCCATGCCATTTAGTCCGCTCTTGATGATGGATAATGGATGCTGCCATGTTGGTGAGGTAAGGATGTGTGATGCATCGTTGGTTAAGGTGGATAAAGGGGGAGCGGGGTACTAGAGCTTGGCCAGGTTTGCTGTGGGGTACCCGTGTCCACTCTCCGTAAGGACTTAGTTGGAGCGGCCACCTGGGACATACAGTAGAGCTTCAAGCCACATGGCTCTGGCTTCACGGAGTATCAGAGCCTCTACTAGTAGGGTGCAACTTCCTAGGTAGGCGCAAGAGGGGCTCCGATTGGTTTGATCGCCGACCTGCCAAAAGGATGCATATTGGTTTCTTGGTTTTGTTTTTTCTTGTTAGTCACCCTCTTGGAGGAGGGATCTTACTGGTTGATGGGGAAACCTTAGCGGGTTGCTACCTATTAGCTGGAACCTGTAAAAAGTCTCATAGTTAGACCCTGCCTGCTCACCTTTGGTAGTGTTTTGGGGAGTCATGACCCCGGGCAAATGAGAATCATGACTTGAAGTGAAAGTGTAAACCTCTGTAGAGTTTTAAACTGATAATATTGGCCGTGCTCGCGATCACGAGCAGCCCAGAGCCCTTGCATGATCTAGAAATTGGACTCACTAGGGCAGTTGGAGATGGAGTTGGTGTTGTGGTGAGGTTGCTACCTCGGGCTTGGTGGGATGGCTATCTAGTGTTCTGATGGGGTTGCTACCCCAGGGTTGTTCGTCTGAGGTTTCTACCTCAGTGTTATCTATGTTTATAATAATGTTGTTAATAATATTGTTAATTCTTACTTACACATTTAATTAAGGGATGGGATGATCAACACATTGTAGATACAGGTTGTTTAATAAACGATGATGCTGCATTTAAAATACTACTTGCAGACAAACCAATGTAAGTCAGCCATTCCTTTTTTGTATAAGCCTTGCATGCCATTACTTTCCGAATATACTTGCTGAGTCTGACATGGACTCAACCTTGTTATTTCCTCACACACAAGTGTGTAGTAAGGTGCTGCTCAAAAAAGGATAAAGATGTTGTGGAGTTTTTCCAGAAGATTTGTCTAAAGTGCTTGGCGCACGGAGCCCCTAGTCAGCCGTCCCTGTTTCAGATGGAGCCTGAAGTGAAGGTTTAGCAACCGTTCAGCGTTTATATTTCCGCTATATATAATATTAATTGTTTCTGATATTTATCTGTTTTATATTGTATATGTGGACTTCCTGGGCACACATATGAGGACACTTGGTTCTCCTATGGAAACATGGGTGTGGCAAAAGTTTTCTTATGTTTACAATTTAAATGTTTTTAATTTGTTCTTGCCTATTTTCTTGATTTGTAGGTAGATATTAGCTTTCGTGGTGAGTTCAATCGAGCAATGCACGGTTGATAACTAAAGTAGACGTGGTGCGGGTTCACGTCTTTATGATCAGAAGTTAGATCGTGTGTGCTAAATTGAAATTATGTCAACACGATGACCCAATATGTTTGCTACGCAAATGCTTTTATTAACAATACTTTGCCTTGGAGGAAAGAAACGCATATGAAAAAGGGAATGATAAATCAAAGACCAGTAAGGGACCGGATGCCTGTCCGAGCTTTAAAGCCAGCCGGGAGTCTGAAAAGAAGGCACGCTGCTTCCATCACAACAATATTCCTGCAGCTGGAGAGGATTCATCAGCAATAACACATGATCCGAGTAACATTTCTAACTGAAACTGCTCTAAATAGAACTCAGATCGCAATCGTTGAAGAGTAATCGCGTTTTTACATTCGGACAAAGTGCCTTCATGTTCACAAAATAGTTGAAGAAAAAGACCGTGGCGTGTTTCCAGAGGCAAAGAATGATCCATCACGTACGTTTCGCAATCAGATGCTGACAGAACGGCTATATATGTTTGTGTGTGTGCGCGCGGCACAGTGCCCATGCATACAGAAGAAGAAATATTGCAAGTGCCAGAACAAATAAGCATCAACAATGCCATCAGACACCACAGAGAAGAAGCATTCTTCCAACTCCCACGGCGTGGTGAATGTGGATGTGGTGCAAGTGGCCGCGCAGCTCCACCCGGAGTTGCTAATGGCCGCAAAGCGCGGCGATTGGAAAAAGGCTCCAAGACCTCATGGGCAACCACGAAGGAGCATTATTGGTACCTGAGGTCGTTGTTGATGTCGACATCGACGTCGAGGTCGCCGGTGATGACCAGCACTACAATGGGCCGGACACGGTCCTCCATGCTGTCGCGTCTGCCGGAGACAGCGAAGAGCTCCTGGTGACCTCGACGGTGATCTGCAGCAAGGCCAAGCACCTCTTGGGCGCGCGCAATGCAGCGGGTGACACGCCCTTGCACTCCGCTGCCAGAGCTGGGAGCATCAAGATGGTCTCCCATCTCATCGACCTGGCGAGACGCGAGGACGACGAGGATGGCAACTCATCGTCAAGGCTGAACCTGAATCTGAAAGCAGCGCTGAGGAAGCAGAACAAGCAAGGCTGGACAGCCCTACATGAGGCGGTCCGCTGGGCTGACGGAGAGATGGTCCGAGTGCTAATGTCGGCGGACCCTGAGCTGGCCCGTTTCCCGCGCCACGGAACCTCGCCCTTGTACCTGGCCATCTTGTTGGGGCACGACAAAGTCGCAGTGCAGATGTACCAGAAGGATAATCAGCTGTCTTTCTCCGGACCAGATGGACAAAACGCCTTGCATGTTTCAGTTCTAAGAAGCAAAAGTAAGCCTCTTATTCTTTTTTCCTCATCAGTTTCAATTAATATTTCAATCTTTGTTTTTGCCATAATGATGTGTTACACAATAATTTGATTAACTCGAATGTGAACTACTCTTGTTTGGTCATCTTGTTAATACCATTATATAATTGTATGTCTGCCAGCCTCTCCTTGTATAATACTAGTCACCAACCTGTGCTTTCGCACGGGCTAGGTTTTAGAAGATATA
The DNA here is from genome assembly GCA_015847255.1 of Hyparrhenia diplandra. Taxonomy (NCBI): domain Eukaryota; kingdom Viridiplantae; phylum Streptophyta; class Magnoliopsida; order Poales; family Poaceae; genus Hyparrhenia; species Hyparrhenia diplandra. The sequence continues at coordinate 200,053 of JADLZK010012344.1, forward strand.
AATATATTGGATACTATTTAATAATCCATCTGTATTAATTTATAATATGTTTTGACCTTTTATTTCTAGATATAGTATTTTTACTATCTACCTAGACAGTGTATATCTAAGTACATAGCAAAAAGTTAAACATCTTCTAATTTGGAATGGAGGGAGTACATGTGACTAATAAAAGTTACTTATATTAAATTGTATGTTTTTATCTTTGTTTATTTTCTTACAGAATATACATAATAATACTTTGTAGGCTATATCTAGTTATCATAAACTTATTAATTACTATTTTTCAAGGGATTTATCTATATGTTTTTTATCCATATTCGTATTTTTCTTTGCATGACATCTCTATATATTTTAAATATGCAATTACTTTTGAAACATTACCATTAATTATGGTGACTCCTGTTGCTTCACATATATATCTTTTATCTAGTTATCATAAACTTATTAATTACTATTTTCAAAGGCCTAATCTATATGTTTTTCTATCCATATTCATAATTTTCTTTGCATGGCACCACTATATATTTAAATTATGCAATCACTTTGAAACCTTACCATTAATTATGGTGGCTCTTGTTGTAGCAAATGTCTTATGTAGTGATGAATCTAAATTTTCATATTTTTTCAAATTTTATTCTTATTAGCAACTACAGATTTTTTCTCTCTCCTCAAGTTATGTTGAAACTTTGTGTCTTCCATTAACTCTCCTTTCGGCACTTTAAAAAATAAGGATTTTAGATCATAGAGTACGTTCTTAAACACTACAATAATATAAGCCATCGTTTGAAACATGCACCATGCCGCTTAAAGTCAAAAGAATTTTAATATTTAAGGCCTATAATGATCGACCTTTTACTCTAAAGTATTCTTAAAAATATAGCCACCAGTGGTCTCCCACACTTCTCAATATGATTGGATTCTCTAATAATGGAATTATATGTGCAACTATAGTTATAGTATCAATATAGACGTGTCAATCATTTTTGTTAAAATATATAGACGTGTCAATCATTTTATTTTTGCAAACTCAACAACTTAAAAGTTATTAATGATTTTATTCCTAATGTTTGACCCAAACCTTGTCCAAAAGCGACTTGCTTTTCATATATGGGGAGTAAGACATTAAAATAAATATTTATCCTAATTTATACATGTTTATTTGATCCACATGGTGGAACATATATAGCATTATTATGGCTATTTAATTTCATGATTATAGAAGTTTGTAATTTAGAAATATATTTATATATCATACTTTATAGATATTTATTTTCTATTATAATGTATATATTAACATTTACATATAGATTCAAGATAATTTTTATTTATTTTTATCTTGGCTAAAGTGCATACAAATATGCAGATAATACTTTATATTATCTTTCACAATGACCTATATGGGAAGGTTGAATGTAACCTTAGAATGTTATTTTGCTTATCTTTCATAATGATAAAGGTAGATAATTTACAAATCATTATGATGCATTTTAAAAATCTTTCATAATGGTAGATGTGGGTAATTTAGATACAAAGTCGAAGGATTATTTTATCTGCATAATCACAAAACTGCCTAATTTAGTCACAATGTTAGGAGGTTAGTTTGGATTCTGTTTCATAATGACCAAGTGGTTAATTTAGATGCGAATTTAGGGGTTAGTTTTAATTATTTTTCATAATGACATGTATGGATAATTTATATACAAATATAGGAGGTTATTTTGAATTGTCTTTCATAATGGCATAGATCATGGGTAACTTAGATGCAAAATTAGGAGGTTACTTTATGTAATTTTTTATAATGCTTGTTGACACCCAAAAATGGCTTGGTCTAAAACATGGTAAAATCCTAGACTTAGCCAAATTTTGGAGGAAGGTCAAAATGGGCTTCTCTGGAAGTGACCGGACGGCGCGACTTAGCCAAATTTTGGAGGAAGGTCAAAACGGGCCTCTCGAAGTGACCGGACGCTAGCGACCTACGCGTCCGGTCAATCATCTACGTCCGATCAAAAAGCCACGTTTCGGGACTTTTCGAAGTGGCCGGACTGGCGACCGGCGCGTCGGTCATTGTTCGCGTCCGCCGTGTGTCCGGTCGGGGAAGCGTCTTGTCGGCCAGCGTTCTCGGCGCGGTTTTAGAGCTCTCGAATCGACCGGACGCTAGTGATCGGAGCGCGTCGGTCAGACGGTCCGGCGTCCGGTCAACACGCGGTGGGCTGTGTCCGTCACGATCCCGAACCGATCTCTTTACTAATCGTGTTTGGGTCGGTTCTTGGAGATTGGAAACGTTCAGGACGGTTTCCTAAAGGATAAGACCACCCTCCTCTATATAATAAGAGGTTCATGGCCGATTTGATCCCATCTACACCCAATCGACAAATCAATCTACTACTGTCTCGTTTTTAGGTCATCCTCCCCTCTACCCTGCTGTCTGGCGGCGTTCTCCGCGAAAATCGTCGGGGTGGCCTTGCTGATCCTAGGGCACCCCTCTCGTGTGTCCTCCCGACGGGTCTTCCCGGAGGTGCGTTTGAAGGTTCTCCAGCCGTCACCGAGCTCTACATCGGCCCTAACGATCTCTTGATCGTTCGTGGCCAATCACGCTGCGGTGCTCACTGCTTCAAGGTTGATTGCAACCTCCGTAGGCGTCCAAGGCCCTCCCGGTGTGTTTGGCGTGGAACCCTAGTTCTTCGTCAACAATGCTAGAGATAGGCATTGTTTAATATAAATTACAATAGATCTGATGACTATTATTGGCAGTTATACAATTAGAGTCTGCCAAATTAAAGGTCAGATGTTTCTGATTATTGTGAGAATTTTAGGGATTTTATCTTTTTTCTAACATGTCTGATGAAAATTAATGTGGTGCTTGTGCTGGGGCTTTTAATCAGTAATAATAAGATACCGTCGTTTGTAATGTAATGTAGGGATGACAAAGAAGCTGCTGGAGTGGAACGAGGGCCTTATCAAACAAGGAGATGAATCAAACGGACGTACGCCTCTGCACTTTGCAGCATCAGCATGGAGATTTGAATCCGTGTTAGAGAACCTATTGGGACTTGACTCCATCACAAGCACCACTGCCAAACTACTACTGGATGCTTACGAAGCTTCAGCATATCAGGCCGACCGCCATGGATCATTCCCTATACATGTGGCATCCTTGGCGAACAACATCGCCGTAGCTCGCGTGCTGCTGCGAAAGTGCCGCGACTGCGTCCATCTGCAAGACGCGCTGGGCAGGACCTTCCTCCACATTAACGCCTCCAAGGGATACACAATTTTCTGGGTTTATTATTTCTTTGGAGGAAACCGTAACGATGCTGGTCTGGCGCAGAGGTTTGCATCCTTCATGAATATGCAGGACAACGAAGGCAACACCGCACTACACCTTGCTGCCAAGGCTGGGCAGTTGTGGACTATACGCGGATTAATTTGGCATGAGGAAGTTCAGTTAAATCTACAAAATAACAAAGGACAAACAGCGCTGGATCTTGCAGAGAGCCGGGCCCCCATGGGTTCTCTCTATGTTGGTACGTGATCTATTTATGTATTACTACGTAATCTCTATATTTACACTACATCACTATATATATGCTATTTTTAATTTATGTTTAGTTCCCATCTTACTATTACTAATTAGAGGCTCCACACTAATTCTCACATAATGTGATATTAAAAAGATAAATTCTAAAAATGCTCATAATAATCAGAAACATGTCCTTTAATTTGGTAGACTATAATCACGTCATCAATAATAACCATTCAATGTATTTCATTTTATAAAAAAAATTATCCACCCCCTGTCATCATAAAAATACATAAAGTAACCTCTTAATTTCACATCTAAATTACCTACATCTTCCATTATGAAGGATAATTAAAAATAGCTCAATGCTAACTTTGTATCTAATTACCCACCTTTGCCATTATGAAAGATAATTTAAAGTAACCCCTATCTTTGCATTCAAATTACCCATATATGGAATTACGAAAGAAACTATAAAATAACACATTTTAATTTGTATTTAAATGGTCTACCTTTTGGCCATTATAAAAGTGAACAAAAAATGTCTCTCAAACATACATATAAATACTAATATAAGCTATCAAGAAAAATAAGTCAATAATATCCATAGATGATATTATATATATATATATTGAAATGACAAACTCCTAGAACTATTAAGTTAAAAGTAGGGACAATGCTATACACATTAGGATAGATATTTATTTTAATAGCTTATCAAGCATGGAAAAATATATTCCATTAACAAACTGCAATTCAATAGCACTAAAAATTCATTTTAAGTTATATTAATACTACATCATTATAAATTTCAGAAGTTGTTATTCTAAATAACTTTATACATTTGACTGAACATTATGACATATCAATATTGATAACTTAAGTTTTTTACACTATTTTATTAAACAATGCAACTACAAATATAATTATGTGATATAACACATTCTCGCATGTTGAGTGCCACAATGCAAGCTAAAATGACTATTTGTACCATTGTAAAACCAAGAACTAACTTAACATGTGGATACAACAATATCTGGAGTTTCAACTTAACATGTGGATAAAAGATACAATAAGCATTGGAGTTTCAACTTAACATGTGGATAAAATTTGCAACAACTAAACTAAAAGTTAAAAGCTAACCTATGTGTTCATGATGTCTTGTCATACAAAAGGGTGCAACAAGAGCTATATAACTCAACCTTAGGTTTGAACTAAATACATATCATGCTAGAAAAATATAAATTAATCCTAAAAATTCTAACCAGAGGTCAATAATGGATCCTCCATGTTAATCCTCATGAGGTAGCCCATGAATCTACATTGAAATTACCCACCTATGCCGTTAAGAGATATGATCTAAGTAAACCTAAATTTGTAATCAATTACCCATATATCATTATGATAGATAACATATGTAACCCCTTAATTTACATCTAAAGTATTACTTCTGTCACTATTAAAAAACCTAAAATATCCCTTCAAATCTAATGTGTCTAAATTACCCATATAAATTGAGGACGATTGTAAAAATATGTAGCAATCAATAGTACTTATATTTGAAAATCAAGAATTTTTTTTTTTTATGTCATACAATAGGGGCTGCAACAATTGCCACCACTGTTTTTAATCTAGGGTTTCAACTAAATGGATATTGAATATACATAGAGCTGTCAAGCTAATGAAAAAAAACTATAAATATAGATGAAAACTATATAGATTAGTAATTGATAAGTTTCTCGCAACTTGGTAGAAACTACAAAACATCTATTATGCCTATTGTTTAGAAATGAACAAAGAGAAAAATAAATTTAATACAAGTATTTTTATCAGAGATATTAAAAACTTCGATCCGCGGTGGCTATACAACCCTAGGGTTTCTGACTTTAAGAAGAAGATCTTCTCACGAGAGATAGAGAAAAACCCAACCCTTGCCCACCCTTACACAGCGGCAACGCAGCCCCGTGAGATGAGATGGCCACAGAAATGTGTTGTGGGTGTGAAGCAGACGAGCAAGTTTTTTTCCCCTCCTGTGGCTAAATCCACGAGAGTGAGTCCCTTGGCACCCGAACTCTGACCACCCAGGAGAGGAGGTACTGAGCTAGCACTGACCACTTTGTTAGCCGGCTGTTCCCGTCAGAGGTATATTAAACAATAATAACTAATGCTGATGTCTTCTAAGATTATAGCCAGCGCAAGATTGATGAGCTTGTACTAATCTCCAGGGCTATCCCCTATCACCTATACAGTATAGTAGAAGTGACTAATTGTATGGTAATTCGTACTTATATATGTCAAGTTGATATATTTTTGTGTATTATTGGAGATGTTAAGTAGCATTAAATTCACAAGTAGTAGGGACTAATTGCTTTAGCATTTATATATATTGATCTCCAGAAGGCAAATTCCCAACACGTACCAACCCTTTTTATGGACTAACCTGTGAAGGAATTGTTTTTTAGTTGATGTCACCTTACTTTAAGACGGCTAATAATACAGCAATGATGTTGGCTGTATTAATCCTTGCAATCTACCTCTCAGCCCATCTATATGGTAATTACTTCTTCACTATTAATAAATGGCCCACTTGTTACTCTCATGAAATTTCTTGCCTGATTCTTATGTCTAACTAAGCCGGCTGTTTATGTCCTTCCACCTCTTGAAAACTTACATCGGGGTTCCTGATTTTGCCAACTCTCAAATCCAAATGTCAAATCCAAAAAGAGTTCATCTCCAACAGTTTGGCATAATTCATTTGGCAAACTTAGATCTAACTTACATCAGGAACCTTCAAAGAGAAATAAAATTATGTTTATGTCCTTCCACCTCTTGAAAACTTACCTCAGGAACCCTGAGGCAGAAACAAAATTATGTTTATGCCCTTCCACCTCTTCTAATACGTACATTGTGCCGTGAATGCCAACGTCGTAGCGCGCATAAATGCACGCATAAGCAGGGCTGATTTGCCAACGCTCACTAAATTGCCAACCTGCAAATGCCAAACTGTTAGAGAGAGTTTTTGGAGTGTTTTGGCAAAATTTAAGAATGCCAAACACAAATGGCAAACTGTTGGAGTTGCTACAACCTTGCTTCTCCTATCTCTCCTCCTCTCTCCCTCCTCCACCCAGCATACAACCCACCTACAACATTTTACTATACTTGCTTTTATATGGACTAATTTTGAAGGACTATTCGGTGGTCCTATGTTGAGAGGTTCCGTTGAAGGCCTCGCTAGATTATGGTTTTTTTTAAAAAAAAAATCAAAATATACTGCTTCTAATGCAACGGATTGTGTACAATAATCTAGAAGTATTGTCGATCTGTGAATGAACCTTAAATTTTTTTTTTTTTAGAAAGGACGGTAAAAGATTTTTGCCGTAATTTTATTAGACGAGGAAATAAAAGAAAACAACTAATACAACTCCCGCAGGAGCAAAATCCACTCGACCAAAGAAAAGATCGAAAAAACACTAACAACCACTCGGCCTAACAGAAAAAGGAAGGAAAAACACCCGGCCACCACCAGGGCGACATCACAGAAATAGACAACTTAAGCCCAACTATAACCAAGGGCCGGTAATCAGAGAAGGGGTTAACAAAGAGAAACTGGCTTTCCCATGCCGGTCACGTCCGAAGTCGCCAGTGTGTAGAGTTTTCTGTTGAAAAGTTCTCCTATTCCTTTCTTTCCACACGTTTCACCACCAGAAAATCATGACCCCATCAAACTTTCGTCTCTGCCATTTGTCTACTTTCGCTCTACACTTCCTCCAGTAACCATATACTGTCCCAGACATTTGGATTGTTTCGATCCTCGTCAGGTGAAGCCATTGTATTAGCTGTGTCCAGACTTGTTTGGCGAAGGGGCAATTTAGACAGAGATGGTTTGGAGTCTCCGGCTCTGTTTCACAAAGTTTTCAAATAGGGTCTGCTGGCCAATTATGTTTAACTAGATTATTCGCTGTCAGGATCTTTCTATGCAATAAAGTCCATGCAAACAAGCGGCATTTAGGTTCAGCTTTCGCCCTCCAAATTGGGGTTATTTTCATCTTCGTGATGTTAAACCGGATCGACTAGGGAGGTAACCAGTGAGTACATCTAGTCTATGAATTTGGGTAGACCATATCCTACTTAGACGATCTACTAGAATGTATAAGGGAGGAGCACAAGCGGTAGGGATCGGGGATGGAGAGGTGAAGACCATACCGGATCCGGTCGGAGGTGCGGGGAGGAGGCGAGAGGAGCTGGATCCGTCGGCCATCGGGAAGAAGGGGTCGATGCAGTGGCGTCGCCCGGCGAAGTCCGGCGAGGATGCAAAGGGCGGCGGCGGTGGTCTTCCCCTCGTGTCTCGAGCTGCCGGCTCCCCACCTATTTAATATGGCGCTGGTGACAGGGGGCCCACCGACCATCTTGGGGCGGGCGCCCCCGTCGGGGCGAGAACAAGGATGGGCCTAGTCATTGGGTGGGCTGTGGAGATTAACCTAACAATCTCCCCTTGATCTCCTCTCATAACTTTACCTTTACAGATATTTACCTATTCCATCATAGATCGGCACATAAAGCGAGCTTCATCGTCACGGTCGATCGCCCGATGGATTTAAGCTACTACAACGTCGTATCTATTCTGATAATAGATAACCTTTGGGCGTTTATAGTCGGGGAATTACAGGTTTTCCCTTAAACCCATGCCGGCTACATGTTCACGTTGGGTGGTAAACCTTTTTGTAAGCGGATCCGCTAACATCTTTACAAAGTGCTTATATGTTCAAGACTTTTACATTATCCGGACTTTGTCTTTCACAAAATAATACTTTATGTCAATGTGTTTGGCGGAAAGACACTTGACTTATTGTTGTGAGAATATGTTACTTTGTTGGCTCATTGTCGCAATTACAACTTTAGTGGTCCATGGATGTCGTCAACCACTTTTAGACCAGGGAATGAACTTCTTTAGCGTTCACCTGCCCCGTTGCCTCATAACAAGCAACAAACTCGGCATACATTGTGGGCGATGTAGTGCCGGTTTCTTTTGAGCTTTTCCACGAAATAGCTCCACTGCGCGAGTGAAGACATATCGGATGTGGATTTTCTATCATCTCCCGCATAGTCGAACTCGAGTATCCCAATATCTTTAGGGAATCGGATCTTCTATATGTCAACATGAGGCCTTTCGTACCTTGCAAATACCGCAAGACTTTCTTTACCAATTTCGGTGTTCCGCTCTGGATCACTCACGAAATCGCCAAGTAACCCGGTCACAAAGAAAGTCGGGGGCGTGCACTTGTGCGTCTTGTAAGCTTCCGGCGCCTGAAGCGTATGGAACATTTTTCATGTGATCGCGTTCATACTGGTTATTAGGGCACCGATGTTCCCCATATCTTTCACCCTTGACTATAGGAGCAGGCGATGCACTACACTTGTGCATACTTGAATTTCTTTAAGACTTTCTCAATATAAGCCTTTTTGAGACAATCCCAATACCCCTTAAGCCTATCTCGGTGAATTTCTATGCCCGAGAACATAAGAGGCTTCACCGAGATCTTTCATATCAAACTTAGAGGACAAGAACTTCTTTGTCTCTTGCAGTAGACCAACATCACTACTTACAAGTAGAATATCATCAACATATAGAATCAGAAAAATATATTTCCCATTCTTAAACTTTGTATACACACAATTGTCCTCTACATTCTCTTTAAATCCAAACCTTTTGATCGTCCGATCAAACTTCAAGTTCCATTGTCTAGAGGCTTGTTTTAATCCATAAATGGATTTCTTTAGGCGGCATCCCATATTTTTCCTTCCTTTCACAACAAAACCTTTTGGTTGTGCCATGTAAACATTTTTTCCTCCAAATCCCCATTGAGGAAAGCCGTCTTTACATCCATCGATGTAACTCTAAATCAAAATATGCCACTAAGGCCATAATGATCCTGAAAGAATCTTTACTAGAGACTGGAGAAAATGTCTCATTGTAATCAATTCCTTCTCTCTGTGTGAAACCTTTTGCTACAAGCCGCGCTTTGTATTTTTCTATATTCCCTTGGGAGTCATATTTCGTTGTGCGGACCCATTTGCGACCCCCTCTTTGTTGTGGCTCCTTTAGGAATTGTTTCTAAGTCCCAAACTTCATTGGAACTCATTGATTTCATTTCTTCTTTCATGGCCTCAAGCCACTTTCGGAAGAATAATCGCTTCTCATGGCTTCTTCAAATGAGGTGGGATCACCCTCCATTTGACCCTCTTCTAGGGCATACACTTCATAGTCGTCGGGGAATCGCAGATTTTCGACTCTTTGAGACCTTCTAGGGGCCTCAATATTTGGTACATTTTCAGCTTGAGGCTGTTCGGCTCCCCCTCATGTGTGGCATCATTTTCCATAGGATCTGTAAAAGCGGGTTCCTCTTGCACATTATCACGGTGCCACAGGGAGAACTAGTAGCAGGTGCTTGCATCACAATATCTTGTCTTTGTTGGTGCGTAGTGAGAAAAATGGCTCTTGAGTCATCGGAGTAGGTGCACACACCCTCTTCTCCTCAAGATCAAAATCTCGAGCTACCATGCTCCCCCTGACCATTACATCCTCTAGAAAAATAGCGTGTCTTATTTCTACAAACTTTGTATGTCGGTCAGGATAGTAGAAACGAAAACCTTTTGACTTTTACGGATAGCCAATGAAGTGACAACTCACCGTCTTGGAATCCAGTTTTCTAATGTTTGGATTAAATAACTTAGCCTCAGCAGGGCTCCCCCCCCACACGTAAATGGTTGAGTGAGGGTAGTCTTCCTGTCCACAACTCATACGGTATTTTTGGTACCGATTTACTAGGCACTCTGTTGAGAATATGAATGGCGGTTTTTAAAGCCTCCATCCACAATCTTAACAGTAGTGTGGAATAGCTAATCATGCTACGTACCATATCCATTAGAGTACGGTTACGTCTTTCAGCTACTCCATTCTGTTGATGATCGCCCGGCATAGAATACTGGGCAACTATTCCATTTTCCTGTAAGTACCTTGCAAAAGGTCCGGGAACTTGACCAAAAAAAGGGGTATGCCGACCATAGTATTCACCTCCGCGGTCGGATCTGACTATCTTTATTTTCAAATTATGCTGATTTTCAACTTCAGCCATAAATATTTTAAATTTATCCAACGCTTCGAACGTTCTTTAATTGGATAAATATAGCCATAACGAGACTAATCATCAGTGAACATTATGAATGAATCATAACCATCCACACTTCGCACAGGAAATGAACCACAAATATCTGTGTGGATTATCTGTAATATTCCCACGCTTCGTTTGACATCTTTCTTAACGCTCTTTACATACTTTCCTTTAATGCACTCTATGCATTGTTCTAATTCGAGAGAACTCTAATGGTGGAAGAATATCATTCTTCACTAATCTCTATATTCTCCCCCTCGAAATATGGCCTAGGCGACGGTGCCATAATTTCAATGATTCATTAGGAGTTCTCTTTCTTTTCTTGTTTGAGATAAGGTCGCATTCACATTGTCGCGTGCAATATTATCAACATTGCAAACAACATTCACATCATTACTCATAAATAACAAATAAAGCTCGTCTTGTCAAGGCAAGACCAACACATGCATTATTAAATGTTATCTCACATTTGCCATTACCAAAATGGCAATCATATCCATCATTATCTAAATGAGATACACTTATCAAGTTTCTATTTAATGAAGGAACATAAAGAACGTCTCGAAGTAGCGAGTGTGAAGCCTGTAGCAAGCTCAGAGGTAGGTCACCAATGGCCTCCACATCCGCTCGAACTCCATTTGCGACCTTAACCCATCTTTTTGCTTCTTGTCGTGGTTCTCATCGAGCGGAATCCTGTAAACAATTAGCAACATAAACAATTGCACCGAGTCAATCCACCAAGTATTTTTGGAATAACCGACATACAGGGGTTTCATTTACAAATGTAATTACATTCTCACCTTTCGTGCCATCGGCATCTTTAGGAAATCAAGACAATTGTTCCCTGATATGCCCTTTGAAGCGCAGCGGTGATGACACACCATGTCATTCTGCCCTTCTCGGCTCATTTATTCTTTGTGGCTTTGTCGAGGCCTGGTACCTAGGCGGTCTTTGAGGCGCATGGGAGCCTTATTCTTTGCCTTGGAGGGGAAGGATGATTATTCTTTTCTTATTATCATTATCCTTCACATGGTTGATGTTTCCACCATTTAAGGCTTTCAGCCTTCCCTCCTCTTGCTGCGCACATGGTTGTGCACTTCTTCAAGTTCCACTTTTTCTGGCTGAGCATTATAGTTCACAACAAAAAAGCTTTCATACTCCTTTGGCGGTGAAGCAAAAACCGGATGGATCGAAACTCTAGTGGAGGAGCGGTCCCATTGGCTTTAGCTTAGTCGCGGAGTACCCATCTTATAGATGTGATCTCTAACGCTACCCTCGGTGTACCTTTCAGTCACCGGTTGTTTTATTAGCGTGTGGCATAGGTCTTTAATGGAGCCCGATGGCGGGCCTTAATCTTTTCAAGGTACTTTCGTTATTTGTTTCCGGCTACGGAATGGAGCCCGCTATTCTTTGGGTCAATCGTGTGCTTAATGACGTCACACATTTTTTGTTATCTCCTTTCCACCTTGCTTTGTGTAGATCGAAGGCCATGACTGCATCAGCATGTGCCTTCTCTCTAGCTGCCCATGCAGCATCAGTCTCATCTGTTGCCCTAACCGAGCCTCACGGAGGACCCAGTAGGACACGGGTTATGGACAACCCAGTCCACCTCGGCGAACATGAAGGCAATATCAATGCCTTTCTTCCATTCAATGTAGTTCTCCCCTTTGAGAAGTGGGTCTCTTTGATGGAAGCTAGCACGTTGAAATTTCCTGAAAACACAATCCAAAATGAGGTGAGAAACATTAAAATTAAAGTAACCACGAGCATATATGCATTACTTTTATATCACCGTTGGGCAGAAATAGAAATAATACATAACCTTGATTAAACCATAGCATTATTTAAAGCAACGTTGGTTAGCAAAAATAATACCATGATCAATTTTATATTCTTTCTTTCTCCATTTAATTTATCTCGTTGGTTCAAAATTAATTGGAGAAAAAAATATAACAGTTTACACAGCAGAAACATGAATAAAAATTCCACAATTCTATTTTCCAGAAACTAAACAATACGATACTGTTTCATTGACAAAAATATCATTGGACAAAATTTGTAGAGAAACTAGCATCAACTTCCAATTCAAATTCAACAAATATTCATGAACATAGTTTCGGAAAATTAGAAAAGATATCTCTGTGAATTTTCGGTGCTTGTGGCCATTTCGCCCGAAGCGGAGCGCGCCCACGGCTTTGTGCGCACGCTGGCGCCTGCTGGCCAGCTGCTTGCAGCCCAACCTGTGGCGCGGATTTGGATGACCACGCCCAGCCTTAACGTGGGCCTGGGCCGAAATCCGGTCGCCGCTTTGGGCCAAAACCAGCTAGTGGAGGCTTGGTCGATCTTGGCCGTCCGGCGAGATCGACGGCGGTCCGTCGATTTCGCCGGATCAAAAACCCAGTCCGTTCTTTGAAACCCTAGGGTTCCATTCCAACTCGCCTCCGTCTCTCGCTTTCTCGGACGAAAATACCGACGCAGCGGGCGACCGTCCCGATCCGTCGGCGGAGGAAGGCTCGCGGCGGCGTTGCGGGCCCCTTCGCCGGATTGACTAGGGAGGTAACCCGGTGAGTACATCTAGTGTATGAATTTGGGTAGACCACATCCTACTTAGACGATCTACTAGAATGTATAAGGGAGGAGCACCGCAGCAGTAGGGATCAGGGATGGAGAGGTGAAGACCATACCAGATCCGGTCGGAGGTGCAGGAGGAGCAGAGGAGCTGGATCCGTCGGCCATCGGGAAGAAGGGGTCGATGCAGTGGCGTCGCCGGCGAAGTCCGGCGAGGATGCAGTGGCGGCGGCGGTGGTCTTCCCGTCAGCTCAGCGCCACCCTCTTAGATCGGTGTTAGGGTTTGTAGGTGGGGAAGTGACGGCTCTCCGGGAACCTCGTGTCTCGAGCCTGCCGGCTCCCCCACCTATTTAATATGGCGCTGGTGACAGGGGCCCACCAGCCATCTTGGGCTGGGCGCCCCCGATCAGGGCGCGAGAACAAGGATGGGCCTAGTCGTTGGACTGGGCCTGTGGAGATCAACCTAACACGTGAAACTCCCTACAAACTGTATGCGATATGCACTTTGAGTTGTGTACTCACCATCTGCTGTCCACTTCCAACTGATGGTGTCCTCACTGGACCTATTAAAATGAATGAGTTGAATTTCCTCCCAGAGGTTAACGTATTCCTTGATCTCTTCTGGAGTTTGGATTGGGAGGACATGGGATATCCATCTGTTCTCCTGTAGTGCCTTGTGTACTGTCAATTTCTTTCTCCTTGTTTTTGCTCCGGGGAGGCCGTCATATGATAAATAGGCTGAGATGTTAAAACTGTTTTCACCATTGTTTCTCTTCCGGCCGTAGATAAAAACTTGCCCTTCCATCCTGGTAATCTTTTTCCAACCTTATCAATTAGGGGCTGTATCTCAATCCTTCGAAGTTTCCTTGTGTGTAACGGGAGACCCAAATATTTGCCAGGAAAGTTGCAAATCTTCCTGGGGAAATTGTGTAGTAGTTGGGAGACCGTCTGTTCATGGGTTCGGATGGGGAAGATTTCAGTTTTTGCTATGTTAATCTTAAGTCCAGAGCACTCTCCAAAGATGGTCAGTATCTTGGATAATCTTTCCAAGTCCTGTGTCGATCGAGTTACAAAGATGGCTGCAGCATCGGCATATAAAGAACATCTTAGCTGTGCCTCCTTCGGTAGTACCGGTTTAAGCACCCCTTGTTGTCCTGCTTTCTCCAATATGCGCTGAAGGGGATCAATTGCCAGAATGAAAAGTACTGGTGAGAGGGGGTCTCCCTGTCTCAATCCCCGTGCGTAATTCCTTTTGTTGGCTGACCGTTAACAATTACTCTAGAAGAGGCCGTTCCAAGAAAATTGGCCACCCAGTCTCGCCATTTGTTACTAAAACCCAGAGCTTTCATTACTTCAAGGAGAAAAATCCAATTGATCGAGTCAAAAGCTTTAGAAATGTCCAATTTGATAAACAGAGCTGGTTTATGTTTTCGGTGTAACAACTGTATGACCTTTTGGACATATATAAAATTGTCGTGGATGCACCTTTTTTGATAAATACATTTTGTGCTGTGGAGACGAGGTTGTTCATTTGTGGGGCCAGCCGATTGGCAAGGAGCTTGGTAATGATCTTGGCCACGCTGTTTATAAGACTAATCGGTCTATAATCAGAGATGTTGGGTGCTACTTGATTCTTGGGAGGGAGAACTATATTTGCATCATTTATTATGTTTAGTCTTGCAGTCCTGTGAGAGTAGAAGCTCCAAATTGCTTGAGTCAAATCGTCCTTAATAATTGACCAACACTTTTTGTAGAATAGCCCGATGAAGCCATCTGGTCCCGGTGCTTTCTCAGCTGGCATTTGTTTTATAACTACCGCTATTTCGTCTTGTGTAAAAGGGGAGTCTAGATCATTCAAGTCATGTGGGGTATAACCAAGGTCTTGCCAATTGATCGATTTGGTGCGTGTGACCGGTGTGTACCCATCACTTGGGAGAAGTGATTAAGTATCAATTGGGATTTTTCGGATTCTGTCATCACTGCCCCATTTTGTCCGTTGAGCTGAGAGATGTAGGTCTTTTTTCTCCTTGCATTGGCATGTAGATGGAAGAATTTAGTGTTAGAGTCCCCTTCCGAATCCAGGTTAGGCGAGAGTGCTGTCTTGCCCTTGTATTTTGCATCGCCGCAAAACCCAACGACCTCATCTTCAAGGATTTCTTGAACTCTAATTCCTCTGGCGTCAAAGGTCTCTCTTCCTGTGCCCTTTCTAAGTTACTTAGCACAATGTTTAGTATTGCCCACCGGATCTTCCAACCAGCGAAATTTTTTCTTCTCCAGAGGCGCAGTGCTTTGGCCGTTCTACTTAATTTGACATGAACCTTAATTTTTTCCCGCACTGTCTTCTTTTTAATTGTCACTTAATTTGCAGGATCCAACAATGAGGATGCGCCGGCTGCTAATACTTGTTGGTGCTAGATCTGGTGTTCACCTACGTGGTCAGCATCTAGGCCTCTTAGAAAGTACTGGGGAGAAGCGGGAGGAAAAGAAAATCAAAGAAAACACAACGACCATTGGCGTCGTGTCAGTGCTCATCTTAACTGTTTCCTTCGCCGCAGCTTTCCAGTTACCCGGAGGATACAGCACGGGCGATAGCAAGCCGCCGGCAGGCACGCCGGAGCTTGCCTTCAAGTACTCCTTCCAGGCATTCATCGTGGCCAACAATCTGGCGGCTATCTGCTCTGCCATGGCCACCATCTGTCTCATGTACGCTGGAACGACCGGCGCTAACATCCGCACACGGGTGTACGCCATCACCTTGTCCGTCTTCCTCGTCAACAGCTCAGCCCGAAGTCTCGCCGCCGCGTTTGCATTCGGCACGTATGCGGTGCTAGCTCCAGTTGCCCGCGTAGCCGTCATCATCACATGGGTGCTAACTGGTTTCGTGCTGCTGGACATCGTTTGGTTAGGGTGGACGATAGCGATGGAACAGCTGGTGCTTCTTAAAAGGCGGGGTATTGCCATGGAAGAGCTGCTTACGCGCTTGAAATTTGCGTGTTTGTTCGTGTCATTCCCCTTCTGGGTACTGTGGCCATACGTCGTGATCGCCAGCTTCATCGTATATCTCAAGGTCCATGGGATTCATTGAGCTGAGGTGGCAGATCGAGGCCGACGATCCACTCACTTGTTGAACATGCATGTTTGTGACGGACCAATCCATAATCCATCAATTAAATTTACTTGTATCTGAACGACTGGCAACGTATTTATTCCATTATCATGCTGTTGTTTGTATCCATAATTCATAATCCGTACGCGTGTGTAAACCATGCTAGTTGTTGTACCAGTGATCTTTGTGCCTTTCTGCTGGTGTGATATTATATCAATCGTATAACCTCACAGTTGTATGTATCTTTCGGTTTCAATGCTTATTATCTGGCGTCCATATGAGCCAAAATAAATCTAAAATCAAGGTAAGTTTAACTTCACCAAAATATACTATAAATCAAACTAAATATTATAAATCAAAGTTAGGATTTTTTTTATATTTGGTAAATACTTCATAACAAATATCTATATCTTTATCTATATCTAATAATAAAACACAAAAATTTCAATCGTCCAGCCTCCCTCTCCGTATATGTGGCAACCTCATATGGAAAAAATTGTGTCGGATAACCTATATCAAGGGTACCGACCACAACGCAAAAATTCAAAACCAAACCAGCAAGGCCTGGCCCAAGTGGCTCGGCCTAAGCCACAACCTATCTCCGCTTCAGGCGACCACTTTGGGTCCCCACGACTTCTCTCCGTCCCGCACGACCTCCTACAGTGCGGGCCGTCGGCTCTGGGTCCCCACGACATCTCACCGTCCCACACGACCTCCTACAGTGCGGGCCGCCGACCTCTGGGTCCCCACGACTTCTCTCCATCCCGCACGACCTCCTACGGTGCGGGCCGCCGACCTCTGGGTCCCAACGACTTCTCTTCGTCCCGCACGATCTCCTACGGTATGGACTGTCGACCTCCTGGCTCCTGACCTGTTTGCGACTCGTATGACCTCCGGGTCCTCACAACCTGATCTTGTCCCGTACGAAGCTCGACAGCTCACATGCCCAGTCCACCGCACGCGCGACTTCCTGGGACTCCTCCCAAGCCAAGAAACCGGGAATCGGGTCAAATATACAGTGCCCAACCACCTCAGAATGGGCATAGACATCACTGTGTCATGGTTGCAGGTGTCAGACCGACTGACAAGTACGGGCATAGTGGCCTGTCCAGCCCCCTGCAAGCCACAGTTTTAAATATTCAAAGAGAAACACTTAGGAAAAATATTTGGGTCTTCCTACAGCGGTTTGACATTCTACAACTAAGGCTTTTGAGAAACTCCTACAAGCATCTATAAACTAGTAAATGGTTTGGGCGAGAGGAATTTAAGTTCGGCTAGAAGAGAAGTTCTAATCAAGGCTGTAGCATAAGCAATCCTCACATATTCTATGAGCTGTTTTGAATTATCCAAGACTACATGCAAGAAAATTACATCAGTAGTGGCAAGGTATTGGTGGGGAGGGGATGTTGATAAAAGGAAGATGCACTGGAGGAAGTGGTCAGAAATAGCTCACATGAAAAAAAGAGGAGGTATGGGCTTTAGATATTTGCACCTTTTAACCTGTCAATGTTAGGAAAATAAGGTTGGAGATTGTTAACAAGACCTGATTCTCTTTGTGCTCGCATCTTTGAGAGGCAAATATTATCACAATTCATCCTTTTTTTGTCTGTCAAAAGGAAGAGTAATAGTTCTCATACATGGCGAGCTATTTTGAAAGGTCGACAACTATTAGAGAAGGGTTTAATCAAATTGATTGGCGATGGTTCTTCCACGAAGGTATGGACTGACCAATGGATCCCAGGTATCCCGGGTTTTAAACCTTTATATAAGAAACCCGATACTACAATTGAGAGGGTCAATGAATTACTCACCTATGATGGATCTTCCTGGAATAAAGAAAATTTGAAAGAAAACTTTTTAGAAGCTGGTGCCAAGGAAATCCAAAAGATTCCACTTGGGAAATTAATGGATGATATGTGGGCATGGAGTGGAGAGAAAAGTGAATTATATACTGTCAAATCTGCATATAGATTAATCTCTTTCTCAAATCGAATATTGCACCAAAATAAAACAAGGTGTGCAAGTTCGTCAGCAAGTGAGGACAACCAATATTGGAAAAGACTTTGGAAACTAAAAATTCCCCCTAAAGTGAAAGTGTTTTGGTGGCGGGTGATGTATAAATTTGTGCCCGTTAAAGCAAATTTGATGCAAAGGCATATGGAAAAACAAGGTACATGTCCGACTGTGGTTCTCAAAATAAAACTGTTTATCATGCATTAGTTGAATGCACTTTTGCAACCATGTTCGGCACTCTTTCTATGAACTTTTAATATTAAACTGTCTAGAATGCATCCATCAACATGGTCCTTTGATTTATTAGATAAATCTTTTTATCTGATGCAAATTGTGGTCCAATTTTATGTGGAATGCGGGCAATTTGGACAAGTACAAAATAAAAAGGCGCCATGGAGAGGCAAATATGAATCATGTACAAGCTTGCGGATGGGCGTGGGAATTATCTTTTGATCTAATTGTTGCGGATAAAAGTTTGGCATGGACCAAGGACAATGCACATGTTACGAAATAGAATCCTCCTCCTCTAGGATTTCTAAAGATTAATGTAGATGCTGCATTCAAAGAGGAAAATCAACAAGGTGCCACTGGGGTAATAGCTCATGATGAACAAGGTCATGTTGTAGCAGCTAAATGCAAATGGTATGATTCAATTCCAAATGTTCTCATTTGCTTTGAAGCCTATGCAACACGTGATGGAGCTGTTTTGATGAACTTGCTAAATTGTCCAAAAGTAATTGTGGAAACTGATAATTTAGAGCTCTTAGCCTTGTGGAGAAGTAAAACCAGTAACAGGTCTTCTATCTTGCCTGTTCTTTTTAAAATTCAAGAGCTTAGTGGGAGATGCACATCTTTTGACTTAACTCATGTCAAAAGAGAAGCAAATAGTGAAGCCCATAATCTAGCTAAGATTGCCTTCTCTTCTCGTCTAGACCATACATGGATGTATGAAAGTTTAGAATGCAATCTCCCAAGAATCTATCCAGATTGTAATGTTGACAGTTATTGATGTAATAAAAGCTTTGGTTTCTTCTTTAAAAAAAACTGCGAAGAGAGGCTCAGGAGGCTACAGAACACGCTACTTCACTGAATCCAGAGGCTGAACAGACTGAAGAAGAGCAGCTGGACCAGCCAGTAAACCAGGTGAACTAAAACAACATATGTGTTGTCTAGTAATACTTTGATTGGTAACTACAGGATTTTATAGCTCATCTGTGTTTTTTTACAGTTTTCCATCCAAGAATTAGAGGTGCCAAACACAGATGTCAACACAATCACCTTGCTGGACCAAATGTTATCACAGGTACTCACTGTAGAAAATCATCCTTTTTGGAAATAGCATACGATCTTTGTTCTTACTTGTACTCACTGAAAATTTGTTATGTAGGAAACCATAGCTACAAGGCAGTCACAAGCAATCGGAGCTTTGCCCGACAGTCAGTTCATACTAAACAACCAGCCAGTAGAAAGGCCACAAACACTAACTACAAGTACCAAGGTTGGAAGGAAGGCAGCAGCAGGTACGAAGAGAAAGGCACCAGCTAAAACAATTGATGTGGGAGCAGCTGAGAAGAAATCCAGGGCTACAAGAAAAGATGGGAAATTGCAAACTGAAGGACAGGAAAGCACCACCATTTGAAATATCCTCAAACTGTGTAGTTTTGGTTGCCGTGTCTTTTGGCATCCAATTTTGTAAGCATCAAAACTTATGATGCACTCATACTATCAATACTGTTAAGATGCACGTACTTGTCAAGGTTGTTATGTGAAATTTGATGGTGCGGTAATATGCTTGTGTTGAATCTGAAAATGCAGTCATATGCATCCTCATGTTCATTCAGTACAGTTCAATCGATGTCGACGCTGGCCGCGCGGAGAGAGCACCTCAGTGACTATGTCAACGATGGCTGCGCGGAGAGGGTTTTAGAGGCAGACACCGCGTCGGCGAGGACGAATTATGGCGGCGAGGACGTATTGCGGTGGCGGGGTAACCTGTACGAGCGTCCAAATGCATCTAAGGGCAGGTACATTGCTACACGTGAGCGGTCCCATATGTCGTCTCATGCATTGCCACGTAGGATTTTTGATGATGTGGAGGAAAGAGAAGGGTGAGAGAGAATGAGGTAGTTGCTTCGCGAAACAACTACCTCATGAGCTAAAATTTAGGACTATGAGACAACTATTTTACCATTATATGACTTGTTGTCGTCATGCACCTCACAATCCTATTTTTACTCTCTCCATAAATTAAGGAAATGCGAGTTGCTACGAGACAACTTAGAAAGACAACCATTGTACATGTAGTCTATTAAGTCGTCTTAAATTACATGGCAATATATGAGACTAGTTATGAGAGACAACACCAATGTACTTGCCCTAAACAGCCCAAGGGGGTTATTGCATAACATGCATGTCCATCCGGACCGATTAGGGCTGGATATCGAGCCAGCTTCGGCTCGTTAGTGGCTCGGCTCGTTATAGCTCGGCTCGTTAGTGGCTCGGCTCGTTATGGCTCGTTTTATAACGAGCCAAAAGGTTAACTTCGGCTCGGCTCGTTAGCGAGCTCGAAGCCGGCTCGTTTGGCTCGCGAGCCAAAGCATAAAATTCATACACATAAAGATTTTAACGTAAATCAATGAAAAACACATCACATACATATATAAAATGAATAAACAAAATACATATGAATTTTGCAATGAGAAATATAATTTTTTATAGTTTATGACCATGATACATTGTCCTCTGTTGATCGATTACATTGATCTATATAATATTTGTTATTTATCTTGGCTCGTTATGGCTCGCGAGCAGCTCGAGCCAGCTCGAGCTAGCTCGTTATAAAACGAGCTGGCTCATTACAAAACGAGCTGGCTTGTTATAAAACGAGTCGAGCTCGAGCCGAGCCATTAACGAGCGAGTCGAGCGAGCTAGCGAGTTACGAGTTTTTCGTCCAGCCTTAGACCCGATTGGATAGATTGACACCCAAACAGAGATAAGGCACTTAAACACCCGTTTTATGACTTTAGGGACCGGATTGACACAGTTGCGCAAGTTAAAGGACCGCCAAATAAGACTTTACTCAAAAAATAAATCAAACATTCGACTTATTTGCTTGAGCGCTACCATGGCTAATACCGTTTAAATTCATAGGGTTAGTTGTTAATAACTGGTTTCTCTATTAATGAGTAACATGGGTGAAAAATATATAATAATGATCTAGAATTACTCTAGTTTATTTAGAAATTATCTAGGATTTTTTTGATATTATTTACTTACCTCTTCATTTCCTGTTCGGGGCCCATCATAGAAGTGAAAGCATGCCTTGATTTTCTTGAAATTTAGGGCCCCATCATATATTTTGTTCAGGGGCCTTCAAATCGTAGGTACAGCCCTGCTCGCACAACCAGGGTGAGGACCTCGCCGCCGCCATCCTAGGAAGGCGGCGGCATCCTCCGGCAGCGGCAAGGGGGAAAGAGCGGGGGAGGAAGGGCTGGCGGCGGCTAGGGTTTCGCCACCCGTGTCGCCCATGCGGGAGCGACGCGGGGGCTGTTTCCGTGTTTTTCTTTGCCTTAGAATTATGAACTAAAGCGTGTTCCTGAGTTAACACTGGTCAGTGCGGCGGGCAACCGGCGTTGGCGACGAGGGGGAAGGGACAGAGCGAGAGCTCGTGACAACGGTGGCCTTTTTCGTGGAACAGGGAGACCTGTCGTTGTCTGCTGAGACTAGAGAGCATGCCGGGCGATCCCGATCCGTGCAGGTAAGTCGCGTCGCGTCACGTCGATCGCCGGAGGTTGGAGGATGAGAGGCACACCACACACGGGGAGGGACAATCCGAAGAAAAGCGGCAGCCGGGGCGTGGCGCTGGAAGGCTGCACCTGCATCTGCTTCGGCCAAATTTCAAATTGTGGAGGTGGTTAGGCCTGTAACCCGTGCAATTGGCCATGGCCCATGGCCACTTGCCAATGCCGCCAATTGGCCATGCAACGGCCTTACTTGCCTTTGTCCGACTCATAGAAGTCAACATGATGCTGACCAACAACATAAGCTTGGCGTGAGGACGAGTAAGAATCTGGTCCATGGACCTGCGTCCATGCGAGCCCACGAAAAGCCCTGTACGGGGAGCATGGGCCGAGGCATCTGAAACCAACTAATGCCGATTCGCCATGGGCTCTCGTAGGCTTTTGGGTCTGATGACTTTTGGGCTAGGACAACTGCATGTTCCGTAAGTTTTTGCGAGGCTGGAGTCATTCCGGCCCATTACTAGCCTATGAGCAAATGAGAAGATAACAACGTGTAAAATGAACTGCTTCGATCGAGGTTGTCAGAGACAATCAATTGATTTGCTGCCATCTGGGCGATCTGGCTCTGCTGATGATGCTGCCCCAAGGGCCAAGGAGGCAAGGACTGGATGATCCAGGCCTGGCTTGGCTTGCAGCTGCCTACAAATGTTAAATCTGTCAGAGTTTCAGAGATTCAGAGATCAGATTCAGTCATCATGAATGAACCCCGGCAATGAAATTTCATTTCGTCCTATCTGGCGAAGCAAGTAGCGCCGTTTGCTACCCATTTATCAGTTAAACTGAGGCTAATCTGACGGGCATTTATCATCAGTTTACCGACGCCTAGTAGGTAGGCCGTGTGTAAAAGTAAAACTCGCGCGGTAGTTATTCTCGCGCGGTAGTTATTCTCGTTCGGCGAGCTGTTTTGTTCAGTTCGTTGGACGAGTACCATAACTTCACTCGCCTGAAGACGATACGATACTACAAAATCCAAAAACCAATCATCATATCTTCCGTGAAAATTTCACAATGCAGGCGCGATAAGAACTCTGATTCAGTGTTTTCCTGCAAATGTTGCACCAGCTAGAGATCTATCTGAACCAAGATGTCAGGTGTAGAGCAGTTCTTTTGTGTTTTAAATAATATAGATTGCAGGTGAACAAATTAATCTTACATCTTTCATTCTTTCTCCTTATATATTTTCAGAGAACGGGTGCAGAATAAAACATTATATATGGCCTGTGCAGCTGTGCTTCTGTTTCTGTATTCAGAAAAAGGATGGAGGAAAACAATGACGCATGAATGAGATTGTTGTGGAGCGCTGAATGGTGGTTGAGGCGACGAAGAGTTAGTATCATCTGATCATCACCAGCTGCAACGCTGCAGCTGCAAAAGCATTCAAGCATCGGGAAGGGTGGTGGGTTGGATGATACTGAAACACACAGTCACACAGTACTGTACTGTACAAACAAGGGTAAATGCGGAGGCTGAAGATGCTTTCCAATAATTTGCATTGCCCAGCAGCATCCTCCTCAGCTTGCAACGGAGGATCGGAGAGGATGATGGGAGGTCCGGAGTCTTTGGACAAATTTTACACCCTGCTCTGTTCTGTGAACCACCATGGCTCAACTGACCCTCTGCTGTGCTTATTACTATATCTACCTTCTCATAAGTAGTTGTATAGCTATAGTAGTAGGAGTAAGTACATCTCAAATGACCATGCCACTCCCTCGTTTTTAGCTGCAACGACTTACATTAGCCACCATTTAGCCACATACAGTACAGTGCAGGCTCACCTGATGACCTGAGGCATGGGCCGGGGTCACTGATCATTCAGGAGACCTCATGCATGATTTCAGATTCAGAAGCATGGACGCTGCACGGCCACACACATGCAGATCTTGCAACGCGAGCAGGCTAGCTATGGAGGTAGAATATTCATTTCCGAATCAGTGATGAAAACAATCTTGTGTGTTACTGGCTAGTTACTAACTTACTACTACTCTGAACGCCAGGTTTATTTCGATCTCAACCACCTCTATTGCATTGGCATATGTAGTATCTAGCTGCCTGTCATGCACTCACCCTGTGGCAGTGTCTCGTACATTTCGAATAGTTAAATAGATGTGTTAAATGACCTTGTTTAGATGGAATGCAGCGTTAGCATGTAGTAGTAGTGCAGGCTCACCTGAGTCCTGAGCTATGATGCATGGGCTTTCTGATGAGGAGACCTCATGATTTGAGGCTCTGATGCACGGTCTCGCGGCCAGATCTCGCCATGATTTTATTACCGCGGCCAAGCTTTGCCTGGACTTGACAGAGCGGGCCTCCATACATGCATGCTTTTATTATTCCATATATATCGATCCAGTGAGCAAATTACTGTTCGGTGAAAAGTTCAGTCTCTCTGTAAAGAGTTGCTGTGATATATAATAGAAAACCCAAAATAAAAGTATAGCTGTTTGCAACGGCATGCCATCGTCGACATATCAAATCAAATATAAGCAAATAGCAAACAGCATAGAAAAGCTACAAAATTAGTAGTACCAAATGCATTGGTTCCAGAGTTCAAGAAAAAGAAGCTAACCAGCAAAAACGTCACTCAAACAGCTCGCTCTCTCTCTCTCTCTCTCTCTCTGCAAAACACATTCACGGGATGCATATATATCACTAACATACATTGGTAAAGGCTGATGATGCTGTCGGCGCCCTGACAGTCGATCAGGGCATGATCCTGAGGCTGTGCAAATTAAAGCCTGGAGATGGATGGAATGAGAATGGAGATCCTTTGGACAATTCTCACGGAGAATGTTCGGCGCTTTCCGCGCTGCGTGCTGCGTGCGTGCGTCCAATAATCGGCCGGAATAATCGTCGTCGTCCATCCATGGAGTGGAGCCCTGTGCACGTGACGAGATGATCCATGGTACTCCAGCTGTGACTGATCGTGTTTTCAAACAGCAATCATATCATGCATGGGTTATATATTACAGGGGTAAAAATTAGCCTTTGAGTCTGCAGCTGAAGACAACCCATGGGTAATTTGGACTTTGGACTAAACCAGAGCTTGAAATAAGCACTGTGGATTCTTCTAAATGACTTAAATATAGCTCTGTCAGCTCGATCACATGAACAGAGTAACAATACTTCGATCTCTCACGGCCTTGTTTGTTTTTTTCCTTGGAGGTAGCTAGACTAGAGAAACACTGTGCCCTTGTTTTAGGTGCGCAACGTTAGGATATTGCTGAGTCAGCCGATAAGTCATGATGCTTGATGCATGCACGGGCTAGTTTCTGATTAGGAGACCTCATGATTTCAGGCTCAGACGACGCACGCACGGTGTCATGTATGCACGGCCAGATCTCGCCATGCTTACTTATTGCCGCCGTGGTCAAGCTTATTTGTCCTCACATACCAGGTCTTCCGTACCATAGTTTGTTTTTTACATTTCCAGCTGGAGCAGATACAATTGTTCTGTGCTGTAAAGATCATATACATAGATAACAAAAAAAAAAACTATGGCTGTTTTCAACAGCATGCATGCATGTGTCATCGGCGTTCTTTGGGACGACTATTCTCACGGAGATCGAATATGTTCAACGGTTCGCGCGCGTTGCAATGGATGATCGGCCGGCGTAAACTTCGTCGATCGTCACTGATGGATGATGGAACCCTACACGTGATGCTCGATCTGAGTGTGTGTTTATCGTGTCGTCTAATTTTTCAAAACAGCAATCATGCGTGGGATTACGTATGGGCGACAATCAAGAAGACCGTGCACGATCGATCGTACAACAACGATGGAAGCATATGCTGCAGGCAGGCTGTAGCAAAACCCCATCGTCAGAGCCTTTGATCTTTATTACATTGCATCTGATTCTTTACAAAAAAAAAAAAAAAAGTTTACTACACACCTAAATATATATATACATTATTATATATGTTCAGATACATAGCATTATATATAGCAATAATAACTAACAGCAACTCCAAGAGATTCTGTATAATAAGAACGCTAAATCCATGTTTTCACCATTCTCTAAAATACAACATCCTCCAAAAGAGTAGAGTACTGCAACAGCCTTTCTAAATTTCTCACTATCTATTTTTTAAAGACATGTCAAGATGAGATTGGTCCGCTGCCCATTTCCTGTACTCCCGCCATTTGCATGCACACTACCAAGTAGTAATTTACTAACGGTGTAACAATAATTTGGTAAAAATTATAGGCCTTGCTATGGGGACTGCTCAGATATATGGTAAAAATTATGCATCCTTGAAAAGCCACGGTGAGTTACAAATTATTGGAACAGATGGATTAATAAGGAAGATTTGCTACCAAATGGTACTGATCGAGATGAACGAGGAATAATTGATTGCTTGCCATCGTCTTGTTGGACTTCTAGCACATCTACTTGTTGTAAAACACATCGTCGGTGGTTCGAACTTTTCTTCATCTCTGATGATCAACATAGTAGATTAAATTAGAATACATAAACATTAGATAGAGGAAATATTTATTATTCACCGGATATAAATCATAATGTAGAGCTCCCACAATGTTTTACCAAATCTCATAGAGTTTGCACTACTACAAAACTGATTTTAAAAGACTATTCATTTTATTTACAAAGACGAGTTTTTTTCGGCTAATGTATCTAGAAATCAACTAGATGCTAAAATACAAAACAGACCTCTGATGCTTGATTAACATAGACTGGCCTCCTAATAGTCCCAGCTCTAAAAACAAGGCCACTTTTTAGAGGCACGCCTATAAGAAGTCATGTCTCACAAAAAGCCTGGGGCCGTTGGTGCCGGAGGTGCACGAAACAGTGCAGGGTCTCCAGGTACCTGGCGCACTCCTCGTCCAGGACGAACTCGCAGAGGTGCCTTCATGGCAATGATAAGCCATGTGTACATGGATTGTTGCCCGCTCAAGTAGTGTAGCCTCTTTTCTAAAGTGACCGGCCATGAAAGTTGATGATGATGAGGTTTGTGTATATATACAGAGAACCAGTAGCAAGCGGCCTGCTCCTGCCGCGGAATAGGATTGGTCATCACTGCCGGTTTGAAACCTGGCAGTGAATTATTATATCAGTGCCAAGTCTAGCCGATAACCATTAGTGATAGGATGAATGTCATTTTTGGGGTGCTTTGCGGCAGTGATAGGATGAACATTACTACTAGGTCAATACCAAATACCCGGCAGTGGTTGGGAGTGTCACTGCTGAGTTAGGCATGTATTTGGTATCGATTTAGTTGCTTCATTCAACCCGGAAATGGTTTTCATTTCTCATTGTTTGTTGATATATTTTATTATTGTACCTACACAGAAGTTAATGTATAGGGCCCTAATGTATAATATTTTGACATTTGATGGATCACATATATATTGTCTTCAAAATATTGTACTTGAATTACGCACCATGATCGATTCAAAAATCCATGGCTGGTTATTAGGATTTTGTTTCCTTGTTTTTATCTTGGCTAATCCACATGTGTTGATCCGGGTAAACCATGAACACTTTAGTTATTGCCACCAAACGGGAGGTCTATTCTTACCCTTGCAAATTGACTTCAATGATTAATATCCCCGACCAACATTTAGCCATGAGCCTAGATAATCAGATATTGGGTTAGATAGAAATTAAGTAAGAGTTCAGGGGAAAAAAAAAGAATACCATAAACAATGTAGAACAACAGACAAATAGGGATACTGCAAGTGAGATGATGATTATTATCTTATCTACTATAAGAGGCACCTTAATAATTCTACATATCCAGAAACACAAATGAGAATACTGGATTGATTCATTCACACTAGCAAATCGACAATTGTTTGAAATATTTGATACAACTGTTTTACACTATAAACTTCGAAACATAAGACTAGATAACATCTATTCCATCTGGTACATTCCGCGTCAACAATATTTTGCATGGCGACAAAATGTTTCATTAGTTTTGACTAGTTAATTCAAATGATATTTTGGAAAAATTGTTACCTGGTTAAGTCCTTAGTGCCAATGAATATCATGCCTTGCAAGTGACCTTCCCTAAGCTGAACCATCTTCTCGAGCCTATATAGTGGCAACATTAATAGATTAGGACAAGTAAAATCTATCTTGTAACCGCAAAATATTAAGGAGGAACAATGTTGAAGCTCAATAGTATAACATTGCGCCTAGTTAAGCGGTTTACTTTGAACTTTCAGATTTAGGTGCACTGAGAAGCAAAAGATTTTCTAAGAAAAAAAGAATCCTAAGCCAAAAGGCAAAGAAATAACTTTACAATTAACATACCAAAAAGTTTCACCACAATCAAACCTTAGTTACCTATAGGTCCTTGTATCCCAGAAACATATAATCTGGCCAGATGAATGGCTTGTAGCCAATAGTGGAAGCGTTGGGTGGCAAGTGATGTCATAAATGTCCAAACCGCTAAAGCCAAGTCTATGGATACATTTCCTTAGACTGCAAATCCCATATCTGATTGAACAAGGAAAATGATTAATGATTGCCCAGCATGCACAAGAAATTAGTTAATGCTTAGCAATAGTGTTTCTCCCTAGAAGATGAATACCATACGTACGCATGCACTGTTGTTGATATTGTTGTCATGGTCACAACCAATTACTACGAGGTGATCATGACTATCACTATAAAGATAGCGAGCATTCTCCATCCCCTCAGACATGATGATAGGATCTGAAGAACGAATATCCCAGACCTGCAAATTTCAAGTCGGAGAAGATGTTGTAAACATCTATATATAATTGTATACCAGAAGAACTTGATGAGTTGGTAGACAATGCAAACCTTTACACTCTTATTATCATAGTTACATATAGTTTTTGTACAGAAGTCAAATGACATTAATGTGAAGACGCAAACAATACAAACCTTTACAACCATATCGTAGGAAATGCCTGCAAAAGTGGTGCTGATGTCAATTGGGTTCCACGTGAGACGGAACAACCCAGTGTTGGGCATGTTGAATGTCTGAGTGCACATCCAGTCCTGATCCCAGTCCCAAAGCTTGATCGTTATGTCCGTAAAGGATGATGTCAGCAGGAATGGGTAGGTTGAGTGAACGGCCAACAAGGAGACAGATTCACCACGATGAGCTTCGAATTCCTTGATTTTTTCCTCTGTAGGGTCTGCATAGACACGGACCCATCCATTGTGATCACCGATTGCAACCCAGCGTTCTCGGGGGATAAATTTGGCCGATCGAATGAACAGATTATTAGTATGTACATTGGTGATTACGACCTGCAATATCATCTCTCTTTCCTGCAAATAAAACAATGCTTAATGCACACGGTTCGTATCATAGGATAGATGATAGGATAGAGAGGGAACAAGTATGTATATATATAGTATAGTGCACTGATACCTGTGTCTGGTAGTTCCAAACGGAAACATATGCACCAATATGGCCCACCAAGATCCTGCGCAATGCATGTCCTCCTATTAAACAGGGAACCTGTAGGCAGTATACTAATATTTTCATAGAAACAAGGAACACAAAGTCCAAACAAAATAGTCCCATTCGGACCATCTACTGATCTGATCACCTTGTATCACTAGGGTGTGCGTCTATGCATGAGATGTTCCCTAGTACCGGCCTTCTTTGACCAAAGTAACCAGTCGACCACGCTACAGGACAGTGGTAGAGGGTCACCTCCTGCTGGAAGCTCCCTGGGTCACAGATGATGGCCGTCAGCACTGCCTGGTGCACTTCAGCCCCAAACTTGTTGATTCTCTTCAGAAAGTCCATGTCTATGTTCAACCTGCTACCGACGATTGGCGCCTTCAACTTGTCCAGGTGTTCCTTGGACCTCAGCACAATCATGAGCACATCAAACTTGCCTTTCCCCCGTGGCAGCCGCCCCCATGGATCCTCCACTGCCATAGCTATAGCCCGTGTGGAACGTGGCTCCATCAATTGGAAAACTGAAGTGCACACATCCTCCCAGGAAACTAGAAAATCGCCATGAAATAAAAGGTCAGTGGGTGTAATCCAAACACCGACATAATGGTCTGTCCTGTTGGTGAGTGTCACTGGGCATTCGATGCGCCGTTCTGGCACCAAGGGGAAGCGGAGCTGCAAAGGGTGGACGTCCAGCAGCATTCTTGTCCCCGGGGACCCAAGGTAGCGCACCTATACATTCAGCGATAACTTATATATTGCATTTCCACCTTTTTTATAAAATCTTAACATTGCTAAACAGAGGCCTTGAACGGAGCCTCCGGATCCTATTTAATCCTTACGGAAGCGCTAAAAAAAAAAAATCTTATGAATTCTCACAAAAGGTCAGAACACATCTGCCTTTAATTTGGTAGCGGAATCTAATAATTATAATCTCGAATAATTGCCACTACATCTATCTATTTTCTAAAACATTTTCTACCGTTGTCATTATGAATACAAGGGCTCTGAATACAAATAAGATGATCCCTAACATTTGCATCTGAATTATCCACCACCTGCTATGATTCCATAAATCATCATGCGAAGAAAACCATACATTTTATTTTAAATTACCTACGCCTGCCATTATGAAAGATGGTATAAAGCATTATATTTTTAATTTCTATCTAAATTACACAACTGTGCCATTATTGTAGTGTAAACTAAAATATCCCTCAAACCTAGCTACGTCTAAGCTAGTACTTGTAAGATATTATGAAAAATAGTTAAATGACTATATAGTAAACCAAAATGTAAGCAAGCATTAGGATACATGAGTTTATCAACCTTGGAAGAGTATTTGATTAATAAACCACATATCAATACATTGACAATTTGTTTTAAATTATATTAATACTTTATCACAATGAATTTTGGGAATTTTTACTTTAGATAAATTTATACATTTTTTAAACATTATGGCTTATCAATAACGGTTACTTGAAGTTAAAGACTCTCTATTTTAATAAAATAAAACTACATATGTAACTCCCTGGCATACCAAACAAAAACAACATTTTTATTATCCTATAGCGAGACAATGACAATCAATTAATTGTATGCACTAAATTTATCCTTGGAAATTTAACGTATTACGTAATGTAAGGTTGTGTCAGAGAACTGAAAAAGGATTGTGCATGTTAGCACGTGCCATAAGTAAACTTACATTTGTTGCCGATGGAGTAAAATAGTCAGTTGTGATGAAACCATATCCACGTTCTGTTTCATCAAGCATCTCAATTATACGCTTTGTATCTGGTCTCATAGCTGGGTTTGGTTCAATACACTCTATGCCTATCTCAGCGCAAGCCCTGACCTGTTCCAAATCTGAGGCTCCATGTGAACTTTGGATCCTACCTTTCCAATTTTCAAGTATCTAAAGAATTACAGTAATCATGAGCTAGGATTTATAGACAATAAAATAAAAAATAGTGTGCATAGTACAGATAAACAGCTAAATGAATATTGATGTCGAGCTACCAGCTAATTGAATATCACCATTCTAATCATGAGCTCATAAAGTTGCATTTTAATTGTAATGATGTCATGGGCATGGTAGTGTGCCCTACTCGTGTTGGGGGCGTTGAGTGGCTAAGAAGGAAAGTTAGAAGGAAGGGCTGCAAGCGCGCATGGCGAAGGAAGGGCTGCATGCGCATGGCGAGCCAGCGGTTGAGCTGGGCTAGCGGAACCAGTGGCTAAATTAGGAAGATAGATATTTGATTAGTTACTTTCTAAATTAAGTCCTTAAGTCTAGGACTCGGTTGTTGGCCAAGGGCCGTATATTACCCTGTACCGCACATTGGAGGAATTAATCAAGAATCAATCAGTCTAATCTTCTACCTCTTCTCTATGCCACGAGCCTGGGGGCAAAACCCGGCGAGTGTTGAGCGGCGTGGGGGCATAACCCCGTCGTGATTTACCACGGACCTTGGATGATCCATGACGATAGTGTCTTCTCCGGTGAGGTTATACCCCTCTACCGCAGGCTTAGTTCTAGGGTAGCAGCCCTAGGCGCTTGAGAGACATTGGGAGAGAGAGAGATTGGAGATAATTGATTCTTGATTAATTCCTCCAATGTGCGGTAATGAGGGTAATATACGGCCCTTGGCCAACAATCGAGTCCTAGACTTAAGGACTTAATTTAGAAAGTAACTAATCAAATATCTATCTTCGTAATTTAGCCACTGGTGCCGGCTAGCCCAGCTCAACCGCTGGCTCGCCATGCGCACATGCAGCCCTTCCTTCGCCATGCGCGCTTGCAGCCCTTCCTTCTAACTTTCCTTCTTAGCCACTCAACGCCCCAACACGAGTAGGGCACACTACCATGCCCATGACATCTCTCCCTCCTTGAGCGTAGCGCCCACGAGCTGCCATAGACCGAACTGACACGACTTAAGGTTAAGCCTTTTACATCTCGGCTCACCTCTGTTATTAAAGACTAGAGTGTGAAATAAATTTGAAAATAAAATATAAAATAAATGTAGGCGACAACTCTGTCCTCCTGGATCCCAAGGAAAGACCCCTACAGCTAACGTCACGTGGGCTGAAAAGAGGAGGGTGTAGCAGCCGACGAGTCTGTTGGGTGCCTGAACAGATGAGACGACCGCTGCAGTTCTTGGCACGAGATGGAACCGCCATTGATGCTCGCTGGCTGTGTTGCCATGGTCGTTGTCGGGAGACACCATACACGAAACTCTACGGGAAGGACGGCGGGCTTGTGTGGTCAAACCTGCTGGCTGTGATTTGCCATTGCGCCGTCGTGAATGCCATGCGCAATGTCTGCACCTTGCGCCGGACAAGAAAACCTCGCACCGCTGCTTGTAGACGCACCGCTGCTTGCTCCTCGGATGCTTTTGCTGCACGAAGAACATGCGCTCGACGGCGTGCTAGGAGTCCTCGTGCTTGCTGCACGGATGCGTGCAACCGCCCATTGTCCGCGATCCATTCTCTCGATCTGATCCGCAAGTTGGCGGAGCTTAGCCATCATGGAATCCAGCAACTCAGAGGTGCGATGATGCCCATCGGATGTCGTGGGAGTGGGTTGTGGGGGGCGATTCAAGCGTAGGCACAGCGCCTTGGTGAAGTGGTGCCAGTGTTGGGGTGCCCTCCTCCCGGACTTGGAGGAACCAGTGCGCTCCGTCTTCCGGATGGCGGGAAGCCATCCACACCTTTTCTTCCGCCATGATGCGCTCCCGGCGGAAGTACGATTCACGGCAGATTGATGAAGTTGTGAGGGTCGATTTACCATCATAGCGAGGAAAATCCACCTTCTAGAACTTGGGTGGACGATCGAGGTCCCGTGGCCCCTCAGTGTGGCCACCGCCGCCCGGTTTCCGAGGTAGAGGAGCGATCCTTGATGCCCTCCATGTCCACCTTCATGGCTGCCATGTCGGTGGTGAGGGTGTTCAGTTTGGCCATGAGATCGAGGGTTGGTTGATCCCATAGCGGGCGGCGAAGTGGTGGGGGCGTGGTGATGGGGAGCGGTGGCGGCCGGGCTGCGTGGTGGAGGAAGAGGAGGCGGCTGGGTGGGAGGTGGAAGAGGATCGAGACTACGGATACCGGTTGTCATGGACCTTGGATGATCCATGACGATAGTGTCTTTCGGTGAGGTTATACCCCTCTATCGCGCAGGCTTAGTTCTAGGGTAGCAGCCCTAGGCGCTTGAGAGACATTGGGAGAGAGAGAGATTGGAGATAATTGATTCTTGATTAATTCCTCCAATGTGCGGTCTGAGGGGTAATATACGGCCCTTGGCCAACAACCGAGTCCTAGACTTAAGGACTTAATTTAGAAAGTAACTAATCAAATATCTATCTTCCTAATTTAGCCACTGGTGCCGGCTAGCCCAGCTCCACCGCTGGCTCGCCATGCGCACATGCAGCCCCTTCCTTCGCCATGCGCGCTTGCAGCCCCTTCCTTCTAACTTTCCTTCTTAGCCATGACAAATGACTAGTTGGGGTGGATGAGGTATGTGTTTGTGTTCCTATACCTACTTGCCCATGTGTGTTGGAGTACCTTAAGGTTATGAGAAACAAGGGCAAACCAATCTACACTCCACTCACCCTTTTTTGAGTTAAAAATTCGCATCTAATTCGTAGAATAGAGTTTATTGTTCATCCTTGTAAGAGACTAAGAGGTATGCACATAGCGTGAGAGATTGAGTGTTTAGTGTTGTTTTGGTGTTGTATGCACTAAGAGTATGATGAGTTTCTATGTGACAAAAGGGGCATCATGAGATTGATTTGGCCTTAGAGGAAATGAACATGGTGTAATGGTATCATCACTGATGATTCATGGCTAATTGGTAATGATATGGCAAGACTACTGTGTAGTAGGGTAAGCTTGGTGAAGAGTGCACACAACCATATTTCTCGGCAATTAGCAATTTTTTAAACACTGAACATTTATTTGTGATAGAAAACTCTTACATCTTCAATCTCATGATGCCCCTTTTGTCCTGTCAATATCTCCATAATTATGTAACCAAGGCTGTATATGTCGACTTGAATGTGATTTCTCCACTACTTGATGAATTCTGGTGCCATATATCCCCTACATGGAAACTTTTCTAGCGCAGATTAAATCAAGAGGAAAAATAAAAGCAACAATGTGAAACCAATATATATATGTATCTGGTCCTGAAACATTTTTTGATTAATTATGCTTAGCTATCTTACAATGTTCCAACCAC
Organism: Hyparrhenia diplandra; assembly: GCA_015847255.1. Taxonomy (NCBI): domain Eukaryota; kingdom Viridiplantae; phylum Streptophyta; class Magnoliopsida; order Poales; family Poaceae; genus Hyparrhenia; species Hyparrhenia diplandra. The sequence continues at coordinate 234,875 of JADLZK010012344.1, forward strand.
TTTTGTTGTTCTAGTACGGGTTTGTTCTTCATCAAAGCATCTTGATAGGCCAAAATCAGCAATTTTAGGCACCATGTTACAATCCAACAGTATATTTGCAGGTTTCAGGTCTAGATGAACAATATGCTGCCTGTGAAGATAATGCAAACCCTCGCAGATTCCCTTAATTATTTGATAGCACGTCCTCCACTCAAGTCCTTTGGCTGCATCTGCAAAGCAGATAGATTTATTTTTATTGTGGAAAATGAGAGGGGTTGATCAGAATAGTTGAACTCCAAACTGTCTCATGCATCCACAAAATTCAAATTATGAATGGGGTGAGCTTAGAATTAGTATATAAGATGATTATACAGTTTAATTTTGTGATTCTAAAAAGCTCGGGCCATCGACCCAGCAAGTGAAGAGGCATTTGACATACGGAGTTTTCTCCTCTCTTTGTTTTCGCAAACTTTCCATAGAAATAAAATATTAACAAACATACCACTGATATGCTTATCAAGAGCCCTAGTTGGCAGAAACTCAAAGCAGAGTAACCTTTGTCGTACGTCTGCCATGATCATCTTCCTACCGTACTTCTCGAGTTTTCCTTGTGTGTCAGCACAATATCCCAGGAATCGTACTATGTTTTTGTGCTTCGCCTTTATCAGACTACTGACCTCTTGGTTGAAGTTCTTCTCGTCCATATCAAGTTCTTGATACAGCCTTTTCACTGCAACTGACCCATTGCGAAGTAGTCCCTGAAGTCACATGCGCTGTATCTAATTTGCCAGCATGAACATGCATGGCCTTTTAGTTTTAATTTCGACAAAAGTTAAGAGTATGCGTATACCTCGTAAACAACAGCAAACCCACCCCTGCCAATTTCCTGAGCATCAGAGAAATTATTCGTGATGGATTTCAGAAGTGATAGTGGCAGCTCCGTCGGCTCTGCACTTGTATCAAGTAGGATACACTCTAACAGATCGTGCGCACTAGCTTCAGAATCCATTCGTTGTCACATATACAACTGTACAGATCGAACAACACCAATAATCAATTGTCATGTCGATAAGTGTTATGCATAGCTGCGTAAAAAGGGAAGACAAATTGCACCGCCACGACCATGAAGATGGAGCTAGCTCACCCATATTGCATCTACATGCAGGAGCCAATGTTCTAAATAGCAGGCTATGTCTTTTAACGAAGCCCTACTAAAAACCTTAAGACCATTGTAGGGACCGCTAAGCAATTTAGTGATTTCTATATACCCCCAAAACACATGGATATTAGTAGGGGGTTTTTTATCATATGCACAATTATCTATTTGGCACTGAGATTAATTAGACTCCGTTCTATGGCATTCAAAAGTTCTATTTGTCTCCGAGTTGAAATTTCCTTTCCAAAATGGCACTGTTGTCCATTTGGTCTAGTAACGGTGTCAAGCGGCTACCAAAATGACATCATATGCCTTGTTTATAGCAGAAATATGTGGTGCCAAATAGGAAAAGAATAAATGGACATGTTGTCAAATAAGGAAATTATAAATATTACTCCAAGAATCTTGGAGAGTCAAATCATCTCAGGTTTAACCAAAATAAGCCCTTATCTACTAAAATTACTTCATCAATCAAAACATCACTAAACGATTAAACTTTAGTCCTAGAACTAGTGAACTAATGACTAGTGCCACGTAATCAATCGTGTCCTAAGATTTGCCAAAAAAATTAACATTATATTGGGCCATTAATCAGACGACACTATAAATTAGTTGGTTTGTGTTATATGCTAGGAGAGCCCACAACCATGGCCGGTACTTGTTCATGCTGAAAACTATGGATTTGTCAGCATTAAAACAGGGCTAGATGTGGTTAGTTTTCGGTGATGGTTGCCTTATGCTGCCTCTTTCAGAATTACACTTTCAAACCAAGTTGCAAATTCACCTTGCAGGTTCATAGTAACTAGCAAAAGGAAGTACGTGCATCCATGGGAATGCAACAAATGGATGGAGATCGAGAGTGAGAGACACAGCAGAATACTAACAAAATCAATTGACGACTAACCTGAAATAACATGGTGCAGAGAGGCACCGCCACACCGGATAAGCGCACAGGTCGCGAAGCTGCTGCCTTTCAGAGAACAACTCGCCTCCCGGCTGGTCCTGAGTCCTTATATGCAGCTGTAGTTGAAGGAGCTGAAACGCTGAAAACTATGGATTGGTATTTTTAATCTTAATGATTGGTTTCAACTGACGATGATAACCCGAAGAAAACAGAGAATGAAGCGCTGCAGTGGTTGAAGAGTCAAACTAAGGGGGAGAGAATAATCAGCCGCCTGGAACTTCATTGATTGGCCCGAGGATTTTTATATAGTTGTGTTATGTCTAATGCTAAATTAGTGGCTTTGACAGTGCGGTTGTTTACTGTGTCCTAGCTGACTAGCTCTAAATTAAATGAGCAGGTTTATTTTAAAAATAGTCTAACATAGGATACCGCACCAAATAAAGTACTCCTTCCCAACTCATGGTTTCTATAACATCATTTATACCAAGAGTACATTAAATACAGCACAAAAAACAGATAGATCAATTGTGCCAACGAATAAAGGAAAAAAAAAAGATCCCTCGGAATCCAAATCCAATGCACATATGACATCTCCCTATCTAGTGTATAACTAATAATCTGTATAAAATGTCATTCCATCGGAAAATTGATTCAATAGACAAGTGCAAACATAAGAAACCCCACCAATTACTCTTGCATTCAGCGCTCTAAAGCTTACCTGTTTCTTTTGTTGAACAGGAACAGGATCCGCAACCAATGCACTAATCCAAACAAGCACCAATTCCATCGGATGCAGCAGCCAGGTGTCATGACCCATTGGTGGACCAAAAGAAGCCCAGTTGTGAAGTCACAGTTCAGCCCAAGACAAGCCCAAGGTGAAGACTATGTAACAGAAGGAGCAGCACACCATCGAGGCATCGAACAAAATATTCCAGAAACATCGAACAGGTCAGGAAGGTGTTCTTCCTCCTTGCGATTGAGATCCTATCCCCTTCGATTTCCTCTGTGATTAGCTCACGTCTCCGGGTTGATCTCACCGGTGGCCAAGGGTTGTTAATGTCATGACCCATTGGTGGACCAAAAGAAGCCCAGTTGTGAAGTCACAGTTCAGCCCAAGACAAGCCCAAGGTGAAGACTATGTAACAGAAGGAGCAGCACACCATCGAGGCATCGAACAAAATATTCCAGAAACATCGAACAGGTCAGGAAGGTGTTCTTCCTCCTTGCGATTGAGATCCTATCCCCTTCGATTTCCTCTGTGATTAGCTCACGTCTCCGGGTTGATCTCACCGGTGGCCATTTATCCTCGGCGTTGTGGGTGGTGGGCAGCGTCTGCTCCTGCTCGACGCTAGTTATCCCCTTCTTGTTCAACCGGACCAGCGGCGGCGGATCTCCCCGATCCGTTGCAGCGACTCCTTCGATTCGGCGCGGATTGATTGGTGGCGTGCGGCGGCGGTGTATATTGGCGGGGTGTGGTGGCGGTAGACCTCAGGTTGGCTTCTCCAGTGGCGTGCGACAAGGGTCGCGCGAGGTCTATCCTCGGCCTCCATCGATCGGGCGGTGCGGCGACGTCTACGCGTGGTGGTCTTCGGATTTCCGCGGCGGAAGCAGGTCTGCAACACCGTCTTCACGGCGGCGCGGTGCCCACAACAAGCTCGATCTCGGTTTCTACTTCACCCTGATCTGCGGCAGCGTGACCTGGTGCGGTGGCCAGTAAAATCAAGTGGACTATAGGAGACGCGGCGACTTCTCCGGCGGGTCCCCTCGTACCCAAGGTACTCGTCTGCTTTTAGTGGCGGTGTCTGGAATCTTCTCGGACCAGAGTCGTGGAAGCTCCTTCGGTGCTGACAGCAGTGTGGTGAGCGCATAACAGTGGCGGCTCTAGCAAGCGTAAGAGCACAGCAGTCTCAAATCTTCTTCTACTGATTCCTTGCGGCAAGGTTCGTGCGACACATATCCTCAGCATGGGGTGCCTTACTGATGGACAGAGGTCGAGGCTGAAGATTGCCTTCATGGCGTTCGATGATATGCCACTTAGGGACAACGATGCAGTAGATGTTATCTGGGATGAGGAATTTCAGCATGCCTTCGATTCACAAAATCTATTGCAGCAACTATCTCAAGGGATTGAGGATCAGATGCACAGTGGTGTGGATTCAGCATGCCATGTTGGATTCACAAAATCTCTCGTAGCAGAACAAAAACAAGTGCCTATTCAAGCTTCAGCAGTGTGGGATATTGCAGTACAGGAGGGGCTTGATGTACCACTGTCTGTTGATGTCGCGTGGGATGTGCTGCAACATGAGGAACCACATCAGTTAGATGGAGAGATGAATGACCCACTGGAGTGCAAGCACGAGAACAACATGTTCAAGGCAGCAGTATCCACCAGGGATGCTCAGAAGGTGCTTGATGAAATGTCTAGTGTGGTTTTGTGGGATGCGGATAGGCCACACGAGCTCAACATGAACAGTGATTTGTTGCAGCAGCTTGCTCAAGGTGGAGAAAACTTAATTGACAAGGAAAAAGATGCCAACCACAGAACTGTTCATCATCGATGAGTTCTATCATGTCCACAATGCTTCATTTATCTTAGGGCTTGCTGATGATTCTATTAATGAGGTTTTCACAGAAAGGTCTCTTGAGAAGGTGATATGGGATGAGGAGATTGATCAAGTGCTTCTTGATGATGGCAAAGCATCGTATGAGCAGATAGCAGCAGAGGTACAGTCAGTGTCAAAGGATACTGCATACGATGTGTTTCATGAAATTGCAACAGAGATCATGTGGGATGAGGAATCAGGGCATGACGTCAATTTGCAGGGTTTATTGCAGCATTTAGCTCCTGATGTAGAGAGGAAAGTAAGTATTGGACCAGCCCTCGATGACTTGCTCACTCCCGTGAATGACCAGTTTTCTATGTTGGCGACTAGTGTGAATTATATGCATGATGTGCTTGTCGAAATGCATCCTGAGAATGACGCTATAGTGCTGGCCAAGCAGGTTCAGTCTATGGATCTAGTGACATCACTCAGAGCTTCACATATGATGTTTCTTGCAGTGCCTTGTATAGATGTGGTCTGGGATGATGGGTTAATGCATGGACTTGACTGCCAGGAGGAATTGGTGCAGCAAGAAGTTCAGTTCGATGAGTGCTTGGATGTGGACAGCTTTGCAGCAGTTGATCTGCTCACCTTGCTCACTCATGGCAATGAAACCTTTCTCAAAGAAGTTGACATGGATGCTACAAATAGTTTATTCAGTAGTGTGCAACATGAAGTTGTTTGGGATGAGGAGATGTCATCTGACATTGGCACACATGAAAACGTAGTGCTGCATAGTGACTGGTGGCAGCAGCTTGACACAACAGGGCAGCCAAACCAGTCGGACATCACTACACAGGAAGGTATATTGGATCAACTAGCCTTGGGTGAGGGGTTCATGGATGATAAGAGGACAAAGCAAATGGTCGAACGAAGTGGTAATGATGAAGTTGATCAGGTGCCTAGTGCAACACTTGCTGTAGTCTCGGATGTATATTCATGTGCGCATGCTATTGAGCTAGACACACACGAGATCCCTATAAATGACATCAGCTTACCACTATTTCTGGAGTTGGATGAATTCTGTGCAGTTAGCATGTTTGAGGGCGTGCTTAACAAAGACATTGACAAGCACAAGGGTTTACAGGATAAATTAGCTCGAAGTGGAGATTACGGTGATGAGAGGATACAAGTGGCATGGGGCTGGAAGCACTTTGATTATGAAATGCAGAACTCTATTGCAGACATGGTCCTGGAAGATGTGCTCCAAGATGTTAGCAACCTCACTCTCAGCATTAATTCAAGCATGCAGGAACATGGCATTGAGGTTGCAGACCAAATGCTTGAACATATGCAGCAGCAGCTAGTCACTTTCAAAGCACAGGTGTTGTCCAAGTGTGATGCTGCCCCTTCATGGAATCCCAATGATTTCAGTTCCTGTAGTTCAGCTTGGTTTTCAATTGTTGGCCTTCAGAATTTTCAACATGGATGTTTGAATGTACCATGGGATCCAGGTGGCAATCAGGCCTACTTCATTTCAGCCATTGCTTGGGGACAAGCAATGTTTTGTGGGGGCGGTAATGTCATGACCCATTGGTGGACCAAAAGAAGCCCAGTTGTGAAGTCACAGTTCAGCCCAAGACAAGCCCAAGGTGAAGACTATGTAACAGAAGGAGCAGCACACCATCGAGGCATCGAACAAAATATTCCAGAAACATCGAACAGGTCAGGAAGGTGTTCTTCCTCCTTGCGATTGAGATCCTATCCCTTCGATTTCCTCTGTGATTAGCTCACGTCTCCGGGTTGATCTCACCGGTGGCCAAGGGTTGTTACACCGGGCGGCGGGATTACCGGCGGCAGAGGTCGCTCCATGGGTGGCGGGGAGCAGATCCGTCGGCGGGAGCGGCGGGACCACCGGCGATCCTTGCATCGACGGCGACGAGAGCACCCGTGCCTAGCCCGGATCTTGAGCTCGGATTTCTCCCGAGGTGATTCGTGTCGCGATTATGGATGGGTTTGGGGCGGATTGGGATCGAGGGGCGCACTCTACCGATTCGGCGAGGCAATCGAGGCTGCTACCGCGTGCGGGATGGCGCCGGGGCGAGTGCGCGGGCATCGGAGGAGGGAGCGGGGAGCGGAAGAGGGGAGGGCGCGCGAGAGCCAACGGCGGCGGCGGAGGGGGATCGGGATTGAAGGTATACCCGAGCAATTTTCGGGCCGGGCCGGGTTCGGGCCGCCCGAAAAGGCCCGATTTATTTCGGGTTGAGAAAATCCTGCCCGGGCCCTGTCCCATTGGACATGTCGGGCCTCAATTTTCGGGCCGGGCTCGGGGCGGGCCCGGGAGGCGGGCCGCCCGCATTTTTATAGTGTAAAATAGCTAAAATCAACATTTTAGGTCGGGTTCGGGCCAAGATTTTTCTCGGGCTGCAAGATCTCCGCCCGAGGCCCGCCCCGGTAAGGTCCATGGGCGGGGCGGGTTGCCGGGCTAAAAATGCTCGGGTATAATTGAAGGCTATTGTCTCTCCTTCCCAATGGCGTTTTTGCGGTTTCTACCGCCCGTTCCTAGCGTCGACGTCGTTCGACAACAAATCGTTCTCCGTTGAGTGCTCCTCGCTTCATTAACCCTCATGACACATCAGCAAAAAAGCTGAACTGTCAACAAAATTAATACACATACAAACTATCATAAATAATCTCAAACTTCAAGGACCCTATTGGAAAATTACAAGGACAGGCTGGGCAAAATACCCGATACCCATTACCCGTACCCGAATTACCCGAACCCGTGGTACCCGATCCCAAATTCGGATAGCGATTTTGATTACCCGAAATTAGTTTGGGTAATTCGGGTAATACACTTCGATACCCAAACTACCCGAAGATTTGGCTTCATCTTTATATTTACCACGTGTTGTTAGTTGAACACCTAAAATTATCACTTTATTAGAATATAATTCTCTCGGTTTGAACAAGTGACAATAATATACTATTCTTCACAAATTGTTATTGAAATTCTACACAAATTTCTAGTGAAATTATATATAAATTGCTACTAAAATTTTGTGTAGTTTGTTGGTTTCTATAAAATCGGGTAGATGGGGTATACCCGAACCCGAATTATCGGGTATCAAAATTTCAGGTAATGTTTTTTTTGGAGCTAAAACTGGGTAGCAGTTTTCATTACCCCAATTTTAAATTACCCGAATTACCCGACCGAAAAAAAATCGGGTAACCCGAACGCCCAGGCCTGAAGGACAAGATGGTCTACTCTCGGAACAAAGTACACTATACTAGAGAAAGTGCTGATCTAGTGAGGAAAACCTGCAGACTAAATTATAGCTGATGCCCACACCAAATCACTGGTTTTATTTTGTTTGGACGCCGAAGCATACGGCAAAGAGTTGACTTTTGGCCTGGTCCTTGAACTATGCTAGCAAATGAAAATAATCTATGCACAAGCCTCCATCTAAATGTACAAGTGTCACAGGAGGTAGTTGTCAACTTGAGGAGCTTCACTAATTTGCCACTAACAAAAGTGCCATTGCTGCCTGAATCCGCCAATAACAACACCTGATGTTTCCCCACTTGAGCCACAAGCTTCAGCGTCTATCTTGCCGCCTGTTTTGCTGGGGTGAACTCGATTAAACAGCTAAAATTTCCTGCTCAATTGTTTCTTCATCATCCACATCACAATCATCAGGAGAACTCACAATATCCAATGCATCTAGAAACTCTTCCAACACATGGATAGATATGTTAGCGGGGCAGGTATGGGCCGGGCTCCATTTCTCACCGCATTTGAAGCATAAGCCGTTGCGGCACCTGAAAGACTTGAGACTCACCGGCTTGTCCTCGGCGTCGATCTTGTTTGCTTTGATCACAATCTTGTTGTCATCAGCGTTCTTCATCTTGTCGCCTCCTCCCGACTATCGTGTCGGTCCTACGGTGAAATCCCGCCTAGAGGCTGTGAAGAATAGGGTAACGTGATGCCCTCTCAGGCTCACGGCTTCGTGTTTATATAGGCTAGGAACCGCCCCTAGCGTGGCATGTACACCATCTTGACTTACAAGCAAAGAAAACAAAGATTACAAGATCACGGTGGATCAATCTATGACTTAAACTACAAGCTAACTATCCTTTCTATCTATACCGCATGTTACATACATACCATACATTATCATACACATGAAGCCTGGCCTTGCATCGTTTAACACCCTCCCTCAATCACAACGCATCTATGAGCTTGAGATTGGACCTGAATGCTTTCAACTTATGAACCGGCAATGCCTTGGTGAAGCCATCTGCTATTTGATCATTAGTGCTAATGAACCAAATGCTGAGTTGCTTGGCTGCCACCTGTTCTCTTACAAAATGATAATCAATTTCGATATGTTTAGTCTTGGCATGAAACACTGGGTTTTGCAGACAAATAAGTAGCTCCCAAATTATCACACCACAACTGTGAAGGCATCGGATGAGGAACTCCAAGCTCATCAAGCAATTTTCTCACCCACATTACTTCTGCAGTAGCGTTAGCCATAGACTTGTACTCAGCTTCTGTGCTAGATCTTGACACAGTTGCCTGTTTTCTCGCACACCAGGATATTAGATTTGCTCCAAGATATACTGCAAAGCCCTTAGTTGAACGTCTGTCATCTGGACAGCCTGCCCAATCTGCATCTGAAAATGCACTTACAAGAGCTGTTTTAGATTTCTCAATGCGCAAGCCTATATTCAATGTTCCTTTTACATATCGTAAAATTCGTTTGACACTTCCCAATGGATGTGGTTGGAGAGTGCGGTAAACCGACACACCTTATTAATAGAGAAAGAAAGGTCTGGTCTAGTTAGTGTTAAATACTGTAAAGCTCCAACTATACTTCTGTACCTTGTGGAGTCTTCTGGTCCCAGCGGATGACCACTAGTGATGGACAATTTCTCTGTCACAATCATAGGCGTAAGTAGAATTGCACTTACTCATGTTTACCCTTTTAAGGAGATCAGTTGCATATCCTTCTTGGGTAAGAAGGAGTTCACCATGTCCCTTCTTTACTTCAATACCTAGAAAGTAATGCAACTCCCCAAGATCTTTGATAGCAAAGTCTCTTTCAAGATCACGAAGCAATGCAAACACTCGGCTTCTGTGAAGAGCTGGCAACAATTATATCATCAACATACACTAACATATAAATGATGTATTTTCCAGATCTATAGAAGAATAAAGACGTGTCAGCTTTCGATGGAATAAAACCAAGCCGCTGCAATTTCTGACTTAACCATGCATACCATGCACGAGGAGCTTGTTTGAGTCCATATAGGGCTTTATCAAGCTTGCACAAATATCCTGGATTTTTCTTATCTGCATATCCTGGTGGTTGACGCATAAAAACATCTTCCTCAAGTATACCATGTAGAAAAGCATTTTGAACATCTAACTGATGCAAGTACCATCCTCGTGATACTGCTAATGACAGAACTAAGCGAATTGTAGCTGCCTTGACAACAGGACTAAAGGTATCTTCATAATCAATGCCATACCTTTGTTTGAATCCTTTTGCAACTAATCGTGCCTTGTACCTGTCTATCTTGCCATCAGCCTTCCTTTTGATCTTATATTCCCATTTACAGTCTATGACATTTTGTCCTTGACGAGGTGGAACAAGGTGCCACGTTTTATTCTTGATCAACGCAGTGAACTCTTCATCCATTGCTCGCTTCCAATGTGGACTAGACAAAGCATCATGCAAATTTGTAGGTTCTTCAGAAACAGTAACAATGTTTTCATACCTGACCGTGCCATCGGTGTACACCTTAGGTTTGCGGATGCCATGCTGCAACCTTGTCATAGGCCGTGGAAGAGGCGGTGGAGAAACTGGAAGTGTGGCAATCGGCATAGGCGACGCCGACGTAGAAGATCCAAATTTGTCGTAACCGGAGGGCGGGGATGGAACACCGGATCCGTGTGGCACGCCGCCGCGACGTAGAAGTCGGGCGTAGAAGATCCGTGCCCCCCACCGACCGGTGTTGGATTGTCCCCCCGCCGCGGCGGCGACACGCCACCCGGCGACGCGGAGAGGAGAACGAGCGGTCGGGTGACGACGGCCGCCGATCCAAGGCGGATTCGCCCGACGTCCGCACATGAATCGGCACGGGATCGGTGCACGCTGCTGCCGGGGAGATAGGGTCCGGATATTGCATGCTGTCGCCGTTTTGCTGCCGGTTTTCTTCATGTTGTTCAATACCTGAAATCACATTGTCTTCCACAAGATCATCAGTAGCATTAGTGCATGAAGGATCACAATTTGCTTCACCTCTAAGATCACGTGAAGGAAGAAGATGATCAGGTAGAAGATCTATCTCAGATCGTAATCTAGCACCGGCATTAGAATGCAAACTAGCAAAAGGGAAAATATTCTCATCAAAGACAACGTCCCGAGAAACATAGACTCGACCCGTGTTTACTTCTAGACACTTGAAACCCTTATGCATAGGGCTATAGCCAAGGAAAACACATTGCTTGGATCGGTATTGGAGTTTTTTTGTGTTATAGGGACGGAGGTTTGGCCAACACGCACAACCAAAGGTCGCGAAGCATTGTATAATCTAGTTCTTTGGAGAAACAAGCGCTCAAGAGGTGTTTGATTATGAATTACTTTGCTAGGCATGCGGTTTATAAGAAAAGTGGTGCGTAAGAAAGGCCTCATCCCAAAATTTCGTGAGGCATTGAAGCTTGTGCTAGCAAAGTTAGGCCGGTTTCGACTATATGTCGTTGTTTGCATTCTGCAGCACCGTTTTGCTGGTGTGCATATGGGTAGGAGACTTGGTGGGTGATGCCAATGCGCTGGAAGAAAGGGCTAAGCTTTTGGTACTCTCCTCCCCAATCGGTCCGCACAAAGCAACAATCTTTTGTTGAACAATCGTTCAACCATATTCGAAATCATGAAAGCACTTAAAAACTTCAGATTTATGTTTCAGCAAGTAGATCCATGTATACTTACTAAAATCATCGATAAAACCCGACATAAAAATTGTTTTCGCTTAACCGACATGGGTGCCGCCCCCGGACATCGAGAGAAAAATCAACTCTAAAGGACTCGATGACACACTAGACGATTTGGGGTATGGTAACCGATGGCTCTTGCCTTGGCGACAAAGCGTCACATACCCTCCCTTTATTCGACTCGGGGAAAAAAACTCTAGAGAATTTTTATTGAGAATCGGTGAACAACCGCCCGATCTTTGGATGCCCTAGGCATGCATGCCACCGAGACTCGAGACCTTGACTTTGTGAATGGCTTTATTTTGGCGGTGTGGTTGTGGGCGTCAAGGGGTAAAGGCCGCCTCTACACCGACCTTCATGCAGAACCATCTCCGTGTCCCGATCCTTAATAAGAAAACGATCGGGGAAAAAATTCAATGTAAACATTATTATCGGCAAATCAATCGATGGACGTAAGCTAAACTTTTGTTTGCTTGGGGAACATGAAGAATTTTATCAAGGACAAGATTGTGATCAGGAGTATGAAACAAACTGCGACCAACATGACTAATTTTCATACCGATCCATCGGGCGGTGTGGACTGATCGTTCCCATGGTACTTGTCCCTTATGGAGAGCTTCTCCAACTCGCTTGTGATATGGTCAGTTGCACCTGTATCGATGTACCAATTGGTGGCAACACCATACGATGTAGCAGATGAAGCAGACTTGTTCCCCTTGTTCCTGTCTTGGCCGCCGGGGTTGACATTGGCATCAAATCGCTTGAAGCAGCAATGTGCCGGGTGGCCCTCCTTGCCACAGATTTGACATATGAGCCCGGGCTCGAAGCTGGAGCCACGGCCACGCCCACGGCCTCTAGGAGCATTGAAGCCCCCGCGGCCATGACCACGACCACCACTGTTGCCACCACCATGATTTCCATGAGCAGCAGCATTGGTCGATGAGTTGGAGCCCTGAAACAGATCCATACGTTGTTCGAAGCTCGTCATCTGGGAGAAGAGCTCGGTTACCATAATGGGCTCCACCCTTGCCGCAATGGCGTAAAACCGGCGTGTTGAAATCAAGATCAAGCCCCGCCAAGTATGTAGGAGATGATCTCCTCGCCGTCAAGCTTCTTCCCCTGTGGACGCCATCTCATCCGCAAGATTCTTCATCTTGGTGAAGTACTCGGTGACCTTAGAGGTCCCCTAATGAGTCGTCGCGAGCGCCATGCGCGTATTAATCACGCGCGCACGTGACTGAGCAGCGAAAGAATTTTTGATCGCCGTCCATGCTCCAGCGGAGGTCTTGGTGAAGTTCCCGAGTTGGGACATGACCTCCTTGCCGATGGAGGAGAGAATGAAGTTTAGGACCTGCTTTGGTCCTTGGCAAACCAATCCTTGTACTCGTGGATTGGGGATCTTCTCGTCGGGCTTCTCGGCGGACTTGGCGATTTCCTTCGGTGGGATCGGCGACTCAGGATCGATGGTGTGCGCCATCTGCGCACCGTTGATCGCCGACATGACCTGGGCCTTCCACATCTTGAAGTTGCTCCGCCCTAGCTTTTCGGTCGGCGGATAGCCGATGGAGTGCATGGCAGGCGGCGCGGAGGAAGAGGCCATCGCGATGAAGGTACCGGAACCGGGTTGCTCTGATTACCATGTGAAGAATAGGGTAACGTGATGCCCTCTCAGGCTCACGGCTTCGTGTTTATATAGGCTAGGAACCGCCCCTAGCGTGGCATGTACATCATCTTGACTTACAAGCAAAGAAAACAAAGATTACAAGATCACGGTGGATCAATCTATGACTTAAACTACAAGCTAACTATCCTTTCTATCTATACCGCATGTTACATACATACCATACATTATCATACACACGAAGCTTGGCCTTGCATCGTTTAACAGAGGCCTTGTCATGCAACTCGACTTCTTGTTCTTGAATCAGCGCCAACTGGCTCGCCGTGTCAATGTCACGAGGTCAATGTAGCCGAATCGCAGCTTTGATGTCGTTGTGCAATCCTGCGATGAAGCGCATGACGAAGAACGTGTCGTCGAACGTCGCATTGTACAACAACAGTCCATGCGCAATCTTCTCGAAATCCTTCTGGTAGTCAAGAACCGTCCCGGTCTGCCACAGAGAATCCAGTTGCCCAATAGAACTTGGTACTGGTACTTGTCGAATTTGGCCGTCACCATTTCCACCAGCTTGTTCCACTCTGAAATCCGCCTACGTCGCTGTCACCATTTCCACTAGCTTGTTCCACTCTGAAATCTGCCCGCGTCGTTGTACTGTCTGCCACCAAGTGGCGGCCGCATCCTTGAAATTGAGCGTGGCGAATCAAGTCTTCATGCGATCCTGTACTTCATAGACCTCAAAGTAGGTCTCGCGTTGATTCGGCGCCACGAATGACTTTGTTTAGTAAAGTTAGAACGTAACTTTCTCTCCATCCTGGCCATTCAAATCAGATCCAAAGGTTGTGCTTTCTCTCAGCTCATGGGGCCATCTGTCAGTCACTTGTTGGCTTTTATCACGCTGTTTTTCTTCCCTTTGTCTCCATCGGCTCTCTCCAAGCGCTGGCTGGAGCGGAGCGTGAACGGAGCGCTTTGCTGTCCACTCCATTCATGCGCGTAGCTCTCCAGTGATGTGCGGTGCTCGATGGACAAGGACGACGCCGTGTGGCGAGTCACCCCTGGCGTTCGGTTTAAACCGACAATTCGGTTCGGTTTATAAAAGTTCGGTTCCTTTAAATCCAAAACCGATCGGTTTGTCAAAATAGTAGGAACCGACCAAATCGGTTTCGTTTTTTTTTCAGTTTTTGGTTTTAAAACCGAAAAACGACGATGAAAAAAAAAAACACTCGAACCTCTCTCTCTCTCTGCCCGCCTCGGCGCGCCGCCAGCGCCGCCGCCGACGCCCTCTGCGCGCCACTCCTGCTCGCCGAAGTCACCGCGACGCCGCCGCCCGCGCGCGAGCTACTCGCGCCGCCCGGGCCACCACCGCCCGCCACGAGCTGCTCGCGGCGCCGCCGCCCGCCACCATTTGCCGCGCGCGCCCGCCGGCCCTGCTCTAGGGTTACGAGGGAGAGTGAGGAGGGGTGGGGGCCGGGCGTGTAGGATGCGCCGCCCCGCCGGGTTAGTGGAGGCCGGGCGCCGCCGCCGCCGCGTGCTAGGGTTAGGGAGTCGGGTCCTCTCGATGCAGGGAAAGGGATGCACCGCCCGGCGGTGTAGGTGTGGTGTGGGCTTGTTGGGTCGTCGCGTAGTTGGGGCCGAAAAGACGGAATCGGGCTGGAATCATCGGAATCCGGTTTTCGTTCGGTTGCACCCTAAAACCGAATCCGAAGCCGAAAACCGAAGTTCCCAAAATTGGAAACCGAAGCCGAACCGAAAAACCGAAAAACCGAGATTCCGTGTCGGTTTCGATTCGGTTCGGGGTTTTTTTCGGTTAAAAGTGCCTAGGGCGAGTGGCGAGCGCGCCCGCATCCGCATACTCTCCGGGTTGGTATTAAAAGTCGTTTTGGACAAGATTTTGGTCAAACATCGGGAATATAAATCATCAATAACTTTTAAGTTGTTGAGTTTGTAAATGTAAAAATTATATGAGTAGATTTGTCTTTAAAAATACTTTAATAAAAGTAGACATATATCACATCTCTATAAATATTTTTATAATAATAAGAGGTCAAAGTTGTGTTTTGGAGACCGTGTCATTTGTCTTAAAACGACTTCTAATACCATCCGGGAGTACGCGCACAGGATAGCACGGGCCTCAGGATGCGGTTTCTTTGCCGCGTGTTCCTGAGTTGACAACTGTTCAGTGCGGCGGGCAACTGGCGTTGGCGACGAGGCGGACGGGACAGAGTGACAACGGTGGCCAATCTGGTCCATCTAGGTCCATGCGATCCCACGAGAAGTGTTGTACAGGGACCATGGGCCGAGGCATCCGAAACCACTGGGGAATGGCAATTCTCCATGGGCTCCCGTAGGTTTTCGGGCTGATGACTTCTGGGCTAGGACAACTGCATGTTCCGTATGTTTTGCGAGGCTGGAATCATTCCGGCCCATTACTAGCCTTCTTTTGAGCAAATCACAAGATACGAACGTGTAACATGAGCTATACTTGGATCGAGATTGTCAGAGACAATCAATTGATCTGCTTCCATCTGGGCGATCTGGCTCTGCTGCCCCAAGGACTGGATGATCCAGGCCTGGCTGACCAGATGCCTACAATTAGACTCCAGCCAAGCAATGTTTCAGAGATCACATTCACTCACCATGAATGAACCCCGCCAATGAAATTTCATTTCGTCCTATCTGGCGAAGCAAGTAGCAGCGCCGTTTGCTCCTGCTAGGCTAACCATTTATCAGTTAAACTGAGGCTAATCTGACGGGCATTTACATCAGTTTACCGACGCGTAGTAGGTAGGCCGTGTGTAAAAGTAAAACTAGCGTGGTAGTTATTCTCTTTCGGCGAGCTGTTTTGTTCAGTTCGTTGGACGAGTACCATAACTTCACTCGCCTGAAGACGATACGATACTACTCGTACAAAATCCAAAAAAACAATCATCATATCTTCCGTGAAAATTTCTGGCAGCATCTCAGTTTGTTTTCCTGCAAATGTTGCACCAGCTAGGAATCTATCTGAACCAAGATGTCAGGTGCAGTGCAGATTTAAAACTCTTTCTTTTTTTGTTTTAAAGATAAAGAATATAGATTGCAGGTGAACAAATTAATCTTAAATGTTTCATTCTATCTCCTTATATATTTTCAGAGGACGGGTGCAGAACAAAACATTATATTTGGCCTGTGCAGCTGTGGTTCTGTTTCTGCATTCAGAAAAGGATGGAGGAAAACAATCGCATGAATGAGATTGTTGTGCAGTGCTGAAGTGTGGTTGAGGCGACGAAGAGTTAGTATCATCTGATCACCAGCTGCAAGCTGCAACGCTGCAGCTGCAAAAGCATTGAAGCAGCGGGAAGGGTGGTGGGTTGGATGACACTGAAACACACAGTCACACAGTACTGTAGTACAAGGGTAAATGCGGAGGCTGAAGATGCTTTCCAATAATTTGCATTGGCCGGCCAACAGCATCCTCCTCCTCCAGGCCTCCTTGATGAGTTATAGTAGCAGCTTGCAACGGAGGATCGGAGAGGATGATGGGAGGTCCGGAGTCTTTGGACAAATTTTACACCCTGCTCTGTTCTGTGAACCACCATGGCTCAACTGACCCTCTGCTTATTACTATATCTACCTTCTCATAAGTAGTTGTAGCTATAGTAGTACAACATCTCAAATGACCATGCCATTCCCTGGTTTTTAGCTGCAACGACTTACATTAGCCACCATTTAGCCACATGCAGTGCAGTGTAGGCTCACCTGATGATCTGAGGCATGGGCCGGGGATCACTCATTCAGGAGACCTCATGATTTCAGAAGCATATGTGCGTGCACGCTGCACGGCCACACGCCTGCAGATCTTGCAACGCTTCGAATATTCATTTCGATTCAGTGTTACTAGTTACTACGTACTATACTCTGAACGCTAGGTTCATTTCAATCTCAATCATCTCTATTGCATTTGCATATGCATATAGCTGTCACTCACCTGTGTCAGTGTCTCATAGATTTTCGAATAATTAAATAGATCTGTCAAATGTCCTTGTTTTTAGATGTAAAATGCAACGTTAGCTTGCAGTAGTGCAGGCTCACCTGAGTCCTGATGAGCCATGGTGGTTGGTTCATGCATGATGCATGACAGCATGAGCATGGCTACCTGCATGGGCTTTCTGATTAGGAGACCTCATCCATGATTTCAGGCTCTGATGCACGATCTCGCGGCCAGATCTCGCCATGATTTTATTACCGCGGCCAAGCTTTGCCTGACTTCACTTGACAGAGCGGGCCTTCCATACATGCATGCTTTCTTATTCCATATATTAATTGATCCAGTGAGCAAATTACTGTTTCAGTCTCTGTTAAAAGTTTGTGTGATTACAATAGAAAACCAAAATTAAAGTATAGCTGTTTGTAACGGCATGCCATTGTCATATAACAAATCAAACATCAAATAGCAGAAGCTACAAACTTGAGTACAAAACAACAAAATGCATTGGTTCCATAGTTTAAGAAAAAGAAGCTAAGGCCTTGTTTAGATTGCTAAAATTTCTAACCTTTTTTCCCTCTCTCTCTATCACATCACATTAAATACACCAAAAAGACATATGTTTGGAGTATGAAATGTAGGTAAAAAAATAACTAATTACACAGTTTAGATGTACATCATGAGACGATTCTTTTGAGCCTAGTTACTCCATGGTAGGATAATATTTACCACAAACAAACTAAACGTCTTTACAATTGTCTACAGGAGTTCCAACAGTCTGCTACGGTTAGAAATTTTAGCAATCTAAACAAGGCCTAACCTTAGAAAAAAACGTCACTCAAACAGCTCTCTCTCTCTCTCCTCTCTCTCTCACACACACACACATTACGGGGGAGGAGGGAGCTGGTGCTGACTGGCTAGTGAATGGGATTTTGAGATGTTATATACGTATCTTGTCTATTGGGTTGGGCCTTTCCTTTCTATTACTGGGCCTTAGCAATTATTTTGGAATTCGGTTAACCGAACCAAAGAACCGAATTAATCCTGCTTATTTCGGTTATCTAGAACTGGAAACCGAACCAGGAACCAAAATATTCGGTTTCGGTTAGATCAGTTTCGGTTTTGGTTCTTTCAGTTTGGTTCCCGGCCTTTGGTTTTTGTGCCCGGGCTGACTTGTCCCATCTTAGGGCCCGTTTGGTACCGCTTCACGAGCAGTTTCAAGAGCGGCTTCACGGCTTCACAGCTTCACTGGCCAAACGGCCTGCTCTCTGATCAGCTCCCTGCTCAACTTGCCTGAAATCACGCTGAGACAAGCCCGTGCGCACGGTGAAGCTGCAAAATAGCAGCTTATTGCAGCTTCACCTCTCTTTTTGTGGGCCCCACCATGTGCAAAAGACTAGAAGTACTCTGCTGCACCTGCGTGTGAGAATGGGAGCCTGCCGCCGAGCGCTGCCGCGGCCAAGCTCGCGCAGCCGTCGGAGCCGAGCACCTCCGCCGGGACCACACGCCGTGCTCGAGGAACCTGCTGCTATCGGATGGCCGGAGGCACGCGCGGCAGCAAGGACACGCATGGAGAAGGAGTGAAGCAAGACAACGGAGGGAGGACTCAACTTGTGGGCTCGCCGCCAAGGCTCGGCCGCCAGGCACGCCGAGATGCGCCGCGGAGCCTCGCCGCCACCTGGGGCTCGCGAAGATGCGCTACCGGGCTTCGCCACCGCGGGCTCAGACCGCAAGAGGAGCGGTCGCCAGAGGGCGTGGCTGCCGCGGGCATGCCGTCGGCGCGGCCGTCGAGGATGCGCAGCCTGCCTGGGGCGACGCGGCTACCGTGGACGCGGCTTACCGCGCGTGGCCGCTTCTAGCACCTCTAGCACTCGCCGTGGAGAATATTGTGGCGAATCTTGTTTTTCCAGACTTCCACCGACCTGGTACGCCGACGCGGCCGTCCTGAAGATGAAGCCCTCCGGGAACGCGCTGCGGCTCAGCCCGCCGGCGTCGGAGATCTCCGGGTTGAGCTAGTAGCATAGCGCTGTCAGCAGCGGCAGTAGACCGTGCTGAGCTGCTGCCGCTAGCAGTAGAGCTAGCACCGCGAGCTTCACGAAGCTCTGCATGGCTAGACTTCCGCCATGGCCCGTCGATGTGTGGTGGTTGTGTGCGTGAAGGAGATTGGGGAAAGGGGAAGGGCAGTTTGGTAATTTTGGTTCTTTTCCAATCATATGAAGCTGTTTTGCCAAATAAGATGCATAAAACAGCTCAGCTTCAGCATCAAAATTGTTCATGAAGCTAAAAACTAAAAAAACAGCTTTTAGTGATGAAGCTGAGTTGTGCCAAACGGGACCTTAGTGTCGGATTATGGCGGAGGCTCACTATTCACTCCTCCCCTGAGTTCCAAATATATGTTGGAATAAAGTGATCTCAGGCCCATGGATTATGTGAGCCAATGCTCCAACTATGAACCATACTAGCATCCAAACAGCCGTATGTAGGTGGTAGCTACTCGTCACAACGTGTCTAATAGTGGGGCGGCTCTGACCATGAGGAACCAACGTTCTGAGGAATGGCCGATTTGATCAGAAAAGGCTCTGGAGTGATGGAAAGGCCACCACTGTTATGCCGCCGTCCGTACTTCCACACTGACAACCAGGAGAACATCTGTGTCCTCCCCTCGAGCCCCGAGTGTCCCGACGACGAAAGGAGTTCCCTCGACTGAGGTGGTGTTTAGTTGGTGAAATATTTTGGGTTTGGGCATCGTAACACTTTTCGTTTGTATTTGGTAATTATTGTCCTACCATGGATTAACTAGGCTCAAAAGATTTGTCTCGTACTTTTCAGCTAAACTATGTAATTAATTTTTTTATTTACCTACATTTAATGCTCCATGCATGCGTTAAGAGATTTGATGTGATGGGGAACTGTAGCACTTTTTGGGTTGGGGGAATGGGCACTAAACACCCCCCAAACTCTTCTACGATGACACGATTACCGATGGTGAACTATCTAAATATCATGGTTAATATGTTTGGTTAGAGAAAATTAATTCCTTGGCTCTAAAAAAGTTATTTCCTTTGTTGGCCTTTTTGTTTTGAACTTCCTTATTTGGCCCTAAGATGAAATTTGTTTCCTTTCTTATCTTCCGTTAGTTTGAGTATTGGGCTACAATCGCCGCTCCGCGGCCACGATCCGATGGCGTGGGGGGCTCAAGCCGCTGCCGCGCAGGCGCGGGCGTGGGCAAGGGCGGCGTTGATGGATGGCGACACCGGCGCCGACGCCCGGTGCCACCAGCGGCGACGGAGGCACCGTGTGCGTTCGGCAATGTCCCCGCATCGCGAGTCAACGGCGTGGCCGAGGTCGACCCGTTGTCGGTGGCCTTGGCGTATGGTTGCGGCGGATGGTCGCGACCCGCAGACGACCGATGATGCTCGAGTTCGCGGCTTCACACACTCGTAATTTGGGTCGCCCGCATCCACCGTCGATCGTAGAGGCCCCACGGGATCCTCCCCAACATGGGTCGACGCCGCGCGACCATCGCCTTCCCACCTTGCCTCACCCTCGGCGACCACTCACCGGAGTTTGCCGGTCATGCCAATGCGGTGGTGTTCGACGAACCCCGGGCGCCGAGGCGGCCACGGTGGACGATTTGGAGTGGCCACCCGGCCGGTCCGATCTGCGGAACCAAGTCGCGCCGCTACCTACCGGTGGGTCAAGACGGCGTCGTGGATACCGTGGTGCCCCGGTTGGCGTGGATGCGTCGCCTCATTGGCCAACTCCCTCACGCGAGGATGAAGCGGTTCGCGGGGCAAGGTGATGCGCGCAAGGTGTCATCGCCGTTGTTGCCTCTTCCCGCGCGAAGTTGCCGCCGCCAACGATGCCGCACCACGCCAAGAGGATTGCCGCCGGCCGCTCTCGCGTCTCCCCGTTCTGCGAAACGGGCGAGATATTGGCGATGCAGCGGTTAGGGTTCATCGATCGATGCAGGGAGCCCTCACCTGCGGAGAAGGAGGCCTCACGACAACCGCCCGAGGATCCCAGCCCCTCTCATAAGGAGGCGCCGCGGCTGATCCTCGCGAGGGAGAGAGGCCGAGACAATCGAGGCGCCACGCAAGCCGACGCGCCCGATCTTCGGAAGCGTTAGGTAATTCGATTAGCGAGTAATAGCATCTTGATTTTCCTTCCGCTAGGTGGGCTGAACTGATTGTATAACTCTTTTCCCCTAGTGCGTCATTTGTGGCGTGTCGTTGTAAACTTTGTTGTTCCTCCGTTTAATATAAAAGATGCGCAAACCTTTTTGCGTATTCGAAAAAAAAAACTTGTACGTAAAATTACCCTTTTTACCCTTAGTGCTGAAGGCAGCTACCGCAACCTCATGTGAACCATACTGGCCTTGCTATGGGGACTACCCAGATATATGGTAAAAATTATGCATCCTTGAAAAGCCACGGTGAGTTACAAATTATTGGAATAGATGGATTAGTAAGGAAGATTTGCTAGCAAATGGTACTGATCGAGATGACGAGGAATAATTGATTGCTTGCCTTCGTCTTGTTGGACTACTTCTAGCACATCTACTTGTTGTAAAACACATCGCCGGTGGTTCGAACTTTTCTTCATCTCTGATGACCAGAATAGTAAATTAAATTAGAATACATAAACATAAGATAGAGGAAATATTTATTATTCACTGAATATAAATCATAATGTATGAACATATGGTTGATTATAACCATTTGTGTTTAGCTTTTGTGATGAGTGATTGTCAACTCTCGACATTTTCCTTCTATTTTCCTTTTCGTTGTATCTCGGTTACCCTTACCCTGGGATACGCGGTGTGTCGGTTGACGTTGTCTCTCGGCTTGTGTTGTGCGGGTGTGGAGCTCGGAGACGGTGGTCAACGACGAGGTGAAGACCAAGGAGGACGTGCCGTGCCGATGGACCTGGAGCGGTGAAGGGCGGATGTGAGGCTTGAATCGAGGGATCGGATCACGGTGGCCAGCCGTGGTGGCTGACACTTGGGACATCGACAAATGTGAGGACACGTGGAGTGACCGTGTCGATCGGGTCAAGACAACGGACGTGCAAGTCGAGCGGGCGGCTCAGAAGACTTGGCGGCCGGGCGGTCGAGGACGGCGATGACACGTGTCGGAGCACGGGGGATGCTTACATGGTACGGGCCTCAAAACTATCGGTGGCCGGTTTCGCGGGTTTAGGCCTCAAAACCCGGGCAGAGGTTCCAATGCAAAAGGGCGGCACGTGGCGACATCGGGAAGTTCGCGTCGAAGCGAAGCTACCGATGAGAAGGCACGGTGCCCATCGGATCAGAATATTCTCGGATCAGACCAATATGCCCCTGGCTATTCGACGTTGGCCCATGTATCAAGAGGGGGGATGGTCATTTAGACCCGAGACTATATATAGAGAGGGCAGCCCTCCATCCCATGCTGCCTCTCCAGTTTGCACTTTTCCTTTAGGGTTTCCTTCCCGGTATTTCTCCTGCTTTGTGAGAGGTCCAGACACTTCGTGATCGATTGTTCATAGGAAGAGCACCCCTTAGTGTGCTCATGCCCTCTGGGATTTTTAGATCGATGGATTGTGTCTGTGTTGTGCTGCGATTTGAGTTCTTGTGCTGTGATTTTCGTCACTTTTTCTCCTCCCCCATTCTTGCTCCAAATTCATCGTTTTTAGGTTGTTTCGTTCAATTATTTTTGTTGTGGTTCATTCTACATCGTGAACCTAAGAGATTCACGTAAGGATTTCTGTTGAATCCTCACAAGTTAGGGTTCGTGTTTTTCGAGTTTGAATCATGATCTCAAAATCTAGTTGATTTGCTCAATCAAACACAAAAGTTTTGTTGGATTTGGTCACCTACATGCCTAGATCACCTGGCTCAATTTTTGTGACCTGAGATTGAGTTTTGATTGAGTTTTGATCGGATTTGGGGATGAGATGATTTTGAGTTAGTGGCTATTCTTGCTGTTTCATTGAGGTGCGGACAGCCCGGCTCTTAACCCTGGACTGTCTAGGCATCATGTTCGTCCTGAGGGGATTCTTTCGGTGTGCTGAGTCATCAAGTGCGGACAGTGCGGCCCCAAGAGGCGGACAACCCGAACTCAGTCTGTAGCGTGTCCAAAACTGCTGCAGAAAGTTGGGTTCCAGGATTTTGAACGGCGGACTGTCCGGGGTCACAGTGCGGAATGTCAGCAGGTCATTTTTCAGCAGCGTACAGTGCGCCGTAGAGTCTCTGTTGATCATCTTCTTTGTGCCGCTGGACTATCCGCCCCAAACCGCCGGACTATCCGAGCCTGTGCTGTTTAGTGCTGATTTGAGTTGCTTTCATGCGTTGTTTTGCGGGTTTGTTTCCATTGCTTCTTGAGAGTTCTCAAGCGTGTCAAATACTTCACATTTAGCATCTCACTACTAGTTAGTGTTGTGTTACTCGTCTTTTAGAGAGATCTTTGGTCGGTTCAAGTTGAGGGAGGCGTGAGAGCTACAAGTTCTAGTTTTCGAAAGAAAATTTTGAGGCTCCTATTCAACCCCCCTCTAATCGCCTTTTCGGTTCTTCATAATGTAGAACTCCCACAAAGTTTGACCAAATCTCATAGAGTTTGCACTACTACAAAATTGATTTTAGAAGACTGACTACTACATAATTGATTTGCAAGGCACTTGGATTTCATTAATCGTGGCGGTTTTTTAAAAAAAATGCCACGGTAAATGTTGCGATTACCGTAACGGTTGTTTTTAATTTACCGCTGGGGGTTGAAAAACACCACGGTTAATGTATTAACCATGATGGTTTTTATAAAAAACCTACAACGGTTAATCTGGCACAACCCGCTAACATTTCCAAGCCCAATACTAGGCGCCGAGCCCAATAACACCTTCATCATATAGAAACGAGCACAAACCATACCTAGGGTTTCATCTCACCAATCCCTCGGTTCTCTCTCAGCCGACCGCCTCCTCACTTCACTCTCCCTTTCTCTCCTTATCTCTCCCCAACTGGCTCCTCCCTCCCTCTCTTGCGGATCGAGCCGGCATAGAGGGTCGGACTTTGCGTGCATCTCGCGGTGGCTCGTGGTGGCGCCAGGCACGCACGGACCTCACGGCGTCGCGCCCCCGGCACGCTGAGCTCGCGGTGGTGCAAGGGACCAGCGTGCGGTGGCCTTCATCTCTACCGACGGATCCGGTGCCCCATCCTCGGTCCGGGCGCCCCACTCCCGGTCGGTGCCTCCACCGCGATCCAGCGCCCCACCGGCTATGGCGGCGTGCAGCGGCGGCTGATGGGACTATTACTAAAAAAAACTGCCACCGTTAATCTTTTATGTAGTAGTGACTATTCATTTTATTTACAAAGGCGAGTTTTTTCAGCTACTGCTTCTAGAAATTAACTAGATGCTAAACAGACAAAGCCTACCTCTGATGCTTGATTGACATAGACTGGACTCCTAATAGTCCCATCTCTAAAAACAAGGCCAATTTTTAGAGGCATACCTATAAGAAGTCATGTCTCAAAAAAAAGCCTAGGACCGTCGGTGCCGGAGGGTGCACGAAGAGGAGTGCAGGGTCTCCATGTACCTGTCACACTCCTCGTCCGGGACGAACTCGCAGAGGCACCTTCATGGCAATGATATGCCATATGTGTACATGGATTGTTGCTCGGTCAGTATTGTAGCCTCTTTTCTAAAGTGACCGGCTGTTTGAGCGTTGATGATGATGAGGTTTGTGTATATACTCCTCTGTATGACTAGAGTTTGAAAATGTGAAAATAATATCAACAGATTTGTTTTAAAAATTACTTTCATAAAAAATATACATATATAACTTTTAGATAAATATTTTCATAGAAAAGAGAAGTCAAAATTATGCTTTGGAGACCGCGGTCGTTGTCCTAAACGTCTTCTAATAGTGATACAGAGGGAGTATACAGAGAACCAGTAGCAAGCGGCCTGCTCTGCAGAATAGGATTGGGCATCACTGCCGGTTTGAGACCTGGCAGTGAATTATAATATCAATGCCGAGTCTAGCCGATAACCATTAGTGTTAGGACGAATGTCATTGACTCATTGTTGGGGTGCTTTGCGGGAGTGATAGGATGAATGTTACTACCAGGTCGATACCAAATACCCGGCAGTGGTTGGGAGTGTCACTGCTGTATTAGGCATGCATGTATTTGGTATTGTGCCGATTTAGTGGCTTCATTCAACCCGGAAATGGTTTTCATTTCTCATTGTTTGTTGATATATTTTATTATTGTATCTACACAGAAATTAATGTATAGGGCCCTAATGTATAATATTTTGACATTTGATGGATCACATATATATTGTCTTCAAAATTATACTTGAGTTATGCAGCATGATCGATTCAAACATCCATGGCTAGTTATTAGGATTTTGTTTCCTTTTTTTATCTTGGCTAATCCACAAGTGACAAGAGTGTTGATCCGGATAAACCAAGAACACTTTAGTTATTGCCACCAAACGGGAGGTCTATTCTTACCCTTGCAAATTGACTTCGATGATTAATATCCCCGACCAACATTTAGCCATGAGCCTAGATAATCAGATATTGGGTTAGATAGAAATTAAGTAAGAGTTCAGGGAAAAAAAAGAATACCATAAACAATGTAGAACAACAGACAAATAGGGATACTGCAAGTGAGATGATGATTATTATCTTATCTACTATAAGAACAACAGACAGAATAGGGATAGTGCATGTGTGATGATGATTATTATCTATTATAAGAGGCACCTTAATAATTCTACATATCTAGAAACACAAATGAGAATACTGGATTGATTCATTCACACTAGTAAATCGACAATTGTTTGAAATATTTGACACAACTTTTTTTACACTATAAACTTCGAAATATAAGACCAGATAACATCTATTCCATCTGGTACATTCCATGCGCGTCAACAATGTTTTGCATGGCGACAAAATGTTTCATTAGTTTTGACTAGTTAATTCAAATGATATTTTGGAAAAATTGTTACCTGGTTAAGTCCTTAGTGCCAATGAATACCAAGCCTTGCAAGTGACCTTCCCTAAGCTGAACCATCTTCTCGAGCCTATATAATGGCAACATTAATAGTTAAGGACAATTAAAATCTATCTTGTAACCGCAAAAAATTAAGGAGGAACAATGTTGAAGCTCAATAGTATAACATTGTGCATAGTCAATTAAGCGGTTTACTTTGAACTTTCAGATTTAGGTGCACTGAGAAGCAAAAAGATTTTCTAAGAAAAAAATAACTCTAAGCCAAAAATGCACACAAATAACTTTACAATTAAAATACCAAAAAGCTTCATCACAATCAAACCTTAGTTACCTATAGGTCCTTGTATCCCAGAAACATATAATCTGGCCAGATGAATGGCTTGTAGCCAATAGTGGAAGCGTTGGGTGGCAAGTGATGTCATAAATGTCCAAACCGCTAAAGCCAAGTCTATGGATACATTCGTTAGACTGCAAATCCCATATCTGATTGATCAAGGAAAATGATTAATGATTGCCCAGTATGCACAAGAAATTAGTTAATGCTTAGCAATAATGTTTCTCCCTAGAAGATGAATTCCATACGCATACGCATGCACTGTTGTTGACATTGTTGTCATGGTCACAACCAATAACTACGAGGTGATCATGACTATCACTATAAAGATAGCGAGCATTCTCCATCCCCTCAGACATGATGATAGGATCTGAAGAATGAATATCCCAGACCTGTAAATTTCAAGTCGGAGAAGATGTTGTAAACATCTATATATAATTGTATATCAGGAGAACTTGATGGGTTGGTAGACAATGCAAACCTTTACACTTTTATCATAGTTACATATAGTTTTTGTACAGAAGTCAAATGACACTAATGTGAAGACGCAAACAATACAAACCTTTACAACCTTATCGTAGAAAATGCCTGCAAAAGTGGTGCTGATGTCAATTGGGTTCCATGTGAGACGAAACAAACCCGTGTTGGGCATGTTGAATGTTTGAGTGCACATCCAGTCCTGATCCCAGTCCCAAAGCTTGATCGCTGTGTCCGTAAAGGATGATGTCAACAGGAATGGGTAGGTTGAGTGAACAGCCAATAAGGAGACAGATTCACCACGATGAGCTTCGAATTCCTTGATCTTTTTCCTCTGTAGGGTCTGCATAGATACGGACCCATCCATTGTGATCACCGATTGCAACCCAGCGTTCTCGAGGGATAAATTTGGCTGATCGAATGAGCGGATTATTAGTATGTACATTGGTGACTACGACCTGCAATATCATCTCTCTTTCCTGCAAATAAAACAATGCTTAATGAACCAAATGCACACGGTTCGTATCATAGGGTAGATGATGGGATAGAGAGGGAACAAGTATGTATATATATTAGTACACTGATACCTGTGTCTGGTAGTTCCAAACGGAAACATATGCACCAATATGGCCCACCAAGATCCTGCGCAATGCATGTCCTCGGATTAAACAGGGAACCTGTAGACAGTATACTAATATTTTCATAGAAACAAGGAACACAACGTCCAAACAAAATAGTCCCATTCCATCTACTGATCTGATCACCTTTTATCAGTAGGGTGTGCGTCTATGCATGAGATGTTCCCTAGTACCGGCCTTCTTTGACCAAAGTAACCAGTCGACCACGCTACAGGACAGTGGTAGAGGGTCACCTCCTGCTGGCAGCTCCCTGGGTCACTGATGATGGCCGTCAGCACTGCCTGGTGCACTTCAGCCCCAAACTTGTTGATTCTCTTCAGAAAGTCCATGTCTATGTTCAACCTGCTACCGGCGATTGGCGCCTTCATCTTGTCCAGGTGTTCCTTGGACCTCAGCACAATCATGAGCACATCAAACTTGCCTTTCCTTTGGCAGCCGCCCCATGGATCCTCCACTGCCATAGCTATAGCCCGTGTGGAACGTGGCTCCATCAATTGGAAAACTGAAGTGCATACCTCCTCCCAGGAAACTAGATAATCGCCATGAAAGAAAAGGTCAGTGGGTGTAATCCAGACACCGACGTAATGGTCTGTCCTGTTGGTGAGTGTCACTGGGCATTCGATGCGCCCGTTTTGGCACCAAGGGGAAGCGGAGCTCCAAAGGGTGGACGTCCAGCAGCTTTCTTGTCTCCGAGGACCCAAGGTAGCGCACCTATACATTCAACGATAACTTATATATTTCATCCCACCTTTATATAAAATCTTAATCAGAGACCTTGAACGGAGCCTCCTATTTAATCCTCACGGAAGCGCTAAAAAAATCTTATGAATTCTCACAAAAGATCAGAACACATCTGCCTTTAATTTGGTAGCGGACTCTAATACCGATAATCTCGAATAATTGCCACTACATCCATCTATTTTCTAAAACATTTCCTACCGCTGTCGTTATGAATACAAATAAGATGATCCCTAACATTTGCATCTAAATTATCCACCAGCTGCTATGATTCTATAAATCATCATGTAAAGCAAACCATACATTTATTTTTAAATTACCTACGCCCGCCATTATGAAAAATGGTATAAAACATTATATTTTTAATTTGTATCTAAATTACACAATTGTGCCATTATTGTAGTGTAAACTAAAATATCCCTCAAACCTACGTCTAAGCCAGTACTTTGTAAGATATTATGAAAAATAGTTAAATGACTATTAAGTTAAAAATATAGGCATAAATTCATCTACCACAATGTAAACCATCTAAGCAAGCATTAGGAAACATGAGTTTATCAACCTTGGAAGAGTATTTGATTAATAAACCACATATCAATACATTGATAATTTGTTTTAAATTATATTAATACTTTATCACAATGAATTTTGGGAATTATCACTTTAGATAACTTTATACATTGTTTAAACATTATATATGGCCTATCAATAACGGTTACTTGAAGTTGAAGACTCTATTTTAATAAAACAAAACTACATATATATAATTCCCTGACATACCAAACAAAAACAACATTTTCTGTATCCTATAGCGAGAGAATGACAATCAATTAATTGTATGCACTAAATTTATCCTTGGCAATTTTACTTATTATGTAATGTAAGGTTGTGTCAGAGAACTGAAAAAGGATTGTGCATGTTAGCATGTGCCATCAGTAAACTTACATTTGTTGCCGATGGCGGAGTAAAATAGTCTGTTGTGATAAAACCGTATCCACGTTCCGTTTCATCTAGCATCTCAATTATACGCTTTGTATCTGGTCTCATAGCTGGGTTTGGTTCAATACACTCTATGCCTATCTCAGCGCAAAACCCTGACCTGTTCGAACTCTGAGGCTCCATGTGAAATTTGGATCCTACCTTTCCAATTTTCAAGTACCTAAAGAATTACAATCATGAGCTAGGATTTATAGACAATAATAAAATATAAAATAGTATGCATAGTAAACATAAACAGCTAAATGAATATTGATGTCGAGCTACCAGCTAAATGAATATTCACCATTCTAATCATGAGCTCATAAAGTTGCATTTTAATTGTAATGACTAGTTGGGGTGGATGAGGTATGTGTGTGTGTTCTTATACCTACATGCTTTCCTATGTACGTTGGAGTACCTTAAGGTTATGAGAAACAAGGGTAAACCAATCTACATTCCACTCAAAAAGTGCATTGACCCAGCACAATCCAAATGAACAATAAACTGTTTTTTTTTTCAACTAGAAAGTCACCTGGCTCAATTTCAACTCAATGCACTTTTTTATTTTACTATTTAAAATCTAATCTAATACTCCTATAAGAATAGAACCCACTATAAACTAATTCTCGACATGCAAAGTATCCACCTCAGCAGCTCACTATCCACCCCACTATCTATTTCTCTTTGACACATGCAAAGCGTCCACCTCAGCAATCCACTATCATTTTTCACTAGTAATTTCTCTTAACATGCAATATGTCCACCTCAAGCACTCAACAATCATTTGTAATTAAAGTTCATTAGCACAAAAATATGATATTCACGTTAGCAAGACACATAACGGATTCTACATTTATATTCCTACTTCATACCCGCGGCAACACGCGAGGAATCCCCCCGGTATAAGTAAATGCTAGGCAGCGCCATCCCAAACTCTGCAGAATTTTACATCCCATCCTACTTATGCAGAATATGTTTATTAGTTTTACCATATGCACCATCGACAAGCAAAAAGTAAATAAATTATTTAGTTCAAATAATTTAACAAATCATCTTTTTGGGTTTGATTTTTGCAATCAATTTTTTTCTCGATCGGGCCATTCACCCGTATTTCATTAAGAGGAAAAGTCACAAACACATACAAAGGCACGAGTGCAACGTCGAGCGGACATCGCAACCGACCAAGCACACAACCTATCTTTTGGATACAAAGTAAACGACTACATGGTAGTTAAATTTTTGCGACAAAAAGGGGAAAAGGTGACACGAAGGTCGCTAGGCGTCACCGGCGGGCTGGACAGCCCGCCGCTTTCTACCTCACGGACCATAAGCTTTCATTGGTACCCGGTGTCATCGAAGGGGAAGAGCAAACGCCGTGTTGAACTCCTCAAAGGACACTTGATCCGGTGCTTTCGGTTTCCACTTGATCTTGATCTTCTTCATCAATACCTTTCTCGCTTGTGCCTCGGGCTTTGCCTCCCTATGTTTGCTCTTGGTAGCAAGGCGTGTGCTGCGCCTCGGGATGAGCTCCTCATCGGTCATCTCCCTGAACGGCCGGCAAGGCCGTGTTTGCCGCAGCTTGGGCGTCACAAGCAAATGACGATCTAGTGGCTTCAAGAAGCTTGCCATGAAATCCGCCCACCGGTTGTGGCGCATCCACCACGAGGAGTTGTGGCGACAACGGCATCCCCCCGTTGGGCACACCTGCGATGATGCATCGAGGTCTAAAATCTCCCCCTCCTCGACGTTCCTGAAGTCACCGCGGTTGCCCCACAAAGATCCTGGCGAGGTTCGGCTAGACACGCCCACCTCTGGCCCGCACAGGCAAAGATCAATCGATGCATGTTCCTGCAGATCAGTGAAGTGAAGGACCTCCTCCTCGACCATGCCAGGCTCAGTAGCCATTTGAGGAGCTGCGAACTCGGGCTCGACCAAGTCAGACCACCAGTCCGTGCTGTGAACAGGCCCAGCACCGCCGCTAGCACCGTGTCGGGGCATGGCCGGGGGTGTGAATTCAGCACTTACCCCCTCCGCCCACCAGTCAGTCATCAGAGGTGGCGGTGGAGTCCGGGAGCTGCGTGCATCATGGAGAAGGTGGGGGCAAGCTCGAGGAATTGGTTGATGAACCCCAATACAAAGCGAAGTCATCAACCTTTGAACCGACATGGATGGCTCGGCCAGATTCTCATTGCGGGACCACCCACGGTGGCTCCGGACTCGACCACAAGACTGTGATGAGTCAGTAGCGACCAAGACAGGATGGCCAGCCTGCCGCGACTTCCCAGAGTCCACCAAGAACAACGGGCAAGCAAATTGGCCGACTTGCACAATCTATGGACTGTGGTCATGGCCGCGGCTGGCAGAGTCCCGCCACGACGGTGGCGGCGACGCCGGAGTGGAGCTTGGGGAAGCTGTAACCACCGAGGCAGCTTCACGCGGAGCTCGCGGCCGCCAGGGGCCGAGGTTGCGGCGCGGGCCATGGCGGGGCGAGGGGCCAGCGGGCGCCTGAGGGAGGTGGCGGTCTTTGGGAGATGGTCCCGGCGGGTGGGGGCTAAGTCCCACCCACGGGCGGAAGATCGGGAGGCGGACCGCTTTCGGATCTAAGGTTGGGGTGGGGAGGAGGGTTGAGTAGGAGATCGGAGCGGGGGTGGGAGGCGAGCCGCCGCCGCCTGGGGTGGGAGAAGGGCGGGGGGGCTCCAACGGCTCCATCCCCTGAGTCCGATCCAAAGAAAAAGAATAGAATTCCCTCAAGTCAACCAATCAAAATTTTTTGTTTGCACTAAATATATAATAGTGTGCCTATTGTTTTGGTCTAAGGGCAGGTACATTGCTACACGTCAGCCGTCTCATACCTCGTCTCATGCAACGCCACGTAGGATTTTTGATGATGTGGAGGAAAGAGAGAGCGAAAAGAGAATGAGGTCGTTGCTTCGCGAAACAACCGTCTCATGAGCTAACATTTAGGAGTATAAGACAACTTATATACCATTGTATGAGTTATTGTTGTCATGCACCTCACAATCCTATTTTTTCTCTAGCCATAAATTAAGGAATTACAAGCTACTATGAGACAACTTAAAGGAACAACCAATGTACGTCTAGTTTATTAAGTCGTCTTAAATTACGTGTCACTACATAAGACGAGTTATGAGACAACACCAATGTATGCGTGCGTTCTAACTAGAGTACGACGGATTGAAAAAATCATACACAGACCGTCCTAATAAAACTATAACGAATTAGCGGGCCCAGAATTTCCACGGGGCACATCCATGATAAAAGTATCGCCACCGAGAATCCGTCAGGGATTAAGCTTTTCTTCTTACCGCATTTATGCTTCTGCATGTCCTGGATTATGTGACTTTTTTTTAGTCGATAGAATTTGCATCTATAGATCGGTAAACTCTTTACGTGTTTACTTAATTACACATCATGCCTGATCTGATGTCACAGTACACATACGGCCCAGCCCAGAGGAGGCTAGGCGTGCCCAAGCAGGGGGGAGGGGGCGCTGCCGCTGCCACCATCGCGCCGCGGTCGCCGTCCACAGTCATAAAATTAGGAAATAAAATAAGTAAGAGTTTATGACAGGATTAGATCTTTTGCTTGTGTCACGCCATCGCCATCGCCCTGGTGTCACGCCAGTCAACCATCGAGCCATCAACACTGACTCTGCCGCACACACTGTTCACGGTACACCTCGCACCCCCGACATACGACTTTGATGGTAGAAAACGTCTAAAATTAAGTCTTTATTCTCCTACTAAATAATGGATAAATAATATAGAATATTATTATTACTAATCAATTCCATGAGTTTTGGTACACACTCGGTTTTGCAGAGGAGAATTTCGGAATATTCTAGAATACAATAGAAAAGAGGAGAAATAGAGAAACGGAAGAAAAGTACCAAAACCAAATGATTAGTATAAATTCTAGGGACTAAAGGACAAAAGAGGACACCTCGACATGCGGGGATTTGTGTCACGTGGTGGGGCGGGCGGCCCGCCATAGAGGATCCACGTGTCCCGCTTCGGGAATCTTCCCACAACCGACCTAGAGATCTAATCTAAGCGGGCGGCCTGCCATAGAGGATCCACGTGTCCGCGCGGAATCTTCCCACAACCGACCTAGAGATCTAATCTAAGCCGCCCAATCAAGTCGGTTTTGATCTAATTTTGAGATTCATCCCACCGCCTATATAAGCAAGGGGTGGGGGGTACCCCCGAAACCCTAATTCATTATTCATCTCATCTCATTAATTAGAGAGGGGTCCCAATGTTAGGAACTCTTTCTTCTCAATGTAGATCTAGGGTTAGACTCTTCAATCTAATAGATTAGATCTAGTTGAGAGTTAGGAGAGCGGAGTCAGGTTCTGGGTTCGAGAGTCTCTTGAGTTTTGGTATGCCTTTGTATCTTTACTTTACAAGACTTATACTTTAATATATATTTATCTTCTCTATTTACTTTTATGCCTTTCATTCATATATGTTTAGTATAGTATTTATGCCATTGCATGGGATCTTTGCTCGTATTGAGTGCTCTAGTTATTCCGGTAGCTAGAGTAGTAATTGATAGTTTAGACATTGTGTCTAGACTACAAAGTTACCCGAGGTTGCGCTCAATCCTCCGGTTAGTTGTGGCAGCCCTAGGGGTGACAGCTCTGTAAAGTCTTTGTAATCCACCACGTTAGGGTTGTTGTTCGTAGAGCTTTTGGCGACCTTCCCGCAACAACTTCTTCCCAGTCTTTCTCGAGAGTTGGAAAGGTACTGCTGCTCCAAAGTGTTTTAGTGTGATTGCTATATCTATCCATATTTCAGGTTATCTTAGAACCAAAGTAATAGAGAAGTATTTAGGAACCTTGATCTCTTGATTAGCTAATCTATTCATTTATCATAGTATTCCTTTAGTCATGATATTATTCATAGATTACTTTTATGCATTATTATTCATAGTAATATTTATATTCATCATCATTATTTACCCACCTCACTTTAGTCTAGTTGGTTTGCTAAGTTAGTAGATACATGATTGTGAGTTATTAGAATTCTTTACCATTAGCTTCACTATGGATACGATACTCTAGAATACTCTTTAAAAGCTACAATGGTGTTCTCAAACTGCGTAATCTTTTAATATTCTTTTTAGCACTTAACAAACATCAACAGGCACCAACGACCCCACACCTTGGATCGGCAAGATGGAGTCATTGTTCACACTACAACAGAGCTCGGCGCCGAAGTTCTATGTCCGTATGCAGCTTGCTATCTTATGAGTCAAAAGCACAACTACGGTTCTTTTCGTATGACCGGGGAAGAGGAACATTTGGAGGTGTGGGACACCTTCAGGCGCGCTACCTCATGCGCAATTTCGGGTGCTCCATCGAGCATGAGACGATAGGAGATCTCGCACCGCCAAGGAAGGACGACGCCTTGACCGACTACATCGACGTCTTCTAGGACTATGCCACGCGCATGGACCTATCGAGCGAGCTCCACCATGTCCACCTCTTTGTCGAGGACTCGCATGCCATTTCGAGAGGCAGTTCAGCAGGAGGCGCCACGAGTGATGGACAAGGCAATTAGCCTCGCTCGTCACTTCAACGCCCTCGCTCCAGCATCGTCGCATGGCTTCGTGGCAGACGACGAGCACGACGACATTATTGAGCGACAATGAAAGTACACCGATGGAGACCACGACCTCCCTAGTGCAGCCATAGGGACTCATTGTGGCCTTGGACGCCCTAGATAACCAGGTCACCTTTGAGCTCCTCACGGAACTCTGTCTAGCAGCCTCAAAACCATGAGCTATAGGTGATAGCTGCTACCATCGAGCTACAAGCCGCAGCACCAGCTTGGACACTATACAATGGCATCATCAGGTACCACAATCGCTACTATATTCCGACAGCTTTCGTTCTCCTACAAGATCTCCTACTGCAGCATGGAGTTCCTACACGGTCTCGCGGTGGGTTTCCACCTCCGACGCGTCTGCTTGACCAAAGATGCTTTCCCCATCAAGTATCTTTGGCGATGGGAACAAGACCGCGACGTCGACCAAAGATGATGGCCTTACGGTGCTCCTCTTCGGCGACAGCGGACATGAGTTCATCAACGTCGACAACGTCGGCATCAACTACATGGGCGCCGGAGTTCCCATGATCGGTCCGATTGTGTGGAAACCACGAGCAACCTCCTCTACAGCCGCCTACTTTGCTACACATCAACGCCTATCTCATCGACTCGACACGCCTTTTGCAGAAACATACACATACAGGTGGAAGTTGGTACTGTCTACTCTATTCAAGATCTCCGGTATCCCTGCACACGCTCTACCTCACAGGTGTCATGAGGGGAACCACCATGGCAGCAGCACGGCACGACAGGCCATATGTGCGAGGACCCTACAACTACTACTCCTTCGTCTACTTCGGGAACCTCCACTTCGACCTCTCATTCGATGATGATGATGCCTTCTATGTCAATGAGACTTACGATAGGATGGGTCATCTCCGATTACGCTATGATGAAGCTACCATCGCACCATCCATCACTACGGCCTATGCATCAACTTGGTCTATTGGTCAACGCGCGGACGCGTTGCCTCGACGAACGGTGGGGAGGTATCACAATACAAATACGGCCCGACCTAAAGGGCACTAGGCGCTTGCGCAAGGAGGGAGGAGGGGGCGCTACCACAGTCACCCTCGCCGCCGTCGCCGTCCACGGTCATAAAATTAGGAAATAAAATAAGTAAGTTTGGGATAGGATTATATCGTTTTCTTGTAAAGGGGATATTCCACTCTATAATGAAATCTCCTATTAGGAAATAAATAAGAGTTTGCTTGTAAAAGGTATTCCGATCTATAAGAAAACCTTTAGAGGTTGCTTGGGTTACAAGTCTCATAGGAGGGCTATATAAGCAAGGGGATGTAATCTCATTATTCAAGCAACAAAAAAAATATTCACCCCAACCCTAGCCTAAGCCGCCGCCGCCCCCCGCAGCCCCAAGCCCCCAGCCCTCTAGCGCCGCCACTGCCGCTGCACTGCATTTGCCCTCGAGCGAGCCACAAGCGTGCGCCGCCGCTGCTCCCCGCATGGCGGCTGTGACACCTAACCTTAAATCATTCACCATTATCTAAAGTAGAGCTAGATCCCTATCATAAATTGAAGCTATAGAACTTGAACTAATCGATCAGTCTATATAAATCTGCCATGAGGTCACTGGAATGTAATTAAAAGTTTTTTTTTTTTTTGAAAAGGAAGCAGGGGAGCACCCTACCTGTATTTTTTATTATTTAGAATAAAAAGGAGAAAAGACATGCATGCAAAGAAGGAAGAACTAAAGGCTACTGGGCTAACAACTAAACTAGCAGCTACTGGACTAAAGACTAGACTAAACACTAAGAAAAGACTAGGGAAACAAAAGAAGGAAACAAAAAAGAAGCAAGCAAGGGGGGGACGAGACTGTACAGGAGGGGGAACAGGTACAAGGCTAAAAAGCCCAAAAACGAAAACAAAAAGGAGGCAGTCACGAAAACTGGTCTAGCCATGTGTTGAGCGTCACGAGCTTTAGAAGCCTTGGATTTGATACATACCAATCCAAGTTCAGCCTTGAAGAGAATCTTCCACTGTCTAAGGTCTCTGGTGCCATTGTCGAAAATTATACTGTTCCTCATCTTCCATATGATCCAACAAGCTGTTATTGATATTTCTCTGAAGATGGCGTGCCCAAAGGATCTTCTCGGCCTCTAAGAGCATATCTAAGCAGTTGAGTGAGAGATCCCAATTGATGTGCAATGAATTCCAGCAGCTCTGACTGAATGGACATCCAAAGAAAAGATGGAGAAGGGTTTCCTCGGCACCAGAATCACACAAAACACAATTATAGGCTTGCAAGGTCCTGTTTTTCCTTCCGAGCAAATTTCTAGTGTTGAGTCTGTCCCTGATGAGTAACTAGAAGAAGAATTTGTGTTTGCCTGCATTACATTTGAGGTCCATAACCATTTGAAGAGAGGAGAGGCAGGAATGGACCCTCTCATTATCTTGTAGGCTTTTTTGGCTGTAAAGGAATTCCCCCAATTATAGCTCCAAATATCATTCAGTTCAGGTTCCATGTCACTCTGAATTAAAATGAGTTGCAGTTCACCTAATTGGCTTGCAGCCTGGCTGGATAGGGGCAGTTGGAATTTTGTCTCAAGATCCTGACTTCTCAGATGCAATAGTGAGGAGTTGCCTCTTCTAGCAAAGGAGAAGAGGTGGGGAAACCTTGTTTGCAGGGGCTCATTTACCCACGTATCAAGCCAAAAACTGATGGTGTCTCCTCTATTTGTTGTACACTTGCTCATGCTTAGGAATTTGTCAGATAATTTGATTACGTCTTTCCACCAAAATAAACCAACTGGTTTTTTGACATGTAGGGCTAGTCTGGTGTTACTATAAAGCTTGTCCTAGGTGAGGCTGACCCAAGGTATGTCCATTGAGTTGTAAAACTTGTCCAAGTAAGCAGAAGGGCATCAGTTTGGGATTTTAGATCAATGATGCCTAACCCCCCCTCTTTTTTTTGTTCTGCAGGCATCTTCCCATGCAACTAAGCAATTACCTCTTCTATTGATTTCACCACCACTCCACAGTCCTCTTCTTCTGTACCCATCTATTTGATCTATGATTTGTGGGGGAAATTTCAGAGTACACATATAAAAGGTGGGTAAGGCACTCATCACTGAGTTAACAAGTATCAGTCTTCCATGGTAGGAGAGGAATTTGCTCATTAGAGAGAGTCTATTTTCAATTCTTGTGAGCATGGGAGAAAAGTCCTGAACAGTGGGCTTGGTTGTACCAAGAGGAAGACCTAGGTAGGTGAAGGGCATGGATCCAACAGAACACCCAAAAGTTTTTGCAAGGTGACTGGTCTTTTCTTCTGTGACATTGATTGGCACAAGAAAGGATTTCTTGAAGTTTACATGCAGTCGGTTGAGTCGAGAGAAGGATCTGAGTAGCCCTTTTTAGTTTGAATAGAGTCGGGGCATCCTTTGGTAAGATTAGAAGGGTGTCATCTGCATATTGCACAATGGGGTAGTCACCACCAAAATTTTCACTTATGGGGTGTTTAAGGACACCAATCTGCCGTGCTTTTGTTGATGATGGACTGAAGAAGATCTGCTGCCAGGACAAAAAGTAGGGGAGAGAGAGGGTCACCCCTGTCTTACTCCTCTTTTACACTTTGGAAAGGTTTGCACGGAATGCCATTGAGAAGGATGGAGGACTCCCCACTTGTTAGAATTTTCCTCGATCCAACTGATCCATCCATGGAGGAGAAACCTTTCGTTTGAGGACCGAAAAATGACTTCATGCTCTATTTTATCAAAGGCTTTCTCAAAGTCTAGTTTTAGAATGACAACTTCTCTTTTTGGAGTGATGGCAAATGTGCGTAAAATTGAAAGGCCCATGCTAAGCGGTCTTGGATAGTTCTTCCTTTGATAAATCCATACCGATTCTTATGGATGTGTCAAGAATCACCGACATTTACTTGATCGACGTAAAAGGACTTTGGTGATGCATTTCAATGAATAATTAAGCAGGAGATAGGCTTGAAGTCATCCACACGTTCAGGGTTGGCAGTTTTTTGGAATTAGTGCCACATGGGAATTATTGATGTATTTCATATCCAAGTCTGAGTTGCAAAATTCTTTGAAGAGTCCGAGAAAATCACCTTTCGAGAATATCCCAGCATGATTTGATAAAAATGCCATTAAATCCATCAGGGCCTGGTGCATGGCTATTGGGCAGGCTTTTGATTGTGGACTTGATTTCTTCTTCACTGAAGTCACTATCAAGATAATCTTGGTCCATTGGGACTGGGTGGAGAAGGGTGCTGAGATCATAGTGCATATGCTTAAATTCACCGATACCCATTCATTCGTTCTTATAGCTTTCCCCAGAGGACATGAGCCTTTTGATCATGATCCATGATCACTGAACTGTCTGGCAGTGTGAGGCTGGTAATCAGATTATTCTTGTATGCAATGGTGGCCATGCTGTGGAAAAAACTAGTATTTTCATCCCCTAGTTTGACCCATCTAACAGTGTGCCTCTGTTTCCAATAGATTCTTCTTGCTTCAGTTAGTGAAGCTAGGTGACTTTTGACTAGTTTTCTTAGGTTTCTTTCAAGGATAGAGAGTGGTCTTTGATCTTCTAGACCATCAAGCAGTAACATGACCCAATTACTGTTATGAATGAGTTTACCCAATTTGGATAGACTTTTACTCCACATTTTGAGGCCAGCTCTAACTTATCTGAATTTTGATGAAATATTTCTTGCTACATTGCCATATACTGGGGAGTTGTGCTAATGATTCTCCACTGTTTCCTTAAACCCTGGTTGCTGCAACCAAAAATTTTCAAATCTAAAAATGTTAGATTTGGGTATCAAACTGTCATGAATAACAAAAGGCACATGGTCTGAAATAGGTCTAGATAGGGGTTGAACTGCTGTGCCAGGATGAGTGAGGTTCCAATCTGCATTGGTGAAAGCCCAATCAAGTTTGACTAGCAGGGGATCAGACTGCATGTTGCTCCAGGTATATTTCCTGCCATTGAAAGGGAGTTCAGCTAAATCCATGTCAAGAATACAATCATTAAAAAGCTGCATTTCAGATAGGTCCCCTCCGGGTTTGTTTCTATTATCTGCAGTTCTATATAGATTGAAATCACCAGCCAGCAACTATCAAAAGTGCTAGTGTCAAGATTAATTAGCCAACTGATAAAAGCATGTTTTTCAGGACCAGCTGAAGGGCCATAAATATTTGTCAAGTGAAAATCTTTGTTATCAAGCTTACAATGGAACTTGACTGTCAGAGCATAGGAATTTTGCTGCACACAGAGGCCATCAAGCATGCTACCATTCCAAATTGTGAGGAGGCCCCCAGAGGCACCAACTGAGGGATAAAAGCAGAATCTATCAAGTGACCTGTGACAAAACTTTTTTGATATAAAACTGATCAAAGCATTCTCTTTTTTTGTTTCCTGTAGACACACTACATGACAGGCACTCTCATTGATTTTGGCTTTCAGAGCATCCCACTTAGCTTGGGAATTAATCCTCTTATATTCCATACCGGAATCTTCAATGCTCTTCTGTTGTTATCCATTTGGAAACCATGGGGATGGGGTCACAGGGTGTTATCACATAAGTGATAATCACAGGCAAACTTTTCATGAAAGAAAGGCATTTAGACACAGCAAGATAAAAGAAGCCCCTCGGGCCTGAGATTAACTGATAAAAAAAGTAGCAGGATTCCACAGATAGCTTGCTCACTAGGGAGCCACCAGAGTGCTTAACAACTTTTACAATTATTACTTGCCACGCAGGCCGGCAAGTACTAGACCAGAAGCAAAAGATAAATTGCACCCTTGGTGCAACAGGGTCTTCCATGGGTCTATTCTTCATTGTTCACATCTTCTTCAAGCAGAGCAGCAGAAGCCACACTAGGGTGGATCTGGAGGAACCCTTCAGCAATCCCATGTGCTACATCCTTGGACAGGTGAGGGGCAGGCTGGGTACCAGGAGCTGAGATTATGGCCAGAGGTTGGGGTTCCTCGAGCTGGGTCTTCTCTTCGGCAGCAGCTTTCTTGGCACTCTTGGCATCCTTGAAGCTAGCTTTCTTGACACTAAGCCTCTTGCTGCGCCTGAGATAGCTATCATCCAGTTGTTCCTTTAGCTTGACATGCCTTCTCTTCTTTGGTGTGAAGTTGGAGCCAGAGATCTCCACAACATCATCCTCTTCCTCCCTCTTCATCCATGATCATCTTCATTGCTTCTTTTCCCATGTCAGGATCCTGGGGTGGCAGTAAGAATGCAATGTAGGTGATAAGGGCTTTATCAGCAAAATAGACAGGAATTCTAGTTTCTTGATCAATGTCTACTAAAGAGAGACCATGATAGCAGATATAATAGATACTTTTATTGATAAAGCTTAATACCTGAAGCAGTGCTCTTGGCTAAAGGGGGGAGGTTGTCTGATCCACCAGCACTGGGCCTCTAACCACAATAGACTTGACATTTGGGCCTGCATGGACAGAAGGGCCCAAGAGTGCTGTGGTATTCTCCTGTGGCACAATAAACCTTACAGTGGGAGCAAGCACTGGTCCAGCCAACTGCAAATCAATCCTGGGCCTCACCTCAGTGTCAGTTCCAGCAGGGACTATTATGTCATTCAGATCAAAGACCATTGCATCAGTAGCTGGTTGTTCCAGGTCCATGGGTGCAGGATTGGTGTTCTGTTCACCATCAACTGCCATGTTGTTGCCTTCATCTTCCTGGTTGGGTGCTGGCACCACATTGGAGCCAACAGGAGTGCTGCTGATGCTGCAGGGTGGACAGGTCCAATCCAGCGAGGAGCAGGAGCAGGTAGTGGATGATAGGGACCCAGTAGAGCAATGCCTTCCTCTTCTGGTGCAGTAGAGATCTCCTGTTTCTTCAGAACAAA
The DNA here is from genome assembly GCA_015847255.1 of Hyparrhenia diplandra. NCBI lineage: Eukaryota > Viridiplantae > Streptophyta > Magnoliopsida > Poales > Poaceae > Hyparrhenia > Hyparrhenia diplandra. Next base: position 276,692 of record JADLZK010012344.1, read on the forward strand.
AACAGCAGAGGTCCAGGATTTCCCTTTTGGGGGGGGTGCCAGCATTAACTTTGAATCAGGAATCAGAGCTTCATTATTCAAATAGACCTTGACCACTACTCTTGCTAGGTTTTCAACATCAAACCAGTCTACCATTATACCAAAGCTGGACACTGCCTTTGCTACATTTGCTGTGGTTTTTAGGTCTTCATTGAAGTTGAATAACATGACATAAGCTTCCCTATCCAGATCAAAAGTCCTAGCACTATCCCCTTCATCATGTTTTAGAACAGACATCCTGTAATCCCCAAATGCAAAGACAGGGCCTAGAAACTTCTCTCTGACAAGGGCAGAAGTGAAACGGACATAGGCTTCTCCAATCGCACAAGGGTGTACCTCAGTGAGATGAGTCTCATGGACCTCAGAGAAGAAGCAGTGCAGTTCTGTAGCAAGAGCCTTGAAGTCCTTCTTGTCCACCGGTGGCTCGAGCTTGATGATGGCCAAATCTTCATTGAAGGTGGTGTAGCAGCCGGTGAGGAAGACTTCATGTCGAAGAGGCGGCCGGAGGGAGGGCTCCACTAGCACGAAGCCCTTGGGGACGAAAGGGCGAGGATCGATCGCGTAGTTGGCCATTGGAGGTGGCAGCGAGTTCTCCGATGGGGGGTTTTCTCCGGTGGCGTGTTTGGGTGGGGGTGTCAGCGAAGAGGAAGAGATGCACTGCTTAGGTGAGGAATTTATATCTCTACCCCCGACCCTTCAGCTTCTGCAATTTTGGCAATCCAAATTAACCTTGATTGGCGCCTCTTTCCATGACAATTAGCCTGATTGTGACCATATAATCCACATTTGCGGCAGGTGACAAGATTTGGGCAGGCTTTCCAAAGCGTGCCCGTGTCTGTTGCACCGAGTGCAGAGTGCAGGGAGGGCCGGCCCAGAAGAACTTTCTGCAGAAGTGGGCTTGGGCTTAAATCCAGCCTTGGGACGCCAAACTTTTACTGGTTTTTCTTTGGATTGCAGAGGCCCAGTCTCAGAGGCTTTATTGGGCTTAACAGAAAAACCAGTTTTTGAATTCAAAATTGGACTGGTAATGGCTGATTTCTCCTTAGATGGCGCCTTTCCAAAGTTGGAGTTTTTGGGAGCTTGATCCATAAGGGGATTGTTCTTGCTTGGAATAATCTCAAGATAATTCAAATGATAATTTCGGGGGAAGGAAAGCCTTGTGAAAACTGATTTGGATTTGAGGGGTTTGGGGTCGGATCGAAGCGACATCTGCATAGGATTTTTTTATGTCCGACGAGATGCCATTTTGCCTCCTGTTCCATGTTCCAGAGCGAAAATTCTCTTAACCAATTTGGCCCACCATTGCCCCAAAGTGCAAAGTACAACGAAAAGGATTTGCAAGATATAGATTTAAGATTGTAGATATAAAATCCGGCATCTTTGGTGGCAACAGAGAAACTAAAAACATCCAATCCGATAAATGGAGAACATTGAAGTTCTCTGCCTTTCCCCAAGGCAGGATTGGAGGATTAGGCCCACTGAATCTTCATTCAAGCGAATTGCTGATCGGCCAAAACTTGCAACCAAGAAGAAGCAAGGGGATCTGGGCGAGAATGGACAAACCAGAGACTTGAAGCGATTGTGGATGAACTTTTTGGACCTCTGCGCCAGGGGAGAAGTCTAGATCCGAGAGCCCACCCATGTCGAGACTTGACATCTCCTAGAGGGCCATGGCCGACGAGAGCAGGGGGGGGGCGGTGAGGTGGGCGGGGGTTGCGGTGAGGGTCGCCCGGCGGGGAGGTGGTGGAGGAGGCTCTCATGTTTTCATCAATTCCAAATGCTCGTCTCCTTACCTTTGAAACATTGATGTTCTACAATCCAATATAGATTTTCTATGTAATTAAAAAGTTAGAGCTTGGCTTAAATAATGTGCTCAATGTATAGATAGTGCGGGAACATTTAGTACTGGTTGGTGACAAGAATTGATAGTGAAGGCCTCAATGTCATTGCTGGTTGGTGACAGACATGAATACCACAACACTGTAGGTTAATTGCTTGCTAGATCTGGTAGTCATATTAACGCCTCACTACTACTTCTAGTCATTGGGTCCGAGATTTGCTCCATGGATGTACACACTAAGGTTCGAGCCACTAGCTGACCAATAACATTAACTGGCAACACTCCTGTTTCTTGCTAACTCCACGATTGATTTGGCCTTAGAGGAAATGAACAGGGAGTGATGGTATCATCACTTCTGATTCATGGCTAATTGGTAATGATATGGCAAGACTAAATGCCTATTCTGTAGTAGGGTAAGCTTGGTGAAGAATGCACACAACCAATATTTCTCTAGCCAATTAGCAAATTTTTTAAAACACTGAACATTTATTTGTGATAGAAAAATCTTACATTTTCAATCTCATGATGCCCCCTCTGTCCTGTCAATATTTCCATAATTATGTAACCAAGGCTGTATATGTCTGACTTGAATGTGATTTCTCCACTACTGATGAATTCTGGTGCCATATATCCCCTATACATGGAAAATTTTCTAAGCGCAATTAAATCAAGTGGAAAAATAAAAGCAACAATGTGAAACCAATATATATGTATCTGGTCCTGAAACATTTTTGATTAAATATGCTTAGCTATCTTACAGTGTTCCAACCACTCTTGCTGTTATGGTGCGGGTTTGTTCTTCATCAAAGCATCTTGATAGGCCAAAATCAGCAATTTTAGGCACCATGTTACAATCCAACAATATATTTGCAGGTTTCAGATCTAGATGAACAATATGCTGCCTGTGAAGATAATGCAAACCCTAAATTCCCTAATTATTTGATAGCGCGTCGTCCACTCAAGTCCTCGGGCTGCATCTGCAAGGCGGAGAGATTTATTTTTTATTGTGGAAAAGGAGAGGGGTTAATCAGAATAGTTGAACTCCATACTGTCTCATGCATCCATAAAATTCAAATTGTGAGCTTAGAATTAGTATACAAGATGATATACAGTTTAATTTTGTGGACATGGACCCAGCAAGTGAAGAGGCATTTGACATACGGAGTTTTCTCCTCTCTTTTTTTTTCAAACTTTCCATAGAAATGAAATATGAACAAACATACCACTGATATGCTTATCAAGAGCCCCAGTTGGTAGAAACTCAAAGCAGAGTAACCTTTGTCGCACGTCTGCCATGATCATCTTCCTACCGTACTTCTCGAGTTTTCCTTGTGTGTCAGCACAATATCCCAGGAATCGTACTATGTTTTTGTGCTTCACCTTTATCAGACTACTGACCTCTTGGTTGAAGTTCTTCTCGTCCATATCAAGTTCTTGATACAGCCTTTTCACTGCAACTGACCCATTGGGAAGTAGTCCCTGAAGTCAGATCGCCGTATCTAATTTGTCAGCATGAACATACATGGCCTTTTGGTTTTAATTTCGACAAAAAAGAGTACGCGTCTATACCTCGTAAACAACAGCAAACCCACCCCTGCCAATTTCCTGAGCATCAGAGAAATTATTCGTGATGGATTTCAGAAGTGATAGTGGCAGCTCCGTCGGCTCTGCACTTGTATCAAGTAGCATACACTCTAACAGATCGCGGCGCACTAGCTTCAGAATCCATTCGTTGTCACATATACAACTGTACAGATCGAACAACACCAATAATCAATCTTCATGTCGACAAGTGTTATGCGTAGCTGCGTAATAAGGGAAGACAAATTACACGGCCACGACAATGAAGATGGAGCTAGCTCCTCACACCCATATTGTATCTACATGCAGGAGCCAATGACTTTTTAGCGAAGCCCTACGCCCGCTAAGCAATTTAGTGGTTTGTATACAGCACAAAAAGTCAAAAAAACACATGGATATTATTAGGTTTTTTTTATCATATGCATGATTATCTATTTGGCACCGAGATAAATTAGACTCCGTTCTATGGCACTGAAAAGTTTAGTTGTCTCCGAAGTTGAAATTTCCTTCCCGAAATAGCACTGTCGTCCATTTGGTCTAGTAACGGTGTCAAGTGGCTACCAAAATAACATGTATGCCCTTGTTTATAGCAGAAATATGTGGTGCTAAATAGGAAAAGAATAAATGGACAGGTTGTCAAATAAGTAAATTATAAATATTACAAATATACTCTGGCCATTCCAAAGTCTAAGTCACTCCAAGAATGAGAGTCAAAGTTTGATCAAAATAAGCCCGTATCTACCAAAATTACTTCATCGATCCAAACATCACTAAACGATTAAACTTTAGTCCTAGAACTAGTGAACTAATGACTAGTGCCAGGCGATCAATCGTGTCCTAAGATTTGACAAAAATTTGGACATATGGATATGCAAGTATGGATGGAGATCGAGAGTGAGAAAGACACAGCAGAATTCTGACAAAATCAATCGGCGACTAACCTAAAAATAACATGGTGCAGAGAGGCACCGCCGACCGACAAGCAAGCAGGTCGCGAAGCTGCTGCCTTTCAGAGAACAACTTCGCCTCCCGGCCAGTCCTGAGTCCTTATATGCAATTGTAGTTGAAGGAGCTGGAATGCTGAAAACTATGGATTGGTATTTTAATCTTGATGATTGGTTCGATTGACGATGATAACCCGAAGAAAACAGAGAATGAAGCGCTGCAGTGGTTGAAGAGTCAATCAAACTAACGGGGAGAATAATCGGCCGCCTGGAACTTCATTGATTGGCCCGATGATTTTATATGTAGTTGTGTTATGTCTAATGCTAAATCAATGGCTTCACATGACAGTGCAGTCGTTTACTGTGTCCTTGTTGACTAGCTCTAAATTAAATGAGCAGGTTTATTTTGATTGCTGGTTTCTACCATATTATTCAAACGATGACGTCATACTATTTTTTCAACGTTTCTCAACGCACAGGTACGTACTCGCCTAGTCTAAGACAAATAAATAATCTCAAACTTCAAGGACCCTATTGAGTCTTTTTGCTGGAAAATTATAAGGTGAGTCTCAATGGCGGTTTCACCCGGTGTTTTATGCACAATAAATGAGATGTCACATCAGCTGAAATTCACTTTGTGAAATTTCCGTGTGTTAGAAACAGTGTGAAATTCTCATTGAGACAGTAAAGAGTGTTTCACCATAGAATTATGCATTGAAACTATGCAATGAGAGAGGCCGTGAGACCCGTGAACTTATGAAATTATGGAATGAAACTGTGCATTGAAGGAGACATCTATTTTATGTCAAAGTATCACACCTTTAAAACCGGGAGGTGAAACTCTTCACTGAGAGACTGACCTAAGCACAAAATTGTTTACTCTCGGATGAAGCACACTATACTAGAGAAAGTGCTGATCTAGTGAGGAAAACCTGCAGACTAAATTATAGCTGATGATGCCCACACCAAATCACTGGTTTTAATTTTTGTTTGGGCGCCGATGCATGCAGCAAATAGTTGACTTTTGGCCTGGTCCTCGAACTATGCTAGCAAATGAAAATAATCTATGCACGCTATCCTTCACACATGATGTGATGGCGTTTATGTTTCTTGTGGTTAGAAACCAGCTAATATTTGGTTGATTTTGAGACATGGCAGGCTCTTTCTGTTGGTTCTCTAGAAACTCACCGAGTTCGTTGACAGCTGCCTGTGTTACATCTTCCCTTGTCCACTAAAAAGAAAGGTAGCTATTCGATTCCACTTTATGCAATGCAAGTGCAATAATGTCGCCACTTATTATTTCTTGTCATTCACTTGGATGCAGCGGTAACTTATGTTCCCAAACTGTTGTAAGTGTAGGATTAGGTACCACGCATTGGACTGAGATTGAGTGACCTCCATCTTGGCCGTTCAAATCAGATCCAAAGGTTGTGCTTTTCTCTCAGCTCATGGGGCCATCTGTCAGCCACTTGTTGGCTTTTATCATGCTGATTTTTCTTCCCTTCGTCTCCATCGGCTCTCTCCAAGCGCTGGCTGGAGCGGAGCGTGAACGGAGCAGTAAGGAGCGCGCAGCTGTCCACTCTATTCATGCGCGTGGCGGCTCTCTCCAGTGATGTGCGGCGCTCGATGGACAAGGACGGCGCCGTGGCGAGCACGCTTTCGGCGTGCACGCGTGCACAGCATAGCACACGGGCCTCAGGATGCGGTTTTTCTTTTGCCTTTTACTGCAAAAGGACGGTAAAAGTTTAATCGCGATTTTTATTAGACGAATATAAAGAAAAAAAAAGTAAGTGTCCGTCGTTTTTTTTGAATGGAAACTGGGTCTAAAAAAACATACAATTAGAAGAGTGTTGCACTCCACCTACCACTTGGTAAAACAACTCACACCACTAAAACAACTCCACTAACAACAACTCAGATGGAAAGAAAATAAACATGAAGCCCCACTCGGTTGGATTAGGTCATCAACTACTGCCGGTCGGATTGGGACATCGACGCGAGCCACCAACAACTCAACTATCAACAAAACAGGAGGAAGAAAAAGCCCCAACTTGAACTAAAACAACTGAAATGGACAGAAGGAAAAAACACGACGAAGAGCTGGGCGACGCAAATTGCCGAGACAGGAAGGAGCACTTAAGGAACTGGAAAGCTTAGCCAAGCCTCCAAGGAGGGAATGACGCAAAATGCGCCACCAAGGTAGCCCGCAAAGGGAAGGTCTTGACCCGCAACATCCAGGACGACAGAAGTAGAGATAGGAATGGGCGCCTCCAAGAAGGGAACGAAGTCCACAGGCGTCGCCGTCCAATCTTTTCGCCCGATCTCAAGACCTCCAACACCATCGCTGCAAGAGACTGAACCTACAAGGGTGGGTAGGATGCAAGAAGTATCAGCAGCAGCCCGCCAAGCCACCATCCCAAGAGACGACGGCCAAGAAAAACGCCGGGAAAAGCCCGCTGAAGAGATCGCCCCGCAGCCAAAACCGGTAGAGCCAGCCAACGACAAGAAAATCCGGCCAGCCCCGCCACGGAAGCCACAACCTGAGGAAGAGGAAAGGCAGACGATGCGGAGAAAAGGGCCGGGATCAGAAGAAGCCCCGGATCACCCAGCCCACCATCGTCCCAACCCCTGTCAAGCCGGCCCTGCAACCACCACACCGCGCACAGCCTCAGGAAACCTCTGCCAAACCCTCGCCGCCCACACCGCCATGTCGCATAGCCTCCGACATTGCCAAGTCACCCAAAGCGCCATGCCGCACGCCCGCCGCCGGCCGGTAGAACCGAGAGAGCCTCGATGTGGCTCGCTCGACAGCGCCCGCCTCCACCGCCATGGCGCGGCGGACACGAAACACCGAAACGGGACTACGCCATCCGCACCACCATGGCGCCGACGCCATACAGCCTAAGCGCCGCCGTCAACATCACCACGACATCAGACCGCAGCTGGGCTGCACCACCGTGCCACCAATCCACACCAATGCGGTCCAGCCATCACCAACCGGTGCCCGGCCGAACCGAAGCCGATGTCGCAAGCTGCGCCTTTGTAAGAAGGACAAAACGGCCTCCTGACGCCGGAACCGTCACCCAACCTCCCAAGCCACCCTGGAGAGCAGCTTGCCGCGGGCGAGCACAAAGCACGGATCCAACTCGGGGGCACGGATCCGGCCAAAACCACACCGGATCCAGCGGATCCCAGCCACGGGAACTCGATCCGGTGGCGCGGCGCCGGAGCCGCCCGCCACCGCCCGGCGGGCCCATCGAAGACAAGCAAGGACGCTGTCCTCCGCGACATCCACGCGCCTGCTGCGGCCCACGCTCGCACTATCGCCGCAGCGCCGCAGCCACCGCGCCTCCTAGCTCCTCGCGGCGCCACCATGCGCCGCAACCGCCACCATGGCAGCGGCGCCGCCCGCCGCACGGAGGAGCTCGCACCAGGCCCATAGATTAGCAGGTGCAAGGTGGGGCAACTGTTCGGGGCCTCCAAATTTACTGATAAATACTAATTAATAATATTTGATCTTTCAAATAGAAAAATAAAATGCAGCATATAAAAAGGGCTCGTAATGTGATTCTTTGTTTGTTAATTGGGTCAACTCACCTACGTAAGGCCCCATGGCCATCTTCCTTTGTCTATTCATTTTTCTTCTCGCCATTTTGCTTTCTCGTGCCACATATACTGTTGTGCTAACTGCTAGGGTGCTAATTACTTGAGTACTAGTTTTTACTCTTTTAGCATTAAGATTTGATCTGTACTTAGTAGTGTAAGACCCATATAAATTTGAAGCTTTATAATTACTAGCAAAACATGCCCATGCGTTGCACCAGGAGATAAAAAATAAAGAGTAAAGTCTTGTTGGCGGTCCTTTAACTTGTGCAGCTATGTCAAGCCGGTCCTTGAAGTCATAAAACGGGTGTTTAAGTGCCTTATCTCTGTTTGGGTGTCAATATATCTAGTCCAATCGGGCGCGGACGCGCGTGCAAGTTATGCACTAACCCCCCTGCGGGCTGTTTAGCCATTTGGACAGGCCCTTGGTGACGCAGTCCTCCAAGCCATGACTATTCTCGTCCGCGACTGTTCGTAGCCTCGGCGGAGGAGGCGATACGGCTGCGACGACAGGGGTGATCGGCGGCGTGTTGGTGGTCGGAGGCCAGAGAAGCGTCGCGCGGGTCAAAGCCAACCACGCTGGAGGTGTCTGCATTGGCTTGTTCGAAGGATGCCGCCGCGATTGCGAGGGAAAGCGGAAGCGCCGCCGCCATATGGTGAGTTTGTCCTTGCAACCAACGTATTGGGTTATGGATATCCATCCGTGTTTTCATGATTTTTTGGACGAAAGACTCAATTTTGCTTGGTGGATTGTCAGTTTGGTGTGATTTGTTAGGGTTTTCCATCGATTTTTGTAGTCTGATGATTTTTGGTACTAATGTAGGTCCCACAGATACTGATTCATTCATGATTGAGTTACATCATGGAGGTTTCTTTGTTGGGTTTGGTAATCTGCGATCGTATGTTGATGAGAAAGTTCATTGGTTTGACTGGATCGATTCAGATAAATGGTCCGTAGTCTGGTTTAAGGATTTCTTACAGGAACTTGGTTATTAGTGTGCTAAACATCAAGTACTATTGGTTGCTACCGGGGTTAGATTTTCCAGAAGGGCTCAGGTTGATTGAATCAGATAGCGATACTATTGCAATGGTCAGTGTAGTGCACAAGGTCAAAAATTTGGTGGTCTATCCTAATGAATCAGACAGTATGAACAATATTGACTGGGATGACATTGTTGCCAATCCTGTTAATGAGGTACCAAAGGATGTGTATGTTGACAACATCCCAAGAGAGAAGTTACCTGTGTTCTATACTGATTTGAAAAAAGGCAGAGTGGACCAAGCTGAATCAAGCAAAGGATCTGATGATGTTGGTGGGTATGAACAAGATTTTATTGACAGTGACTATGAAGTGAGCAATGGGGATGAAGATCTTTTCGAGGATGCTGTTGATATGACTATGCCACAGGCTAAAGGGAAGAATAAGAAGGCCAAGGGCAGCCAGTTGAAGGCTATTGAGATTAGAGTACCGACCGATGTTGTTGATGATGTAGACACAGAAGATGATGGCTTGGATCTTCCTGAGTCCGATGGTGAAGGAGATGAGAGAATGTGATTCAATTCTTGGAATCAAGAGGACATGAACAACCCAGCTTTCTTTGTTGGCCTTGTCTTTCCTTCAGTTGAGTCTGTCAGACAAGCAATTACAGAGTACTCGGTTAGGAACAGAGTGGAAATCAAGCTTCCTAGGAATGATTAGAAAAGAATAAGGGCTCATTGTGCAGATGGGTTCCCCTAGAATTTGTATACATCTTGGGATAGCAGAGTGAATTCTTTTGTGGTGAAGACATATTATGGAATACATAACTGCCAGAAAGAGTGGGTTTTGAGGAGATGCACCTCTAGATGGCTGGCAGACAAGTATATAGACTCTTTCAGAGCCAATGAGAAGATGAGCATTACCAGTTTTGGTAGAGTCATTCAAAAGGACTGGAATTTGACACCTTCAAGGAGCAAAGTAGCTAGAGCAAGAAGACTGATCATGAAAGTCATCCATGGTGACGAGATCAAGCAGTATGACTATCTCTAGGATTATGCACAAGAGATCAGGAGGAGCAACCTTGGGAGCTCACTGTATCTGAACTTAGCTGGGAATCTATTCAGTACTTGCTTCATGGCTTTGGATGCTTGTAAAAGGGGGTTTTTGGCTGGGTGCAGACCCCTCATCTGTCTTGACGGTTGTCATATCAAGACAAAATTTGGAGGCCAATTGTTGACAGCTATGGGAATGGACCCAAATGATTGCATTTTTCCGATAGCAATGGCTGTGGTCGAAGTGGAGTCATTTGTTTCCTGGGAGTGGTTCTTGGAGACATTGAAATCTGAACTTGGCATAGATAACACATACCCTTGGACCATAATGACTGATAAGCAGAAGGTAACCCATTTACTATTGCAACTATCTCTTGTCTTTCTTTACTGTATTCAAATGGTTAGACTAACTGATGCTAATCCTCTGTAGGGACTTATACCAGCTATCAAAAAGGTGTTCCCTGACTCAGAGCATCAGTTCTGTGTGAGACATTTATACTCTAATTTTCAAGAAAAGTTCAAAGGTGAAATTCTGAAGAACCAACTATGGGCTTGTGCAAGGTCCTCTTCTATTCAATAGTTCAATAGAAACATGGAAAGGATGAAAGCATTGAATGCAAATGGTCACAAATGGTTGGAAAAGATGGACCCCAAGACATGGGTAAGAGCTTATTTCTCAGAGTTCCCTAAGTGTGACATACTACTTAACAATAATTGTGAGGTATTCAACAAATATATCTTAGAAGCAAGAGAGCTACCTATACTCAGCATGTTTGAGAGGATTAAAACACAGCTCATGACAAGACATTACAACAAGCAAAAGGAAGCAGAAGGGTTTGTAGGAAACATTTGTCCTAAGATTAGATCCAAAGTTACTAGAAATGCTGAATTTGCAAACTTATGCTTTCCTTTGCCTTCTGGTCATGGAGTGTTTCAAGTACAGATTAGAGAGTACAGTAACATTGTTGACATATATGCTAAGACCTGTGAGTGCAGAAAGTGGCAGCTTACTGGAATCCCTTGTTGCCATGCAATTGCTTGTCTCAGGCATGAAAGGATCCAACCAGAGACTGTGCTCCCGGACTGCTACTCTGTTGAAAACATTTAACAAAGCTTATGGATTCAGTATATGGCCGTGTAGGGACAAAAGGGAGTGGGAACGTGTGAATGGTCCAATGGTTTCACCTCCAAAGTATGAAAAGAAGGTAGGTAGGCCACCTAAGTCTAGAAAGAAACAGCCACATGAGGTACAAGGAAAAAGTGGAACAAAATTCTCCAAGCATGGGGTCACAATACATTGTTCTCATTGCTCAGAAGCTAACCACAATAGTGGAGGTTGCAAACTCAAGAAGTTGGGTATCACTTCTGTAGAGGCTAAAAAGCTTGTTGCAAATAAAAAAGCACAGAGGCGGTACTCTCTCTCTCTCTCTCTCTCTTTGAGGGGGCAAATAGAGCAGAAATATGGGTGGATGCCAGCACCGTGCTCTTGTAGCTGAGTTCCTACCACCTCCTTCGATCTCCTTCATCCGATTCCAGTTTCTCCCCGATTTACCATATCTGATAGCTGTTTCCTTGATCTATCCATCCATCCAATTGTTTTTTCCTGAGTCGTTTTTCTTCCTCCAATCTCTCCTTCGTTTTCTCCAGCTTTTCCGGCTTGAGTGCGCCTTTGTGCTTGTTTTACTGTAGCTTCAGCCATCCTCCTCCAATCGCAACCCAATTTTTTCTTCCTTGCTACCGATTGATCCCTCCTCACCTAATCTATCGATCCATCCAGTTTTTTAGTGTAATTTCTTTCCCTTTCAAACTTCTCTTTGGTCAAAGTTCCCAAACCTTCGCCGGCCTCTGTTCGTCCGCCTCCGTCATTTGCGTCGTCGTTGCTGACGGGCGAGTAGCCAGGCGTCTTGCCGCACGGAAGCAGCGACGATCGGCAACCAATTGCTGGTAGCGGGGGTTCAGGCAGTAGCTGACTACCGGTTTCCTTGCTTCAAGCCGTGTTCCCGTATTCTTTTGTCGCCGCTGTTCTCACCACCACCAACACCTTTGCAATTTGCTGTTGTGGCTCCGTCGCCGGCGCTCTTTTTCGCCTCACGTTTGCCCTGTCCCGGCTCCGCCCGCCACCACCCCATCACGCCAGCCTGCCTGCCACCTTTCCAGACTGCCAGTCCGTCCACCACTGTTCCGCACTGCCAAGTCGCCCACCACCACTCTGCTGCTTCCAATTATGTGGTAAGAAACGAATCAGCTCGGGCGATTAAGGGGATCCCTTTAGCGGATCTGCCCGCCCTTGGCTGCAGTTTCTTGCCAGAATTTGAAGCAAAAAGGAAAGCAATTTCATCATCAATACAAGAAGAGGAATTACAAGATGTCCAGTTTATTGGTGAGAGCAATGTGGTTGAAGTAACAACAGTTTTCTCATCGGGTTCATATAGCTTGCAAGTCAATGAAGATTCTTTGTTTGAATTGCCGGTTGTGGCCAGCCAGTGGCGGTTCATGCGCTTACGTTTGCTAGTGGAGCAACATCACCCGGAGGTAATATTTCTTTCGAAAACAAAAGTGGATGCACAAAAGTCTGAGAATTTGAGATTCAGGTTGGGTTTTGAAAATGCCATTGGTGTGAGTTCTGATGGTTTAAGTGGAGGTCTAGTATTGATGTGGAGGAAAGGTACAATAATAAGGCGTAAATCTTTAAACCCTTCTCATATAGATATTTGCATAGGCAATGAGGACACTGGAGTGCAGGAATGGAGATTTACTGGATTTTATGGAGGGAATGGTTTCTCGGTCCGAGTAAATGGTTGTCTCGGGTATAATGGTTATCGAAGGTTATAGGAATACGTCCTTTTTTCATGCTAGATGTCGGGACCGGGCTAGACAAAACAAAATTGTCTTTTTAAGAAAAGAGGATGGAACAGTCTGCCATTAGTAAAAGGACCTAGAAAATGTGGCTACTGAGTATTATATTAGCCTGTTTTCTGCACAGGATTTTTAGACCCAAATGAAGTGGTTCAGTTTGTAAATTTAAAGTGACAGACGATATGAATCAGAGACTCTGTAGACCTTTTAATGCAAATGAGGTAGAAAATGCTTTATTCATGATGAAGCCAAATAAATCTCCAGGACCTGATGGCTTTACTGCAGGCTTCTATCAAAAACATGGGTCCTTATTGAAGAATGACATTTGCCAGGCAGTTCTAAATTTTTTGGGAGGAGGTGATCTTCCAACAGAGGTAAATAAAACAATCTTGGTGTTAATTCTAAAAGTTAAGCAACCTCAAGACCTGACATAGTTTAGACCTATTTCGCTATGTAATGTCCTTTATAAAATATGCTCAAAAGTTCTAGCGAATAGGTTGAGAGAGATTTTGAATGACATCATATCGAAGAACAAAGTGCTTTTGTTCCTAGAAGATTGATTACTGATAATGTCTTGATGGCCAATGAATGTATTCACTATTTGAAGAGGAAGAAAGGTAAGACAAGTCTATGTGCAATAAAGCTAGACATGATAAAGGCCTATGACAGAGTCGAATGGGATTATCTAAGAAGCATTATGATGAAATTGGGTTTTGCAACCTCTTGGGTCTCAATTATTATGAAATGTGTTGAAACAGTAAGTTTTCGGTCCGAGTAAATGGTTGTCTATCTCAATTTTTCACACCCTCCGAGAGGTATTAGACAAGGAGATCCTATATCTCCCTATCTTTTTCTCCTATGTGCGAGAGGGTTTGTCATGTTTATTAAGGTTTTCGGGACCCCAGTTTTTATCGAGAGGCATAAGGGTTGGAATACACACGCCTTGGATCTCACACCTCTTTTTGCGAGATGATTGCATTATATTTACTCAGGCTTCAAATAGGGGTGCGAGAGAGATTGAATAACATTCGAAGCCTACAAAGGGGGTTCGGGACGGTGCATTAACGGGTAGAAGTGCGCAATTTTTTTCAAAGAAGAATTGTTCGAGGACGACACTAAAAGAGAAGTCATACAAGTTTTAAATATTCAAAGAGAAACACTTGAGGAAAAATATTTGGGCCTTCCTACAGCGGTAGGACATTCTACAACTAAGGCTTTTGAGAAACTCCTACAAGCATTTATAAACTAGTAAATGGTTGGAGCGAGAGGAATTTAAGTTAAATTTGGAAGAGAAGTTCTAATCAAGGTCGTGGCACAAGCAATCCCCACATATTCTATGAGCTGTTTTGAATTGTCCAAGACTACATGCAAGAAAATTACATCAGCAAAGTGGCAAGGTATTGGTAGGGAGGGATGGTGATAAAAGGAAGATGCAATGGAGGAAGTGGTCGAAATAGCTCACATGAAAAAAAAAAGAGGAGGTATGGGCTTTAGAGATTTGCACCTTTTTAACTTTGTCAATGTTAGGAAAACAAGGTTGGAGATTGTTAACAAGACCTGATTCTCTTTGTGCTCGCATCCGAGAGGCAAATATTATCACAATTCATCCTTTTGTGCTGTCAAAAGGAAGAGTAATAGTTCTCATACATGGCGAGCTATTTTGAAAGGTCGACAACTATTAGAGAAGGGTTTAATCAAATTGATTGGCGATGGTTCTTCCACGAAGGTATGGGTGACCAATGGATCCCGGGTATCCAGGTTTTAAACCTTTATATAAGAAACCCGATACTACAATTGAGAGGGTCAATGAATTACTCACCTCTAATGGATCTTTCTGGAATGAAGAAAATTTGAAAGAAAACTTTTTAGAAGGCGATGCCAAGGAAATCCAAAAAGATTCCACTTGGGAAATTAATGGATGATATGTGGGCGTGGAGTGGAGAGAAAAGTGGATTATATCTTTGTCAAATCTGCATATAGATTAATCTCTTTCTCAAATCGAATATTGCACCAAAACAAAACAAGGTGTGCAAGTTAAATTCGCAAGTGAGGACAACTAATATTGGAAAAGACTTTGGAAACTAAAAATTCCCCTAAAGTGAAAGTGTTTTGGTGGCGGGTGATGCATAATTTTGTGCCCGTTAAAGCAAATTTGATGCAAAGACATATGGAAAAACAAGGTACATGTCCAGACTGTGGTTCTCAAAATGAAACTGTTTATCATGCTTTAGTTGAGTGCACTTTTGCAACCATGTTAAGTACTCTTTCTATAAACTTTTTAATATTAAACTATCTAGAATGCATCCATCAACATGGTCCTTTGATTTATTAGATAAATCTTTTTGTCCCGATGCAAATTGTGGACCCATTTTATGTGGAATGTGGGCAATTTGGACAAGTACAAAATAAAAGGCGCCATGGAGAGGCAAATATGAATCATGTACAAGCTTGCGGATGGGCGTGGGAATTATCTTACGATCTAATTGTTGCGGATAAAAGTTTGGCATGGACCAAGGACAATGCACACGTTACGAAATAGAATCCTCCTCCTCCGGGATTTATAAAGATTAATGTAGATGCTGCATTCAAAGAGGAAAATCAACAAGGTGCCTTTGGGGGTAATAGCTCATGATGAACAAGGTCATGTTGTAGCGGCTAAATGCAAATGGTATGATTCAATTCCAAATGTTCGATTTGCTGAAGCCTATGCAACACGTGATGGAGCTGTTTTGATGAACTTGCTAAATTGTCCAAAAGTAATTGTGGAAACTGATAATTTGGAGCTCTTAGCCTTGTGGAGAAGTAAAACCGAATGTGTCTTCTATCTTGCACATTCTTTTTGAAATTCAAGAGCTTAGTGGGAGATGCACATCTTTTGACTTAACTCATGTCAAAAGAGAAGCAAATAGTGAAGCCCATAATCTAGCTAAGATTGCCTTCTCTTCTCGTCTAGACCATATATAGATGTATGAAAGTTTAGAATGTAATCTCTCAAGAATCTATCCAGATTGTAATGTTGTGATTATTGATGTAATAAAAGCTCTTGTTTCTTCTTTAAAAAAAACTGCGAAGAGAGGCTCAGGAGGCTACAGAACACGCTACTTCACTGAATCCAGAGGCTGAACAGACTGAAGAAGAGCAGCTGGACCAGCCAGTAAACCAGGTGAACTAAAACAACATATGTGTTGTCTAGTAATACTTTGATTGGTAACTACAGGATTTTATAGCTCATCTGTGTTTTTGTACAGTTTTCCATCCAAGAATTAGAGGTGCCAAACACAGATCTCAGCACAATCACCTTGCTGGACCAAATGTTATCACAGGTACTCACTGTAGAAAATCATCTTTTTTTGGAAATAGCATACGATCTTTGTTCTTACTTGTACTCACTGAAAATTTGTTATGTAGGAAACCATAGCTACAAGGCAGTCACAAGCAATCGGAGCTTTGCCCGACAGTCAGTTCATACTAAACAACCAGCCAGTAGAAAGGCCACAAACACTAACTACAAGTACCAAGGCTGGAAGGAAGGCAGCAGCAGGTACGAAGAGAAAGGCACCAGCTAAAAAAATTGATGTGGGAGCAGCTGAGAAGAAATCCAGGGCTACAAGAAAAGATGGGAAATTGCAAACTGAAGGACAGGAAAGCACCACCATTTGAAATGTTCTCAAACTGTGTAGTTTTGGTTGCCGTGTCTTTTGGCATCCAATTTTGTAAGCATCAAAACTTATGATGCACTCATACTGTCAATACTGTTAAGATGCACGTACTTGTCAAGGTTGTTATGTGAAATTTGATGGTGCAGTAATATGCTTCTGTTGAATCTGAAAATGCAGTCATATGCATCCTCATGTTCATTCAGTAGTTCAATCGATGTCGACGCTGGCCGCGCGGAGAGAGCACCTCTGTGACTATGTCAACGATGGCTGCGCGGAGAGGGTTTTGGAGGCAGACACCGGTCGGGCGAGGACCGAATTATGGCGGCAAGGGCGTATTGCGGTGGCAGGGTAACCTGTACGGCGCCCAAATGCATCTAAACAGCCCAAGGGGGTTATTGCATAACGTGCATGTCCATCGGACCCGATTGGATTAGATTGACACCCAAACAGAGATAAGGCACTTAAACACCCGTTTTTTATGACTTTAGGGACTGGCTTGACACAGTTGCGCAAGTTAAAGGACCGCCAGCGCACTTTTACTCAAAAATAAATCAAACATTCGACTTATTTGCTTCAGCGCTACCATGGCTAATACCGTTTAAATTCATAGGGTTAGTTGTTAATAATTGGTTTCTCTATTAATGAGTAACATGGGTGAAAATTATATAATAATGATCTAGAATTACTCTAGTTTATTTAGAAATTATCTAGGATTTCTTTGATATTATTTACTTACCTCTTCATTTCCTGTTCAGGGCCCCATCATAGAAGTGAAAGCATGCCTTGATTTTCTTGAAATGTAGGGCCCCATCATATATTTTGTTCGGGGGCCCTCAAATCCTAGGTAGGGCCCCGCCGCACAACCAGGGTGAGGACCTCGCCGCCGCCATCCTAGGAGGGCGGCATCCTCCGGCAGCGGCAAGGGGGAAAGAGCGGGGAGGAAGGGCTGGCGGCGGCTAGGGTTTTCGCCACCCGTGTCGCGTGCGGCGGGGAGCGACGGGGGGGGCTGTTTCCGTGTTGTTTCTTTGCCTTAGAATTATGAACTAAAGCGTGTTCCCGAGTTGACACCGGGTCGGTCGGCGGGCACTTTGGGCGTTGGCGACGGGGGGACGGGACGCGAGAGCTCGTGACAACGGTGGCCTTTTCGTGGAACAGGGAGACCTGTCGTTGTCAGGCCGAGACTAGAGAGCATGCCGGGTGATCCCGATCCGTGCGAGGTAAGTCGCGTCGCGTCACGCCGATCGCCGGAGGTTGGAGGATGAGAGGCACACCCACACGGGGGAGGGACAATCCGAAGAAAAGCGGCAGCGGGGCGTGGCGCCGGGCGGCTGCACTGCATCCGCCGGCCAAACTTCAAATTGTGGAGGTGGTTAGGCCTGTAACCGTGCAATTGGCAATGGCCCATGGCCACTTGCCAATGCCGCCAATTGGCCATGCAACGGCCTTACTTGCCTTTGTCCGACTCATAGAAGTCAACATGATGCTGACCAACAACATAAGCTTGGCGTGAGGGCGAGTAAGAAATGGGTCCATGGACTGCGTCCATGCGAGCCCCGAAAAGCCTTGTACGGGGAGCATGGGCGAGGCATACGAAACCAACTAATGCCGATTCGCCATGGGCTCGTGAGGCTTCGGGCTAGGACAACTGCATGTTCCGTAAGTTTTTGCGAGGCTGGAGTCATTCCGGCCCATTACTAGCCTTCTTTGAGCAAATTCTCAAGATACGGCGTGTCAAATGAGCTATACTTGGATCGAGATTGTCGAGACAATCAATTGATCCGCCCGACATCCGAGGCGATCCTGGGCTTTGTTCATACTTGCCCGGGGCCAAGGAGGCAGGACTGGATGATCCAGGCCTCCGGCTGGGAGCTGCCTACAATTAGACTCCAGCCAAGCAAATGTTAGATTTGTCGAGTTTGAGGGATTCAGATATCACATTCGGTCATCATGAATGAACCCCGCCAATGAAATTTCATTTCGTCCCCTATCGGCGAAGCAAGTAGAGCCGTTGCTCCCATTTATCGAGTTAAACCGAGGCTAATCGACGGGCATTTGTCATCAGTTTACCGACGCGTAGTAGGTAGGCCGTGTAAAAAAGTAAAACTAGCGCGGTAGTTATTCTCTTTCGGGCGAGCTGTTTTGTTCAGTTCGTTGGGCGAGTACCATAACTTCACTTCGCTGAAGAGCGATACGATACTACAAAATCCAAAAACAACCATCATCATATCTTCCGTGAAAATTTCACAGTGCAGGCGTGATGAGGGCCTTGTTTAGTCCCCCTCCAACTTCCAAGTTTTTGCACTCTCTCTCCATCACATCATATCACATCAATCTAGGGACACATATATGAAGCAGTAAATGTAGATAAAAAAATAACTAATTGCATAGTTTGGTTATAAATCACGAGACGAATCTTTTGAGCCTAGTTAGTCCATGATTGGACAATATTTACCAAATACAAACGAAAGTGCTACAGGAGTTCAAATTCTAACTTTCTAACTTCCCACCACCAACTAAACAAGGCCCTGATTCAGCATTCCTGCAAATGTTGCACCAGCTAGGAATCTATCTGAACGAAGATGTCAGGTGTAGCGCAGATTTAAAACTCTTTCTTTTTTTGTTTTAAAGAATATACTCCTAGATGGCAGGTGAACAAATCTTTCATTCTTTCTCCATATATATGGCTTGTGCAGCTGTGCTTCTGTTTCTGTATTCAGAAAAGAATGGAGGAAAACAAGGCGGACGCATGAATGAGATTGTTGTGTGCAGTGCTGAATGGTGGTTGAGGCGACGAAGAGTTAGTATCATCTGATCACCAGCTGCAAGCTGAAACGCTGCAGCTGCAAAAGCATTGAAACAGCGGGAAGGGTGGTGGGTTGGATGACACTGAAACACACAGTCACACAGTACTGTAGTACAAGGGTAAATGCGGCCGGCTGAGTTAGAATAAACCATCCTCCTCCTCCAGGCCTCCTGAGTTATAGTAGCAGCTTGCAACGGAGGAGAGGATGATGGGAGGTCCGGAGTCTTTGGACAAATTTTACACCCTGCTCTGTTCTGTGAACCACCATGGCTCAACTGACCCTCTGCTTATTACTATATCTACCTTCTCATAAGTAGTTGTAGCTATAGTAGTACAACATCTCAAATGACCATGCCATTCCCTGGTTTTTAGCTGCAACGAATTACATTAGCCACCATTTAGCCACATGCAGTACAGTGCAGGCTCATCTGATGACCTGAGGCATGGGCCGGGGGTCACTCATTCAGGAGGCCTCATGATTTCAGATTCAGAAGCATGGACGCTGCACGGCCACACACCTGCAGATCTTGCAACGCAAGCAGGCTAGAATGGAGGTAGAATATTCATTTCCGATTCAGTGATCAAAATAATCTTGTGTGTTACTGGCTAGTTACTACTACTCTGAACGCCAGGTTTATTTCGATCTCAACCACCTCTATTGCATTATTTGCATATGTATATAGCTGTCATGCACTCACCCTGTGGCAGTGTCTCATACATTTTGAATAGTTAAATAGATGTGTTAAATGTCCTTGTTTAGATGGGACTAGCAGGCTAATGAACCCTAATGCATCATCCACTAATCTCATCTAATGGTAAGCTCAATGGTAAGCTGAAAAGGCACAGATAGAAAAGAAGGGCAAAAATATCAGATGACAGAAAGGCCTGCTCTTCACCGCCTACTGTGCACAGATTAGGCAACAGCTAGAATCCTACTACGAAGCTAACGAGCCTGAACGCATCATCCATGGATCAAAGTACGAATGGATCTAACAGGAAACCTAACAAGAACGAAGGAAAACAAAGCACTGCAAGGAAGGCAAACATACGAGGCACAACAGAGGGAAAGCAAACACAGGACCATAGACTACGGAGCAAAAAGGAAATCAACCACCCCAGCGCCGTACAAAAGGAAGCATAGATCTATCGGTTACCCTAGAACATAGATGAACAGAGCAGCAGTACATCCAAAGGAAGAAGGAACCGAGACATACCAGAGTGAGACCAATCCACCGAGAAGACAATAGAGAGGACGAGAGCCGAGGCCGAACCCCAACAGCGGCGCCGGACGGAGGGGACCAAGCTCGGCACCCGTCGCCCCCTCCCCTACCCAAGGCTAACTGGACGCAGCAGCAACAGAGCGGATGGAAGCTCTAACCACCAGCCGGAGAGCCGGCAAAGGAGGAGGACATCGGAACGAACTAATCCGTGGGACTGAATCGAAGAGGAAGCAAGGAAGGAGCAGAAGCGGCGGCGAAAACAAGAGGAAGAAGACGACGGTAGATGAAAGAGAAGGAAGGAAAGGATGAGAAACATGTGGCGGAGAACAAAAGAGGGCCAAAACGGGAGAGGGGTGACAGTGAAAAACATACAGGCAGGGGGATAAACGGTAAGAAGCCACAAAATTCCAAATTTCGGCTTCCTGAGACGTGGGATCCTCATAACATGGGGACCCCAGGGGAAAACGCCTAGACACATAAACAGTGATCAAAGGAGCTCAGGACACCGTAACACGATTTCATCGTCAAGGAAAGAACCGTCTTGCAAAAACAACGAGCCAATAGAAAAAATCCGGGCGACGTGGTTGCTGTCCCCGTAGTTGCTTTCGTAGGGAAACAGAAGTCGGAGATGCAGCGTTAGCATGTAGTAGTAGTGCAGGCTCACCTGAGTCCTGAGCTATGGTGTGCATGATGCATGGGCTAGCTGCATGGGCTTTCTGATTAGGAGACCTCATGATTTCAGGCTCTGATGCACGGTCTCGCGGCCAGATCTCGCCATGATTTTATTACCGCGGCCAAGCTTTGCCTGGACTTGACAGAGCGGCCAAGCTTTGCCTGAATCATACATGCTTTTATTATTCCATATATATCGATCCAGTGAGCAAATTACTGTTCGGTGAAAAGTTCAGTCTCTCTGTAAAGAGTCGCTGTGATACAATAGAAAACCCAAAATAAAAGTATAGCTGTTTGCAACGGCATGCCATCGTCGGCATAGAAAAGCTACAAACTTAATACCAAATGCATTGGTTCCATAGTTCAAGAAAAAGAAGCTAACCAGCGGAGGACTGGGCTATATAGCAGAGATGGTTAGCTTCCCTGGGTGTGGAAGCGGCCATTTCCTCGATTCGATCCCATCGGGGACGGACTTCTGGCGCCTCATTTTTTCTTCTTAATACAAAGCCACCTAGTTCCTCCTAGGTTGGGTCTAGTTTTTTAGAAGCTAACCGGCGAAAACGTCACTCAAATAGCTCTCTCTCTCACTAGTACCTAAAAACGTTTTTTCCGTGGCGGTCCTTTTTGGTTTTGCGTGGCGGGCAGGCTGCCGTCACCAACCAAAGGTCGCGGGCATCGCGTGATTAACCGTGGCGGGCTACGATGCCGCCACGCTTAAGCCATATTTTGCGTGGCGGGCGATTAGGATGCGCCACGGCCAAAAATAATAAAAAAAAAAAAACCCTAGACGGCCCGCGAGCCCATCACGGGCCCGCCGGCCCATCTAGGGTTGCGGTGCCCGCCGCCTGCCGGAGCACCGCCGCCGCCGGATCGGCCGTGGAGGAGGCGACCACCGCCGGATCCGCCATGGTGGAGGTCGCCGCCCGCCCGGATCCGTAGTTGTGGAAAATTTCTTGTCGCCGGATCCGGCGTGGAGGAGGCCGCCGCCGCGGATCCGTCGTGGAGGAGGTTGTTGCCGACGGATCCGCCGTGGTGGGCGACCCCGCCCGTAGCCGCCGGGATCTCGCGGCGGGTAAGGTAGGGACGCGCCGGTGTCGGAGGAGCTTCGCCCGCTGCCGTCGGAGCCGCCCCGCCGGATCCACCCGAAAGTGGTGGTTGGATCCGTCGGAAGCCCCATGGCCGTCGTCGGCGTCGCCGCGCCCCATGGCCGCCGTCGGAAGCCACAACGCCGCCGCCGCCGCCCCATAGCTGGTCCCGCCGGTGGGAGGGGGGGCCCGCGCCAGCTATGGATTGGGGAAGGGAGGGGACCAGGGCCATCAACGGAGGGGGAGGGGGAGGGGAGAGAGAGAAAGGGAGGCGTCGGGAGGCGTCGGGCCGGGGGAGAGAGAGACAGTGATCGGGTTGGGTGGGGAGTGGGAGGGACCGGACTGGTGAGAGCTAAACCCTAGCCGGTGATTTATATGATGCTGACTATTGGGCTTCATTTTGGGCCATTTGGGCCTCTCCCTTTTCCGTGGCGGGCGTGTTAAGGTGCCCGCCAATCTTTCCCGTGACGAAAAAAACGCCCGCCACGCGTAAAAAAAAAGCTGGACGTGGCGGGGTATTTTTCCGTGGACGGGCAACAAAAGTGCCGCCACGGAAAAGATTTTTGCAAGTGCTCGCAAAATCATTTCGTTACTAGTGTCTCTCTCTGCAAAACACATTCACGGGCTGCATATATATCACTAACATACATTCGTAAAGGCTGATGATTCTGTCGGCGCCCTGACAGTCGATCAGGGCATGAGAGGCTGTGCAAATTAAAGCCTGGAGATGGAATGAGAATGGAGATCCATGTTCCTTTGGACAATTCTCACGGAGAATGTTCGGCGATTTCCGCGCTGCGTGCTGCGTGCGTGCGTGCAATAATCGGCCGGAATAATCGTCGTCGTCCATCGATGGAGTGGAGCCCTGTGCACGTGATGATCCAGTGACTGATCGTGTTTTCAAACAGCAATCATATCATGCATGTGTTACATATTACAGGGTGCAACCAACCATATATACGGCTGTAAAAATTAGCCTTTAAGCCTCTTCAGCTGAAGACAACCCATGATTTGGACTTTGGACTAACCAGAGCTTGAAATAAAAACACCGTGGATTCTTCTAAATGACTTAAATATAGCTCTGTCAGCTGGATCACATGAACAGAGTAACAATAATTTGATCGCTCACGCCCTAGCTTGTTTTTTTTTTTTCTTGGAGGTAGAGCTAGATACTAGAGAACACTGTGCCCTTGTTTTAGGTGCGCAACGTTAGCATTGCTGAGTCAGCTGATAAGTCATGGTGGTTGATGCATGCATGGGCTAGTTTCCTGATTAGGAGACCTCATGATTTCAGGCTCAGACGACGCACGCACGGTGTCATGTATGCACGGCCAGATCTCGCCATGCTTACTTATTGCCGCCGTGGCCAAGCTTATTTGTCTCGACATACCAGTACCTGCAGGTGTGTTTCGTACCATAGTTTGTTTTTACATTTCCAGCTGGAGCGGATACAATTGTTCTGCAAAGATCATATACATAGAGAACAAAAAAAAAATATGGCTGTTTTCAACGGCATGCATGCATGTGTCATCGACGTTCCTTGGGATCGACGACGATTCTCACGGAGATCGAATATGTTCAGCGGTTCGCCCGCTGCTGCGTACGTTGCAATGGATGATCGGCCGGCGTAAAGTTCGTCGTCACTGATGGATGATGGAAACCCTACACACACGTGATGCTATGCTCGATCTGAGTTGTGTTTATCGTGTCGTCTAATTTTTCAAAACAGCAATCATGCGTGGGATTACGTACCGTATGGGCGACAATCAAGAAGACCGTGCACGATCGATCGTACAACAAGGATGGAAGCATATGCAGGCAGGCAGGCTGTAGCAAAACCCCATCAGAGGCTTTGATCTTTGTTACCATGCGTCTGATTCTTTAGCAATTTTTTTTTTTGGAGGAATTTAAGGGATGAAACCTCTCCCCCACCTACTTTCATTTCACGTGATTCGGCAAAGCATATGGGTGAGGGTGCAAGGCACCAATACATTATACTGTTCACATACATAGCATTATAGCAATAATTACCCCTATTGTCGAAACACAAATACTGATCAAGATCGAGGCTAATTGATGGATCGAAGCGTGTGCCCAAGGAGGTATGAGGAGTTTGGCGCAGAAGGCTAGCGCTTGACGTACATATATTGTTGGGTTTAGCTGGTCCGACATTCTTGTACTTACATTCTAGCTATTCTCGTAATACAAAGATACGCATGTATATTAACGATAGAAAAAAGTGTTGTCATGATCTTAATTATTTAGTTAGTGCGGCAAAATCATCCTAGCTAATAAGTGTTGTAGAAAATCCAGCCATGACCAGTGGTGGTGGTGGTGGTGGTGTGGTGTGCAGCAGTGGTGGTGGTGTGGTGTGCACGCTCGGGTCGGGTGGTGCGGATTGGATGGATAATATGGAGCGTTCGGACGAGTTTTTACTTTCACAAGTTTGACCGCGTGTAGTACTAATTTACCCAAGCCAGTGAGAGAGAGAGAGTCGATAAGCCAGTGAGAGAGAGAGAGAGTATGTCGATGGGCCTGGGCCAGCGCCTAAGCAGGTGGCCCAGGTTGTAGCAGCTGCACAGTAGCCGGCCACCGCGAAGGGAAGGAAAGCAAAGCATAGGAGTGGGCCTGCTGCTGCTGTGCCGTGGGCCTCTCTCTGCTGCCAAATCCTGTGCTGCTGCTGCTGCCCGCCTCTGAATCCGATGATGAATGCCCCAGTAGGGGACCGGCCCCACGACCTGACACGCGATGACGACTGGTCAATCAAAAAAAAAAAAAAAAAAGAAACGGAAATCCAAACAGGCTGGCCCTACAGTATACGTACAGTACATGAATACTCCACAGTGGATACTCTGCTGGCTGCCGTGGACGTACACGGTTCACCCCTGGCCGATCGACTGCATGCCTCTATGTCTTGTACTGCCGTGACGTAACATCTAACATGGTTGTACAGTGTACAGCCAGCTCTGCATTGTGGGGCCTTTGTATATGTATTGAGATTGGTCAGTACCGGGGTTAGTCGTCGACGTATAGTACGAAATTGCGAGTAAATTCTAGAGCTACTGGGAATCGTCAAGGTTGCGAATTTTTCTCGAGGACTAGCTAGGCCAACGTAACGTTGATGATGGCGACGTACGATCCCGACCGGCGGCCGGCGCGGCGGGGCTACAGCATCCAGAGGTCCAGCCCCCGGCGGGCATGCATATTCTCCAGGGAGGGGACAGGCCGGCCGGCCGGATCTCCGCTGCTGGCCTGCCATCGATCCCAGCCGTTGTCCACACTGGCTGCCAGCACACAGCTGGGCAGGGCAGACCGGCCTCGAAGTCGGAGCCCGCCCGGACACGATTCCATCGCGCGCTTACGTACGCTACGTATGCCACTCATCATTGACTACAGGTATTGTACACTGCACACCGACGTCGTTTTGTGCGAATGGCCTGAGCCCCTGAGCGCTGTGGACGACGTACGGAGACGGGCTGCTAACATAATGTTTACTATTACCCAATGACGGACCCAGGAAAAAAATAAAGCTGGGGCGAAGTCCAACAAAAAAAAAAATGAAGCAAGAAGACACTTTATTCGAATGCACCGCATTCACATACTATTATCACACAAAAATTATGTAAAAACACTAGAGTGACACATGACGACAAAAGGTACACGAGAAACACAAGATGTTACCTCAAGTTTGAAGAATAAACTAAGAACGCCGACGTCGAGGGCTCTTTGGCAACTTCACTCTTCGATTTTTAATAGATTGAAACCTCTTCTTAACTTTATCAATCCCAACTTCCTTGAAGATCCCTTTCTCAATGTAGCACACTAATAAGTTATTAAGCCATTGATCACCCATCTTGTTTCAGTAAAAAAGTTCGTCTTGATGAAGTGCATAGCGAGAGAAGGCTCTTTCAACGAAGATGTTGCCACGGGTAGTATTAATGCTAACTCAATAATGCGATAGATCAATGGAAATTGCACGCCTTAGCTTTTATCATTGTTGTAGCCAAGCTTCCAAGGTCATGACATGATTTGAAATCATCAACTCTTCCCACATGAACAAGGAATGTCGCAAGTTGCTCTCTTATATTGTCACGATCAACAATAGAGAAATCTTGATCATAGATCTCGAGTTATCCAGAGCAATCTTTTCAATATCAAACCTAGCAAAGTTGTCTCTTGGATCAAGACAAGCAAATGACACAAGCAACTCGGATGATACCTCATTGAAGCGATGATCCATCTCCATGATTATAGCATCAAGTGCGGCAAGGAAAGTATCAACACGATAATGATGCTCATGAGTGATTAAGTTGCCATCACGCCTTGATACGCCCCATCTTGGTATTGCCTCTTCCATATTTGGTATTGGAATTTCTTTTGCAACACAAAATGATTTGACCTCTTCCAATAATTGCTCCCGGCCTTCATTTACGAAACCGGTCAAGCGTTCTTTCACATCAACTAGCAATGACATGGCCTCAACAATGTTTTGGTCTTTTCTTTGAAAAAGAAGAGACAACTCATTTGTGATACTGAAACACTTTCAAAGCATCAACTTCATATTTAAAACAAAGGAAAAGCTTTCCATTTTGTGCACCAAGCCACCGGCTTCGTCGGGATTACGTTCATCTTCATGAATCATGGCTAACACCTTGACTTCTGAGAATCCCACATTGACTCAATACGAAGTAATGTTATGTAATGTGAACCCCATCTTGTATCTCTGGTCTATGCAAGTTTGTCATTTGATTCCTTCCCTCCCTCTTAAAATCTCACCACTCTCTAACTTTGCTATAATGGATTCACGATGTTGTGCTTGTAATTTATCCTTGGCCGAGTTTTTGGTATTAGCAACAATCTTATGGGTGACACTTGCTCTTTGATTCTTAAAATCTTCGGCACATAATCTAGCTTTATTGTGACAACTACCAACTCCTCCAACATGACTTTGGAAGTCCTCTATATGCGTGTTTAAAATCAAGTAAACCTGTCTTTGTGAAAACCACATGACCAAATTTCTCATGGTCGGCTTCATGTCTAAAAAGATAACAATAGAAGCAATATCTTTGCATCATTGGACACACTATACACACTACAATGTGGACATGCGGGTTAAATTCTACGTGATAAGGCCGATACCTCCATCTTCTTGTCTGGGCGGTGGGTGGGCGAAGACGGCGGCGACGGACACGGGAGAGAGCGGCGTGTGAGAGGCGAGCACGGCGGATGGCGGCGTCAGCGATCGGGAAGCGAGCACATTGGATTAGGGATTGGGGAATTTGGGCTGTCTTTGCCGTGAGCCTTGGACTGGGCTATTTTAGAAGGCCAAAGATAAAAGCCCAACTAGAAGCCGGGGAAGGAAGCCGGCCAATGCTTTTCTCTCCCGTGCGCGCTCGCGCTTGCGCCGCCGCTCGCCGGACGTCGCTCGTCGCCGGAGACCGAGAAGAAAGCCGAACATTGGGTGCAGGGGTTTGGTGCTACGGCAGCCGTGGGCCGGGCGGCCGCCCCACGTCGCCCTAGAGAACGTCCGTCGGTGCTATTACCTTCCATTCTTTGGATCTGATAGTATATCCGGATGAGGCGACAATTTTTTCTCGGCCAGGGCCATTCCCTCGTATTTTCAGACGAGGCGATAATATAATTAACGGACGTGAGAGCTAGTTAGTTGACACCATGTAGCCCGGGACTACGTGAGTGTCACTAGTGAGTGTCACTAAATCTTTGGATCTATTTTTCGTTGCGGTTTTGCATCCGCTATCAAGCTAAGTCACGGTTAATCGGGTTAATCATCCGATTAACCG
This sequence comes from Hyparrhenia diplandra, assembly GCA_015847255.1. Lineage (NCBI taxonomy): Eukaryota > Viridiplantae > Streptophyta > Magnoliopsida > Poales > Poaceae > Hyparrhenia > Hyparrhenia diplandra. The sequence continues at coordinate 304,826 of JADLZK010012344.1, forward strand.
TGACGGTTTTTTAACCATAAAAAACCGTCATAGTAAAATATTAAGCGCGGGCGGGTTTTTTAAAGAAAAACCGCCACGGTTAATCCAAAAAGAAAAAAAAAAAAAAAAACAAACCTAACCCTAATGGGCTGCGGCCCAAACCTACCTAACGGGCCGCTACCGCGGTTTACGGTGGGGCGCCCATCGCGCAATGGTTTCCCCGTCGTCGTCCGCACCCGCCGGATCCGGCGTCCCTCGTCGTCCTGACGCCTCGCCAGATCCACGCGCCGCCGCCCGGCCGTCCGCGCCCCGGCCGCGGCCACGACCCTAGGATCGCGTCGCCCGCCGGATCCGGCGATCTTAGCGCGCTCCGCCAGATCCGCGCGCCGCCCTCGCCCACCGTGCTCGCTATGGATCCGCCGACGCGTCCCTTTCGAGGCCATGGATTCAAGGCTGCCGCCATTTGTTGTCGCGCCCTCGTTGTCCTCGTGGGCGTTGGGCCTCTCAGCGAGCGGCCGGCGTCGAGGCTCCCTCACGGCGAGGCGAACGGAGGGGGAGAGGAGTGTGTGGTGTGGAGGAAGGGAGGAATGTCAGAGGGTATTGTTGGACTGGAGCTGGGAGACTGAGAGAGAGAGAGAGTGGTGGGAGTTAGGGTTTGGTGTGCCTGTATATATATGAGCAACTTAGTAATGGGCTTTGTTTGGCTAAAATAGGCCAATATTAATGGTGGCGGTTATTTGATGATTAATGGTGACGGTTATTTTATAAAAACCGCCATGAAAAATGATTTCTAAATGTTGTGTAAAATCAGGTGTGTAGTAGTGTGTTCGTGTGTGTCTCCTTGTATTTAAAAAAAAATACCTCAACATTATGGCTTCGTTTGGTTCTGGTGAAGGGCTACACATATACCCGTTTGGTTGATACATGGACAATTAATGCTAATTGAAAGGATCGAGATGCCCAAGAGGGGGTGAATTGGGCTAATCTAAAATTTTAACTCAAATAAACAACCTACTAGCCCATATTCACCCTCTTGTGCCTAAGAGTGTTCCTAGCAACTATCGCACAAAGTTTTACACCCTAGGTTCCAATCCTACTCTAGCATGATGTAACACCCCGGTGTTAATTACCAGTTAAGCAAGGGATTTGGCCACAGACAAGTATATTAGTTCATGGTCAAGTTGTCGGTCGAAAAGACGCGAGAGGAATCGGATTAGGGAAAACTGTTCCCCTTTGTTTAAAACCCTAATCTTCAACCCTAGTTTGTCCCCTTTTCTTTTATTCAAAATTTATTAAGATTTTGGGTATGGTTATTAAAACATTTTGTAGAGTTTTCAAAATTGAACAAATTTGGTATTTGGAGTTTTCAAAGTTTAGTTCAAAATTTTGAAGTAATTTTGAATTTCATTCAAACCCAAATTGCCCCCTTTTCAATATTTCAAAATTTATGCAAAATTTGAGAAAACTTTCAAAAGCTAGTTTGTAGATCTTGTTGAGAGGAACAAAAGTCATGTACAAAGTTTTTCAAGTTATTACATGATTTTAAAAGTAATTTTGAATTCAAATTTCAAATTTTGAAGCTGCTTTTCAAAAAGTCAAACTTAGAAGCTGAATTTGAAAATGGTCCAATTGTGAAAGTTGTAGATCTTGAAAAATTAAGGGGGTTACTTTTTGGAAATTTTTGAGTTTAGTTCAAATTTTGAGAGTAATTTGCAAAGTTCAGGTTGAAAAGAGAAGGTCAAACTTGGGACTTAGAATTTTTCTAAGTCCGAAATCGATCGATGTCCAAACAGGATCGGCGTCTCGCGTTCTCGAGATTTTGTTAAGCAACTTGAGTTGGACCAAAAACACGGATTTGAGTTTATGCCTTGAAGACCAACATATCGAAAGTTGAGATCGATCGGATTTGGTTTGACAAGGTTTTGACAATCGTTTCCAAGTATCATTAAGTCGTTGACAATGCAAGTTTTGGAGATGATTATCTCTTAATCGAGCAACTAATGATCATGGCCCTGTTATGAAAAATGAAGGTTAATCGGTGGAGAACATTTTTGCCTCTTGGCCCATCTCCAAATTCGGCCCGAAATAGCCCAAAAGCGGCACCACAACCCGACCCACTTTTTCATACGCCATGTGTTCGACGAAATGCCTCAAAGGGCGCGGCGTCCGTGCGCTGGGAGGTTTCGAGCGCGCCGACGCCATGGCCACGTTCCCCATCCTCCTGCTGCGCGGCGCGGGGTCTTGCGGTCGGGTTGGAGGGCCGAGGGCAGTTTGCTACGCCCTCAACACGTTCTCAAGCCCTCCGCTCTCTCCTCTCTCGCCCTCATCCGTGCCGCGTGCATGGCCACCATGGCCCGCGAACGTCACCGCCACGAAACTTGCTTGGCCTCACCACTATCTTCCATCCTTGCACCATCTCCATGCTCTCTCGCACACCCTCTCGCTCGTCCGCGCTTAACGCCCGAGAGCTTGCCGTCGCGTCGGCCGCCGCGCTGCGGCAAGCACTGGCGCCGCCGCCGCCGCTGCCAGGCCGCCGACGCGTGGCCGGTCGGGTCTGGCGAAGCCGTCTGGCGCGCAGGCGCGCCGGGTGTGCCTTCGTTGCCGCCGCGTGGCCGGAAGCCGCCTCAACGGCCAATCCGGGCGACCGCCGCCGGCGGTAGCGTCGCCCCTGCGTTCAGGTCGAAGGAAGAAGAAAAGGAGAAGAGAAGAGAAGAGAAGAGAAGAGAAGGAGGACTTATTTGTAAAATCGAAAAACTCGGGGAGCTAGGTGAGAAGTCTCATGACTCATATGAATAGTGCTTTGTACCTATTTATAATTTTATAAAAGTCCGGGGTTCTTTTTATAATTTTGCCAAGTCTTGATTCGAACAGGCGAAGTTGGGCGGCCTTTTACTGTTCATATGGGCGGTCTGGGTACTGTTCATTTGGGCGGCGGCTTTAAGCCCAAGGCCTTTTCTTTTTAATCAAATGTTTTATCAATTTCTATTTGTTTGAATAGTGTCGGTTTTGTTATTTTCATATAAATTCAAATAGAGCTTCTAAAATTCTAAAAATTTTTGTATAGCCTTTTCATAATGTCTAGTATTTATGAAAATTTTGAAACTTTGATTTTGAATAATTCTTTCATGATTTAAAAATACAAATTTTAATTGAAAAATGCATCTTCCTTGATTTTTAATAATTATTTTATTTATCCAAAAATCATGAAAATTATTTTGGTACTGTTTTAGGACATGACCTACCTGTATAAAATTTTTGAGCTTGTTTTGAGAAAGTTAAAATTTTTTATTATTTTATAACCTATCATTTTATGTGTTAAATAAATGTTCTATGCTTTCTAAATGAGGGTTTTGGGTAGATTTTGGGTTGTTTTGTGAACCCTAAACCACACCATTGTCAGATGGTCCTTGAGAACTCTATAGGCAATGGTGATGATATCTCGTAGAATAGGTCAACAAGTTGGTTTTGTTAGGTTGCAACTTTATCGTGAAGGAAAGTTGTACTCGAGTTGTTTATCATTCCATGCACCTTTGCACCCCATGTTTATATGCATGGCATCATATTAAGCATACATTATTCTTTCGTATAGTGAGCGAAGAGGATCGTGAGTTTGTTGATCAAGTCATTTGAAGAGGGCTTTTACGTTGATTCGAATTCCGAGTATCGAGATCCGTCGTCGAATCAAGCTTCATCACCGATCAAGGCAAGCCCGGTTCATTTAAACATTTCCTTGTGTTTTACAAAGCTTTATATCACCTTTGCTTTATGCTTTGCATTAGGTGATTGTTGGTATTTGTTAGCTTACGAGAGAAATAGATCATAAGCGCACGGATGTCAGTGAGCATTTCACGGGAAGGGTTTTAAATATCGAATCCACGAGGAAGATATGATAGGCGGTTCAAATGATTAAAGGCGGTGATAGAATACTAATGAGATTTTGTAGTATTTAGCATATACTTAAACAAGGTGAGCCAATAATAATATTAATAATGATAAGGTATTGAGGCGGTAGAGGTGTGCGTGGTGAGCATAGCATAAGATTAATTCCTAGTAAGATTAGGATTGGATTTATGACAAAGGGACAGTTCTTAGGTAGCATACAAAGAATCTACAAAATGTTTAGACAGGCATAGCATAAGATCATATATATATCAAAACCATAAATAAGAATGTGCACCCCGAAGATTACTTAAGAAAATCGGGAAGCGAAACAAGATAATCCCAAGAACCATTATCGACTAGTCTTATACGGGGGATGGATTGCAAAAGGACTCAATAGTCTTTGTCACCACTACGATCTACCACACGACCCGGCATATAAGGTGAATCCCCAAAAGTAAATTATATCTAAGCACCATGCTTACATACTCTCTCTACTAGCAGCACACGGTGTAATATACTAGGAGCTCTACGAATAAAGCGCGTTGAATTATCATGAATAATGATCATATCAAATATGCTATGACTAGAATAAAGTATAAGTAGACTAATTGCATACATAGTAATGAAATAGCACAAAGGTGTATGAGAACAATAATAATATTGATCCATAGTGTAACTTACGGATCGAACCAGGAGGCGGATGCTCTCTCTTCTCTAAACTCGACTTTCTATCTAAACTAGGCTCTAGATTTAGAGCTATGAATTAGCTATCCTATCTCTTGGTGTCTCCTCTTCTACTCTGTCTTGGCTTCTTCTTGATCTCCTTCTTGATGATGACTTGAGGCTTCGGATCAGATTGATTGAGACGAGGGGGCCTAGGGGTCTATATATATGGGTCTTCTTATGTCTCTTCGGCTTCAGCGGGCAATGTGGTACTAATCTTCGTGCTTAACGACGCCCTCGGATCAAACCGACATCAAGCGACCCGGATTAGATTGCGTCTTAGAGGCGGTGGAGGAACGTTTCGGAAGCGAGGGGGCAACTTGGCGGCCACGCAGGCCGTCGGCCCCATTATTGGGCCGATCGGCCCGGGGTGGCTCCACTCTGCCCCGCGATGCGTCGTGGCTTCCGGAGTCTTCTAGATGATGTTTTCTTGATTGTCAAGTTTGGTTCGCGTCGGGAGTAATCTGGAGCCTTCTAGACTTGTTTTGGAGTTGGATTGCGTTGCGTTCGTCGGTCGTATGCCACGTCATTTCTATTTGTTTTTACGTTAAGTCCCCGCAAATCACAACTTTACCAAAACTCATGGAAATTATTAGTAGAAACCCCTAATAAGGTTATCTAATTATATTTTTAGTCCTTTTCCATGAATTGTTGATGCATAAAAATATGAGTTAGTGAGCATCAACGGTGATAGGAGTTGAGTGACAACCTAATTGATGCATTATCCATCCTTGATTATTGCGATATCTACCTTGATAACTTTGTTTTGCTAAAATGCTAGAACGCTTTTAGCTTTGGCTATACTAGTTAGACTTTTGAGTCAAAATGTGACAAGTCCCTTATGATAGCCGAAGAGGCTTTTGATGAGAAAGGATGCTATATGATGGAACCATCTTTGGGATATGGTTTTGTTTTGAGACCGGTCGGGTAATTTGCATTGAGAATGGAGTCTCGGTGTAGTATTTCGGTTTGTTGATTAATGACTAGGAAACGTGTAAGCCATGTGGACCGAGACTATGGAACGCAATTTGCGCCTAAGGTCGTTGGACCAATGGCACGTCTGTCATGGGTGTCATCCCATCACGGTCGACCCTAGTTCGGGACGCATACTCGGTAAGCGATCTTGGTGGTGTCAAATCGGAAACGTACAAACCGCGACCTTTGGGAGTGGAGAGATGGCGGGGAGTACGTGTTACCCTCGTGGGTTAAAGTCCCGGATTGGGCGTGCGGTACTCTCGGGTGGCGTGGGGCGCGGTTCCGTTTGAGTATCAAGAAAGGGTTGATATATGCAAGCTTAAGTGCTACATATGTCGTGTGGAAAGAACTCCCATTTGGGTTAATCGATTTCGAAATCGCCGTGCTTCTCGGATATGGAGACTCGATTTCCGCCTTACATTGAGATTTAATTATGGAGCAGTGAAGAGACGGAATAAGTGATGAAACTTCTACAAGTGTTTGCTATAGTATAAGATCACCTAGAATAGGTGAGAAACTTACTTGAAAATAAAATGTTGAAAGTAAGGATTTACCTTTAGTAAGCTTTTCTGCAAAAAGAGTCCTTGATTCTTGCTAAAGCCTTACCTTGATTCCTACTAGACCAGCATTCCTGAGTCTTCTCCTATTTTCTTTAGTCGGGTAAGTCTTGTTGAGTACTCCCGTACTCGGGGTTTGTTGACCCTGTTTGCAGTCTTGACTCGTCTTTGTTTAACCAAGGTTATGTCGGTGGGCGCGACATGATGCGGTTTATCTTCGATTCTACTAGCTTCATAAATAAGTTAAGCTTACTCGGATGTAACTTATTCACAATTTGTAAAATTAATGTTATTATTCTTCCGCACTCGATCTATATTTTTGTAACAAATATTGTAATGTTGTAGCTACTCCTTTGTTGATCCCTGGTATGAGTTATCAACGGGGGCTTCTTAAGTTATCGGGTGTATACGCACGGTTTGTCAAAGGTCTTTGGGGCCGGTGGCAGTGCGAGGTGGGCCCGTAATTAGGAGGTTCTATTACACATGACAATTCTAAGAATGTAAAGACATGAAATAGAATTGCGGAATGTAAATGCGGAAAGTAAAGAGAGGAAGGAACACGGCGATTTTTTTTCGAGGTATCGAGGTGTCGCCACACCCCTAATCCTCGTTGGAGCACTCTCTTGAGAGTATCGCTCCCCCTTAGTCCTCACAAGAACTAAGTGCTCTCACGAGTTGATTCTTCGACACTCCGTCGGGGTGAATCACCCAAAACCGCTCACAAGCTTGCTTGAGTCACCCACAAGCTCCAATTGGGTGATCTTCAAGCCATGATCCGCCACCAAGCCGTCTAGGTGATGGTGATCACCAAAGAAACAAGCACAAACTCTCACTTGACCTCTACAAGCCTAATGAGAAGAGTGGATGCACATTTAATTTGTAACTCTCAAAGCACTAAAGAGGTCCTTAATCTTGCATATGACCACCTCAATAGGCTCTTGCACTCTCTTCAACTCTCAAGGTGTTTCTTCAAGCGAACAAATGAGCAGAGAGAGTATGGACGAGGTAACCAAGTATTTATAGCCCAAGGCTCAAAATCCAACCGTTACCCTAGAACCGGATAAAATGTACGGCGCCGGACGCGCCGGTGATTTCTTTGGCTGGCGGCGCCAGCGCTATACAAAATTCAAATTGGTGCCCGAGTGATCAACATCGCGGGGACGCGGGGCGGGCTTCCCGAGAGACATCGTCTCTGGACGCGCGCCCGGCGTTGCGCGGCAGCGCCCCAGCGCGCGTCCTTTAGCGTCGGCATGGATGCAAAACCCCGGCCGCTCCTCACGGCGCCGGGCCGCGCGCGGCGCTCAGTCCGGCGTCGGTATTTGTGTAATCTCTATTTGCTTCACCTCCAAATCGCGATTTCGTGAACCGCTTCAACTCCGATCTTTTTCGGGGACTTTTTCATGCTACCTAGTGCTAGAATCAACAAGTGTGCACCACATCTCATCACTAGACTCACCTAGGTCAAGCTACTCATTTGTACCCCCTTAATAGTACGGCCAAAAGCGAAAAACCAAGTCCTACGACTAATCCGATGTCTCTCAACTCCATCGACAATTGGAACTAACCGTACTTAACCTTGTCTCCGTCATTTGAAAACCGAAACGATTTCCATCGCCAGAGGGCATACAAGACACATTCCCTGAGACCGTCATTACCATGACCTAACTTACCCCTGTTTCTGTAAAACACACGTTAGTCATGATAATATACATATTGTCATCAATCATCGAAACCACACTAGGGGCCTAGATGCTTCACTAATTTTCTTGTTGCTTAACATTTACCTTGCCGTACGGGCAATTTATTTTTGACAAACAACGAACTGAATGCTCACCGCAGTAAATTAGCTAGATCCAGGTCTATACTTAATGGACGTATAGTACTGGTCTGGTCTCTCCCGGCCGGCCGGGCCCTAGCTTTGCGTATAAACATGGCAAACCACAAACGTAATGCACAGTACTGTAGTTGATAAATCATGCATCGGCGTCCGCACAGTAAATGGACGATAAATTTGCATGCATCTCGATCGCAGATCCATCTCGTACGACGTCCGTCCGGTCCAATCATGGCTTGCAAGCAACTCCATGTCCGTCGTCTACCTCTGGATCATCCCTCGATCCGGTGTGCATCCTTGTAGCGTACCACGGGCTCGATCTATGTACGTACCAAACCAAATCGATGACGATCGATCTCTCCTTGGCTTGCGGGTTTGAGGCCCGTAACGTGTAGGTCCCAACGACCATCAGAAATTAGAATTCGCTAATGGCTGTCGCTGCATGCCGGGCGACTCTCTATCGTTGCCACGTAAGCATTTGATGGTGACACGTAGATAAAGTAGAAGCACTAGAGATAAACACTTGATGGCTGACGTGGACACGTAGATAAACTAGCACCCTGTGTAATGCATGACTATAGTGACTACTGCGTGTCGTAGTCTGGCTAGACTGTGCTCTTCTGTGCTGGCGTGGCTAGTTTATATTTTTACATCGTGTCCTTACAATCCTGATCACGTATGTGTGGTGAATAATCTTTGGTTTTTATTCGTGTGGTGATCTTTCTGTCCAAGCTTCCAATCTCGATAGTGTCATCTGATCTTAGAATTAATTTTAAAGGGGATAGAAGGAATTTTCTCCAGACTTGACGATATGGGAAGAATATTATGCATGTACAATGTACTACTAGTAAGTACATGTGAGTATGTGACACATGTATGTGTACTACGTATGAGGAATAATATCATGATATAGATATATTGATAGACCATGGCCACATGCTGCAAAAAAAAAGAATATATGAAGAAATTCAATGGCCGGCCAATCCATGTGCCACATACATGCCTTGGAGATTTTTTTGAGAGGCGAAAGGGATTTCTCAAGAGTTGACCAGAATATATTTGTGTCGTACTACATGTGTGAATCATGTGTGAAGAGACCATGACCGTATCATCAAGCACATATTGCGTTATTTATTAAATATATATACATATATATACTCTCTCTATCGTCTCTCTCTCCATTCCAAATATATTATGTTTGAATTAATTCTGAACTACGACTTAGTGCTTGTTCTAACATATCATATTTACTAGTACTAAATATAAATGGAGATAAACCAATAACTAAATTGTTAACGTATATATCCATCTACTGGCGTACGTGCATGAGTGTAGCAGAAGCTGTACTCGTATGCGTAGACTTGCTGCGCTTGAGTAATTTTTTGACATCAACACGTTCTTTAAAACACAACTTCAGATAATATTATGTAACCAATTTTTACTGTATATATGCACATAGCAAAAAGCATGTACATTTGTGAAACTACTTTTTGAGATATATGTCCACACTTTTAGTACGTTAAATCTGCTTAGAGGCCAGAAATAAACCACTGTCAAGCAAAATCCGCTAAAAATAGAGCACAAGAAAATTCAATTTTTTTTGGCATAAGGTTCAAAAAAAAAAAAGAAAATCTTTGGCGTCAAACCCTCTTCAAGCATTTCATTGAGGAGTGATTAATCAGGTACTGCTAGTCTGCTACCACTCCACTAGTACTCCACCAAAACACTAAACTTTGCAACCGAGTTGCACCTGCTTTGTCCTGCTGTCTTCGTTTTCTACCTTACCTTGTTGTAAGCATTGGCAAGAGCAAGGATATACCACGATGGCAAAGGACGGTCAAAGTCAAGAGCTTTGCAGGGTGAGAAATTATGATCGAGCCCCCACACATACACATGGACAAGTAGGCTCACCCCACATGCCCCAACTAAACCCAACCAGAGAAGATCCCTAGCTTGATTAACCCCCATCCCCTCCTAATCCACCACCTATAACTTGTCAAATCAAATGAAATCTACTTATACATACATATATATAAACCACGCATCCCCCTCAATCTTTTGCCCCATTCACACACTTGCATAGTTGCATGCAAGACAGGCCGGCAGGAGCCACATCTGAACCTGTAGAGATCCCTTCCTAGTCCCATCATCTACCAGGGCACCGTGCAAGCAACTCCTACCACCAGACACAACAGCCAGAGAGCACACCACACGAGCCGGCCAGCGATGTCGTCCACCAGAGCGCGCGGCGGCGGCGGCGGCAGCGGTGGGGGGCACCAGTTCCCGGTGGGGCGTCGCCGGTACGCGCCGGTGGTTGACGCTGGATGCGGGTGCCGCCCGCGCCGGCCGCGGCTGCTCAGGCTGCCGTCCTTCCTCAAGCCCTGCAGCCAGCTGATGATGGGCTGTGGTGGTGATGGTAAGGCTGTCACGACGGCGAGGAGGAGCGGCGGCGGCGGCGGCGAGCAGTACTCCTGCGCCTCCACGTCCACGGCTTCCTTCTCCTCGTCGTCGGCCGCCACGCACAGCACCGGCGGCTACGCGTCGGCATACTCCTCCGACTACTACTACTGTTACCCGTCGCGCGTCGTGTACGGATCCTGCACCAGCACCACCAAGCAACACCACGAGCTGCCACAGCCGCCGCTCACCCGCAAGCAGCATCATCTTCAGAAGGCGACGAAGGCCGCCGCGCCGGCGTCGTCACCTGCTCGCGCGCCGTCGCCGCCGGCGGTCGGCAAGAAGCAGCAGGCGGCTAAGAAGAAAACGAAGAAGAGGGCCGAGAAGACGACAACGGTGGCGGAGGCCGACGACGCCGGCGGCGTGGGCGTGGCGGTGGAGAAGGAGTCATCGGACCCGCGCGCTGACTTCCGCGACAGCATGGTGCAGATGGTGGTGGAGATGGGGCTGTGCGACTGGGACGGCCTCCGCGGCATGCTCCGTCGACTCCTCGCCCTCAACGCGCCGCGCCACCACGCCGCCATCCTCACCGCCTTCGCCGAGGTCTGCACGCAGCTCGCCAGCGCCGCCGCCGCTGCCGCTCCTCCTCCTACGACCCTGCCGTCGCCGTCGCCGTCGCCGCCACCGTCGTACCAGTACTGGCGCTGATGACGCAAGGCCACCCTACTACCATGCCGGGCTACCAGGCTACCCGCTCGTGCCGGCTGCTGTGACGGACTCTGGTGGTTGCAGGAATAGGATCTCAGAGCAGAAGAACAGGGGGACGATAGCGGCAGCTACAAAGTACAAATTTTTAACCGTGGTTAGTCAGGAAATTAGGCTAATCAAGGGCATATATATAAAGTAGGCTAGTAGTAGTAAATAAAGTGGTGTGTGGCAGCATTATTAGACTAGCACACCATGTTCTTGATCCCAGGTAGTTGATGAGTTGTTCCTCTTAGTTTATTTATTTATTTTGTTAAGTCTTGCAGTTAGAATTGTGTGGGTGCTTGCGTGTTGTGTACTAGTGTATGACCTTTCCATGCATTTTGCATGAAGGCCCATCCATCCATGGAGGTCTACTACCAATCTGTAGCTGTAATCAGTACACGTATGCATGATGCGACTTGTTGAATTGTACGCGTATACGGAAGTGTGCTAAAAATTAGTTTTGGTTTCATTAAACTGTAATTATAGATGTTGTGTTAGTGAACGAGATTACATGAGAACTTTTATAAAGAGATTGGCAAAGGTGACTACCTATCTTGGCCAGTCACGACTTCGTGTTAGCTTATATAGGAATTACAATCTTGACTCATACAAGGCATTCAGTTAGGTGAGATAACGGCGCCTATGGTGACTTCGAGAATCTCCAAATCTGTCGGCTCCCCAGTCCTTCGGAGGTGCTCATAGGGGTAGGGGTTTTGCGTACGTGTGTGTTCATAGGGGTGAGTGTGCGTGCGTTGTGAGCGTCTGCGTTGTCTTGTGTAATTCTAAAAAAAAAACAATCTAACAACATGGCTTGATAACCTAGATTTCACCTTAACCGATTATGCTAGACACGTGAGCACCGCCAGGTCATGCCGTGGCACAATTGTGCTCGCGCTTACAAGACTTGATATATAAGTAACTGACTCACACATTACAAGATTATCTCGTTATGTTTTCCAACACCCCCACTCAATCTATACTTGTCGTCTCGATAAGATTTAGATTGGTTTTGAATTCTTCAAACTTCTGATAAGGCAAGGGTTTGGTGAAACCATATGCCACTTGATCTTGGGTCCAGACAAGTGTGACCTCTATATCAACTCTCTCATGAACAAAGTGGAAATCAATTTCAATATGCTTTGCTCTTGCATGGAAAATTGGATTTGCCGCTAGATAAGTTGCTCCTAGATTATCACACCAAAGTCTTGGCTTGGCCTTTAGCTTTTTTTGACCGAACGGCTTGGATGTCTTTAGCCGCATGATTTTAGTAGATATACCTGGCTTGTTCAATCCAAACTATCTCAGCTGTTGTATTCGCCATAGATTTGTACTCAGCCTCTCTGTGCTCGATCTTGACACCGTGGGTTGCTTCCTAGTACTCCAAGAGATTACATTCGAACCCAAGAACACTTGATCTTGACACTGTGGGTTGCTTCCTAGCACTCAAAAAAATTACATTCAAACCCAAGAACATTTTGGAAATTCCTTTCCAAAATGTTTTTCCTATTGAACTTCCTTTCCACAAAGTTTTTGGAAATTCTTAAACATTTGGAAAACTTTAGATTTGTGTTTCAGTAGATAGATCCAGGTATATCTACTAAAATCATCAATAAAAAAGAAACATAATAAGAATGATTTGCAACCGAGACAGGGGGCAGGACCCCACACATCTGAATGAATCAAATCAAGGGTAGCACCACTTTTGTTATTCGACCTAGAATAGGGAAATTGGTGGCTCTTTGCTCTCTAGCAAGAGTCACACACAGACTCATGACCATAATCAAATGCACAAGGAAGAAAATTATTCTTGATGACTCTCTCAACTCTTTGGAAAGGACGCATGACCCAAATGACTATGCCACCTCCATGTGGATGGACGACTAACAAGCAAATATTGTCTATGACGTTGTGCTCCTGCCTCTTGGGACTTGAAGGAATTGAGGCCACCCTCACACCTGCCTCGATGAAGAGTTTTTTCTTTCGTGTCCCAATCCTTTACAAGAAAATAGTTAGGGTGAAACTCAACATAGGTATTGTTGTTAGATGTAAGGCATTGAATGGAGAAAAGGGATTTTTGTGCGCTATGAAGAACATTTTTCAAATAAAGATTCTTGCTTGGGGTATGTACGACTGTATGACCAATGTTAGTAATCTGCATACCTGATCCTCTCACAGTGTGGACCTGATCCACGCCCTTGTACTTGTCTCTGACCGTTAGCTTCTCGAGCTATGCAGTGATGTGGTCAGTGGCGCCACTGTCAGCATACCAATTGGTGTCAATGTCGTAGTTTGTCTGGATCACATCAGCGCTCTTGATGTTGAGCTGGTAGTCCTCTTCAAAGCGGTACCAGCAAACATCACTCTCGTGTCCCTTCTTCTTACAGACTTGGTTGATGGGCTTGTTTGTCGGGGAGCCACCGGTCTTGGGCGTAGATGAGAAGTTACCAGCTTCACATCCACCAAAACCGCGACCAAATCTGCCACGGCCACCTCGTCCACGAGGACTACCATGGCCAAGAGCAGTCGTGTTGACAGACGAGTTTTGCCCTCCATTGTGTTCTCTTGCAACATCTGGAGGCGTGCATCGTAGGCGATGAGTTGAGCATGGAGCTCGCTCAGGGAGATGGGAACTTGGCGCCCTAGCGGCGACACACCCGGATTTTAATCAAAGTCCAATCTAGCCGGGATAAAGGTTACCGGTTCCTTATCTGGGACCCGATTTTCCAGCCGGCGGCAAGTTCATCACCGATGCTCTTGATCTTGGCGTTGTAGGCAACGGCGGGTTAGTCGCCCTTCTTGCGGTTGCTTAAGCGCATCGTAGATTGGTCACACATGCTTGAGATTTGCGCCGCCAAAGGCGTCGACGGCGCCACCCAAACATGTGCCGAGGTGGTTTTGGTAGCCACACTGCACGAGAACCTCCCTTTAGAGGGAGTTGTTGAGGTGTGCCAGCAGCTGCTGGTCGTCCTTGTGCTACTTCTCGTACTCCGGGTTCATGATGGTGACCGTGGGCTTGTCTGCCTCTTTCTGAACCTCAATGATCTTGGCCGGGGCGACGATGATTCCATCAAGGTAACCTTCAGCTTCTGCCGCCCTGATGCCATGATCTACACGTTCCATAGGAGGAAATTATCGCGTGTGAGCTCCGGAGATCGGTAGACCGAACCGTGAGTTTGTGGGTTGGTTGGAGGAAGAGGAAGATTCCATGGCTAGATGTATCTTGGAAGAGTAGCTCTGAATACCATGTAAAGAGATTGGCAAACGTGACAACCTATCTTGGCCGATCACGGCTTTGTGTTAGCTTATATAATAATTACAGTCTTGACTTACAAGGCATTAGGTTAGGTGAGATAACAATCTAATAACCTAGCTTGATAACCTAGAATTCACCTTAACCGATTATGCAAGATACGTGAGCACCGCCAGGTAATGTCGTGGCACAATTGTGCTCGCGCTTACAAGACTGCTCATACGTTACAAGATTATCTCATTATGTTTTCCAACACCCCCACTCAATCTATACTTGTCGTCTCCATAAGATTTAGATTGGTTTTGCATTCTTCAAACTTCTGATAAGGCAAGGCTTTGGTGAAACCATATGCCACTTGGTCTTGGGTCGAGACAAGTGTGACCTCTATAGCAACTCTCTCACGAACAAAGTGGAAATCAATTTCAATATGCTTAGCTCTTGCATGGAAAACCGGATTTGCCGCTAGATAAGTTGCTCCTAGATTATTGCACCAAAGTCTTGGCTTGGCCTTTAGCTTGACACCTAGTTCACCGAGTAACCGTTCAACCCGAACTATCTCAGCTGTTGTATTCGCCATAGATTTGTACTCAGCCTCTGTGCTCGATCTTGACACAGTGGGTTGCTTCCTAGCACTCCAAGAGATTACATTCGAACCCAAGAACACCAGGATTTTAACCATGGTAGGTAGGCGTCCCCACTCGACCAGCCCTAACATTGAACCACCACAATAGGCCATAATAATTTTTTGAACAACTTCAACGGGGCAAGAATACCGACTGATTTTTATTGAATTATAGCTCTATTACATGATTACAAAAAAGATTTGTACAAGAGGATTTTCGCTAGGCATGGATGTGATGTAAGATTACATTGGATCGTTGTCACCACAGAGATCTAGGATTTTGGACTATTCGTCTACTACTCTCTTACTTCTCTTTGGCATTCTCGCTTTCCATAGGTTTTGCCTCGACTTTTGCACGATATAAGTAGTTGTAGTATAAATTATTGTTTTTTAATAAGTATTTGGAGGGGAAAGCCCTACCTGAATTTTTCAATTGATTCTGGCTGGTATATGGTGTTGCCTTTTAGCAAAGTTTACAAGAGTAGGAGCATCAAGATTTAAGGTCTATCTACTAACTAATAACTTTTCGTTGTTTCGTTAACATTTTGGTTTTGATGATGTCAACATAGGCGATCTAAATTTGATGGTCTCACAAAATTTGATGCTTTTGAAAATTTGATATGAGATAGATAAATATACAATTTAGATTACACTTTTAGAAATATATGTTCTTACTTGCACAAAAAATGTCTATTCATAACCTACTTCTGCTGATGCGATTATATCTAAAATTTGATTTAGAAGACATGGTTAATTATCAGCAATGTCGATGTTTCTTAGGATAAGAATATGTTGTGCAATCAAATAAATAGTTCTTAGATAATTGTTATAAGGATCTTCAAAGAATGTGGGTGGAAGAGAAAGTGTCATATGTCATATGTGCTCGAACCGTGAGTTCGTCAAACTTTCTTTTATAGAAACAAATATGATTTTCAAATATTTTCACATTGCACATGGGAGTAGATATTTTGAATGTTAACATTTTAGACTTTGCAGCCCAACAAAGTAGTTTAGTCTAATCATTATGGTCTTATGGGCTCCCGCTAACCATCTAGCACTCTCACAATAAAACAAACCTGAATGTTGGCTAGTTTTGGGTTGTTTTTCGAGACGAGTTGGGCATCAATCCACCTTGCATTTCGGCCTATGGGATCCATAGCCAACACAACACCTAGATTTGCCCTTGTGCAGTTGCCCCCATGACTATCAAACACGAAAACACTAGTACACAACTGATTTTACACAACATTTAGAAATGATTAATGGTGTTGGTTATTTTGAAAACCTCCATGGTTAATGTCATGATTAACCGTCACTACTACAGATTTGAACTTGGATGGTGCTTATTTTTTTTATTTTCCGTGGCGGGCATTTAGAAAACCGCCCCGCGAAAATACTTGGCGTGGGTGCCCCCGGCAGGGAAAAACCGCCACGGTTAATCTATTAATCGTGGCGGGCTTTATAAAATAACCGCCACGGTTAATCGCCATTAACCGTGGCGGTTTTTTACAATGCCCGCCACGGAAAAGGCTGGGCTATAAATACTGCCCAAACCTCCTTCTTCCCCACGGGAACTTTCGCCATTTTCTAGGGTTTTGAGCTTCAAAACTCTAGAAATCACCATTTCTGGGGGGAGGTTTTGCCCTTGGTTTGATTGAAGTTTGGCACCGCTAGGGGTGTTTCCTCTCTCTCTCCCCTCTTTTCTCTCCCTCTCTCCCTCTTTCTCTCCCTCTCTCCTTCTCTCTCTCCCTCTCTCCCTATGCATGGTCCTCCCTCTCTTTGAGATGTAATTGAATATGGTTTGTGCTCTTTCTCTTCCCCCTCTCTCCCCTCCCCTCCTCTTTATCTCTCTTCCCCCTCTCTCCCTCTCTCTCCCCCTCTCTCTCTCCCTCTCTTTTGAGATCTAGTTTTGATCTCCCCCCCTCTCTCTCTCCCTCATAAAGCTACCTCCTCTCTCCTCTCCTTCTCTCTCTCCCCCCCCCCTCTCTCTCCCCCCCCTCGCTCTCCCTCTTTCTCCTCCCCCTCTCTCTCCCTCTCATTTGAAGTGTACGTACGTGCTCTCTTTCCCTCTCTCTCGATCTCTCTCGTATTCCTCTTTTGCACTTTAGTTAACTCTCTCTAATCATCGATACTTCGATCTCTAATCATCGATCGCTCTCTTTTGTTTGGTTTAATTAATTTGAGCAGGCCATCATGGCGCCCGAATAGGGATTGGATGTCTGGGCCAAGGATCGGTTTGGCTTTTCGTTGATGATGTGTGAAAGAAGTTTATGCCCGTCGCCCACGAAGCATCGAATCGATCGGGGTTCGGAAGAAATGGTGTGCCCGTGCTATCGGTGCAAGCATATGTTCTTACACAAGGATGATGTCGTCGTGGAGCACTTGTTGCGGTATGGTTTCATCGAGGGGAGCCGAGGTACACCTTGTGGAAGTATCATGGTGAAAAAAAACCGGAGTGTCGCGGCCGGTTCATCACGGAGGACCCCGTCGACCGCAAACGACGGAAAACACCGGTGGTGGGACGAAGGACGAGAACAAGTTGATAATCGTGATTACATCATCGTAGATGATGCTGCTTGAAGACATGGCGAAGACAATGCGGGTGGAGATGATGGTGAGCAGTCGGTAGTTGATGACATGTCGGCCGAGGATCTTTGCTCTTCTCGAGGAAATTGCTAACCTCAAAGATGAAGATGGCGTGTTGTTTGGCAATCCAAGATGGCTCGAGAATTTTAGGCAGAGATGAAGCGGCGGCAATTGACCCTCTCTACAAAGATGACGGCAAATGTCCGGCAAAGTGCACGATGCTACGTTTTAACCTAACGATGTTGATGATGAAGGCTCACCACGGGTGGTCGGACCGCGAGCTTCAATAACACTTATTACGGTATCTCGGTGACAATGTTTTACCCGAGGGGAATAAGGTGCCCGCCAATACCTATCGGGCGAAGAAGTTGATTCGCCCCGTGGCCATGAAGCTTAGGAAGTTTCATGCGTGTCCTAACCATTGTATTCTATACCGGGGTAACTATGCGGACTTGCGTAACTGTCGCGATGCGGCGTGAGTCATTACAAGAGGAATCTTTGTCGTCGTGCCATCGATGAGGAGGGACCATCGAGAGGGCCCAAGAAGCGTAAGGCGGGCAAGAAGCGGATGCCACCTCCACGAGGACGAGGAAGAAGATGGTTACACGCGAGAGGAAGATCCCGCCCTATCGGTGTGGTACCTACCCGTCTGGATCGCCCGCGTGCAATTTTTGGGAACCCGAGGAGGATGCCAAGCTGATGTCCCGGCATGCATCGGCGGAATGCACGAAGGGCGATGGCAAGCTACGACACCCCTCGGATGCCAAAACGTGGAAACGCATCAATGACATGTTCCAGCATTTTAGGGACGAGCCTAGGAACGTAAGATTTGCAATGAGTACCGACGGGATGAATCCGTTCGGAGACCTCGTGAAATGCGACAAAGACCTGGCGGTCACCCTCACCATATTCAACCTGCCTCCCTACAAGTGTCTCAAGCGCCAAATATCTTTCTATCGGCCATGCTCATTTAGGACCAAAGCGGCCGGGCAATGATATAGATGTGCTCATTGAGCGATAATGGAGGAAATGGCGGAGCGTGGAAAGGGGTTGACATTATGGATGCGTCAGAAGAAGAACTTCACTCTAAAGGCAATGATAATGGCCACCATCGGTGATTACCATGCTCTCTTTTTTTCATTGGCAGGGCGGATTAAGGGAAGACAGCTTACCACGGTTTGCATTGAGAATACCGCTCCATTTACCTTAGTGGATCCCAAAAGACGGTGTATATGAAGCATCGTAAATTCCTCTGCGCAAAGAACACAGTGTACCGGGGAAACTTCGATGGGCGAGTACTTTGTGGCGAGCTTTGAGACATCAACGGAGGAGCCGGAAAGGGTAAAGTACGGGCCAAAGGTGTTTGAAATGGTGAAGAGCATAAACCACGAGTTCGGAAAGAAGAAGAGAGCCGGTGGGCCCAAAGGAAAAGAAGAAGCGGAAGCGGAACAAAACAGCGGTGCAAGAAGAAGAAGAAGTAGCGGCGACGAAGCGAGAACCCACTCGGCAAGACCTTGCCCAAAGTCCCATTCAAGAAGCGGTCGATTTTCTTCAAGTACCTACCGTACTGGAAGATGCTCCATACACCCCATGCTGTCGATAACATGCATCTACAGAAGAATCTCTTCGAGAGCTTGGTCGGGATGTTCCTAGATATCAAGAATAAGGCGAAGGGCGGTGTCAAGTCACGTCGAGGATCTTGCCGACATGGGCATCGGGCCCGAACTTCACGCCAAACCCTCGTGGAATAGCGGAAAAGTCGACCTTCCGGCCCGCGAGCTACAATCGACACGGGATGAAAAAGGGATTTTTTGCAAATGGCTCGGGGATGTGAAAGTGCCGACCGGTTTTTCGTTCCAACCTCAAGAGCATTGTATCGATGAAAGACCTAACACTATCAAACTTGAAGGCCCATGACTGCCATGTCATGCCGGCGGTGTTCCTTCCAATTGTGATTAGGTGCATCGCCCGAGTTCTTGAAGATGGCCGTTACACGCTGTGCTACTTTTTTTAATCGCATCACGAGAGAAGGTCATCGCTGAAAATGGCCTCCCCGCACCGAAAAGAGTTCATCACGGAGACTATTCGCCGCCTTGAGATGTGCTTACCACCGTCTTTCTTCGATATTATGCCACACCTCATGATACACATGGTCGTCCGGATAGAAGAAGCTGGGGCCTCTCTACGCACGAGATGTTGATGACGAGCGGTTCATGTCCTCTCTTAACAGATCTGTCCTTAACCGTGCATACCCGAGAGGGCTCTATGATCGAGGCATACACAACACGGGGAGTCGTGCTTCTCGCTGCACTAGATACATCCGGGATGGAAATGCAATCGGAAGCCCCGAACACCCGCATGAAGGCGAGAACCGCGGGGGATGGGCTGCGCGGGGAGGAAAGTACGAACCGATATAGAACATGAAACAATCGAAGAAGGCCATGACAGCGCTCGAACCGGTTAGTAGCAATGGAAACTTGGGCTAAGAAGCATCGGAGGAAATTCACGACAAGCGTGGCGGCGCGAGAGGGGTGGGTCTTTGAGACAACACAAGTTGAATTTCACAACGTGGATCGAGAACAGGGAGATACCCCTAAGCGTGGATATTGAAGAATCGATGCTTGCATACGGCCCATCTAGCCAAATCATCACATGGCAAGGTTACGACATCAATGGATACAGGTTCCACACGAAAGAAAAGGACAACAAGAGCGCGTCACAGAACAGCGGCGTTCGGTATGAGGGCATGGACATGGCCACCAAGGAACTCAAGACATACTATGGGCAAATCCAAGAGATTTGAGAACTTGATTATGGCAGAGCTACGATTCCCATTTTCCGGTGCCGGTGGGTCAAGCCAACGGCGGTTGGCGTGGGACGAAGTTGGGTTAACCACCGTTCAGCTCGAAAATACTGGAGATGATGAGTGGGTACTCGCAAGTCGCGTGGCCCAGGTAGCCTACTACCCGGTGCCCAAATCGCAGGGCAAAAAGCAACTACATGCGGTCGTGGGAGGGAAGCAAAGGATCGTGGGGAGCCGATGGAGTGCGAGTCCTGAAGAGTACAACAACTACGCAGAGTTTACGCTATTTATCGATCATCCAACCAAGATCAAGGAAGTCGAGACACGCGTGTGGGGAATGTCCTCGGGACCAAGACAAAGCCCCAGTGCCGCACGGACGGTCGAAGAAGAAGGCGGTGGCAGCCCCCGCAAAAAAATAAGTCGATCCTTTTGTAATAGAACCAAATATGTAATGGAACCAAATATGTATGTCACGACATTTATGTAATGGAACTAAAAATGTATTGGAGATCGCCGCACTTGCTCGAAACATCCCCGACTTGTCAATTAAAGACTGTATTTTTTAAATCATGCAAGAACTATCCAAAATTCAAGTTTCACATTTTTCATGGGTACACATACTCATAGGGGAGGCCACACAAAAATTTCGAATTTTTGAATGAACATTTGAATTGTTATGAATTTTTCAAATTCAATTTTTGAATCTATTTTGCGTGGCGGTCATTTTACAATGCCTGCCACGGTTAATCGATTTTCTGTGGCGGGCATTGTAAAATGACCGCCATGCAAAATCGTGGCTTATATATAGGTGGCCGGTGGCTGTGTGAATCGGCTAAGTCCTCGGTAGGTCATTTTTGTCCGAAGGTTGCCAAAGGTTTTACGGCGCCCGCCGCCGCCGCCGTCGGCGCCTCACCGTCAGCGCCCGCCCGTCCGCGCACCTCCCTGTAAAGTGCGCCTTCCCATCCGCGCGCCTCTCCGGCCTCCATCTGCCGACGCCCGGCCGGGCTAGGAAACCCTAGCCGCCGCTGGCGGACGCTGGCGCCTCCTCCGCCGCCCGTCCGTCCGCGCGCCTCCTCCCCGTCTGCGCGCGCCTCCTCCCCGTCCGCGCCTCCTCCCGTCCCCGCGCGCCTCCTCGCCGGCTTCCTCCCGGCCTCCCCGCCCGCCCGCCTCCTCCCGTCGGCGCGCCTCCTCCGTCCGCGCGCCTCCCGGCCTCCTCGCCGGCTTCCACCGGCTCCCCCGCTCCCCGTGCTCTCCATGGTGAGAACTTCCCCCGCTCCCCGTGCTCCACTGGGTGAGGAACCCAAACTTTGTCTGTGATCTTTGGTTGTGATCTTTGGTTGTGATGGAAATTGATGCGAAATTGATGCAAAAATCATGGGAAATTGATGCAAAATTAATGCCGCCTGTGATCTTTGTGATGGAAAGTCATGCGAAATTTTTTTTTAGGCGAGCACTATATTATGCCACTTGCCTATGATGCTTTTGACGACTTTTGTCCAAATTGAGATGACTTTTGTCCAAATTGAGATGAATTTTGTCCAAATTGATATAATTTTGTCCAAATTGAGATGCTTTTGCCATACAAGCTTCGTTCTATTGCGTCGGTCGCGGAAAATTTTGGCAGCTCTTCGGGGTGACAATGAACGCCGGAGGACTTAGCCGATTCCACGGCGGGGTCACATACATATGGTGGCTCTCTCTCTCTACCTCTTTTTAAGTCCCAACCTTAGACTCTATTTTCTCTACTACTGTGTTGAACTTCCGTGGCGGTTTTTCTCTATGTACTTGTGGCATTTGTAATGATTTGAATCTTAATGCTGAGGCAGTGGCATATGCGATGATGTGAATCTATTAATGCTGAGGCAGCGGCGATGATGAAATGTCCCCATACTTATGAGCGGCTAAGCGGGGACGGCTCGTATATCATATACAAGCAACCAGTTTAGACGCGATGTGATAAGGATAGATGGGTACTTCCGAGCCAAATACACATTTTTACACATTTTTTTTACATTTATTCTGTATTGTTACACATTTTTTTGTTTATTTTTTGTATTTTTTGTATGTACTATGTAAAAAGGAAAATATGTACCTATTTTATCTATTTTTTGTAAATTTTTGGTTTTTTGTTTGTAACTACTCTATGTCCATTGCCATTACTTATTAGTAGACATTTTGTGTATTTTTAGTTTATTTTTGGTTTTTTTTTGTAACTACTCTATGTAAAATGGAAAACTATATATGTAATCATGAGAGGAATACAATAAAAATATGTACCTATTTTATCTATTTCCAATGCCATACTTATTAGTAGACATTTTGTGTATTTTTAGTTTATTTTTTTTTTTTTTTTTGGTAAATACTCTATATATGTAAAATGGAAAACTATGTAATCATGAGAGGAATTCAATAAATCTATGTTCGAGATGACTCGTGACACTATACATACTACTATCGTACCTTTTCAATATAATAAAATGCTCTGTGTGTTCCCGTAGAATCCAATGGCATCCGAAACAACCGATAAAGATCGTGCAACGGGTGCCCAGAGCGAGGAGGATGTGGCCTCCACATCCGATTCTTCCTCTGACAGTGGATACGTGAGCGAAGAGTTGACACCACCGAGGCCAGAGAAGAAACGTCCTAGGGAGGACGAAATTGATCCGGACTGGCAACCAGAGGATAGGGCCGAATGGAGATCCCGTGAAGCCGGAAAATATCAGGGCCACCTATAGCAACCGGATCTCCGTTGTAGCCAAGAAAAGTGTGCCCATCACTTACCTAGGCGGAGGAATGTTCGGACGTCTTGAAGAAGAAGGTGTGGAAAGGCGTGAAAGTCATGTTCCATTATCCGGGGCCGAGGCGGGCTTTGACAAAAAGAAATGCAAGAAGTATGTGTGGTCCGTTGCAAGCAAAGCGCCGCACCAAGGAACCATCGTACACAAACTATGTGCGGAAGGGCAAGTCACCACTTCAAGCCTACAACTTCTTAAAGCAACCGGTCGGGATGAGTTCGTCAACCTTACGACTAACGAAGAGTATGAGGCCAAGTCAAAAATGGGTAAAGAACTCGCAAAGAAGAACGAACTCGAGCAAAAACCTCGGCATGGTAGGATATGCCTGGTCATAAGGGTGGATGGCGGCGGAAAGAAAGGGGAGGACTGTTGACACTTGTTATATCATAAAATTTTAAATTATTTAACATGAATTAAGGGCTCAAGTCAAAGGTTAAACATAAGTCTAGGGGTCTAATTAACATAATTCCACGAGTTTTGGTATTCGTGACTTTCCAGGGACTTGATAGGAAAATGCAGAGAATAATGGAGAAGGTTCTAGAATACTCAAGACAATTACAAGGCAAATAAAGATCAAACTTATCCGTGAAGCAAATCAACCCGAAAAGTGGACTAAAACATTCTAGAAGATACCGAGGACACCGAGAGAAGACGGGAAGCCAAGGTGGCACTCCACCTGGCGGCCGCCCGGTGCCATGTAGGCCGGCCGCCAGGTGGGGTCACCCAATCAGCCTCACATTTTTATGTCGGTTTACCACCGACCTTGAGGTTGTATCTACACCGTTGTTGAAGGTCGGTTTGATCCAAGGGTTGATGTTCATCGCCAAGTACTATATAAGAAGACCGGTGACCTCGAGGCCGATAACATTTTCATTATCAATCATATTCATCCAAGTCCGACCAAGTCTAGACCTAAGCTCTAGTTCATACTAGAAGTAGATTAGCTACATAACTAGTTCTAGTTGAAGATCAAGTTCATCTTGAGTTCCCGATAGTCAAGAAGTAGCAAGGATCGTTCTTGAGACTTCTCTCTTATATTCAATCTGTAAGTTCTCTTATATTTAGAATACAATTGTTATGGCTCGATCTTTATAATTATTATATTCTTGTTATTATGTGTTTATGCTTGCTATGATTATATATTTAGTTTAGTAAGATTGCTTTATATTTTATGCATGGAATTGTATAGCACTCATATAGATGATCACTATTTGGGTGATAAGCAATGTGTAAACGTGGTGTTTATACAACGTTTATCTCGCAATTGCACCCTACATTTCGGGTCGTGTAGTAGATCGCGGGGTGACAGACCTGTTGAGTCCTTTTGGAGTCCACCCTCCGAATGTAGGACACGCCGAGCTTTTAATTACGAAGATGAACAAGTTTAGATCCTTGCTTGTCTTTGGTAATGCTTGCCATGTATAGAAGTAATCTAATCTTGCCATGATAGCTAGATGTATTGCACTAATTGTAGTATTCATAAATGTATATTAATTAAGAGTATCTTAGGAATATTCATTCTAGTCTAATTTATAACATGCTAATTGCTTGTATGATATTAGTGGCATAGGTTAATCCTAGACTTGGACAATTATCATTATATTATTTATCTTTATCTTGGACTTATCCTGTTGAGTTATGTTTGATGCTCATGGCTACTCTGCATTATAATATTGTAAAGTGAATTATCTCATAAATAAATTATATTATAAAATCATTAGATAGTTCTTATCTCTACCTTTCCATAGACTCCCTTCCCGTGGTAAAATATAAATACGATACGGATTACTCCCGGTGAAGTGCTACAATTGGTATTTCTATACGTGCGCTGCGGATATCATGTTCAATCTTTTATCAAGGCCAATCTATAAATACCATGCTCCGCATTTCTTTGAGCGTTATTGCTAGGGTGACAGACTAGTGTATAGGTAATGCCTAGAAATGAGTGGTATACCTTGAGTTCATATCCTGGTGAGATTAATTCCACTATGGATAATGTGGCTAAGCTACATCCCACTACTAACACCGCCTAACTTCGCTTTATTGGATCATGAGGTTAATCCCATATCGAAGCTAACATGATTAGATAGATATCCCATATATATTTCTCTCGTCTTCCTAATTAGGATCGTGTTAGAAATATCAACAAGCATTTCTAGCGCCGTTCTTGGGAAGGCGTAGTCTATCCGAGAAAAAATAATTTTTCTTGACTTTTGTTTTTCAAAACTTTCCTAGTTTGGAAGAGCATGGTCAATATCTTAATTTTGAAAATGTGTTTCCAAACTTTCAAAAAAGTTTTTCTAGTATTTCTTTCCAGCTATCTTAGATTGGGAGGGTATTAGCCAAAACTTAGACAGAGTTATTCCTATTAAGTTGGTATTGTTTCGACTTACTAGTTAGAAAGGGTGCTAGCCAAAAATCCTATAAACACATCACATAAGGAAACAAGAGAGATCACTTTACATCACCTAATGCATTGAGAACCCATTATCACATACTCAAACAGGTTCAACCCACATTTTTTCTATTTTGTTTTTATCTTTTTGCGGGGAGTTGTATGAATAGAAACCTTCGAGAAAATTTTTATTGAAGATCCCGAGAAATTAATCAGGCAGGGCAAAAGCAAATCTCGGACAAACTCCAGCTCCTACATTACCATCATCATCATCATCATCATCATCCGAGACATCGAAGTCTACTGAATTGGAAGTTAATCAAGTTACTAGAAATTTGACATTTGAATTTGAAGCTATGGCAACCAAGACACTTCATGAATTTTCAGCTCCTACCACGGACAATATTCTTGTTGGACCCGGAGGTGGAGATTGGAGACAAAGGCTTTGAACTTAAGCCGGGGCTCATTAATATGGTGCAATCAAGTCAATTTTGTGGAAAGGCACATGAAGATGCTAGTGCTCATCTCCAACACTTTTTGGAGATCTGCAAAGACATTCACTATGAAGGATGTATCCAAGGATGCAATCTTGCTTCGTCTTTTTCCATTCTCACTATTGGGAAGAGCTAAGCAATGGTTTTATGCTACAAAAAGATAAGAATACAACATGGGATATATGTTCCATAGCCTTTCTAGCAAAGTTCTTCCGATAGACAAGACAAATGCCTTAAGGGGAAGATATCAAATTTTCAACAACAGCATGATGAATGAATCCCCGAAGCATGGGAGCGTTTTCAAGAATATATTTGAGAATGTCCACACCATGGGATGGAGAAATGGTGTTAATGCAGACTTTCTATCATGGGCTTGTTTCAGTGCTCGTGAAACTATGGATGCCGCACCGGTGGTGGTGCTTTCTTATCACTTACAATTATAAAAGCTACAGAGCTTGTGGAGAAGATGGCTTCCAACCAAGGTTGGAGTGAAGAACGTCAAACTCGCAAGAGGGGAATGCACCGGCTTTAAAGAAGTAGATATGCTATCTCGCTAAAATGGATCTTATTATGAAGAAACTAGAAGATAGAGAATCTCAAACCAAGGCGTGATGCAAATCCAAGACTCATGCATGACATGTGAAGAATGTGGAAACTTAGGCCACACCGGAAAGAATTGTCCGAGAGATCATGGAGGATATTAATTTCATCAATAACAACAATAGCAATTTCCGTCCCCAGCGGAGAATCAAGGTTGGAACCAACAGAGGCCCAATTATCGAGTAATTATCAAGGCAATTATCAAGGTAACAATCAAGGTAACAATTTTAATACTTATCAACCTTCTTTAAGAGATCCGGTTGTTAACCAAGGAAAAACTATGGAGAATCGTCAAGAAAGATAGCAACTAATGATAAAGCTCTTGAACTTATCAACACTTCGTCTAGAAAGTTTTTCTTCGGCTATCAAGAATCAAGACAGTTTTTAATAAGATGATAGAATCTCAGATTTCTCGTTATCGTTCCACTAACCACACCAGGAAAAATTTCGGGACAGCCGGAAGAATTAGAAACCGCAAATCTTGTCGATATCTATAATGCGGTCGTTACTATAGAGAGACCTCAGGGAGTTGTTGGTTAGATGACTCAATGCCATCTAAAAAGGAAGATCCAGGAAGACCAGTCATTACAATCAAAATTGGACACCTCACATTCAACAATGCTCTCTGTGATTTTGGCTCAAGCGTCAACATTATACCCAAGGTAATTTATGAAAAGCTTTATAGTGAACCACTCGGAAAACAAATATGTGCTTGCGGCTTGCGAGATCAATCAATTTGTTATCCCGAGGGGATCCTTAAAGACGTATATGTGGGAATCGAAATTCTTATGTCCCGGCAGACTTCGCGAGTTGTAGATCTTTGGAAGAAATGAAAGAGCACCAATCATACTTGGAAGACCATTCTTATGCTCGGCTAAAGCTATTATCTATGCGGAGCAAAGTGCAAAGATTATTTTCAATATTAAAGGAAAGAAAGAGAAATTTACTTTCAAGGACAAGGTACACACCTCTGTTACTTATCCTCAAGGTAATAATCATTATATTCTAGAAACGTAAGATGGAACCTTATAATCGTAATAGAAGGAGGAATCGTAATCGAACAAGAACAAGATGGCACAGCCTACAAAGGTAATGGTAGTAAATAAAATTAAATCTTATAATGAACATTTATTGCAGTCTCCAATGCTACGCCAAGAAGATGATCCGGTACACCTACTATTCATTGCTCTATTAATCGGTGGAATTTTTATAATACATATTGCGATATTGGATCTAGAATTAATCTAATGGCAAATGTTACATATGAATTATTATTTGGAAAATTGCCGTTGCAACCAACATATGTGCAAATGCAGATGGCGGAGACCAATCTTATAGAGTTCCCGAAGGAATTGCAAAAGATGTGCCGAGTCAAGATTATGGATCACTATGTTCTCACCGACTTTGTAGTCATGGACATGGGAAAGGAAGAAGATCCTCCAATAGTGCTTGGGAGACCGTTCCTCAACACTACACGTGCAATCATCTACATCCATACGGAGAGATACATTTCCAATTTCCTAAAAAAAAAGGTACGAAGTTTACTTTAACAGTTACAATGAATATACAAATCCTGGGGGAGAAGGGGACAGCTCGTCGCCGTCATAATAGAAGATGGATTAAGAATCAAGAAGATGAAAAGGTATATGAAGAAATCAAGTCTCCGACACTTGAAACATCTATAGAGAAGACAGAATCAACTACTCCGAAAAAAGAAGAATACTAAATCATCCAAAAGATAGAGGAAGAAGAAGACATCTCCCCCAGAACATCATCGAAGATACTATAGAATCATCAGTACCACCGATTATGACAACCGATATACCATGGGAGTAAAGAACAGAACTTGAAGTCTTGTTCAGAGGGACTTTAAACACTGAATCCTCGCCGAAAGGTAAGTCAGTAAGTTATCCATATTTAAATTCATGCATTGCATATTTATTGTCATATCATATTTATCTTTTCAAGTATTTCAAATATGCATTTGAAAACAACAAAAATATTTTATCTTTTGTTTTGTGAAAAACCTTAAGCCCCATGTTAATATCCCCGAGGCTAAATACCTCTAGGCTATTTTACTGTGGTGGCATAAAAATTAAAGATAGTTTGTTTATGCATAAATCCTTATCTTGCATATAAATAAAATAAAATAAAAATAATGATAAATGAAAATCTAAATATATATATATCCCAGGCAACTCAAGCAAAGTGGATAATCTCTAATGCTTAATCAAGTTCCACTAGTTTTGTTGTCTATTTGATATTTACTGATTAGAAGAAGAGAAGATATCGACACCAGTTGATGTCAAATACCTCAACCTCTACATCATTGAAGATTACACTCCAATCTAGCTTGGGGAGTGCAACCCCGATTATCCAGATAAGTATTATCTATCTATAATTATATATATATATATTTATTAGTTATATGTTTTGCTAGCTAATTAAGTTTGTTAAGAGTCTAGTTTGTTTTGTTAAGAGGCTAGTAGTTTAAATAATATTTTGTTTGAGTGAGAATAAAAAGATTGAAGAGAGAGTGCACATTAAAGTTTACTTTGCTCAACTAAAATAAATCCTAAAATCTGCCAACATAGAGATGATGAATAGTTGTTCGTTATTATACTTTTTTTAGTACCTAGCTTTCAAGCTTAATTTCTCTCGAGATCCATTTGCAAAATGCTTGCTCTAAAGTCTAGGTAATTGACGGATATGATATAAGATAGTCCGAAATGCTATTTGATCTTACTCTTAGTGATACTAGATTTCGGAGATTTATATTTAAAAATTGCACATGATAAGTTCTTATGTGACAAGAGTGTGAACCTCCTACCACAGCCATATATACATGCTATTTAGAAAACCTTTTGATTTATATATATAGGTCGCTTGCTTTGCATTAAGTTTATTCAATCTTTGTTGACCCTTAGAAACTTATCATGTCGATCATGCACACTCCATTTTATTCCGCTATATCCACTCTACTTATCCACCATATATATATCACTTCACACTAGCCATTAAAAATGTTCTATTCCTGTTTTGGGAGAGAACAACCAAAAAATATTTCCTACCCATTCATTGCTAGCCAATATCTTACGAAAACTCCTTTGCATCTATTTATCTCTCACAAATATTGCAAAAAGAGATTTGGGTTGTAGACTATTCTTTTAAAAAAAAAAGAGAGAGAGAGAAAGGGAGATGAAAAATGGACAAAAGTTCTACAGGCGAGTAGAGCCTACCTCCCTAAGAAAGAAAAAAGAAAGAAAAATAGAGATGAAAAATGAACAAGTGTTCGAGGGCGAGTAGAGCCCACATCTCTAAAATAAAGATGAATAATGGACAAGTGTCCGAGGGTAAGTAGAACCCACATCTTTATAAGAGAGGAAATAATAGACAAAAGTCTAGGACCAGCAGAGTCCACCTCTCTAAAGAAAAAGCTACAGCCCCGATTCTCTACAAAAATTCAAAAAGAGAGATAATTTCATAAGGAGCATAAGTAAGATATTCCTTATCTATTCTATTCTATTATATTATCTATATTCTATCCACCATACACATGCACCACTTGATCAGTGTGATTTGTGACTTTGGATCCATTGCTTGAATTTACAATATATGTTTAGTAAGTAAGTTTAGTTTTCTCCTACCTATGAACTCCAAATATAAACTTTAGATATAGGATGAGAGAAAATAAAGTATAAAGTGTTATTGCTTAAGCTAAAAATATTATTTTATAAAAGATAAATAATGTTACTTTATCACCTAAGAGAGGATCCATAGTTATCATAATTGAGAGAATAGAGAGTGTCACACGAGAACTTTGAGTTTTATTTTGAAAATCAAAGAAAAACTCCGAAGGACAGTTGATCAAAAGAGTTTGAAATATAGTGTTCGACTTGACTGTTCTATCTTTCAATTGCTCATGATCGAAGAAAAAAGTTATAAGCTCTAAAAAAGTAAAATGTATATGAGTAAGTTGAAGACTTGAAAAGTTTATTTATCTAGAGAGAAATTTTGTTTGAAAGCATGTGTACTTTTAAGGTGTGATAGCGTAGTAGCAACTCCCGATCCAAGTTTAATTTAATATTAATATTGTTTTGTGTCTTGCTAAGAGACTAGCAAGAGGTAAGCTTTGGGGAGCTTGTTGACACTTGTTATATCATAAAATTTTAAATTATTTAACATGAATTAAGGGCTCAAGTCAAAGGTTAAACATAAGTCTAGGGGTCTAATTAACATAATTCCACGAGTTTTGGTATTCTGTGACTTTCCAGGGACTTGATAGGAAAATGCAGAGAATAATGGAGAAGGTTCCAGAATACTCAAGACAATTACAAGACAAATAAAGATCAAACTTATCCGTGAAGCAAATCAACCCGAAAAGTGGACTAAAACATTCTAGAAGATACCGAGGACACCGAGAGAAGACGGAAGCCGAGGTGGCACTCCACCCGGGCGGCCGCCAAGTGCCATGTAGGCCGGCCGCCAGGTGGGGTCACCCAATCAGCCTCACATTTTTATGTCGGTTTACCACCGACCTTGAGGTTGTATCTACACCGTTGTTGAAGGTCGGTTTGATCCAAGGGTTGATGTTCATCACCAAGTACTATATAAGAAGACCGGTGACCTCGAGGGTCGATAACATTTTCATTATCAATCATATTCATCCAAGTCCAGCCAAGTCTAGACCTAAGCTCTAGTTCATACTAGAAGTAGATTAGCTACATAACTAGTTCTAGTTGAAGATCAAGTTCATCTTGAGTTCCCGATAGTCAAGAAGTAGCAAGGATCGTTCTTGAGACTTCTCTCTTGTATTCAATCTGTAAGTTCTCTTATATTTAGAATACAATTGTTATGGCTTTGATCTTTATAATTATTATATTCTTGTTATTATGTGTTTATGCTTGCTATGATTATATATTTAGTTTAGTAAGATTGCTTTATATTTTATGCATGGAATTGTATAGCACTCATATAGATGATCACTATTTGGGTGATAAGCAATGTGTAAACGTGGTGTTTATACAACGTTTATCCGCAATTGCACCCTACATTCTCGGGTCGTAGTAGATCGCGGGGGTGATGTACTCGTTGAGTCCTTTGGAGTCCACCCTCCGAATGTAGGACACGTCGAGCTTTTTAATTACGAAGATGAACAAGTTTCGTCCTTGCTTGTCTTTGGTAATGCTTGCCATGTATAGAAGTAATCTAATCTTGCCATGATAGCTAGATGTATTGCACTAATTATAGTATTCATAAATGTATATTAATTAAGAGTATCTTAGGAATATTCATTCTAGTCTAATTTATAACATGCTAATTGCTTGTATGATATTAGTGGCATAGGTTAATCCTAGACTTGGACAATTATCATTATATTATTTATCTTTATCTTGGACTTATCCTGTTGAGTTATGTTTGATGCTCATGGCTACTCGCATTATAATATTATAAAGTGAATGATCTCATAAATAAATTATATTATAAAATCATTAGATAGTTCTTATCTCTACCTTTCCATAGACTCCCTTCCCCGTGGTAAAATATAAATACGATACCCGGATTACTCCCGGTGAAGTGCTACAATTGGTATTTCTATCCGTGCGCTTGCGAGATATCATGTTCAATCTTTTATCAAGGCCAATCTATAAATACCATGCTCCGCATTTCTTTGAGCGTTATTGCTAGGGTGACAGAACTAGTGTATAGGTAATGCCTAGAAATGAGTGGTATACCTTGAGTTCATATCCCGGTGAGATTAATTCCACTATGGATAATGTGGCTAAGCTACATCCCACTACTAACACCGCCTAACTTCGCTTTATTGGATCATGAGGTTAATCCCATATCGAAGCTAACATGATTAGATAGATATCCCATATATATTTCTCTCGCCTTCCTAATTAGGATCGTGTTAGAAATATCAACAAGGACGCTGAGAAAGGGATGGAGAATCCGTTGCTAGCCCTTCCTGAGAGGGCACGTGACTTCTTCTATGCCCGTCGCCCCCAAGAAGCGAAGAAGACGGGCACCACCTCCAAGTACAATGACCCAAAGGTTGACGAGGTGGGAGAAGAAGGTGATGCGTGTCAAAGAGGCCAAGGAGCGCGGGGAGTTCCAACCTAGGAGGGAGCACGACGAGCCGACCGAGGCAATCGGAAGACCCGAGCACCGTGGTCGAAGTTCGGGGCCGTGGCTCGAGGTATAGCCGAAGACCGTGGATTCCCGGGCATCCGATGCGTGCAACTACCACACGAGGCGAGGTACAAGGATATGCAAGGCTATGAGGAAGCCATAAAGGACATAGTCGAGAAGAAAATAGAAGAGGTATTAACGAAGAAAGGTATTTCCAACATCCAAGGTGTGAGTACCTCTCGCTGAGCGAGCAAGAACCCAATCGACGATATCGCCGAAAACGCGGTGGGCACTCTCTATATACCCATTGGTAGGAAGGGAAAGAAGAAGGAGGTGGCAACGCCGTGGTGTGTGCACCACGGAGAGATGATATGTTGTACAATAACGAGCCGGTCCCACCCGAATATGTCTTCGTTTATCTGCAATCCATAGAACCGTGCCTTGGTGATGAGGAGATCGATATCCGTGTGAACTTGGAGAAACAAGACTCAAGGACCTTCGGGTGGAGAGGGAGTACCTATGGAACAAGGAAGACATTGTCCTAGTTCAGCCGACGACACCACCTCGGACGGCAGCGCCCGCAGATCCTCCTTCCCCAGGTGGTGGCGACGATGACGATGATGATAACAATGACGATGGTGGCCGAGGTGGCGGAAGTCCTCGTCCGAACCCACCTCCGGAAGAACCGGAAGGAGAAGACGGTCGCAAGACACCCCGTTACGGCGACGGCGAGAGGACACCTTCTCCTAAGCAACACACGGGGCTCGCCGCCCCTCCCACGCCGTTCAAGCGCCCAATGGTCGAGGAGGTTTCGTAAAATGTGATGGTACATAGCAAAAAAATACATGGCTAACTTATACTATGCATTAATTGGTGCCTAATGTCAACACATGTGACAGGTATAGCAAAAAATTATATGGCTAACTTGTACACATGCATAGGCTTCTCAACACCGCCTCGAGCAATCGGTAAGGACGCCGAGGTCGAATGCCCCCGGCTACCCGAAGAAGAAGAAGCTATCAAAAGAAGATGAGGAAGTTCTTGCCCCGACCTCCAAATACTTAGATGATTGCGCATGTATGAGCTAGCGGAGAGAGAAAAGGACCTCGATTGGCTAAACCAACCCGGGGCCGTGAAGACCGGCAAGCATTTAGGTAATGATATGCGTGATAATCTCAACCAAACTTAGCCGCATATTATTACGATGCGCACGCATCTAGATGATGCTAACATACATCTCCTTCTCGATAGGAATTATATACCCCATCGGCGGGGACAATGGGTCAGCCCGACCGCCCTGATTGGTTTGAGCTTGGCAAGTTCATGGTGCCCAAGGGCCGCCTAATCGAGGAAGAGGAGTGGGACACTCGCAGGTTCCACCTATTATATCGGCATGCGGTTGATCGAGGGGTGACGGAGTTTCATTTCGGGGTTCTTAAAGAGCTCTTTAACTTGAGGAGGACATTTCACCGCCACTAGTAGGCTTCGATTTAAATGTGGCGGTTGCTACGGCACCGGACCTCGACCAATCCGTTGTCACCCTCTATGCCGTGGTGAGTTTGTTTACCGATCATTACGCCGACACCACTAATTCTAGCTCTTCGATCCTATAATGACGTGACCACATGTGCTTGCAGGATGCAAGCATTGATAGCCCGAACGATGCATGAGCCGCTTGTGTTTCTATGTCCGGCGCTTATAGACGTGGCATATTTTTTCTCATTTCGGATGGAGACCCGTGAGGAACCAAGAGCTCAAGAAGGTGGCAAGGCCGAACAATATAAACACTATAAAAGTTTGTGCGATGCAAAAGTTAGAGAGATGGCGCACTACATCCGCAAGTGCATGAAGAAGATCAAAGGGCCGGCCGGTATGGTCGCTATGCCCAACATATCAAGTAAGTCAAAAGCAATAATACTTTTTATTTTTGAACACCTGAATCTATCTCTAATCAAATAAAATGGTGTAGCCTTTGCCGGTATACAAACAACAAAGACACACCGCCTTCGGATTACTTGGCTAATCTTCCCTCGTGATGGATGTGCCCTTAGGCTCGACTCGTTGTATGATACGCCAAAAGGCCTTTATAAACATTTTGAAGAGGCCTTGCAACCGTAAGTCACGACACTTGTATACTATTTCATACCATAAACTTCGTAAGTCATGACACCGAGGGATTTCGCATGAGCTTACAAGGATTACTTGGCGTGCACTCGAGTCATACGATCGAGGCAGCCCCATACGCAAACAAAAACATGGGAACCAAATGAAGATCAGGCGAGATTTCGAGGTATATATATGTAGCATTACTCTCGCTTGCTCGCCCATATTGAATGGTCTCATAATATTCTAACCATTTTCTAGTACATATATCGCGCATGCAAGGCGCGTAAGCGACCTATAGGAACCAACCCGGTGGTTTCTATAATTGCACCTTCATATCCCGCAGGTGACGTGTACCGCACTACGTGGCGCCCGGTGACGAAGAAAACCACGGAATATTTTTGGATGAAAGGCTTGGACGACCTTACGCTCAAGAAACCGGTTGGCGCCATCCGTAGGGGCGCCATTGAGGACGTTGTGCTACCTACCGCCATTTCTTCGACCCTAACAAATGACCTTGCTAGAAACGAGGACTTATGGGAACTACGGACCGGAGAAATGCGCTAGACATGAAGGACTATACGTGGGATGGCCCAGAGTTGTAACCTAGCTAAACGTGTTTGAGCAATCAATCGTTGGATCGAAGTTTTTGTAAATTGTGATGTGTACAAATAAGTCACTTTTAAACTCTAAGTGCTTTATATAATTGAATGTCCATGTTAGTTGAATGTTAAATTGTGATGCATATGTTCAAGATTTATGTGAATATTCTCTTATTTTATTATTTAATATATGGCTTAAATCACAATTTACAATTTTATAATATTTTTCAATTTTTTTATTAATCCTGAATTTCTTAACCGTGGCGGGCATATTATAAAAACCGCCATGGTTAATACATTAACCATGGCGGGCGCTAGAACGATGCCGCCATGGTTAATCTATTAACCGCGGGCGGTTTTTGTTAAACGCCCCGCCACGGTTAATATATTTTCCATGGCGGGCATGGAGTTCACCACGGTTAATCGATCGATTAACCATGACCTATAGCTCCGTGGCGACGTAATGCCCGCCACTAAAAAGGAAAAAATGCCCGCCACGGAAGTTCATTTCTATAGTAGTGCGTGGCGGTTACTTTCTATCAATCGTGGCGCTTATAATAACCGCCACACGTAAATCGAGCCCAAATCGAAACTTGAAAGCCCATTCAAGCCCAATAACATTCCCCGTATATACATGAGGCCCTCTAAACCTTAACTCACTCATTCTCTCCTCACTTCTCTCCCTTTGCTCCTCGCCAGACGGATCTAGAAATCGCCTTCTCTCTCCTCACTCATCACGCCCGCCGACGGATCTATCTCTCCTCTCCCTTCACTCACGCACGGCGGCCCCTCCCCTCCTCATTCCCGATGCCGCCCCCCCTCCCCCGGCTCGGCGGTTTGGGGCAGACGGCGCGGCGGCGACCCGCGTGGAGCACGGCGTGGGGTCGGCACCGAAGCCGGACGGCGTGGCTCCCATTCACCGAGCTCTCCTTCCCGAGCTCGCCACCGGTGGACGGATTCGTAGCCGCGGGCCGTGGTGGCCGGATCCCCCTTCCCCGAGCTTGCCGGTGACTTCGCTTCCCGAGCTCACCGGTTGTGGCGGATCCCGGCTTCCCCCTTGGAACCCGAACTCGAGCGGCAGCCTCCTCGCCAGATCGGGCGGCGGCACGGGCACGACGACGACGACGACGGATGGGCTCGCGAACGGGCCCCGGATGGGCCCCGTGGGCTTGTGTTTTTTTTTTTTTATTAACGGTGGCGGGCGTAAAATCGCCACCGTTGTTCATTCATTTTTGGTGACCCTACATTGGTGGCGGTAGAAAAACCGCCACCGTAAATCCATTTTGCCCCCGTTCTTTTATCTAGTAGTGAAATACTTGAATGCAACATAATTTTGAAACAGATGACTCATTTGTAACTATAGATGACCAACGGGCCGGCACGGCATGACACGCCACGATGTCGGGGCATGGACATCGGCCAAAGTGAGAGAAATGGAAGAGGCCGAAGTTGTTTGGATTTCAAGGGAGAGGGCCCAGAGGGAGGGAGGTACTCCCTTCCATTCAAATTATAAGACGCTTGAATTTTTCTACCCCAAATTTGACTACCTATTTTATTTAAAAAAATTTGCGCAAACTTAGTCAATTTTAAGTTATTCTTAAAGAACTTTTATTAATAAACCAAGTCATGATAAAAGAAATAATATTTTGCACAAATTTTTGAATAAGACGAATGGTCAAACTTGAGGTCCAAAAAGTCAAATGTCTTATAATTTGGGATGGATTAAGTACGTGAGAGGTGAGAAGAGTTAAAAAGCAAAGCAAACACACTTTTGTCCTTGTGTAGCAATTCATGTTGCTACTAGTTAGGATCCAAACAAGGGCAGCTACAATTGTGTTAGCTAATGCTTATAGTTGGATGTCTTTAGCCGCATGTAACAATTAGCTATAAACAATCCAAATAAGGTCTTAAACACACAACTTATTAGCTGATCGATCAATTACTACTCTGCCTCTCCTGCTAGTTCTATCCATAATCTTTGAGAACATGTTTCACAATATAATATTTTTACATTGTACATGCCGCCAAGAGTATAGCTTGTTGTAATACTTTTACTGCCAAGAGTATAGCTTGTTGTAATACTTTTACTTCCTAGTTTCTATAAATGCTTTGACGACCAAGGAAATTTAAGCATATGGATGGTTCTTATTGATTTTTTTTTCTTCACTCAAACTTGTTAATGCGCTTTTTTTTTTTATTAACGCAGAGGATTAGGGTGAGAGATTTTTTTTGTCTTCCTGGGCCGGGCCCAGAATAACTTGAATTCGGCCCAGACCGTACGTGTCGGTAAAATTCCGTCCCATAGTGAACGCACAGGCCGATGATCATAGCCGCTCGGCCCAAGCATTTTCAAATCTGGCTTAGAACGCGCCCAGTTGGGGTTTGGGCTGGAGGGTCTTAAATGCGCCACCGGAACCGATGATGCTTTGGTTCCCTGTCCAAAATATTTTCATGTCAGCTGCCGCCGACCTCGGAAGGCTCAATGCCCTAATTCCGATGCAACGCCGGTAGGTAGTTGCACTCACTTAAACACACAGCCTAGTACTAGACGGGCAATTACTCCTCTGCCCCTCCTCCTCAGCAACTCTGTACGTATTGTTGTAGCGTGTTGGTGAGAGAAACACGGTTTTCTAGAGACAAATATTTAAGGACAAAGGGAGTGTATGTGTCCGACGCGTGGTTTAAATCCAAGCTTGGCATGGCGACATGTATATCATGTTTGCATGCTTCTTCTCTACTCACAGATAATGTGATAAGTGGCATTTTAGGTTTGTCTCTTGACTCCAGGCAACATTTTACAAACGTTTTTTGTTTTAAATAGTAAACTCCAAAATGTATTGTTCAAGCCATTTTATGTGTAGCATGATTATAGAAAATAAATGTTTTGTGTGAAACTAGTACGTAGTATTACACAAATATTTTATCCTGTAAAAATTGATCCCGCTCCCGCACATAGTTTGACTTGTACTCCCTATGTAACAGACTTAAAAATAGCAATTGTACTCAGTCTAGTGTATATTTTTGGGCCGGGCAATCAGAGTTCAGAACCCAAAACGCTACTACTTACCATAAACAGAGGTTCTCAGCACGAGTTTGCATTGACTCTCTATATATAAGGGGTCTCACTTGTCACCTCTGGCCGGGCCGCCGGGCGCATACATGCACGGTCGCCCACACATGAATGCAGAGATTCTCTTGTTTAACTGAAAAATTCAAATTTCAAAAATATTCGAACGGACTCCCTTCATCAAGGACCACCATGCATGATGGAGGGGTTTATGGTACTTCGTCGTACTACTAGCAAGTAGCAACAGCACGGCGCCTGTATGGTCGGTGTCGGTCCGGCAGCTACCTATACGCATAATACGCGGCGGTGCATGGTACAGAATACAATACAAGCGGCCATTGAACCCGGCCGGACGGCGGGTCGAAGCTAGCGCCACACACCGACACTACACACGAAGAGGCTTCGATGAGCAGCAAGATCGATCGACTGCTTGCTGTGCCAGCAGCATTTATGGCGGTCGATCGAGAAGATCAAATCGGAAGTGTCCCCCGGCGGGCCGTCGATGGACTCATGAACATGGACGAGTCATGGCTCGCTCGCGCCGTCCGGCGTCGGGCTCACGACGACGACGGCGGACCTGCCATGCTGCATGGCCCGTGGAGGCGATGCAATTAGGCAACGTCTTCGTCGTCCCCCGGCTACCGATTCCGACGTGTCACATGATGTACAGTGTACTGCATTGCAGCGTGCCTTTCCACTGTACTGTACGCGCGTAACTAACGCAGTCACACCTCGTAATCACGCCATTAATTATCAGCTGATCGAATACGTACGATCCAAGCACTGTACTGGTACGTGGTGGGAATGTAGTGCACGCAGTACATAGCTAGAGAAGCACATGCATACGCGTGCAAGCAGCTCTCGGAGGGGGGAGTAAATGCATGGAGCGGAGAGCATGTCTCGTCGGAAACGGACGGACGACGACGGCCCGACGACACGCCGGCACCAACCAGCCGGCCGGCCGGTACGTCGCCGTCGTCGCCATGTGTGCGCCTGCCGGTGCGTGGCAAGCTTGTTTGTTTGAGGTTGACGCAAACGCAACGCAATGAGCGGGCGGTCGGTGCGGTGATGTGTGTGTATATATATGACGAATTGGCGAGAGGTGATGGAGCCGGGCGTGGAGCTGGTGCCGTGGTACGTCGTCGTCGTGGAGGGACAGGCACAGGCGCAGTTAACAGCCGGGGCCTGGGGGATGCAGGGTGATAAGGACCGACATGGCCTGGGCAATGATGATGATCGCATCCGAGAGTGACCGTAGTACGGTTGTGGAACGATCGGACACTACCAGACGCACGCTTCCATATGCATGGATATGAATAGAACGAGTAGCAAAAGAGATTTGCCCTGATCGATCGTCCACCACGTAAGACCACTACCCAGTTCCAAAAGTAGAATTATTTACCTTTACTAGAACACTACCCTGATATTCCTACTATACTTGAAGTATGAAAAAAAAGAATTATTTACCAATGAAAATGTATACAACGAATTTCATCAGCAGTCCCAAAAAATATGGGGCCATGCCATCCCTGCTCCATTTCTATTTTTTTTTATTTATCAGTGCTTATTAAGCTTGTTCAAGGTCTCATCACTTGTCCAAAACAGGTGCTCACACACTTGCTATCCTATGTGGCATGCGATTCAGAGATGCGATGTGGATATGATAATGTAGAACTCACTTGTCAATGGAACCTCTCCCCCCACCTCGATCTTCTCTTTGTTACTCAACTCATCCTGACACTGTGCCACCGACTACGCCGCCGAAGTTGCCCAAGCCACAAAGGTCGCTTGCCTATATATGCCCCTAGCACCCATGGCAACGCCACCCATGTCGGAAGCCACCTGTGTCATGCTTGTCAGGTATGTTGACACCCCAAGTGGCAGAGGCAAGCGAGCCTGGTAGGGGCCATGCCCCCACCCCCACATGTCACAATGATTTTGAGGCATAGGAATCAAGGTTTACAAAACCACCCCTATGTCGCCTACCACTAAAAAAAAATGTCTTTGGTCCTAGAATGTACTATAAGAAATACGGGCATGGTTGACGCAAGAGGTAGCACACATGCAGAATTAACCGTTGGTGGTTCTTAACACACATTTTGTAATGTAAATGTCTTTGATCCTATAATACATATAACAAGTTGTTGCCCACCACCGAAAAAAAATATCTTCGATCCTAGTAGAATATATAAGAAAATACGAGCATCCGTTTCAAGTCGGTGAATTAAGCTAGATGGTCATATATGGTCCTTTTGTCTACCGTGGTGAAAAGAATCTCCAATAACATAGGGTGTTTGGCGGGATTTTCTTGAATTTGAGGTGGGGTCACAGTCCAGTCCCTTTATATATCGCGGTGAAAATAATCTCCGATAACATAAGGTGCTTGGCAAGATTTTCTTGATATAATGTGTTTGGCATGATTTTCTTGATTTTGCGGTGTTTGGCAAGATTTTCTTGACATAAGGTGTATGACATGATTTTTTCTTGATTTTGCTGTGGGCACCGTAGGTCCCTCTAATTTTAAGAAGAAACAAACACGCCCTAACTCACAGATTAACACGCAGGATAGTGGCCGGGTGAGCAACAAGTCCAAATATTTTTATGTAGCTCAATATATAATTGTTTCTATGCATGTGCGTTGTTGTGTTTAAGCTACCGACTAGCACTGTAGCTGCCACTGAATAAAATTAAAAGTGCTTGTCAAACCATACTCCTACGTCTCACGCAGTAACAAGGCTGCAATTAATGCGTCGTGCTTTAGATCCCTCCGACTTACCGCTGTACCACAGTTCAAAGAAACCCAAAATAAAGGCAAAACACCTCTCTCTCAAAAAGAAAAAAAAAATAAAGAAAGAGGT
Source organism: Hyparrhenia diplandra (assembly GCA_015847255.1). Taxonomy (NCBI): domain Eukaryota; kingdom Viridiplantae; phylum Streptophyta; class Magnoliopsida; order Poales; family Poaceae; genus Hyparrhenia; species Hyparrhenia diplandra. The sequence continues at coordinate 346,233 of JADLZK010012344.1, forward strand.
CAAAACAGAGGAACAGAGTATGATATAACCTAAAAAAGCAAGAAGCAAAATGCAGTGATTTCGTTACACAATGGTGGAATGCTGAATTCCAGATCCAAATCGAACACTTGTATTTGCTGGCTCCTGAAACCTTGTAAAAGTTGTAAGTAGTATACAGGCAGCAATGCGAAGCAGAGCATTAAGAAGAGGACGAATCGAGAGCATCGCTAGCTACTTGTTGTGCAATGGCCATGACCGTCGTCACCATCACAACTCGATCTCTCTCCGGCGGCAGCCTCCTCTTCCTCCACATCAGACGAAGCAGCAGAGGAGCACGACGCACCGACACTTGTTCCACATTGAAGCTCATCCATAGCTGCAGCTGCGGTTGTGGTTTTGGTAGCGCCACCACCAGCGCCACCGCTGCTAGTACTGGAACTGCTGCTGCTGCTGGAGCAGCAACAGGCGCTCGTCGTCGTCGTCGTCGTGGTCATTGTCGCGGTCGTCGTGGTTGCGGTGGAGCAAGAGGCGCTGCTGGTGGTGGTCGACGACGACGTGGCGAGTCCGACGAGGAGGTCGACGAAGGCGCCGACGATGAGCGCGTGGTTGTGCTTGCCGTTGATGCGGAGGTACCAGAGCAGCATCTCCTGCAGCGCCGGCCAGTCGCGGAGTCCGTGCGCCGCCACCATCTCGTGCATGGACGCGCGGAAGTCGCCGAACGGGTCCTCCGAGTCCAGCGCCACCGCCACGCCTCCTCCACCAGTGACGACGTCGACGCCAGCACCTCGGTCGGCGTCTCGGCCGCCTCGCTCACCCCGTCGTCGTCGCCTTCTTCAGAGCCAGAGCCGACGACGGGGTCGTCGTCCGACACCATCGGTCCCGCCGCGGACGGTGATAGCGCCGCCGCATGCAGCTGCTGCCTGGGATTCCCTGGCGACGTCTCAACAGGCGGCGAAGGCGGCAGCGGCGGCGCCAGTGTCCGACTCGGGGACGGCGACGTTGAGGCGGCGAGGATGGAGTTGGACGCGGCGGCTGCGGCGGGCGCCGGAGGCCCCGCGTCGAAGAAGAAGCGGTCAGTGGATGTCCGTCCGAGGCTACGAATAACAGCCTCGGACCACTCCTCCGACGCCGTGGTCGTGGAGAAGCTCCCATCATCGAATCCATCGTCGTCATCCTGATCCACCCCGCCGGCGCCGTCGTCGTCGTCGTCGAAGTAGAGGAAGCGGCAGGAGTCAGCGTTGTCGAAGTAGACCGAGTTCACCGTCTTGTACATCTCGTCGCCGGGCGCGTTAGCCCCGGTTGGCGGCCTCAGCCTCCCACCACCGCCGGGTACGGCCGCCGCCGCTGCTGCTCCGTCGAAGCGGCGGCGTGCGGCGGTGGTAGTGCAGGGGCGGTCGTCGTCGCCGACATACCCGCGGAAGGAGGCTGTCTGTGGCTTGGTTGCAGGCACGACGGCCATGGCCATGGCGGGGAGGGGGAGGGTATGGTTGGTGAGGTTGCTGCGGTGCTGGGCTTGGTGGAGTGCTTGGAAGAGGAGAAGATGGAGGCCAGGCCTCCCTTCCTGCCCATCTCCGGCCTGCTGAAGCTGAAGCTGAACTCGGACCACGGTGATGGCCGGCCGGTGGTCACCCGTGGATGTTGAATGGATGGATCTTGGAGGTGGTGGCCGGTGATTGTGAGTGAATGCGCGCGGCCAGGCGGCAGGCCGGTCCAGCGAGCTGAAAGGCTCTCAATTACTCTGAGCTGCAGAGCTCGCAGTGAGGAGGAAGGAGAGAGATGGGGTCGGTGGGTCATGTGCACCTCGTATTTATGTATTCCCTGTTGCCACCACGCAAGGGCAGCGGGAGGTTGATGGAGAGTTGCATTCATTCATTCACTCGTGTCATGGGGAGTAGCAGGTGTGAGGTGTACTGTAGCAGCTATGTAACGTCGTCATTTGTGTGGGGAGGGAGGGGAGGTTGAAGACGACGACGAGACGACGGACGCCATTATCGCTACTTGCATCACACACACGACGACGCAGCAGCTCCCAGATTCTTTTGCAATGTACAGAACGGTAAAATCTTGGCCACCTGTGACCTGTGTGTGTCTGTTCTACAGCTGCTGCTGCTGCAAACAACAGTCTGAATTGAAACTGAAAGCAATGTAACAGCGTGTAACTGAAGGTGGCCAAGACTTACTGCAGATGCAAGCATGGCCAAGCCAAAAGTGCATCGATCGAGAGGCGCATGCTTATTTTGGAGTGCGATCGATTGATGGGGTTTCTTTTGATTTGTTTTTGTGCGTGATTCCGCCGAAGTGCGATCCGTTTTGGCAGCAAGTGATGGAAGTGGATGAGGAATTTTTTAAAAGGGCTGACTTGCATGCCCTTGGGAGCTACTTCCTCCGTCCCATCGACTTTGTCACCCCTGGTTTCCGCCATCTTATTCGACGCTTCGCCTTATTCAATTTTTTTGCACAAATATCATTTATTTTTTTTTTTACGACTTATTTTATCAATGAAGATACTTGAATATTGATTATTTTATTTTATAATTTGTAAAAATATTTTGAATAAAACGGATGGTCAAAGATGAAGTTTAAAAGTCAAAAACGCCAAGAAGATGGGACGGAGGGAGTACTACTCGGTCAGTGGCCTTCGCTAACTCTGAGAAATTCCATGTCGCTTGTCCTTCTCAACTCCCCTGTTGGCGTAATTAACTGAAAACAGTTGCATTTAGACTGGCCTAAGTATTTTCAGTGTAGATACGATCGAGGAGGATTGAGGGCAACAACCAACGGCTAGTAGAGACGATCGAGGAGGACGGACATGAGCATTTATGGACAAGGTACCTACCGTGCTAGAACGAAGCACGACATGTCTTGTTTGAATCCTATAGGAGTGAGTACTTTCTTCTTCTGACCACGACTATAGCTAGTAGGAGTGAGTATACTTGCCTAAAAAAAATACATGTTTTTTTTTTTAGATTACACAAGATAACGCAGACGCTCAACACGCACGCACACTCACCCCTATGAACACACGCACGCAAACCCTACCCCCTATGAGCACCTCCGGCCGACCGAGCCGCAATCTTGAAGTTCACGGTCAATCCAGATAGTGTCGCACCCGGATTTGAACCCCGGGTGGGAGCCCCTAACCAATGGCCTTTCCCATTGCGCTATGAGCCCCTTTGACTAAAAAAAAAAAAAAAAAAAAAAAAAATACATGTTGTGCGGGCAGCCAGCGACGGAGCTAGCACCTGGCTACTCGGGCTCAAGCCCCACCTACGCATGGCTGACATGTGGAGCTCCCCTAAGCTCTTTCCTTAAATTTTTGTGTCTAATTATAGGGATAAGAGGTACTATTAAGCTTTATTAGGAAGGGCTGAGCCCCACCTAAATCTTTTTCGGGCTTCGTCCCTGCGGGACGCAGAAACACGAACTGCACGTTCGTCCGTCAGACTCTCGATGAGAACAAGAGCTGCACATGGGAGGAGAACACCGTACACATCAATGTCACTGTTAAATGATGATCCTTGATCCCAGGATCAGACACACCTCCAATCCCTGCATATATTGTTATGCATTACAGAGGTCTCTGATTAATAAAATCTTCTTCGATCAATCGACACGAATTTAAAGCAAACACTCTCATCGATGATGTTTAGAAGTGCTACTAGCCTACTAGTAGTACCCGGGCGGTATAAGAAAATACATGTATGTCGTGGCACAGCACAAGCACGAACTGTACGTTCCTTCGACTCGTCAGGTCAGACTTGATGATCGAGACAACACGTGTACACTGGCCGGGCTGGGTTTTGTGAACATAGATCGACAAATCAACCCCACTCCACTCACTGTTTGGTACTACTTGAGCATCACAAAGTTAATTGCATTGCGTCATTTATATAGAGACTTCTTGATCCCCAGGATGTACACACACCTACGACATTGTTGATTACAGTAGCCTCCTCTGGCTCTAATTAATCTTCCATCGATCGACAATGAGTGTTAAAAGAACAAGTCATTGACGATTACAGTAATTAGTAGCGCTCGATTATGCTTGATTAGTACTCTTACTAAATACTAGTACTAGTCGATCGATCGTATTGAAGTGCCGCGTGGATGCATGCGTCGTCCTCTGCCGTGAGAATGAAGCCACTCTGATTGCTGAATATCTCATGTACTCTGAGGATGACGACGATGAAGCAGCAGATTATTTTTCCTTGCGCGCATCGCATCTCTCTAACTTTTCTCTGAACGTAACGCGCGCCGGTGCAGCTAGCGCATGCCGGAATCGGCCGGCCGGCGGCCAGATGCGTGCGTGTTCATGTGTGTCTCCTCAACGCTCAACATCCACAGGCAAGGAGAGGCTGGAGCGCCGCGGCCTCGCCGGCCGGCTGCCGCCGTGGTGCCGTGACCATGAGCTGAGCCCGTGCATGATGCTCGTGCTCGTGCCAACCGACGCCCACATGCGTGCTCACATGGATGCACAGTTGACCGTACACCATATATGGATTTATATATACGAGCGAGTTCGAAGAAGGATCCATCCATCTCCATCTTGAACTCTAAAAAAAGATCCATCCATGAGGGATCGAAATTTTGACGGCGGAGGCACAACGGGCAGACAAGACAAATTATGAAGTTGGCTCTATGGCGTGGCGGGCATCGATTTCAATTTATTTGTGGGCCGAATTTGAGGCCCAATTAAAAGTGGCTTAAAGCCCGGCCTCCATCTCATCCACCCACCCAACTCGTGGTGCCATGCCAAAATGAATCTAGAAATTAATTAAATCTAAGATTTGATGCGTAACAATCATGCACTATGTATGCTCTTATTAGTACAAGTGTAGGAATTAAATATTTGGTAGGAGTACAGCTGAAGAGAACATGCTATATCTTTCTAGGATTTACAGTACGCTTAGATACGGGTTTTTTTATACTATTTATTTTGGAGAATCTTATCATGTCATTTTTTTAATAATAATATGTTTCATGTGAAAGATATGCATATGCACACACCTCTAGAATTTCTTATGATATAATATACTACTTCCATATTTCCATACCTCGCGATTCGTTCTCGAGTCGCCATTGCATATATGGTCGGTACATGTGTGCATACACTGATTCAGAGAGAGAGAGACACGAGAAACTAGTGCCTTGTGGGACGACGTACGCACTACATAGTTGTATATTTGTACCCGTATATATATAGTAGTACTGCTTAAGCTTAATGCTATATTATATCCACGACTTAGAGTTCACCGGCAAATTAAAACAAGATGTGAGTTTGAGTTGGAAATGGAATGATTCGACTGTCAACTCCAAACTGGACCGGTTGTGTGCTCGTAGTGGTAGGTAGCCGGACGGTGGATCGATGGTAACATCATCTCAAAGAGTTACGGTGAAGACATGCATGGCTGGTGTCAAGCTCCAAGCCCATGTCAACCGTGTCACTTTCTAGGCCCGATGACCGATGGGGCAGCCCAACACACTGCATAATGGACTTGATTCTACGGAGACTAATTGGGCCTAGAAAAGCGCATGTGTCGTCAACGGGCTATGTTGCGCAAGGAGACTAGCTCGGGCTTTGTTGGGGTGGATGCCCCCCATACATGCTTCTGAAGAGACCCTAACAAGACCAAATTAAAACTGCTATCTAGCCCAACAACGCCCGCATACCTGGTATGACAGCATTGTCATGTTTGGCTAAGTTAGGTTAGAGTTAGTTTTTATAATACTAGCAAACGTGCCAGTGCGTTGCAACGGAGAACCAAATATGTTTAAGAATCGGACTCATAAAGCGCGGGTCCCGAGTCCAGATGACATATAAGATATGTAGGATACAAATACATGAGTTACAACATGATTATATATAATCAAAGTTTATTATGACATTGAGTCCAGATCACTATAACATATGTACGATACAAACACATGAGTTAGAACATGATTATATAATTAAAGTTTATTAAGACATTAAAATTTTTTGTGTTAATACACTATATAGACTTCTTCAAGACTTGGACATTTGATGTCAGAACAAGTGCCGACTCGAGCTCTACAAGTGGCTCTCTCGGTCATGGATCAAGGCTAGTTGCCTCTCCTCTAAACTCTTGATCACCCGAGCTCTATAATTAAGTGGCAGTCTCGGTTCGCGGTCATGGATCAAGCCCAATTACCCGGGAATGTTATCCCGCCGACCACCCAGCCCAAGGCCCATGGCCCGCTAGAAGCCCGCCCAAGCCCGCCCGGTGGATCGACCGGCGGCGACGATCTCACCAACTCGCCGCCACGGTTGTCGCCGCCGCCTCCGCCGATTTAGGGTTCCGCCATCGCCGTCGATTTAGCGTTGAGGGCTCCCCGCCTCCGCGGCCCTCCGCCCTCCATTCCTCCCCCCGCCATAGAAGCGCCGACGATCGCCCGCCGCCGCGCCGACACGGGCGGGCGGTAGGGCGGCTCGGCCGGGGCGGTGAGCTCGGCGGCGGGCGCCGCCGAGCCCGGCCTGGGGAGAGAACCATCCGGCCTGGTACGGGTCGACGGCGGGGGAGCCGGAGCTTGCCGAGCCGGAGAAGACGACCGGCCGGAGAGGTGGAGAAGAATCCCGTCACCGGAGGTGGAGAAGAAAAGAAGGGGAGGTGAGGGTGGACGCCGCCGGGCGCCCTAGGGTCGCGGCCCTAGCTCGCCGGAGTCCGGCGAGCCCTAGGGCGCCGGGCGCGGGGGGCGGAGGCGGTGGCAGCCGGGGGCAGGCGTCGTCGTTGCGAGGAAGACGAAGGACGGCGTCGGGGCGAGCTTTGTCCGGGCCCTTACGTGGGGCCTCGGGCCGGCACTTAACAACCCCCCCCAATTACCCCTCCTCCCAATTTTGGATCACACACGGTAGTGTCATTATTTCAGCCAAGGGTTTACATTGTTAGAAAATCAATACGACTTTTAATAATTAATAAATGTACACAGAACAGCAAGGCGAGCGTCTTTTTTTCTTTCCCCAGGAGGAGAGCGAGCGACTTTTTATAGAAAACCAATACGTGGTCCATATTACTTTTGAGCTTAAATGCTACTTGGCCCACAAAGGCCCAACGTATCGGTGTCTCTTAGAGGCACGAAAGAGAGGCAGAGAGGTGAAAGAAAATAGGGTCAAACTGAAATTTTCTTAAATTGTTAAGGTCGTGGATCTACAGCCTTATCGCTATATTACCTTTTTATTTAAGATTACTGTCATTTTGCAACAATTGATATGTACATTTTTTTATTGAGCAAGCCTTCCTAATTTAGCAATGAATTTTAATTGGTTATTTTATTGTTGTAGTGTTATATATACAGTGTATGTCGAGCCTTGTGATCGAGTGGGATTTTGGTCTAGCTTTTTCTACCGGAGATTTTGTTTTCCATGCAAGTCCGATCCTATTTTTTTTGCCGAGATTTTTTTTCGTCCCGATACTACTGTCTGACTGCAATACTTTTAGCGGAATTTTTGGATCTGCCGTGTACGATTCATTGAAGGGTTTAAAGTTTCAGCCAGGGTGAAGACAGAGCCAAAAAAGGCCGGCCCGGATCGGAAGGAAAGAGGGGATGGAAAAAGGTGAAAGAAAAAAGATGAAAAAAAAAAAAAAAATGGCGAAAATTTTTCGCTTTATTAATCGGCATAGACAACTTGATAGACTACTTGTACATGCTAATTACTTGTGAGGCCTTGTTAACACGCTTGGACTTGAAGTACTATTGGTAATATTTGATCATTAGAGCCCTTGATTGTGCTGCCATTTCTTAGCGCCATCACCAGGATAGTTTTTTTCTGGCAACGCCACCAGAAAATGTCTGTTGGTATTCTACAACGTTTACAGAATAAATCCGCAAACGTACGAAAATATCGTTGTAGTATTTCACCTAGAAGTATTCATCATATCCTTATTTCTATTTTCTTAAAGGAAAGCATGGTGTAAAAGTCCCTCACATGAACATGGACAAGATAACATGACTGCATAATAGACCAAAGTTTATAACAGGGATGAAACATGTTAAGTAAAAGATAATTTGAGACACACTTGAGCAATCTCTTGAATAAAGGTAAAAAAAAAAAAAATAAATAAATAGTAACCTAAACTGGAGCAGGCATATCTTGAATAGTTATTTTAAGAGAGTAGATATACTTACATGTTTTTATATTGTTAGAGATTCGAAGTTAAAATATCCTTGGTTACAAGTGGCTTACTTCGGGCACCGGATTGTACCTGGTCTCGCTAGGTGGTGCCGGCCTCCAGCTCTCTACTCAGAGCCAAACGTGAGGAGTATAAAGAACGAACAAGGCTGTCACCACCTTTCGTCTACCTCACTACCATAGGCTAAACAACAAACGAATGTAGCATATAGCCTAGACACCACGCCTACGCTTATCGACTACTACTCTAGCGTTAGCTAGAACATCCGCTTTTTTTAGGAGTCCTCTACTAGAGCACCCGTCATGGGGACAAACAATGAACCAGCAACCAAGACTAAATTAAGAAAGAACTTGACATCTCAATTTAGCTCTTGGTCTAAACATGTATGTATGATAAATTAAAAATAAGGTTCTATATGACAAGATCAAAACAACATGAAAACTATATACTAGTTCATACGCTAAGATCATATCGTGAGAACTATACTCTAGTTCATAAGCATAACTATATTGATAAATAAAGAACAAAAATAAGATGAAGAGCATAACATTGATCAACATACGAGAGAATTGTATTGATCATACCAAGTATCTCCAAGCTGATCTTACACTAGTACCCAATTGATTTTGCGTGATGTGCCATTTTGATTTGCGTGGCGGCAACAGCGATTGTTCGTTATGGTAGATCAATTATCCGTGGCGTGCACATTAGACGCCCGCCATGGTACAAGTTTTGAAAAAAATTTAAAAAGCGTAAAACTCCCTAGATGTGCCCCCTCAAGCCCATCCATGGGCCCGCCGAGGCCATCTAGGGATGCACCGCCGCCGCCATCCGTGGATTCACCGCCGGGTCGCCGCCGGCCACGCCGGGCTGTCCGGATCCGCCGCCGTGGAGAAGGAGGAGGCCGGATCCACCGCCGGGAGGAGGACGGGCCGAATCCGCCACCGCTGGGGTGTAGGTGGCCGGATCCGCCGCCGGGAGGAGGACGGGCCGGATCCGTGGACACCGAGGTGGAGGGGGCCGGATCTTCCTCCGCCGGGAGGAGGACGATGCCGATCCGCCGCCGGCGAGGAGGACGGGGCCGGACCACCGAGGTGGAGGGGGCCGGATCCGCCGCCGGGGAGAAAGACAAAGCCGGATCCGCCGCGCGGAGGAGGAAGCTGGATCCACCGCCGCCGAAGCCGGAGGAGGCCGACCCGCCGCCGGGGAGGAGGAGGAGGCCGGATCCACCGCCGGGAGGAAGACGGCCGATCCGCCACCGTGGAGGGGGAAGCTAGATCCGCCGCCGCCGAAGCCGGAGGAGGCCGGATCCGCCGCCGGCGGGGAGTAGGTGGCCGGATCCGCCCCCACCATGTCCGCCGCCCGCCGCCGGTGGAGCCGAACCGCCGCCGTGGGGTCGGGCCGCAGAGGGAGGGAGGGGCCGCCATCGCCGCGAGACCGCAGAGGGAGGGAGGGGCCATCGCCGGCTTCTTGGAGGGAGCGGAGGGTCGGGCCGGGCGCTGCCGCTGTTCCTCCATGCGCGCCTCCCGCTTCGGGTGGGAGAAAGAGAGTCCGGAGTGGGAGGGAGGAAGTCACAAGTGGGTGGTGAGTCGGGAGAGAATGCATGCGTGAGTGCATGCGGGAGAGAGACCAAGAGAGATTGCGGCTAGGAGGGAGCACCGGGAGTGGAGGGGTCACCTTCAAACCCAAAACAAGTGCTTATATACATGCAGCTTCGCTAATGGGCCTTCGGGCTGCATACACCGCGACGGGCCTGCTCTATTAATGGTGACGGGCCTTACAAAACGACCGCCACAGAAAATCAATTTTCCATGGCGGGCACATTATAATGCCCGCCACGGAAAATATATGTTTTGCGTGGCGGGCGTTTGTAACAGGCCCGTCATGAAAAATCGATTTTCCGTGGCGGGCAACAAATGTCCGCCACGCAAAATAAAAATGGATGTGGTGGCCGCATTAACCGTGATGGGCGAAAAAAGTGCCCGCCACAGTTAATATTTGAGGGTGTCACACAAAATCAGTTTGTTACTAGTGTTAATGTTTATTACAAGCTTTGCCAAGCTCCTAATACTAACATATAAAGTAAAAACGATACAAGTGGAAGGGAGAGAGGCTCTTGTGTGGGTGATCTTTGAATGAGGGGAGAGCATCTCCTTTTATAGGTGGAGGAGAGGGGGCTCTTTGGAAGATGTCCCTCCCCACACGGAAAAGACCCAAACCGACCTCCTGTAGTGGGTTTGAACAAAATAATCACCGAAGCACCCGTGAAACCGCATTGGCAACGTCGGATGGAGGCGACCGAATAGAGCTAGTGGGGGTTTGGCGGGACCGGGCTAGCTCCATTCCCCACTACCTTTCTCGGTGGGCTGGCCCGACTTTGGATCCGATGGTGCTTCGCCCAAATTTGTTGGTAAAATGAGCTTTCTATGTTCCCCTTTGATTGCACTTTTTTTGGAATGTGTGTTCGCTCTGCGCTTTGTTCTTTAGTTTGTGCATTTCCGCTTGTTTCCGGTGTGTGTCCTCGTAAGACATGATTTCTCGAGAAACAAGTGGAACTAGTTCAAAGCATATGCATATGTGCCATAAGTATACTTGTTTTCCTAGATTTGGATATAAATTGGCGGTATCAAATGGTCGATAACGACCACCATTTTAAATAATGGATTAGATTAAGCTGATATGTTTTTGTTTGTAGCTTAATTTTAATTTTTAAAATGTAAGACTTATCATGTTATTCAATACATGTGGTTTTATTGAATTAGAATATAGTTTTTCAAATTCTATAAATGTTTAAGACATTTTTTGGCGACGTAGGGTTTGGTAAAAATAGTAGGTCGGCCAGCTCTTGTATGGAATTGCTCAATTCGACAATCAATAGGTTGGCCCTCCACATCCACATTGGTTGCATTAAATAAAATATAATAATTTTTTTTACAAAGTGAAGCACATGTTTTATTGGGACATTAAAGTATCAAAGGTTTTCACATATTTGTGCTCATCCAATCGTGTCTATTCTTCTGATTCTTACTTGTATCCTCTTCCCATTGCTCCTCCTCATCCTACATGATTTCATTTGCCATCTAACATTAACTCTCCTAAGCTTATATATTTGCTATAAAATATTCTATTTAAGTAACTAAAGCCTTGTGTATCAACACCCACCTTGGTTATTTCAGCTTTGGTTGACCCATTTTAAGCCAATAGTTATGGTAATCTGTTGTGATTTCTAAGCGACATCACCAAAGACGAGTTAGAGTCCATCCCCAAGCAACATCACTAGAAACCGCGTGTTGGCATATGTTGATGGTAGTTATTGACCACTTTTATATATATGAAAAGCTATCAAACATGGGATGAATTCTACTAAAATTTTATTATTTCTAATGATTTCCACGAGTTTTGGTGCACACTTAGTTTTGCGAGGAGAACTCGGAAAACAACAAAAACACTTTCGAAAAAAGAGAGAAAATAGAGAAACGGAAGAAAATGACTGAACCAAGGCAATTCGTATAATTTCCAAGGGTCTAAATGAGAAGAGAAGACAGCTCGCCAAGGCCGGGGTCCACATGTCGGGAGGTGGGGCTAGGCAGCACCCCCCCCGTGCGCGCGGCACCCCCTATGGCGCCATGTGTCCAGCTTTTGGAACCTTCCTACAACCAACCTATGGAGAAGATCTAGTCCGTCCAATCAAGTCGGTTTGATCCGAGGGAAGAGATTCATCCTATGGGCTAAGAATGAAGGGACATGGGGCTACCCCCCGAAACCCTAATTCAGTATTTAGTTTTCAAAGACAAAATTTGTTCTCTCTAAGAAGTCTAGGGTTAGAGAAGTCAAGATCCTATGATTAGAGCATAGTCACTTCTAGATTAGCTACTATGGATCTTGATTAGCAATCGAGTTTATTAGAAATAGAGAGATTAGTGAGGAGTGCTTCGTGAGAGGAGTGTATTCAGAGATTATCTGATTTTCGACTTCTTAATTAAAGTAAGTTTTGGTTTATTCTATTCTTCAAGTTTGCAACTCATTTAGAGTACTTTTATCTTGGTTGCTCTTGATTAGAGAGATAGTGTCTAGTGTTGTCACGCCCCAAAATTCCTATTTTGGGCTGTGAATAGTTTACACTAAATAAAAATAATGATTTTATTGTTTTTCTAAAATTTCCAAGACTTAATTAGACTTTTAGCAATTTCAACAATGCAAATTGTGAATTTTAAATACGTTTTTATAATTTAATTTGAGATGTTTTGTTGCATTCATGTTGAAAGCATTAATTTATTGTATGAAAAGTGATTTATGAAAATCGTGGTTAAGCTTAGGAAAGGTTTTCTTCTATTTCCAAAATAAAATATCATTTTTGTTTAAAAAATAAAAGGTATAGTTTTTAATCTCATTCAAATCCTTTAATCTTGTTGCCGGTTATTCTTTATATCTCAAGTCAAATATATATTCTTATTCTAATCTTTATCCATCTCAACACGTTGCCCTTTGGTCTTACCTTGCCACAAATAATTTCCACACAATTTATCTTTGCCATGGCCTAAATTCTTGTACATAATATCTCCAAAACATGCAAAAAGCTAGCACCGACTTCCAGCTAAAGAACAAAACTGATTGTTCATTTTCTCCTTTTATTCAATGCCGTCATCAGTAACTCTCACCCTTTACTTCTTCAGTTGTCATTAATCTGAAACGCCACTAGCTCCTAATGCACCGCCTCAAGGACCTCTCGGTTGCTCAACTACACCTATAAATGTTGCCCGTGTGTCCTTCATCTCCCTTGTTGCAGCTGATAGCCCTTCCACCCAGTTTGTATTCGTTCGCAAGTCCACCGTCGTTCTCCTTCGCCGACTCGCCGTTGACGCATCGACCTTGGCTGTCATCGATCCTCTCGGTTCAGCTACCTCCATCCTTGTTTCTACTCTATTGAACTAGCAATGACTTCGCACTCACACCATGATCATCTTTGACAGCAATCCATGGTTGTTCGAGCAGTACCCGTGCTTGCCGAAGCAACTCGCTGCCGCAGCCGTCCGCTCCTCCGCAACACCCTGCCTCTCTGCGCCGTAGCCAACGTCGAGAACGTCCTGATCGAGTTCATGGTGAGCCTCTCCATCCCCTGTGTTTCTCTCATCGCACAAGCACAGCGCCAGGACCGGCGACCGCACGGGCCAAGCAGCCAGCCGTCCGTGCTCTACTTCTGTTGTTAGCTTTCTTGATTAGCTTGATGAGATAAGCTTGACACCATCATGACATCACAATCATATTATGGCCGTTTTCCTTTAGCAAAAGAATTCCAGAAATACAAGGCAAATACACATGGTGCATGCAACCTTGCAATCTAATCCTTTTACTTGTATCGAATTGAACCACTATTTCTTTAGTCATGCTATTCTATCATTTGAGCTCATAAACTCTCTAATATTTGTATCTACAGTACAGCTCATTTTCTTTTTGAGTTGTATTTAATTTAAAACCCGAAATCTTTATTTACAGTTTTGCCACTCACTCAAAAAGCTCATAACTTTCAAATCGTGAGCTCCGTTTTAGGCGGGTTTTGCGCTCACGCGTTCGTTGAAACAAGCACTACACGTTAGTATCTTTATATTCTGTTTTACCAATGTTTGGTGTACTGTTCTTATGTTGTTTTGTGGGCCATGTTTGTTGTATTGTTTTACGAGAAAGTACTGAATACGAGAACCTCCGAACCGGGAGTTTGATATCCGGAACAAACCCGGTTCGAAGGCAAGTGTCCTTGACCATCTTGCACCTACATTGTTTTACTTTGAGTTAGAGTAGTTAGACCATTAGTTGCATGCGAGTCTAAATTTGAATCCCATGTTAGGGTTTACTAGACCTTGTTATATCATCCTTGAAACCCGGTTTGGATGGGTAGATGTCATGCTTAGCTTGCTGTCATGGTTGGGCTGGGATGAGTATAATTTAATATTGACTAATGATCTATGCAACATGTGGGTTGGTAATCTTGTTAGCAACATGGTGACTAGAAATCCGGCAGGATGGAAAGTATGGTTGAGGTTGGTTTATGCCATGGAATGGCGGCAGATGTTGGTGGTTTGGTTTGTGCTAGTTTAATCCTGCCTCGGATCCTTAAGGACTGAATCATGGACAAGTAACCCGGCTTAACAAGCGCAGCCTCAAGGTTTATATGGTACGACTGGCTAATTAATTAGCTGCCTATTTCTGTGCATTGTGGATAGTTTAGTGGCACACGAGGGGGCCTAAATCGGCGAATCCTTAGTGAATGCACAGGGGTGGGAACAACAGCTTTGTAAAGGCCTTGTAGTGTGACCCCGCTGAGCACCTTGGTAGTGTAAAGCATGATGGGGAAAACACGACTTGTGGTGAACGTGCGCAACCTCTGCAGAGTGTAAAAAGCGATATATCGGCCGTGCTCTCACGGTCACGGCGGCCCTGGACTTCTTCTTGACTAGATGGCTCGGTTACGGTTGGGAGGCCCTGAATGGAATTCAGGTGTGGTTTGCTTGGATGGAATCCAAGTGTGTTTGGCTTTCGGATGGGATCCAGTGTTGGTTCTCTCGAGGAGAAGGGAAGAATTTCACCTAGTAATTAGGTGCTAAGGATTTAAGGTAATAGGATGTGTCGCTTTAGGTGCTTGTGTCAAACCTCATAAGCCTTTCCTTGTGTTGGCCCACATGTCATACTTTTCCCACACTTGCGGAGTACATTTCGATGTACTCACCCTTCCTCTTTGACCCCCCCGCTAGCCAGTTCGTCAAAACTAAAAGACGGAGTGCCAAAAGGCGGTGTTTTCGAAGGCGGTGTTTTCCTAAAGACGGTGTCGTTGTTGATGGCTGATGTACCCCCGGTCGTACTGCGAGGGATGGCGACCCTGCTGCTTTCGTACAGACGATGTAATTTTTGTTTAGACCCAATCGGTCTTTTGTAATATGTAATCGCTTTTGTAATAAACACCGGTTTTGTACCATTCGATGTCACATGTATGATATAAACTGATCCGGCATACATGTGATGTGCATTCGGTTATGTTTTATATAACGGGTGTGTGAGAGTGGTATCGAGCGTGTTGACCGTGAGAACGTCGACCCTAGATAGCAATGGCCGTCTTTTAAAACTATTTTACTAAAAACAAAGTCTAGAATCTTCCATGTTGCTTCATTTAAAAAGAAAAGATAATTTTTTTCAACGCAACCTACGTTCTTCAAGGCTAAGGGAGCCAATCTAGGAGTCTACATCGACAAGTGAATTTAAGATTCTACGACGAGCATTGTTGATGATGAAGATACGCCGTCAACAAGAAGAAGATCGAAGATTCAAGATCGTTTATCATTACCCTTCATAATTAGGTTGTCACCCCGGCGCTTTTACGATAGAACGATTGCTAAGGTTGTGTGCTAGTGTGATTGACTAAGGACCTTCTCATGTTAGTGTGACTTAGCTAGGTTGATTGAACTGTTATGATGCACTTGCTTGATCCGATTCTTTGTAATGATTGTAGCTTCAGCCGAATCTCGGGACGAGATTCCTGTTAAGGGGGTAGTTTGTCACGCCCCAAAATTCCTATTTTGGGCTGTGAATAGTTTACACTAAATAAAAATAATGATTTTATTGTTTTTCTAAAATTTCCAAGACTTAATTAGACTTTTAGCAATTTCAACAATGCAAATTGTGAATTTTAAATACGTTTTTATAATTTAATTTGAGATGTTTTGTTGCATTCATGTTGAAAGCATTAATTTATTGTATGAAAAGTGATTTATGAAAATCGTGGTTAAGCTTAGGAAAGGTTTTCTTCTATTTCCAAAATAAAATATCATTTTTGTTTAAAAATAAAAGGTATAGTTTTTAATCTCATTCAAATCCTTTAATCTTGTTGCCGGTTATTCTTTATATCTCAAGTCAAATATATATTCTTATTCTAATCTTTATCCATCTCAACACGTTGCCCTTTGGTCTTACCTTGCCACAAATAATTTCCACACAATTTATCTTTGCCATGGCCTAAATTCTTGTACATAATATCTCCAAAACATGCAAAAAGCTAGCACCGACTTCCAGCTAAAGAACAAAACTGATTGTTCATTTTCTCCTTTTATTCAATGCCGTCATCAGTAACTCTCACCCTTTACTTCTTCAGTTGTCATTAATCTGAAACGCCACTAGCTCCTAATGCACCGCCTCAAGGACCTCTCGGTTGCTCAACTACACCTATAAATGTTGCCCGTGTGTCCTTCATCTCCCTTGTTGCAGCTGATAGCCCTTCCACCCAGTTTGTATTCGTTCGCAAGTCCACCGTCGTTCTCCTTCGCCGACTCGCCGTTGACGCATCGACCTTGGCTGTCATCGATCCTCTCGGTTCAGCTACCTCCATCCTTGTTTCTACTCTATTGAACTAGCAATGACTTCGCACTCACACCATGATCATCTTTGACAGCAATCCATGGTTGTTCGAGCAGTACCCGTGCTTGCCGAAGCAACTCGCTGCCGCAGCCGTCCGCTCCTCCGCAACACCCTGCCTCTCTGCGCCGTAGCCAACGTCGAGAACGTCCTGATCGAGTTCATGGTGAGCCTCTCCATCCCCTGTGTTTCTCTCATCGCACAAGCACAGCGCCAGGACCGGCGACCGCACGGGCCAAGCAGCCAGCCGTCCGTGCTCTACTTCTGTTGTTAGCTTTCTTGATTAGCTTGATGAGATAAGCTTGACACCATCATGACATCACAATCATATTATGGCCGTTTTCCTTTAGCAAAAGAATTCCAGAAATACAAGGCAAATACACATGGTGCATGCAACCTTGCAATCTAATCCTTTTACTTGTATCGAATTGAACCACTATTTCTTTAGTCATGCTATTCTATCATTTGAGCTCATAAACTCTCTAATATTTGTATCTACAGTACAGCTCATTTTCTTTTTGAGTTGTATTTAATTTAAAACCCGAAATCTTTATTTACAGTTTTGCCACTCACTTCAAAAGCTCATAACTTTCAAATCGTAGCTCCGTTTTAGGCGGGTTTTGCGCTCACGCGTTCGTTGAAACAAGCACTACACGTTAGTATCTTTATATTCTGTTTTACCAATGTTTGGTGTACTGTTCTTATGTTGTTTTGTGGGCCATGTTTGTTGTATTGTTTACAGAAAGTACTGAATACGAGAACCTCCAGAACCAGGAGTTTGATATCCCGGAACAAACCCAGTTCGAAGGCAAGTGTCCTTGACCATCTTGCACCTACATTGTTTTACTTTGAGTTAGAGTAGTTAGACCATTAGTTGCATGCAGAGTCTAAATTTGAATCCCATGTTAGGGTTTACTAGACCTTGTTATATCATCCTTGAAACCCGGTTTGGATGGGTAGATGTCATGCTTAGCTTGCTGTCATGGTTGGGCTGGGATGAGTATAATTTAATATTGACTAATGATCTATGCAACATGTGGGTTGGTAATCTTGTTAGCAACATGGTGACTAGAAATCCGGCAGGATGGAAAGTATGGTTGAGGTTGGTTTATGCCATGGAATGGCGGCAGATGTTGGTGGTTTGGTTTGTGCTAGTTTAATCCTGCCTGGATCCTTAAGGACTGAATCATGGACAAGTAACCCGGCTTAACAGCGCAGCCTCAAGGTTTATATGGTACGACCTGGCTAATTAATTAGCTGCCTATTTCTGTGCATTGTGGATAGTTTAGTGGCACACGAGGGGGCCTAAATCGGCGAATCCTTAGTGAATGCACAGGGGTGGGAACAACAGCTTTGTAAAGGCCTTGTAGTGTGACCCCGCTGAGCACCTTGGTAGTGTAAAGCATGATGGGGAAAACACGACTTGTGGTGAACGTCTTAACCTCTCGCAGAGTGTAAACCGATATATCGGCCCGTGCTCACGGTCACGAGCGGCCTGGACTTCTTCTTGACTAGATGGCTCTGGTTACAGTTGGGAGGCCTGAATGGAATTCAGGTGTGGTTTGCTTGGATGGAATCCAAGTGTGTTTGGCTCGGATGGGATCCGAGTGTTGGTTCTCTGAGGAGAAGGAAGAATTTCACCTAGTAATTAGGTGCTAAGGATTTAAGGTAATAGGATGTGTCGCTTTAGGTGCTTGTGTCAAACCTCATAAGCCTTTCCTTGTGTTGGCCCACATGTCATACTTTTCCCACACTTGCGGAGTACATTTCGATGTACTCACCCTTCCTCTTTGACCCCCCTGCTAGCCAGTTCGTCAAAACTAAAAGACGGAGTGCCAAAAGACGGTGTTTTCCCGAAGACGGTGTTTTCCTAAAAGACGGTGTCGTTGTTAGGGTCGATGTACCCCGGCCGACCGTCTGCGAGGGATGGCGACCGCTCCGCTTTCGTACTCGATGTAATTTTTGTTTAGACCCACCGGTCTTTTGTAATATGTAATCGCTTTTGTAATAAACACCGGTTTTGTACCATTCGATGTCACATGTATGATATAAACCGATCCCGGCATACATGTGATGTGCATTCGGTTATGTTTTATATAGCTTAGGGTGTGACAAGTGTAGGCGCGGTGCTTAGACTAGAGTTATTTGTGAATGCCCCTTTTTGGCTTGGAATGAGTGGTAGCATCATAAAGGTGACTTTTATAGCTTTATTGAATCCTCTGTAGCCCACTTACCACCAAGAAGTGAATGGTAGACTTTGTCTGTTCTTAGTAGAGTAATTTCGCTTTACTTTATTAAGAATTCTGCCCTTGATCTCAGATCGAACGGCCTAAATTGCCCGATACCCCTGTTGACATTTCTTAACGCAATCAAAGGAAACAGGTATAAAACCCATGCCCAATAAAAGCGTCAGAAATGCACCGCTAACATTCCCCAGTAAAACCACCATGTCGGTGATCCGAAAGGGATTGTCAACAGGATAGATCTTGCCATCGTAGATATTTCATCCGCAAGCGCACGGATCTATCGTTGTAGCATTTCACCCGGAAGTATTCAGGGTATTGTTATTTATATTTTCCCAAAGGAAGGCATGTGATTTAATAAGCTATCATGGCATCTGAATAGAGGAACATGTGTTTGCTTAGACCAAATTGTTCATAACAGGGGTAAGCAATAACGGTTTTTAGATAGTGTGACACACACTTAAGAATCCACCAGCAAAAGGATAAAGAAAATAGATAAAGAATAAATGAATAACCTAATGGAGTAATTCTAATGTATCTAGTCATGGCCATACAAATGAATAGTTAGGATCATATGCAAACTGAAATCATGGTTAGGTCTAGGATATCGTGGAGACTCCCGAGGACCATCCGGCCCGAAGGAAGCATTTACGAACTCCTACAACACACACGAACGTGGGGGGATTTAAAGGGATTGTCAAGGCTTGTCACGACCAAGCTGCCTACCCCCTCAACCGTGGCGTGTACTCATGTCCAAAAAGTGTCGAATACCAGGGCACCATGCCCGCATATCGAAAGCACTACTCTTGTCCCCCCGGGATCCCCACTCGTCGAATGGACGGACTAGAACAAGAGCAAACCCGAAGGAACAACGAACAGATATCCCACCTCTAATCAAGTTAGGCATATCATGATCGATGAAGAAATGTAATGAACATGTCAAGATCATGATATGTAAACTATATACTAGTTCATATACCAACACAAGAACATGAACAAGACTATACTCTAGTTCATAAGTTAGGCCAAGAATAAAGATATAGGACTTGCAAATAGAAGAATGCTCCATAGAGAAGATGTATTACCAAAGCACTTTCTTCTAGGAGACAAGCCCTCCTTGTAGCTCTTCTACTCCAAGTGCTAACCAAGAACTAAAAAGCAGTAAGAAAGTAGAAGAAGAAAGAAGAAGTAGAAGAAGAGAGAGAGGTAGAGGTGGTAGAGAGAGAGAGATTGATTGCGGTTTTTTGGACTCCAAGTGGTGTGTGTTGAGAGAGGGAGAGAGAGGGCCTACTTATACACTTGGAGGAGGGGCCTAAATGCTAAATTACACCAAAACCGACACAGTAAAACCATCCTAATCCGAGCAAAACCGACCAACCAAGGGCGGGAATCCCCATTTGGCAGGGTGCAAGAACCGCCTCCCCGAGGCCGGGCCGAAAACCGCCTCGGGGAGGGGTGCGGCCGCACCGTGGTGGTCTTGTGGCAAGCACCCCCCGGGCTCGGCCTGGCCGGGTCTCGGTGGGGGTGTCGTCTTCCGCCCCGAAAAGTTTTGGGGCGGGCTTGGCTCGCCCAATTTTGATATTTTGGGTCGATTTGCTCTCGGGCTTGAGTTTTGCAATAATGCGCTTTTCCGGATGGCGTGCCGTCGATTTTCCACTTGTTTTTATTATAAATCTGCAAAATAAAATTCTAGACACTACAAGTGGAATTTATTAGTGATAAATGCATATAAGTATAAAAAGGTATAGTTTCACTCCCTTTATGGTAGTAAGTTGACAGGGGAAAAATATGTCATTAGTGACCGTCAACAACCCCTTCGGTGGTACTTTTGTTAAAGAGACCTCGACGTCTATCGTTAATTGCACCGAGGTCCCCCGGATCCGAAATATAAAAGAATTTTATTTGTTTTAAATCTGAAATGAACTTCAGTCTATTTACGAAATGCCATTTCATTCAAATGTCCATATCTTTGTCATTTTAAATCCGTTTAGCCCCATTCAACTTGCGTTGGGTTCGTAATCTCATCATCTACGTGTTTATGTAACTGTTAATCAACTTTTCAAACTTTTAAATTTCGAGTTTGTATTTAATTTATTATTTTATTAATGCTAATCTTGTTTAATGCGTAACCGTCGTTTTAGCTCCGATTTCAAAGTGAAATTCGTGTCTATGTGATTGTTGTGAGATGTAGATTTGTTTTATAACCCTTTTTATCTTGTTTTTCCTACTGTTGGTGTAATGTTCTAATATAGTTCTTTGTTTGCTTCGTGTATGATTTTTTTTCGGATGCTTGTGTGGTGCTTTGTGACGAAGTCCGGTCGGTGAGTTTTACGTTGGTGGCTTAGAAGAAGAAGTTGGTGACCCAAGAGATGGTGAGCAGTTTGTGGAAGATCAAGAATTATTTGAAGATCAGGATTCTCGGGGAGTTCTTTGAAGAATTAAATAAGAAGGAATCGATTTTTAAGGCAAGTATAGCATGGGACTATCCTTGTTACCTATACACTTTATAATCACAATTCATATGCATGTGTCCACCTTGAAAAACTTAGTTATTGCTAGTGCTCAACTTTAATTAATCATGATATAATGGTGATTATGATATATACAATGGTTTGTATGCAATGGTGTTTACCATGGACCTTAGGGCAAGAGCTCATGCTTTTACATGATGCACTTGGCTCTCCATAAGGACTTATCCTTTGGCAAAAGCTGGGACTTACTGAAGCAATTTGTGGGGGGCTATATGGCTCTGGCTTTAGTCGGTCAAAGGACCTTCTCTATCTTGTTGAGGTTCCCCGAAAGGCGCAAGAGGGGCTATAATTGGTTTGATCCCTGGCCTACCAAGGGGTGCACCTTGGTTTATTAGTATTTTGTTAGTCACACCTTGGAGGGAGGGTCCTACTGGTCCATAAAGGGAATCCTTAGCGGCCTTAACAATTTAGAAAAAGCTTTGAAAGGCTTCATAGTGGTTTCTTGTGTTTGGGCCTAATTAACCCATGCATTTGGAAAGCACGACTCACAGTGAAAGTGTACACCTCTGCATAGAGTATAAACTGTTATAACAGCCGTGCTCACGGTCATGAGCGGCCCGGAAAACTCAAGGAATAATGATCACTGGATGATGTTGACACATGGATTTAAGATGATGATGGATCTAAACCTGGAGGATGTTGTTGTTGATGATGATGGAGACTTGAGGACAGATGTTGCTTTTAATTATAAGGTGGGTATATTTAGGGCTTAAGCACAACTACTTGCTTAATTAAGGTTAAAATTTGACTTACTAAAATGTTGACCGCAGTTAAAGCAGTGTCTAACTTTTGAGCCTCATAACTCCATGTTATATTTGCTGAGTTCGACATGGACTCACCCTTGCAATATCCCACTCAAACCAGGGGAGATTGCTAGATTGCTAAAGATTAAAGGAGTCAGACTTGTGATCAACCGGTGCATCATCCTCGTGGAGTGGAGGCTTCATCCTATGATCGGAGTGTCTTTCCGTTGTTCGCGCTTTGAGGTTATCTTCTTTATTTTAAGTTCGTTATATATTAAGCATTATGTTTTGTTATTTCCTTTAATTGTAACTATATGTGAGATTTGACTTCCTGGGCTCACATATGGTGTGTACCTAGTTTTGTTCTTAAAACCGGGTATGACACAGATCTAGCCGTTGAATATGAATTTGATTTTGAAAGACCGAAAGAGTGGGAGAGAAAAGGAGGGGGGGAGAGATGGTGGCAAGCCAAGAGAAGATCGAGAGGGCCAAGATGAGAGGAAGCAGTAGGCAGGGAGCTCGAGAGGGAAAATCCACTAACCCTCCCCCCCGGCTCTCTCGAAATCCTCCATTCCCCTCCGCCGCAAACCCAAGTCTGAGCTCGTGGTGAGTGCCACTCCCTTCGATCCGGAGCCGGTCGTCGCGATCGGCATCTGCGCCGCCGGCCGCGAATTGGGGATGTGTTCGCGACTTCGCGTTACTGGTGGGCCGAGGCATTTTGATCCTATAGCTGCCGGGTTCCGTAGATGGCAGGCAAGGAGCAGGGTGGTCCACAGAGGCCTCCCATGCCCACAACATCCATGCAGCCGTCGATTAAGAGGCGCTTTGATTTGAACTCGCGGACGTTGGTAGGGAACCCCACATTGGCGCCGTGGGACGTTGCCATATCTAGGGGCATCAGAGTCGATAGCGTTGCTCGTGGGCTTCCAGCATTTGCAGCACATTAGGGCTTCCGTGCTGATGGGGGTGTCGCCGTAGTTGCCGATGATACACCCACATCAGGTGGTGGGACATGTGCACGCGGTGCCGCCGCTAGTGGTCCCCGCACCGCAGCCTTCCTCCGATGCCACCGTAGCCGGGCCAGCGCCCCCCTATCGTGGTTCCCTTGTGAGTGTCCCCATTCTAAGATTTTCAAGTTTTGAAACTTCCGCCTCTGTTTGGTTGGTACATTTTGCTCGATGTGAGCCCTTTGTCGCCTTGATTCATATGTTGAATGTGGGAACGTATCTAATTTCCCGAGCATAATCACGAGGCACTTTCAAAATTTTACTGTGGACTTGTCATTCCTTGGAAACCAAGACATATATTTGCATTGCATGAGCTTATTGATCTTAAACTAACTCCTCTAGGAAAGTTTGAGCGCATTCTCCCTACTGAAGATCCAAATATTTCAAGTTTTCCCTTTGAATGTTACATCTTGCTCCGATGTTCTAATTATGCTTTGGGACCTTGTAATGTAGGAAAACAGAGTCACCGAAACAACGATCAAGATTCTTTTAGGAAGCAAAACATAGCAATTGTTTCAATCCTCCATATCGTCTACAAAACCCTAATTTTCGACTCTCGCATGCCTTTACAAATCTATACAACGTGTCATTATTTTGACCTCCAAGTTGAAATCAGCCCACCTCCCTTTTTAAAAACTAAGAATGTGTTTTTGTTATTTTTTTTTCTAGCTGGGCATATACTCATCCATCTGAAATCCTATAATGGTTCCTTTAACCAGGCATCAAGCTATTGACACTACATTGGAGCGTAATCTAGATAATTACTCTTTGACTTCGCTATTTTGTGGGGAGTAGCCCACATATGAATAGGATTAATGTATGTTATGGTCGAAATAATGTTCTCAAAGTTACTTTTCGATGGAACATTTATTGCTATTTGTTTTCCCTTTGATTTTCGATTACTCATAGCAATGCCCATGCTCACTTTAGAAGTCATAGTTTATTCTAATTGACAGGATTTGAATGCAAAGACCATAGCTAAAGGGGAAATGGATAATCAAGATCTAGATAAAAAAGTATCAATTGATGACCATTCAAGCAGAGAAATTCATATGGGCAAAGCTATTCTAGATGTGGTGACATAGAGTGGTGACATAGAAGATGAATTCCTCATAGTTGTGAGCCCAAGAGTTGATGAAGCCAAGCCGAGAGAGTCCTTCGTCAGGAGCGTCTGATTCATCAGGTGACGGCCACGTGTCATAGGCTAAGGCTACGATATATGTAGTAGATGCATATTGCAGACACGATGTAGAGAATCCGCTCCTACGGCGGGTAGGCTTCCACGTGCAAAAACATATCGGAGGGGGAGAGCGGAATGCTTGAGAGAAATGTGGATCTTGCTCTTGAATTCCTTGGCTCTGTGGTATATATATAGATAGAGAGAGATATTGGATACATGGAAAACTCACTCCATACGCTGGGCTCGTGAGAGAAATCTCCTCCTCCATGGTATCTATCCATTCGTGTCAGGGGACTGTGCCCATGCCTCCCGTCATCGGCCCCGCAATGCTCCGGCCCTACTCTTCGCTAGCTCGCGGAGCCCACCGGTAGGGTTGGAGCTCGACGCGTGGTGCCTATCAACATCAGCGACATGGCGAAGCACTCGGCAGCTCCGTGAGCCCGACCTCCATGAGTCCCGGAATGCCATTGCCTGTCCCAATTTCCTTACCATTGCATGTTTGTTGGGTTCATCTCCCTTCCCTGTCCTGATTTCCTTCCCATTGTGGTCGTTTTGGGTTCTTGGTGTCCACGCACTGCCCATTCCCATGTTGCAGCTAAGGTGTAGCAATGCACTAAGGATGACAACAATGCATAATCAAAAGAAGCGGTAGCCAACGAGTAGTGGAAAAACACTCACCGCATGGTCCGCGGCCTCAAAGAGAAGCTACATGCAGTCGAATCACATGAAATAGAGATCCTTGGTCAAAGGACTGAGTTCTTGAAGTACAAGCAGGCATGCAAGCTAGACATCATCAAGGTATAAGAAGGCCAACTCATGCAGCTAGAGGAGCACCATCAAACTTTGAAGTCTAAACTCCACGAACTGGAAGACCCTGTACCCCAGGTTATCTAGTTCATCATGGCATATTCCTTGACTGATCAAGACTGAAGTTCTTCCTTAGTAGGCCACATCCATCACCGTTTTGTAGGAGGTTATTGTCCCGCTAGTAGTATCATTCTTTCATATGGACTCCAATGTGTGAGTCATTTATCTATTTATTTATTTAGGAATTCATGGGCATGTTTGAGGAAAAGGAGCATCTCCTTTGACCTTACGGACAAATCGGGGTGGTAGGCTCTACTGACTTGGGTCCAGCTACCTTGATGTTGGTGTCGCCCGTGCAAGCACCATGGTCAAAGGATGTCGAGGTGGATGCCCATTTGGTTGTCTCCGACGTTGTACCTGGGTACACACTCCTTGAGAAGTCCTAGGTGCTTTTATCGATGTCATTTGGGGCCTCTCGAGCGTCGTGTGAGCAACTTGATCCTCGACTTGCGCTAAAGGAACCCATGATTCTCCATCTTCTTCTACCCAAGGTGAGATGTGCTATCCATTAATGATTATTCAAGAAGCATTGGGTATACCAGTATCCGGTCGTGCATATGATGAGTACGTTCTAGAAGACAGCGTGAATGATAAAGTGGCCCATGAACTCTTAATGGCTTATACAAAATTAGGTTGACACAATGATGGAAAGAATACATATGTCGTTCACCGGCCCATTCTACTAATAGATTGGGTTGATTACTACCTTGAAGATTTTGATCACCTAGACGGTCATCAAGATTGGGTTGATTACTACCTTGAATATTTTAATCACCTAGACGGTCAACAACACCTTCCTCTCCCAGCTTCTTACTATGCCTCACAACAGAACCCTCTTCTAAAGGGGTTGAGTTTTCGTATAGGAGATGATGGAGGGCCACACCTGTGTTCAGTTGTTGGCTGCTTTTATCTCTACCTAGTTATGCTCCTATTGTGTTCCGATAGGGCTAGGTGCACACATACAGACTGAAGTTTTTATGGCTGCAACATCAATTGCTCAAAGAGTTCGGCAGAGCATTAGGCTTGCTAGTGCAACCCATTTGTACACTAGCCTTGATGATGTTTTCCACTCTATTGTTGCAAGTAGTGGTTCGGCCAGCGAAAGTGCAAATTACCCCTATCCGCACATTTCATAATGGGATGGTATGCATGTTATTGGATAGCCTTGCCACAACAACCCATGTCTTTTTCATTCATCACGGATTCAACACCTTTTATCATATATGTGTCAGATGATTCCAGAGTGAAAATTTGTCTACCAGATGCTCATTGCCTATTTCTATATTCTGCTCAAGACAGTTGCTCTCTACAGGCCCTGAATTTCTTAGGGAGATTAAGGGTCCGTTTCTCGAAAAATGAATCACACATGAGTGAAGACAAACAAAGTGTTGAAAATAATAGGAGACCACTTACACTTCTGGAAATTGACATGATAATAAGTAGCAGGTTGGGAGGAATTTCACATCACCACAATGCCTTCTAGCTCATCAATTTGCAGGTCCTCATAAGGTGGACAGGATATGCCTAGTTGTTGCACATTTTGGTTTAGGTCGTCACTAGATCAAACAAATTTTTGAACTTTGTTGACAACACTCTGATCGCCTCAGCTTATGCCTATACTTATTCTTCCATGTTTCTTCTTTGGGCATTATCCTCCCCTACCATCTATGCTGGTATGATGTTGACATCACTGACATACTCCTCTCCCATTCAAGGAATAGAGCGGGCGAGGTGGCTGTAGAGAGGTATAGTGGATGCACTTCCAATGAGGAGGAAGAGTCGGAGTCAGAATTAGAACTGTAGGTGTAAGGCCCTGAAAACACCTTCTCCTCATCGGTCGTGCTTGCCTTCAACTTTTGCTCCACTATGGAGTTTAAGTCGAGTACTAGCTCTAGCTCGGTCTATGATGTGTTGTATCCATTCGGGGTCTTGTGGAAGTCACAAGGATATATCAGAGTATCGCCTCTGGTATATGAACCGTGTCATTGTTTTGACCTCCAAGTTGAAATTAGATCACCTTCCTTTTTAAATACTAAGAATGTGTTTTTATTTTTTTTCCATCTAGGCACATGCTCATCCATCTAAAGTCTTTTTATGGTTCCTTTTACACGTACTGTGAATGCTACTAAGAAATGTTAGTAAGTCTTGTTCATTGGATACCGTGTTTTTCATAGGATTCTCTTCATGGAATCCGGTTTGATTTCTTTTGCATCAAGTTTGCACGTTTCAATTTCTATGGCTTAGATAACTTGCATGCACACGAACACCAAGCTGTGTCGATGAGGATCGAGTGCAGCGTAGGAGCTGAACTCTGTAGGACTGGTGAACTCGAGCGTGATTTGGGATGAAGCCCAAGCCAAGAGTGGTGACATAGAAGATGACTTCTAGGTAGTGCTATTTTATAATTGTGAATCTGTTCATGATCTGTGACATATAGTGTTATCATTGGTAAATAAATAAAATAAAAAAGTAATGATCCTTTTACTTGAATGTGCGTTTTCAGATGCATGGTGCTGCTTCTTGATTTGTGAGCACACACGTTCTTTGCCTAGCTTGCAAAATTTTGGATGCGTTTTCAGATGCATGGTGCTGCTTCTTGATTTGTGAGCACACACGTTCTTTGCCTAGCTTGCAAAATTTTGGATGGATCCGACTGGTCCCTCAGGTTACCTTTACCTCATTATTCATCTATTAAGGCATTGTCAAACTGTTCAGACCATTCCCTTATTTTTAACGAATGGCATGATTACAGTTTTCACATAACAGGTTGTTTATTATGCATTTTACAGACGATGCCCATGCCGGAAATTGTCCAGCTCAACGACTCAACAGTTGCATCTAATTACATTTTGAACTAACGACTGCAAAATTCGAATGCAGCTAGTTAATAAGATGCCTGACAACCCAAAAGGCTTGTTTTTTTGAGAGCACTCAACAACGGTAAGTGCAAGTTTGTTTCCATTGTAGTTGCATTTTTCATGTGTATTTCCCGCTTTTTCTCTCGCAAAAAAATGTCATTATTGCACTTTTAGGTATGAGATCCCTCTGCGCCAAGACGAGGGGTTCCCTTCCTCACATGGTACAACTTCTGGTTCAGCTCCACGAGAATAGAGGTACTAAGCAAAAAAAATATGTTCTATGATGTTAGTTTATTTCAGGTAGCAGTTACTATTTTAGAAATGATCAATGCCTTCAGAGCTCTTATAATCCCACATAACACGTCTCCATTTTTTATTCTATTTGTCTGAATTGATTCAATTACGGCCTATCTACAATCTTATTATTTTCCTTTTTTGATGTACTGACACATA
The DNA here is from genome assembly GCA_015847255.1 of Hyparrhenia diplandra. NCBI lineage: Eukaryota > Viridiplantae > Streptophyta > Magnoliopsida > Poales > Poaceae > Hyparrhenia > Hyparrhenia diplandra. The sequence continues at coordinate 374,638 of JADLZK010012344.1, forward strand.
TTTACAAAAAAAAAAATTTAATACTCATGGATTTTAAATTTTCTTACTCTAAATTAACATTATTTTTTGTTTCCACTCCAGCTTCTCATATTTCCAATTAACACTTTTCATATTCATACTGTTCTGGAAGCTCTCACCTAATTTCCTAATCTTGATATCTGTTACTATTCTCATAGCCTATCATTCCATGCATGTTTTTATAATTTTTTTTTTTTCCTTTTTGTTTACAGGTACAAGGCATTCACTTTCTAAGCAACCTTCGGTAGCTCCTTCTTCCGACACCATTCGCACAAGAGGTTCTTTTTTTTTTTTTTTTTTTTTTTTTTTTTTGCAAATTCTTGGTTATCATATTTCTCACCAACATCATTCTTCTGTTGTATTTCAGTTTACTCTTATAAGTTTTAATTCCGTACAAACATGATGTTCTACAAACATGGTTCTTCTATCTGCTATGTGCCCCCACCACTCTTTTTTGTGTGCACCAAACGGTTATGGTCATGGGTCATTTTTATTCTATTCCTCTATAGGACTCATGTTGATCAGCGTACTGTGGACAGAGTTCCGTGTAACCTGAAGAGAGTGATTTTTGAGAGCACCCAGGAGAGGTCAATACATGTTTCAGCTTTTACTAATCTTATTAGCATTTATTCTCAGATTTTTGATAGAGTTTATCCTTTCTTCACATTTATAGGTTCGAGCATCATATTTGACAAGATAATGTGTCTACTTCTGCCCCTGGTCACGACAGTGATGATGACTTCATGCCCTTTCCCAACACTCGTTCATCCACACACACTGACAATTCTAATCATGTCGGTCCAAGGAAGTCTAGGAATTCATGAGCAGGAACGTCAACTAATGAGGCCCCGTTTGGAACGAAGGAATGCAAAATAGAGGAATAGTAGGAATCGCAGGAACACAGGAAAGCAAAAAGTGGAAAACTACAGGATTGAAAACTACAGGAATGGAAACTTTGGACCGTTTGGATTGCAGGAAATAAATTTGAATCTTCACGGTTTCCAATGAACAAAGTAGCCGTTGGTGTTTGGCTGGTCTGAAAGTGCTCATGCAGCCGTTGTGCTTGGCTAGTCTGAAATTGCTCATGCATCCGTTGTGCTTGGCTGAAACTGCTCATGCATTCTAGCCGTTGCTTGCTTCTCTGCTATAAGTAGTACACACGGACGTGTTCTTTACACTATCTAGCCATTGTGCTTGCTTGCTTCCTATCCAGAACACTATCTAGCCATTGTGCTTGCTTGCTTGCTTCCTTCCTATCCAGACTAGCAACGTAGTCACACAAGCACACGTACGTGTGTGTTCATTCTGTACACTTGCATATAGCCGCACATCTCTCATCCCTTGTAGTCATAGGAGGTGCTTTTCTTTCTATGGATCCAAACTATCGCCGACGATCACAAAATGAAGACGAATTCCTTTTTTTCGTCCACCCAACACTAGAAGAAAGAACCTCATCCCAATCATCCGAAAAGAGAGCTATACACAATTCTATCCGAAATGGAGCCACATTCATTCATGAAACTCTAACAGGGCATGAGGCCGTATGCAGAAGGCGTTTCCATATGGAAAGAGAGATTTTTCAAGCTCTTGTTCAAAGATTGCGTGAAAATAACCTTCTTGTTGATTCAAGGTATGTATCTGTAACAATATTTTCAAGCTCTTGTTTAATGAATGCGTGAAAATAACCTTTTTGTTGATTCAAGGTATGTATCTGTGGAACAGCAGTTGGGCATATTCCTTTATGCCACATCAAAAATGCAAGCAATAGAACATTGCAAGATCAATTTCAACACAGCGGAGAAACAATTAGCCGCCATTTTGAATCAGTGCTGAACGCACTTACACAACTCACATGCAACTACATACAGCTACCTTCTCTGCACCCACACCGGATCTTAAGACAACCTAAATTTGCTCCGTACTTCCAGGTAATGTATTTTTTTGGTACATCAAAGCAAAATTAAGTTTATTTGAGGTTTTATTATTAATAAGCATATACTAATTCATGCAGAATTGTATTGATGCCATTGATGGTACTCACATTCCTATGACTATTCCTCTCGGACAGAAAGAGCCATGCAGACAGAATTGTATAGGTGTAACAATATTTAATGAAATATAGGAAGCTAGATCCATGAACTGAAACTCACCATCATATAAAGCAAACAGATCATCGAAGTATGGAAATGATTTATCACGCCATCGAAGAAGAGTGTCTTTGTTTCGACGTTCTCCCAATCCCATCCAGACACTTTCTGGTGCAGTCACCATCATTCTACTAGAATCCCAGCCAAAACCACTCTCTTCTTGCAAATCCTTTACAACTCGAAAATCCTTCTTCAAATCTTGTTCCTTTTGTTTTACTTGAGCCACGCTGAATGCTAAAGAAAACCTTGAATTGAACTGACCAACCATACTAGTCCATGCTTCCTTGCTCCATGCATTGTTTGTCCGAAATCTTGGTAAATCATGTTGTTTTAAAAGTCCAATAAGATAAAGGATTCTCTGATGGTTCCAGTTTGCTCTACTAACAGTTCTTGTGGTGCCTAACATAATTTCGGATACATAATTTTTCAGTATGAAAATAATACTTGGGAAAGATGAATCAGACTAGTACTCCATCTATGAACAAGATGAAGCGGATGCAATCTTGAATGGGGAAAATAAAATAGATCAGGAGTTAGACTAGCACTCCTTGAATGGGGAAAATAAAATAAACTAGGAATCAGTCTAGTACCTATGAACGACGGATGCAATCTTGAATGGGGAAAATAAAATAAATCAGGAAACAAACTACTACTCCACCTATGAACGAGATGAAGAATCTTGAAAAGGGAAAATAAAATACATCAGTATTTTCAGATCTAATCTAATACTCCACCTACGAACAAGATCCCAACTAGAAAGCACTGAAGATATTGCAGCAAGGGGTTACTCAGTCATCAAATTGATTACCTCTTTCTTGTGAGATTTCGCCATCCAGTCAGACCGAGAACGCCAAGACCTTGCTCGGTGCTCCATACGAAGGGGTGCCGTTGGTTTTTGTCCACCGGATGCACTTTGATGTCTTGGATTCGTCATCCGTGCGAGCTGGAGGGCAGCGGCGGCGTCGCGTGCTCCTATATGGCTAGGGTTTAGGCCATGGCGGAGGGTCAAAGGTAGTGGCGGGAGGGAGATAAGCAGCGCGCGGAGAGTCGAGAGAGCGGCGGCCGGCGTTCCCTCCGTTCCTTGGGTCGGAGTGGATTTTTCTGGTTCCTGTGTTTTGTGCATGGTTGGAAACCTTTCCTCCGGAATGGCAGGCTGTGTTCCTTTGTTCCAAACGGCGAGATCTTGTTTCCTTTCCTATGATTCCTGTACCCGTGAAAATCCTACGCTTTTCCCGTGTTCCAAACGGGGCCTGAATGTATAGAGGTGCACACTAATTGGTCATCACAATCCCGCATTGATGATACTCGTCTCAGAACATAAGGTCTCTTGATCAGTCTTTGGGACACATTGTGACAGCCAATGCTAAGCTAGCCGACCAATTCTCGTAGTATCTTACATAAACTAAGTTCGTCAGCACCCCTTGACAACAACATTCCTGCTGACTCTTCTACGTCATTGCCTATGCACAATGATCATGACATCCATCAATCTATTCACAACACTCCGCGACCCTTTTCGTGCAAACTCGTCTTTTTATTGTTTTATACAATATCTCACACTATGTTTCTTTGTTATGTATCAAATATATTGACATATTTCTTCCATTTATGCTCAGGCCAGGACATCCATTCTCATGCTAGCTTTGTTCCTGCTGCTGCCTTACTTCGTAGCCACATAGCCACCCTACGCAACACCCTAGGTACCATCTACTCCCATTTTTGCATGTTTTCAATCTCAATTCTGTATTTTTTCTATTTTTTTTCCTGTACCCATACTGGTCTTGTCGCCTGACCTATACGTTTTTTAGGTACTAGTTCATTTACTCGGTCCACCGACAGGCCCATTTGGTTCCCCCGTTCATTGTGATATTTCACACGTTCACATTTCGGAGGCAACTATGGCTATTATTCCTCCTCGAAGTCCAGTTTGCACCCCTAATATGGCTCCAGTTTTGAACACCTCCTCTGTCTAGCGACAATCATCGACTTCTGTGTACAACCTTTTCGATGTGTCTCTGTCTAAGGTTCTCTCAACATTTTTCACCATTCTATATAAATCAACATATGTTGTTCACAGAGTTCTTTTATCACTTGCTTTGCTCTTTACTTGTTTCCTATCTTTGGTATTTTCTTTTAAGTTTGTTCGTACATAAAGTTTATATTTTATTCCACTACAAAGAATACTCTTTATCTATAAAATTACTCTTGCCTAAGTGAATCCCACTATACAAGACCATTGGTGATTGCATACAACCTAGTTATTAATTACTCATCAATATGTGTTTGTTTCTGGTTTGTTGTGCAAATAAACCATTACCACATGTTTGCATCTCCCAACCAGCTTGTGTTGTTCTATTCCTGCCGCCATTCAGTCCATCTTGTTGCATTATAAATATAGGACTAACACTACCTAATAGCACTGCTTATTCTCAGTACTCCCCTTTCATCCTTGTATGTTGTTTTCAAATCAGCTGGCTAGATTCTGCTTTCATGAAAATGTTCTGACAGCCCACCTTAAAGGCCCTACCTGTATGTTTGTTAACTCCAAGGCCTAAAAATACTGAAAATGCTTCCTGTACAATGTTGAGAAATCCATGTAGAATTCTGTTGTAGTTTTTTATTCCACCGATCACCACACACACTTTATAGTTATCATGACTAAACTTAAAAATGGCATCATACTCTGTTTGCAGTACTTCCTAATACACTTTGCATTCCTTTTCAACCACAGTTAGCGTTTCCCATGATTTTGCTCATAGCACCTTATTTCTTTCCATTATAAACCTGCACATTATTATTTCTTTGTCATTGTACAAATGATTTTAAATGTTATTCCTTTACATTCACTTTATTTTTTTCTAACCTTCTATTATATTGATATTGTATCTTATCATCTTAGTTTTTTTGAACATATAGAGCTCCAATACTGTTGAAGCAAAACATGCAAAAAGCAGTGCCACAACACCTGCAAATAACACATTTTCTGGGTTCAATTGGCCGTGTCTAGATCATATTCCTGAGTTCAAATTACCGGAAAGAGACTAATCAAGAAGGCATCCAAGTATTATTCTCCGTTCAAGCTTGGCATCGTGTCTCGTCCTCCACCCAATCCAGAGTATTCACTGCGTATTCATGCTTACCTTTGTGCAGATCAGCCTTCATTGAAAAGGTATTGTCTTTTTTCTTTTTAATGACATAATCTTTCTCAGGTGTCAGATTGCTTATTGTACTCCATCCAGGAAAACTTTGATGCACTTTGGGATTGATTCTTTGACTGGTCATCATATCGCACTTTCCTTTGTCATTAGGAAGTTCATACATTCATCGTTCATGGATGGATTTGTAAAATGCCTTGCTGAAGATGACTTCCATGTTCGACCAGAATGCCTTGGCTACAGATTATTCCTACAACCGCTTGTCTCGGTACGTCTATTCATATTCGAATTTATAACTTACTTTTTCTTCTTTTTTGTAACGTTGAAATCATTCCTCTCTTCCTATTCAGGACATTCCTTTATGAGATCATTTTAGTCTTGACAAACCTCATCATCTGTGTCGTCCTCAAACAATTGTAGAAGTTATCAACCGTTGCCTCCCCTCAACAGACTTAAAAAAGGCAAAGTTGGTATGTGTAACAAGTCTACATTCCTTTGAAATATACAGTCCCTTACAATTATCCCATGTAGTGTGCGTACATACATGATGATAGGAGTAGAAACTCATGGTTTCAGATAAATGGTTAATTTGTTAGAGGATCAAACAAACAGCTCAACTTAGATGCAGCTGTCATCTCATGATTGCAAGTCATTTCAGCTTTTCTAGACTTTGCATATAGTCACTTTTATTTTACTACATGCTTTCTCTTTTATAATCACATCTCTCAGATTTTCCTTCCGGTGTTACATCTTCGTCACTGGACTGTTTATTGTATCAACGTTGCACAATCCCGTGTCGATGTTCTTGACTCAATGGATTATGCTTCAAACGATGAGGCCACATGGGAAACATATCATTCTCCAATGGGCCAAACACTAACTGAGCGCCTTAGTTTAGCTCTATCTGTGGCTGCAGCCCGCACATTCCCCAATTTTGCAAATTGGTGACATGTACCCATTCAGCTCCCATTTCAAAGGGATGTAAATGACTCTGCATTATTCTCCATGAAGTTTATTGAGTTTTATGATGGTGAGGGTCATGGTTCTCTGCAGACTACTATACAACCGGTATGATCCATCTTCCTTGGTCATTTTATCCATCTTTTTGTTTTCATTGTTCCTAACCCTTTTTAAAAATCTACATGATCGGTCTATGGAGTTGAGGGCAGAGATTCTTCACTACCTAGTATTTCATTCTGCCAACAAAGTACAAGCTCCCAAGGAGCTTCTTCCATTTCGTATTGGACAAGTCTCATCCCGCCTTCCATCCTATGATTTATTAGCATTGTTCACAGGTAATCTCTTTTACCAATCACTGCTTCCCAAACACTTTTCGCTGTGTCACTTGACCTTCCCCTGACTGCCTGCACCTTTAATTATGCCTCAGTAACCCTTCTTTGATATTTCTAGAATCGTTTTTGGGGGTTTTGGATACATAATTACTAATCATGCATCTTGCAGTACAAGGCTGAAATGTTATGCTTAGCCATTTTTTAACAAGAATTGAAACTAGAGTCATTTGTTTTTTCTTTCTAGTAATAGTTTCTCGCATGACTGACTTTGTTTCATGTATTTCTTTTCTTCGTGACATAACTCTTGGGCATGTTAGTTTATTTTCTCCATTTCAATGTTATATTGGTTGGATTTCTATGCGCTTCAGACGATGATAATCTTGCTCCTGCATTGTCTGCTCATTACAATTGTTTGTTTCTTCTTTTTGTTTAAGACTAGAGATCATCTTATGGAGCCACACTGCAACATATAACATATGCCGGAGATTACGCCCTGCCTAGATACTGGGCTTAGTAGATGTCAGGATTTTTGCTCAGACATTGTTGTGCTGTAATCTCTTTTGCATACTTGTTTTCTATATGCTACTTCGCTGCATGGTACAGTTTGCTTTGGTCTGTTATCCTTACAAGAACTGGTCACGCCAGCATGTAGGATCTTTTATTGTTTTCTACGAAGCAGAGGTAGTCACAAATACATTAAACAAACAAAACTTTGTTCATCTCTTGCCCTTTAATCAAAATGTTACATGTTCACATATAAATTAAACTTACTAATATTTTATTAATTTTGAATCCTAACAAACAAAACTTGGCTCATCTATTGCCCCCATCTGTTAATCATTGATGCATTATTATTTTTCATACATTCCTGCAAATGAGATCTTATGTACTCTTTTCTTTCTCACATGTTGCTTCTTCTCCTTTCTCCTCTTCCTCATCCTAAAAAACTAAATTTACCACCGAATGTTAACTACCATAATCTTGCATACCTGTTTTAAAAACATCTTCTTTACTCATCTAAATCAATGCACTTTCATACTTTGGCTATTTCAGCATTTCTTGATCCATTTTTCTGACAATAGCCCTGGTAACTTTCCGTCCTCTCGGGTGTGGCATATTAACTCGTAACTTTCCTTTCCAGGCCATGTTAGCCACCTCCCTATTTCTTCCTTCTATTTAATTTCATTTCTTGTTACAAAAATCATCATGGAATTACAAATCTAAATAAAATACAATGCATTTGTTCAAGATATAACCTTTTCATCCTTTCCTTTGTCCATGCACACTCTTCTCTATCTTTTCTCTGCTCAATTTCCTGATGTCTTTGTCCCCGCCCTATACGAGGTGTTAGCTCTTGATAACAATTTGTCCTATCTCTTCACTGAGCCAGCCTCCATTCCAATCCCCCAGTCACGGTTCAGCTGCCCGATCCTAGGGCCGTCCCGGGTATGTCGGAGGTCGTATACAAAACTAAACAAGAGACCTACCAACTTGAAAAAAATGCTAGGCTCGTGAGACACCTCTCCTCCTCCATGGGATCGATCCATTCGTGTCAGGGGAACCGTGCCCATGCCTCCCATCATCGCCCCCCGCAATGCTCCATCCTGCTCTCCGCCAGCTCTAGGAGACCACCCGGTAGGATTGGAGCCCGACGGATGGCGCCGATCAACAGCGGCGACATGGTGAAGCACTCGAAGCAGCTCCGTGAGCCTGACCTCCATGCATCCCGTAATCCCCTTTCCTGTCCCGATTTCCTTAACATTGCATGATTTTTGGGTTCATCTCCCTCCATTGCATGTTTTTTGCGGAACAATTCTCACAAAGAGATTGTAACCACCGGTGTGCCAAGAGTCCATGTGTAGCTGCCTTTAGGTGAACTGCAGCCCGACGCCTGCGATCAGATCTTTTGATCTGATCACTGAGTTGGAGGAGCTTTGATGCTAGGCGATCTAGCATTGTGAACACATTATGAAGTAGATTGCAACTCGGAGGCGATCCAAAGCGTAGGACAGGAGCTTGGTGAAGCGGCGCCGCGCCAGGGTGCCCTCATCCTACTGTACTTGGAGGAACCAAACTCGGGCGTCATCTTACAAATTACGGGTAGCCATCCATACCTTTTCTGCCTCCATGATGCGCTCCCGGTTGAAGTAGGACTCGTATTGGTTGATGAAGGCCAGCGGATCAGATTTCCCATCAAATTTAGGAAAATCCATTGAAGTTAAGTGACAGTAAGGTGGTTGGCGTGGGTAACTGGATGGGATGGTTGGTGCAGCGAACAGGGTGGTCGGCAGCGCGAGATGGTGGTGATGGTGAGCAGGAGCTAGTATGCAAGGATCGCTAGACTCGTGATACCAAGTTGTCATGGGCAATGGGTCCATGAGATAACTAGACCTAGGCTATGCTTTTCATGGCCGCGAATTGCGTCTTCTCCGGTAAGGTTTCCCCCTCCACTATAGGCTTGGTTGTTTAGAAGAGGTAGAGATATATTAGATTGGTTTGATAATCATTGTTTGTCATCTTCCATTCTCTCGGTACAGAATATATGGCCTGAGGCTGAACTTACTAGAGCCAATCGACTAGAATTAAGGACTAACAATAGGAACTAATCTTATCTTTCCTTCGATTCTTAGCACCCTCATCTGATCAGCATGCATCTTTTTCCTTCTATTCTTTGCACACATTGCTCCTCCAATTACTCCATGCCTTTCTTGTTGCTGCTGGTTTCATGGTCCACGCGGTGACCGTGCCCTACTACGCCCACATGACATTTGTACACCACCAAAATCTAATTATGGTATTACACACAAATCTGAGTTGCTAGCTCTATTTTTATTACTCCTTGGTAAGAAAGAGAAATATATCTAACAAAGTTCGTAATCACAAAGAAAGATGAGAGCTGACACTACTAGCATGCAATACAAGTTTATGGGATCTATGCGTAATAGACGAAGAGTTACCACAACTATTCACAGAGAATGGATCGACCAAAGTTGAAATAATCAAGGAGAGTGTCAATCCACAAGGCTTTAGTTACTTAACAAATATTTTATAGAAAATATATAAGATTAGGAGAGTTAACATTAGTTGGTAAATAAAATAATGCAGGATGAGGAAGTGCAGGGGAAGAGGCTACAAGTAAAAATAAGAATAGATGAGATTGGAGGAGCACAATTGCATGAACACCATTAATATTTTAATGTCCCAATGAAACCAGTGCTTCACTTTGTAAAAATATATATATTTTGTTTAATGGCACCAATTTGGAGGGGGCACCTATATATTGCACTGTTTGATTGCCGGATTGAGCAATTCTATACTAGTAGTGGCGGACCAAGGATTTTACCAAAGGGTGTGCCACTCTAATTCAGCAAAACTATGTATTTAAACACGATAAGTCTTACATTTTAAAATTAAGCTAGAAATGAAAACATATCACAATATAAAAGTATGAATGTAATACAAATTATTTTAGAAGTGTGTTATTTCCTACGTATATTCCAATTTTTTCTTTTCATCAGGAATGAACTTATTTGATCGAGTACCTTCTTGTAGTAAATAAAAAGCAAAAAACAGAGTAAGCTACTATCATAATTAAATAGTTCTAGAAAAAACAATGTTTTATGTAGTTTACAAAAGTACAGTAAGGAAATCTAGTTTCTTACCGAAGCAATGTCGCGACGCGAGGATAGAGTCATGGAGATGGAGATGTCGGAGAAAGCTATGCAGCATAGCCAGGACGCTGGTGGCCGGTTCGCTCGCTGCCCGTTGCACATGACTCCAGGTGTCCAGGCCGATGTGGCCAGACCTGTAGATACACGTACATCAATCGGATATGGATAAAAGTTGAGTTTCGAGTATGTATGCATACAAATAATCTGATTGGGTATGCTCAGATACGTAACTTTCTGGAGTATATATACCTATTTATGCATATTTAGTTTTGAGCATGGTAGGTATCTACGCATACACACCTGTATGCATGCCAAATAAGTATATATACGTGCACACTTATACTTTGGGAATATGTTTATCTATACCTATTAATAAAGCGAGAAACTTTCTACTATTTTTTTTTCACTCTTTCTGTTTCACCGTTGTTTCTTCTGCCTGCCTCTTCCCCGTCCGCATCCCTCCTTCACCCGTTTCTGTTTAGAAGACTCCACCCCCACAAAGTTTTCCTTTCCGATGCAGGTATGTCTGCTGCAGTCTCCTCAAATTCATCGTAGAGGAAAGCATGCCTCTAGAGTTCGTGTTCACCATATCAAGTGCATAGAACGAGACAAATCATGAGTTCTTGGTGCCGAGAGCAACCAAAATCACAAACCAAATAAAAAACAAATCGAGGAGGGCAAGATGAATAATAAATCAGACCAAATTGAGGCCACCATGAATCAAATCGAAGAAACTAGACTAAAAAATTGGACAACAAATCGCTTTGCATGTACGCCTCTCGAACTCGCCTTGGCCGTCACAGCTGTGTTCGCCACCCTCCTCCAAAGCTCCGTTCGTGTTGCCCCATCAAGCCGGCCATGGTCGCCGCATGCCGACACTCCGCATTGGTCATGACCAACGCTCTTCATGGGTCGTGTTGGCTGCAACCTTGGGGCTTCATGGGTACGAGGATGAGGGCCGTCTCCCGATGCTAGAAGAGGCGAGGCCGGTTGAGATGACCGTCGTGGGGAGGAGCTAAGAGATCGCCATGGGCATGCAAGGGCAGAGGAGGCAAGTGTGGTCGTGTGGGCAAGGGCTGAGAGAGAGTTTATATGCGTTGTGACGTGTAGTTTGATTTTTCATATCTGTCAGCCTCACAATAGGCTCATGTGAAATTACACTAGCATATAATCATAAAAAAAGAAAAGTATCACATGGTACTGTAATATGGTAAGTATCACTTGATACTATAATCTGAAAAGTATCGATCGAGTGATACGATAACATGCAAAGTATCACATGGTACTTTTGAGCTAAAAAAATGTATCAACAAGCGTGGTACGTAGTTGGTGAATTTGATCTTACCGGCCTGTGGCTGGATTCCTGCATCTGTCATGGTGGTTAGATCATCACATCCTTTTCAACAAATAGAGATGCCACGAAAGTTCCACATCTTGAGATGCGACGACGCCTCCGGTCCATCAGTGTACCAACGTGACATCATAATCTCTTCACTAACTGCATGCGGTGGGCAAATGAAATCAATATGGAAAATCACGAGATCAGGATCTGTACATTAGTTTTCTAGTATACATACCTTTCCCACTGAATCTGAACATTATTAGGTCTTGTGGATCTCGTCCCAATCGGGTGGAATCTAGGGAGTGATCAAAGGACGACTGGGATGCTCGACTACAAGGAGAAGGGGAAGAGGGGTGCAGTTCGTGGTGGCGGAAGCATGGCCTGGATGGATGCCTGGATCTGGATCGCGGCGTCGTTCTCGGCAGAGAGAGACGACGCATGCAGGCTGCACAGCCTGCGGTCTTCGGCTCCATGCAGCTGGCGGCGGCGGCTTGCCTTCCTGCTTCACGATCAATTTCATGATGGCCTCGGCGTATAGATGGATACGATGGTCGGTGGACAGCCTCTTAATGATCCAAAAAGCGAAGCACAGAAATTCACTACTGGATCGGGTACAACATACCAGCGGGGAAGGAAAAAAAATGTATGAGATCAGTTTAGATTACTTACAAAAGTACAGATCAACTGATAGATCAATCCGGCCCATCACTCTGGAATGATCAGATCAGTGCTACTATGTTAACCAATCTGCTAGTGCTGCACAACAAGATTAGATTTCCTATACGTTAACATATACATGAATGACATTACCTATGACTGTATGCCATTGGCAGCCACGATCGCATGGCGAGTTGTTGCGGCAAGGAAGAAAATAACCCACGACACAAGGCCATCCATGCCTTGTGGCGTCGCCGCTATATATGGATGATCCATGGCCAGGGGAGGAGAGGTGGCGACCGTCACGCGTGGTGGTTATTTTAATATGTCCTGGAGAGGCTATAGATGCGTTCAAAATGTGTGGCTCTCCCATATAAATAGGATCGAGGATTTGTGTTAATCTGAACGGGTTGGAATGGTTCCAAACCCGGTAACTTAGAGGCTATAACGAGCTGCCTACGTGGTTGGAAGGAGGAGAGCTACTCCCACGGATCGAGTAGGAAAAAAAAATACCCATTTATGTAACTATATAGCACGTTAACAAAGATTGTTACGAGATTCCTTCAAAATGAATTCAATGATTGCAACATATCGGCCATTGCACCTTCAATACATTGCATTGAGGACTAATTAAGCATGTTGGAGAAAGATTGTTAAGATAGAAATTGTGGTTATAAACATGAAACATATATAATAATCAACCGATTATATAAAATACTATAATTTTATAATTCTATTCCATGATGTGATGACTCTCATGGTTTGGTCAGCCACCTCATGTTGGTCTCCTTCGACCTCACTAACAGTGAGGAGGGATCGACTTTCATTTATCTAATACTCTCTCTGTTCCAAATAGTCGCTTTGACTGTCATGTTACATCCATTTTGATATACATCTAGACATATTATTATCTCTAAATGCATATCAAAATAGATGAATCAAAAAAGTCAAAACGACTTATAATTTAGAAGGGAGAGAGTAGCTTACTATTAGTGTCCAAATTATCTCCTCTTTGTGAGTTTTGCTTCTAGTTAAGATGTGCAAATGATTAGGTTTCCAAATTTCTAGATAGGTTTTGTTGGAGTTGCTGCATCAGCCATAATGATATATCTGTAACAAGCTAGGAAGATATGTTTTTGTTCAACTATGTTGGTTACTTTTGTTTGTTTATTTGCATTTGCGGATTTTGTGCTGCCTCTATTCACGTTGGGGCCTTTGCTAAGACGACATCATTATTGGCAAAAATTGATAAAACGTAACGCCAAGCTATTGCCGTTACGAAGATGCGACCTATATATTGACCTATGCGATGCGAACAATCGATGTCTTTGTTTTCGCTCCTTCACGCGGTGGCTCTCATGACCTAGGTGCTAGCCACTCACATTAGTTTCCATTCTTCTCCGGATCTGGTGACCTCACTGACAATAGGAAGGGAAGGGAACTCCCCATATTCATCGTCGATCTATAGAGTGTCTCCACATACCCCCCCCCACCCCCACCACTCTGAGTCTTCTTTTTCTTTTCATGGGTATTACAAAATCTTGTGGTTGATAATGGTTTTATGCATGTTTGTAGGTATTCTTACATCTAACAAGGTATTTGACAAGCTAGCAAGTTATTCCTGTCTCCACTTAATACTTTTGGACACTTGATTTTGCGCCATCAGATCCTTTTGGTTCACTTATACAAGCTAGTGTTGGAGTTTTTGTATATCTTTTTTCTAATATAATAAGAAGATGCCTAACGATCCGTTTAAGATTTCCATGCGTCCAGTTTGAAATTATAGGGTGTTTCCTCTTTCTACTTGATAAGTTTCTAAGTCATGTTTCTACGGCTTGAGAAGAACTCTCACTTCCACCGTCTTTGTTTTGTTCGGCATCACCTCATTGATGATTTGGTGGCAGGATACATAGATTGGAGATGGATATGTTAATTTTTATGTTTCTCAGGGCCTATGTGTAAGAATTTGAAAAATTAAGAAATTGATACAGCCAGTACTAAGTTAATCATAGTCAAATGGCATAGAGATCAGAGCCATTCATTTGCGGACTCGATCTCTTCATTCAATTCAAAATTGAAAAGGCTTGTGAATTGTAATAAGTTGTGTGTAATATGTTGCTTGGATTTGATGGGAGTGCATAACTACTCTATACCTATGTAAGGAATGATATAACTTAATACTTATTATAGAGTAGTAGCAAATTAAGGCTACTAGCTAGCGTTATACCTGATAATGGGTTTGGAAATGATTAATGACTATCCTATATATATTTCTACAACTAATTTCAGTCACCAAAATTTTTTGGTAAGAATTAACTACATGCCAACTAAATTACACAATAGAAAAAAATCTAGCCAAACTAAGATCTGAAACATAGATTTCCATGCATTTAATATAGTCCCAAAATCGAAGCGAAGTACAGAGAGGCACTAAATAGAAAAATTAGCCACTAATCATTGTCATCTAAACAAGACAATACGGATGTGAGATGTGTATTGATGTACAAGCGATTATTTCTATATCAGGAGGCTGGTATGGAAGGTTTTCCTCGTCACGCCGTAGCGCGCCTTTGAAACGGTTGCGTCCCGCCTGTTTTCCCGCGCTTTCATTTTTGCTAATTCTGTGAGCCAGAGAACCGTGAGTGAGAAAACGATCCAACCAAGAAACTACCTGCAGGCCGGTGTTCTAGTTTCAGAGCTTTCCCTTTGGCCTATATAAATCCCCGGCCTGCAGAGCTTCCCTTCCATCAAGCAATCACCCATCGATCAGCTCTTCGATCATTAGTGCAAACATTAGCTACTAGCTCCAGCTAGTTTATTTCTTGCTTGCTTAGTTCCAACAATGGCCGCTGTCACCACTGTCCGCGACGTGCTGTACCACTACACCTTTGCCCGGGGCGTCTATGAGCGCCTCATCAGCAGCGACTGCGACTGCCACCCACAGGTGGCACGCAACGTCGTGGCGCTGCTCCTCTGGTTCGACCAGGGCAGCAACAAGATCATTTCCCACCTGCCAACCATGAGCACCAGCGCCCTAGGCCACCTGCTGAACGAGGCCAGCTGGTTCATCCACTGCCTTCACCTGAGGAACCTCCCGGGGCCGCCGCCGACGCCGCTCCTCTCCGCGCTCTGCCCCGACAGCAACATGGACCACCCCCGCTTCTTCGCCTTCAACCAGGGCCGCATCGCGCGTGGCGTCGCCGAGCTCCTCGACGGCGTGTGCACGCTCATCTTCGACGACCGCCTCTACCACCTGCTGCGCCGCCACCAGACTGGCCTCGTCGGCCGCAACCCGGAGCTCGAGGCGCCTTACGCCCCCCGTCGTCTTCACCGTGCCGGAGGACTGCCGCTCCATGTTCGTCACGTTTTCCAAGGGCCAGCCAGTCGAACGAGACGACATCTTTACCTACTTCAGGGAGTATGTTGTGCATCAACTCGATCTTTGACATTTGCTGATTGCTCTCTAGCTTCATATATGTGCGTGGTTGCATCCTCATCGGATAATACACATATGCAGGGCCTGGGGCGACTGCATTGTCCGTGTTCTTATGGAGAAGACCAATGGTCGCGCGCAGCCAATGTACGGCCGCGTCATCTTCAAGAGCAAAGCGTATGTGAGCCTGGTGCTCAACGGCATAGACCGCGCCTCTATCTTCATTGATGGACGTGAGATCTGGCTCCGCGAGTACGTCCCGCGCAGCAGCAACAGCAACCGCTGAATGAACTTCGGCCGGGCCTAGCTAGGGCGTCCATCAATGCTGGTAGCTAGGAGATCAGCGGGGAACTATGCATATGGCGTTAAGGAGTGGCGGCTGCCTGACCATCCCGACTGGTGGATCCTCCCCTGGATAAGATCAAGAACTACAATACACAAAACCACTGTACAATAAATCCATCTTTTCTGTAACTCGTAGAACTACTGATTCCCCTATATGTAGGACCTGCTTAAACTGAAGGGCATATACCTTCGGGGCAGAAGCATATTAGGATTATGAGAAAAAAAAACTAGGTTCTTGTGTGATCCTTGGCTATATGAAAAAACTTTGTACACAATTGTTTCTATTCTTTGTTCATGCTGATTTCTGTGTGAAGAAAAAAGAAGATGGCGTAGCGTAGCTGATGTGAAAAATGGCAAACTTCAAATCACTCTTAATTTAGAAGATGGTTAACTGATGAGATGCAGACCATGCTGGGATAAAATCAACGTGATGTGAGTACTTTTCAACTCGAAGACAACGAAGATGTGATTATTTGGAACTTGAAAAAACAAACATTTTTTCTGTGAAATCCATGTATAATGCTCTTATGCTGAACCTTTCCGCAAAAGAATCTGGAAGGGTAAAGGCCCTCAAAAGATAAAATTCTTTATGAATATTGAGCCACATCATCAAAGATCTCCAGCCCATGTCAACGTAGAGATGGACAACCAACTACATGTATCATGGCCTCCCCTCCAAAAAGAAACTATGTCCTCATGGCTCCTCTACCTGTCTCCTCCCATACGCCTGGCCAGGAGCTCCTGTTTCACTTCTACTCACAAGCTTGTCGCAGGGCATCAAGACCAAGCCCTATCTTTCAGCGCAACAACATCAAAAATGTTATCTTGGTTTCCCAGCAGCCAAAGTCGTCCACAACCAATGCCACTTCCACCATCACCATCACTACATCTCCTCCTTCAAGAGGGCCAGGGGCAGAGAGCATCAATGCCAATGTCCTCATGAGATGCAAGTCACTATATCCATACGTCATATATTTCCATATCCATAGCTCCACCATTTTGTAACTGTTTGAGGGTTTTCTCCTCGATCGGCTCCAATTATGCTACTAAGTATATGTGGGTTAACAAGGTTTTATTTGTTAGCTCCAAGAATAGTATACTGGGTAGAAATCAAGAGATTCAACAGGTATTTAAAATGGACTACAAAGATGAGACTAAAACTTAGTAAGTCCTCTTCAATCCTCATTACTTGGTAGTGCCTTTTCTTATGCTGATTAGAATGGAAGTTTGGATGATCGTTCATCAAGTAAATGAGGGTATAATGTTGTCTTAAGCCCTAATCTTTTTTCATGTAGCCCTAGGAAACATGCAAAAGTGTCGATGTCTAACACAAAAATATAAAAGCAATATAATGCAATATGTGAAATGAAGTATTTCTGTAGGAGTTTAGGGTTTAGGGTTGGTGTACCTAAAGGAGCTAATTTGTGTTGTGGTGATAGTCTAATGAGGAACTTATAGAATTTGTAGCTCTTGAGGAATCTAATTTCTCTTATGACAAGTCCAAGAAGCCTATGGCACTAATGGAGTCATGGAGGATGGCTATAGAGAAGTTAATGTTGACAATGCTCGTGAAAAAGATAGTTTCTTTAATCACATAATTATTAAAGGTACTAGAGAGAATCCCTACAAAGAGAAAAAATTGTAGTCTCATCAACAAGAAAAACTAGTTGCTTGTATCTATTTTCTAAGGCGAGAGTGTGGGAATGATCAATTGAGAAACACTACTAGCTAAACAATTTTTGTGTGATGGGCGAATTTCATTTACGAGGCAGGCAAATGTGCGATCACCGTAGTGGGGTCACAGTTGATGTAACATTAACGGTGACGGGCGCTTTTTGCCCGCCATGGTTAATAAATTAGAAAAAACGCACGAGCCTAGATCTAGGCCGCATGGGCCTAGGTTCGGGCCATGTGCTGCTGCCATCGCGGATCAGCGCCACCGCCATGGGTCCAACGTGGATACGTGAGCCTTGAGCTGTCGTTAGACCACTGGACCCATGCCTCTCAACCGCCAAATCTGCCATGGCCGCCGGATCGTGCCGCTTGACCACAAAATCGCTATGGTGGCCGGATCCGCCATGGCCGCCGCCCCTCGCCCTAGGTCGGCGGCGCCGCCCGCCACCGCTATGCTCAGGTTGAGCTCGCCTCGTCGCCGTGGTGAGCCCTAAGCTGCTTGTGGCCCTCGGCGGCCACGCCGCCGCCGCCCGGGGTTTAGGGTTTGGAGGCGGGCAGGGATGTGTAGAGAGAGAGAGAGAGAGAGAGAGAGAGAGAGAGAGAGTGAGAGCGGAGGAGAGGGAGAGGAGGGCGGACGGTCAGGGGGAGGGAGACTGGTGGAGAGGGTGTGATGTTTGGTCTGAGTGAGAATGAGAGGGTGAGGGGACCCTAGAGTGTCGTGTATATATGGCCCGATAGGGAATGGAGTTTGGGCTTCGCCGTGGGCTTCCAGCAATTTTCCATGGCGAGCCTCTGTAACATGTCCGCCTGTGTAAATGGCTGCATTTTTCATGGTGGACAAGCCCACCACGGTTAATCGATTTTTTGTGGCAGGCAAATGTGTCTCGCCTCGAAAAATAAAAAATGCCCGCCACGGTTAATCGGGGTATTAACCGTGGCGGGCAAAACTTATGCCAACCACAGATAGATTGGGGGGTGTCACGTAAAAGAAATTCTGTACTGGTGAAAAGCTTAGTCCCATTGGCCTTGCTATATTTGACTGTGAGATAGATTGGGGGTGTCACGTAAATGAAATTTTGTACTAGTGAAAAGCTTAGTCCCATTGGCCTTGCTATATTTGATAACACATCTCTTGGTGCTAGGGGTGTAAGTCTATTTTGGCTCGGTGTCTCTTATTACATAACTTTGTCTACATGATTATGTAAATTTGTATAACAATATTTAGGATTTATTAGAGTTAGGAGATGTTGACTTGTTATAACCTTTGTAGTTGTATTATTTAGTTGCATCTCCTAGCTTATCATCCCTAGGTTGGTTTCGTCTATTTGTAAAAAGCAACATGTGGGAATATTTCATAGAGAGAAATCAAACATGGAATCATTGCACCCCACAACAAAGTGTGTCATTCTCCAACACTCAAATGTGCCTTTGGTTTTATTCATAGCCCTTGCCAAAATACCATGATCAAGATGCACTAGTGAGCAATATATATATACTTAACATTTATACCATTTATTTGCAGGGACAAACTCCAGATTCAAGAAGGAGAAGTTTGCTTACGCTCGGGGAGTGCCATTAATACTACTGGTGATTAATCCTGACACATTCCATACACGTCAAGCTTTCATTATCCTTTTTGTGGTCCCATAATGGGTGTTATATATGCAATGACGATTCCACAGGTACGAATACAATAATTGCAACATATCAACCATGGCACCTTACATAAATCAATACAGTGCGTTGAGAACTATGAACTTGTTAGGAGATGTATATTGTTGTTATAAAGAAAAAAACATATATATAAGTATCAGCCAATTTGAAGAAAAAATTGCAATGTTTCTACTTACTAGGTCATATATTGATCTCCCTCGGGATTTGCTAGCCTCTTTGGTGGTGAGAAGGGGAGACTTGTCATATTCATTTGTCTAATAGCTAGGCTAGTCTTAGTATCCAAATAATCTCTTCTTCATGAGCTTTCCTTCCATGGTGAAGATGTGTCAATGTTTAGGTTTCCAAAATTCTAGCCAGGTTTTCTTCAAGTAACTGCATCAACCCTAATGATATATGTTGGATATTTTTGTTTCGTTATTTGCATCGGTGGATTTTATGCTGCTTTTGTTAATGGTGGATCTTTTGCTAAGACAACATTAATATAGGCAAAAGTTGATAAAACGTGAACGCCATTGCCGTTACAAAGATGCGCGACATATTTAAAGAATCAACCTATGCGAACAACCATTGTCTTTGTTCCCTCCTTATTGTGATGGCTCTGGTGACTTAGGTCCTAGCTACCTAACACTAGTCTTTGTTCTTCTCTAGATCCGTGGCCTTGCAAGCGGGAAGGAGGAAAGAGAATTCACCATATATTCATTGTCGATCTACAAAGCCTCTTCAAAAGTTCCACTTTGAGAGGTTTCCTTCTATTGGGCAAATTCTTAAGGTTTAAGCATGTTTCTATGTAGTCTTAGCCCTAAAAGGTATCCAGCAAGCTAGCAAGTTATTCATTTGTCAACTTAATACTTTTGTAGATTTGATTTTGCACATTATTTTGTTTTTAACTTAGACAAACTAGTGTTTGAGTTTTTGTATTCTTTTTATTCCAATATAAGAAGATTGGTAATGATTCGCGTCAAAAAAGAAGGTTGGTAATGATCTTTGAAAGGTTTCCATGTGTGTTGTTTGAAATTATAGGGAGTTATCTCTTTTGACTTGCTATGGTTTTATGTCATGTTTCTAGGTTCGAAACAAATTCTCGCTTCTACCATGTCTTCATTTTGTTCAACACCACCTCCATGATACACATATTGGGGGTGGAGATGGTTGTGGCAAGGGCGTCTATGAGCACATACATTAATTTGTATGTTTTGTAAGACTGTTGAAAAAGAAAAAAAAAATGACAGAACCAATGATAAATTCATCACGATCAAATGGCCTAGGGATCAATGCCATCCATTTGAAGACTTCATTCATCATCCAACTCAAAATTAGAATGGCTTGTGAATGATAATTAAGTTTTGTATAATAGGTGGTTTGGATTGATGGGTTTGTATGGCATGAAATTAATGTGTGTACTTGTGAATGCAGAGTAGAAATCAATAGCTTGTTCCTTGTTTCCATGGCCTTGTACCTGATAATGGGTTTGGAATGGATTAATTATTACCCTATATATTTCTATGACTAAGTTCGATCATCGGTAATTTTGGTAAGCATTGACTACATCCCAAAATTGAAGATGGATTAACCAGCAAATAAAGAGCAAATCTAGTCGGTAATAATTGTTATCTAAACTAGACAGTGGATGGGAGATGTCTATTGATATACAATTGTTTATTTCTTTATCAAGGAGGCTGGCATGGCGATTGGCTAAGCGGTGGCGTCCGTTTCAAAAGGTTGCGTGCCCTGTTTCCCATGCTCTATGTTTTTGCTAATTCTACAAGAGAGAATGAAGAGTGAGAAAACGATCCAACCAGAAACTTCCTTTCCCCTTGCATTAGCTTATAAATCCACGGCCTGTGAGCTTCCCTTCCATCACATCAACCCATCACCCATTTGATCATCAGCTCCCTTCGATCATTAGTGATGCACCATTTAGCTAGTAGCAAGAACTAGCTTTCTTGTTGCTTATTAGTTCCACCTCCACTCCACCAATGGCCGCCATTGCCACCACCGTCGGTGGCGTCTTCGCACCGCTACTCCTCGCCCGCATCATATATGAACGCTTCATCGGCGGCTGCTACCGCCACCCACAGGTGGCACAAAATGTCGTGGCGCTCCTGCTCTGTTTTGATCGGGGCAATGACCAGGTCATCTCCCAAGTGCTAGGCATGAGCAACCCCGCACTACGCCACCGCTCACCGCGACGGTTGCCTCATCCGCTTCCTTCACATGACGAACCTCCTCGCCGGCCCGCCGCCCCGCTCCCTCTCCACGCTCTGCCAAGACAATCGCATGGAGGACTCCCGCTACTTCCCGGTCAACCGGGATCTCATCGTGGCGCGCGCGTCACCGACCTCCTTGACGGCGTGTGCGGGGTTCATTTTAATGACCGCCTCTACCACTTTGCTGGCGCCGCCATCGGATGGGCCTCGTCGGCCACCACCCCGAACTTGAAGCGCCCTATGCGGGTGTCGTCACCGTGCGGGAGGACAACCGCTCCATGTTCGTTACATTCACGCTTGGTCAAGCAAATCGAGCGAGAGGAGATATGTAGCTACGCCGGGAGTATGTTCTTTACGCAACTCATTGACACGCATGCATGAATCCATGTGTATGATTGCTACTCAATCGATGATCTCCTCATCATCGAATAATGCATGCAGGACCTGGGGCGACTGTGTTGTCCGTGTCCTCATGGATAGGTCCACCGGTGGCGCGCAGCCTATGCACGGTCGCATCATCTTCAAGAGCAAAGCGTTCGTGAGCTTGCTACTTAATGGCAATGAATATGTCCCGATCTTCATACGCTGGCGTGAGATACGGCTCTACGAGTACATCCCGAACAACGGCCGCAACAACCGATCTTTGGATGATGGTCCAAGGCTTCCATCGGTGCTAGGAGCCGGGAGATCGGAGGGGAAGCATATGCATCGAAAGTAATTTGTCTAGTGTGTATCCGGTTTATTTTATTCCAAAATGATGTTATGTTCAAAGTAGTTGAAGAATGTATTATAGTGTGTGGTGCTTGTGTTTGAAACCAAATCAATCTTAATGGAACTTATGTAAGATGCAATAGTAGTACTTTTTGTAAACTCCAAACAATACAGTGAAGTTTGTCTCATTGTCTACAATTAATTCTCGTGAAACAACAAAGTGCCCTCTTTCTACAAATAAAGTGATTCTAGTTTGTCATCAGTCAAATCATCGATATTTGACCAAATGTTTTAAAAAGTATGAATGATTGATAATGCAAAATAAGTATCACTAGATTTTGTGACATAAATGTTTACACCCTCCATGAAATTGATTAAACCGAGAATACGCTACAACAAATAATACGATGTTTTTGTCATTCAATAGAGAAATATACATCGTTGATTTATGATGTTTCTCCAAAAAGGGTTGTAGCCCAAAAACTAGTGATGGTGGACATGCTCAACTCTCTAGTGAATCAAGCCACCCAAGAAGATTTTGTACATCCTCAACAACGAATCTCCTTCAATGCCGATGATGTGGTGATGTTCCTTTAGCCAAATGCTAATGATCTCTTTCTCTCATTAGAGAGTTGCATGATATTTTTGGGCACATCGGTGGCCACGGTGACTAATATTGCTAAGAGCTCAGTTACCACCCATCAAAAAAGTAGGAATTGGTTACCACTCCTTTGACTTGTGAGATAAAGGATTATCCTCGCACTTATTTGGGTCTTCCTTTGAGTATAGAAAGCCCTCCAAAACTGAATTGCTCAAACTAGTTGATAAAGTGGCTACCGATAATCTAATCTCGAGTAGGAAGATGACACTCACAAAAATCATGTTGGGTAGCTCATCGCAAATGAATTGTTCTAAATTCTAATTACTATTCCTACATACCTCATGATTCATTTTGACTTCTCTCAATGGGGGCTAAATCTACGTAGATAAAATATGCAGCTCTAGGTTGGTCATGAAAACGCCAATGTTGGAGTTGCCTAGTCCCTTTGGATGTTGTAAATGCCCTTGTAGTTTGGTGGTCTCGACATTCATAACTTAAAATTTCTAGGTTGGTTATTCCGTAGGTTTCAAAAATTGATGCTTCTTTCCCTTTGGGCAAGCTTGCCTATTCGAGTGACACATAATGCTCGAGCCATGGAATATTTGGTTGGAAATGTCCCAAATACTATGTTCTGACTAATAGATGGTTGGCTTCAAAAAATATAGAAGAATTAGCTCCTAACCTTCTCAAGACAGATCCTAAGAAGGCTTTCATGCAACCCACAGTTGTGGATTGGATGCTATTGCTTGTCATTGATGGGTTTCTGATATAAAGGTTGTGCTCTATTGGTCCTTGTACCTGATTATGTTTAGACCTAGGACCTGGTAGATGACTTCCTATTACAACTAGAGGGTGTGTCTGAAGCGCTCTCCAAATCTAGATCTATATATACTAGTAAATCGTCTTATGAGGATTCTTTCTTCCATGCATGGTACAATTTGGCTTGCTTTGTGGAAGAGAGTATAGAAGAGTTGGGCCCCCTTCGCTGCAAGTTCTTGATCTGGCTTTTCCATTAAGATTCATTGCTGGACAGCCGATCGTCTTGCCAAAAAAGTTCTCCCAGCACTTTGCTGCTTGCCCCCTTTTGGACCAAGAGAATGAAACTCTAGAACACTTGTTAGTCATGTGTGTCTTTACCCATCGGTTTGGTACATAATCCTACTACAAAAGATCGGCTCTAGCTTCCGGTTACCCCTTAGCCAAACGCCAAATAGGTTTTCAAGCTTGTGGGCTAGGCCATGAAGGGCTTAGGGTTGTTGAATGGATCAACATCCTAACCATAGCCTTGTCTTATGAGAAATCTAGAAGCACCCAAATGACTCCTGAAGACCTATGCATTTATCTTACTACAAACTATCACTGATGAATGCATAGGTCTTCAGGAGTTGCTTGCTAAGTCTCTAAATGTCTTATATGGGTCGCTCATGTCTCTTGACTCGGTTTCTTCCTAAGATTGTTGTCTGTATCTCCCAGTGTGAGTGTGTGGGTGGGTGTGGGAGCATGATTCCACCCTTTTTTATTGTGTTTCTACCCTTATTGAAAACGCCAATTGTAATTCTACCCTCGTTTTTCGCCATGTTGCAATTTTACCCTCGTTTTGTAAAAACGAAGCTCAAGTTTACCCTTACTCCGTTATCGGGTGGTAACGGTGTTAACTTAGCCTTTTTAGGACAACTTTGCCCTTGCAAAAATACCCCTCACGTTAAAAACTCTACCTCCTCGCATGGCATCTCAAGGCCGGTGCCTCTGTTTTCCGGCATAGCTGGGGCACAAGCACGCACACCATGGAATGCGGGAGAGCTAGCTCGTCTTCTTGCATCGTCTTTCCCGCACGCAATCATCCATCAAGAAGATAAGCAAGCAATGGAGCGACCGGGTCGCGATGGATTCGATGGAGGAGCTGCGTGCATTACCTCGGATGTTGAAGGGCCCGGCGATGCCGGCGCCATATCCACCGAGGATGCAGGTGCCGACGCTGCCGTTCGCCCGGCGGCGTCGGGCGAGGTTGCCTGGTGCTCCGACGACGACCTTGGCCGCGGCGGCGACACCACCCGCGCCCGCGGCCGCCGGCGCTGCGGCGGCGGCCGCCGAGGCCCGCGGCTCTGCGTCTGGCTGGCTGGCGCGCCTGGACCACCGCCCGGCGGCGCTACGGTGAGCTTCTTCGTTAGGGCCTGCCTCGGTCACATCGGTCGATGATCCCGGCGGTGGTGCCTAGCTAGCGTCGGCTGCTGCGATGCCAAAAGCGTGCATGGTGCGTAGCGATGTCGGCGTGCGGAGGCGGCCGCCCTTGCCGTAGGCCATACTTTTGCGCGACCCGGCCGCCGAATGTCCCCCCGGCCTACGCCACGGAAACCACCACGCACTAGCGGCGACGGGGGCTAAGGTTGCGCCGTCGTCAAATCGCGTCGGGACGAGGCGAACGGGGAGGATGTTGGCGTGAGAAGGGAAGGGGTATGAGTGGATAAGGTAACTCTGTCCTTTGAGGTGTCTTTACTAGGATTTCCATGTTTTTATTTTTTTAAAATCAACATAACTAATAGAGACAAAAAGGGGTAGGCGAGGCTTCGTTCTAACGAACGAGGGTAAAATGCAACATTGCAAAAAGCGAGGGTAGAATCACAATTGATTTCCAAAGAAGGGTAGAAACATAATACCCCCTTTTTTTTTTTATATTATTACTAATGAATGATACATACAGATATATCCTAGGTGTTCAAAATGTTTAAGAAATTAAGTTCATTGTAGACTCACTAATGTTAAACAAAAACATCATAGACAATCATGCAAAATTGTTTTGATGAAATTATGAACCACAAAGTTGCATTGTCACAAAAATTTTACAATGTATAAAGCACTCATTGTTCATCAGTTAGACAAGGTTTTAACCATGGAAGAGTGCTTTATAATACAAATTGTAGTACACCATATAATGAAAAACTGTAGTTAAAAAGCCTTGCTGCCATGGTGTTTCTACTAAGGGTTTGAGAAAGTTTCATTAAAATAAAAAATATGTTCGTTAGCATCTAGAAATAGTCAACCGGATAGTAATAATGAGGGTAATATGCGGGTTAGATTTATGGAACATTGGATAACCTTCATATGTTTGTAACGGTCTTGAAAACGTAAGTGGACATCTATATAACAAACACTTGCTGCTCAAAAATTGAAACAATAAAAGGCGGACCACTTTCATCCTGAATCTCACAAACATTTCATGTTCTTTAAAACCATAAACCTTTTGTGTGAAGAAAATTTCATTCCTTTCAACTAAAAAAAATCAAAAAGAATTATCAATGGAAAATGTATCAAGTTGACCAAAAACTTTGACATCCATAAAATTGGTCATCGCAATAAAGAGAGAGAGACAATAAGAATGAACATTGACACAATCTCACCAAATTGGATGGTGTCTTTTTCCGTACCAATGCCAATTGGATGCGGTGGAGAGGACTTCGATGATGGTAATTGAGAAAAGGAAAATTTCTTTGTTCGGTTGCAACACATGTAGCTTAGATTTTGGAAACATGAATTTAGTTTCATGGATTGTTGCATTGCCTTGTGGCATATTTATTTGAAGTCAGCTCACATCCTACATGGAGTAATCCACAATGCCATTTTTAAATGTTGGACTGTCGTCTAGCCTATCACACTATGCTCATGAGGTATGTATGGAATATTTCCTTGGTAATCGATGTGTTGTTTAAGAAGTAGTAAATTCTTGCCAAAATATCATTATGTGATTAGACTAGTTATTGCTCAAAAACATCAACTTCTCCCTAATATGTCATGCAATGATCATGATGCATGCATAGAATAATTTTATTGTGATTGATGCATTTGTGAATAATATCCTTTAGCTATATATACATTATTTTGGTAGAATGTTTGCTATAAATACAATGGTATTAGTTGGTGATCTTTTCCACTATAAGTTACTCTAGGATCATCCTAAGATCTATATATACAAAAAACGACCCCTATGCTCATTCATCTCAAACACTAAAACAATCCATTTCCTTTCATTTTAATAATTGTAGTAGTTACCAAGCGAGGAGTATAGCTAGGGCGCTATGGCATGATGGTGAATCTCCAAAGTGGGTCTAAAACAACTCACCTTGATCTGCAACATACTAGATACGATATGAGGTCATGTAAAAAAGGTCAACGAGCTCACCACACTTTGTGGCCCTAATGCGTGCATGGTGGTGTATGGTGAGGGTGAGGCTTTGCCGATGGTGTGGCCCTCTGATGAACGGGCCAAGCAGCTCTACAAGAAATTTAATGGCACGCCGAATGTTGGCAACTTCAAAAGATACAAAATCAAGAGGAGTTCCTCCACGGTCAATCCTTGAGGCTCCATGAATAAATGATCAAGTTGAACCATATGATAACATTGAGCATGACACTTTAGTGCTCCTAGATCTACAACACCATCAATAAGGGTCACTTATGCCTTGTTGGAACCACAAAAGATGAGTTCGTTAAAGTTTGAGAGATGGTGTAGATGAAGATGAACAAAGCCAAAGCACAGCTCTAACAACTTGTTGTTGGGTAGGGAGACCTCCTAGAGGCATGGCACGTGACACTTCTAATGTCGTCCTCATTGTAGTCACAAGATTGTTCATACATGAGATGCAAAGCATGTCACCACTAGAGGACAACCAACATCTCTAGCCCCCATATGGTGGACAACTTGGTGCCATGATCTATAGTGGCTTCGTGGGTAGCAAGATGGACCCTAGTGATAGTGGAGAACATACTCGATGCTTTATTTGTGTGTGTCCTAGACACATATATACCAAGCATATATGAAATTTGAGATTTTGTTTGTGTGTGATGCGTGCAATTTTCTTGAAGCGGTGGCTTATAGTGAATGATTTCTGTTGAGCATAGTGATGCCCATGGAAGCCATCGCCCTGCACTTCTTCATTTGAAAGAACCAAGAGCAAGCGAGTAGAAGGGGGTGAATCAGGGCCAAATTATATTATCAATGAGAACTTGGCCTATATCCCAAAATCAAACCTGAGTTCTTTCTTACCCCAACCCTAGATCATAGGAGATGGCCTAGAGATATTCAGAAATAGTAGAGAAATAACATGGAAGCGGACAATAATAAAAACATAAAAATTTGCAAACAAACCGTGAAAAAGGCTAAGCTTGTATCACAAACCATCCCGAGCCAGTTGTTTTTCATGACACAACCGACGGAAGAAGAACAAAAGTCAAAAACTAATATAATGACCTCTAATGATCATGAAATTTTGTGGAGAATTAACACCACATAGAAGATCTCTAGCAAATATCTACTCAATCGGAGCAAGTTGTTGACGTTTCTTAACGCACATAGATAAATCCGCAAGCGCACGGAATTGTCGTTGTAGCTTTCACCCGGAAATATTCAGGGTATCGTATTTCACACAGGGAACGGATGTACTCTCTCTAACTAGTTCGCCCAAGGACACACACTACCAAAGATGGGGAGGATTCACTACTACACAAATGAACTTAGGTGGCGGGCTAAAACGATTTTCGGTGGCGGGCATTGACGGGGGGTCACAGAAAATCAATGATTTTTCGGTGGCGGTTTTTAATGCCCGCCACCGTTAATAATAAAAAATAAAAAAAAAGCCCAAAAGCCCATCCAGCCGCGGGCCGTGCGGATCCATGCGCCGCCCGGCGGATCTCGCCCGCCGCCGGCGAGATCCACGAACCGCCTGCCGGATACGCCAGCACTGGCGGATCCACGCCGGATCGTCAGCGCGCCATTCTCGCGCCGCCGGTCGTCGCAAGACGGCCGCCCTCGCGCCGCCCGTCGCCTCGCGTCGGCCGTCCTCTCAGCGCCATCCTCGCCCGCCGGCTGGGCGCCCGCCGCGCCACGACTAGAGCTCGGAGAGATCCGCGCGCCGCCACCGGAGACCCGCTCCGGCGCCGCGAAGAATCGATCGCCGCCGCCGCCCGCGGGAGCTCCGCCGCTCAGCCGCTGAATGGCCGTGAAGCCGCACCGCAGGTCGATGCCGCCGGGCTCGAGGAGGACGCCGGACCAGCGTGGGGAGTGCCCGTCGGGCGCGGAGATGAAGAGGGAGGGAGGAGATGTCGAGACGGAGTCACGGAGGAAGATGTGGAGGCCGGCTCGGGGAGGTGGGTGAGAGAGTGAGGTGTGTTAGGGTTTGTGGTTGTTTATATATATCTGAACCTCTTAACGGGCCGATTGGGCTTTTTGGGCCGGTGGCTTTTAACCGTGGCGGGCTATTTATAAAAACCGCCACGGTTAATCTATTAACCGTGGCGGTTTTATAACCGCCACGCGAAAAAGACCGCCACGGTTAATAGCGGTATTAACCGTGGCGGTTTTTAAAAGCCCGCCACGGAAAATGATTTTGAAGTGTCTTGTAAAATCAATTTTGTAGTAGTGATTAGCGAGAAGGATCCCTATACCTTTAATGTCTATGGATAGCCGGTCTCGAGCTACTTGTTCATTTCGGGCACCGCCCGCTCCCAACTGGGTAGAGTCCGCAATTAGCTGCGCCACACCCGAACGTGGGGGGGATTTCAAGGGACGGACAAGGCTTGTCACAACCAAGCCGCCTACCCCCTCAACCGTGGGATGTGCCACAAAAGGTAGAAAACCGCTAGCCCAAACACCACGTCTCGCTAGTGATTATCACTCTAGTGTTTGCCGGGTTCCCAGTCAAAAGGTTCCACCACTAGAGTTCCGCCCCCGATGGAGCGACTCACCGATCCCAGCAAACAAGTAGATAAATCGTGGATAAACAAAAGACAATAAAGATTATCAGAACCGTGGAAGCTTACTTAGCCAAGATCCCGTTATGAGCCAAGTCGAGAATCCATCGAGGTACAAGGTTGGGGAGACACCGGCAAGTCGGCGCTTCCCGCTCTCGCCCTTCACATGTCTCCTCCACCGATCTCTACTACTAATGAGGGCCTAAGCCCATTGGAGTGAAGGGGTAGAGTAGAGGGGAGAGCTCTCTTAGAGGAGAGGGAGAGCTTAGAGGAGAGGAGAGACTCTTCCTTGGAATGGTGTGTGTTGAATGAGTGGGAGAGAGCCTCCTTTTATAGGTAGAGGAGAGGGGGCTCTTTGGAAGATGGCCATCCCCACATGGAAGGAGCAAAACCGACCTTGGAACACCTTCCTAATCAGTCCAAACCGACCAACCAACGTCGGCAATACACTTTGGAAAGTAATGAACCGCCTCGAAAGCTTGGCCCGGTTGGCGGCCCGCCGGTGCGGCGCGCACCACTTGGTGCGCCCGCACCAAGATGTGGGCCGTTTGGCCTGAAATTTTTTGCAGGAGTGCGTGGGCCTCGGAGAAAGCCGTTTGAGTATTTGTTCGCTGAAACCGATTTCGTATGAAAGTTATGCCCAAAACATTGAACCCATGTCTGCGGCCGGTATGATCTCATGTTGGATTTGGGCCTCGACTTTTTGGGCTTGTTTTATGGATTTCATCACGGACACACATTGAGCTGTACTCCTATGCACTTAATGCATCGTGTTGGGCTCATTTCCATTGGGGTGAAGGATGTTCTGAATGCACGCTTTCCCGGAAGGCGCCTTTTGGTATATTTTCCACTTGTTTCTTATATAAATCTGCACAATAATAATTTGGACACTACAAGTGGAAATATGTGAGTTATAAATGTATATGAGTATGATAAGGTATAGTTTCACTCCTTTATGGTAGTAAGTTGACGGGAAAAATATGTCGTTGGTGACCGTCAACACAAGTTAAAAACCGACCCGAGCCAGTTTCTAAAACTTGTCTGCCTCCAAAAAATCAATTGGCCTCCAAAAATCAATCGGGTTTCAAAAGTTCAATCGGGGTCCAAAAACCTTTTCATGAGAATTCAAAATAAATTTAATGGGGCTCCAAAAATTCAAAAAGATTGGCACTCACCTTGACTAAAATATTTATAATCTATCCCCAAGATAAGATTCAAGGCCTTAATGAGAATTTGAAAATCTCTCTCTCAAATTAAGGTTTTGTCAAGAAACCTCGCTCTAAATGTAGTTTTTAGGGCTTATGTAAAATCAGTTAAAGTGCATAAATAAGTTCCCAAGTGGTCATACTACATAAAGATCAACCAAACATCCCAAAAATTTGAGATCAAAGATCTCCAAGAAAATCACCAAACAACGCTTGAAAAAGAAAGTTTGGGAAGGAAACTTATTATGAAAAAGAAAGCTCCAAGAGTTCCAAAACACTCACACTCTACAATCAAGCCTACAACATAGCCAAACCAGCAGATTAAAAATCACCTAAAAATGACTAACAAAATCATTGTTTTGAGGAACAGACTAGCAAACATGCCACAAATGAGGTCCACACCTTTATTTTGAGGCACAAATTAGCAAACCTTCATCCAATAGTTTTGAGCTCCAAACCACCAAATTGTCCATCCCTTATGCATGCCTTGCCAGGTGTGACTCACTAATGTTAACGTGTCTCAGACCTCCTCTAAGCTTGAAGCATTCGCCTTCCTTCTTGACTTGACTTGGCTAATGTTGTCTCCATCACCCATGTACTCTTTCTCTTCATGCGCACTGTATAAGTTGCTCACGGTCCATCCTCGATCCGGACACTCGTCCCTCAGTCCAAGCTTTCTCATTTGCCCTTCACCACTTCTAGTCCATCATGCTTGGACTTCGCACTTGAACTTCTCATTGTTGTCTATACCATCTTGGCACACTCAACACTAATACATTATACATTCACATGGCAAGAGATATGTTGCACAACACACACAGCATAAATCAATACTACACCTCTGATTGACCATTAACATAATCAAACACATAAGAAATATGAATCAATTAGGAAAGTCTCAAACCTCTTATACTTGTGTCAATCATTCATCACAAACAAGATCGAGGACGTCAAGCAATGTGTTTACAATCCTTTTCCAGTGGGATGTCTCTAAGAGAAACTCCATACCTTTCAATCGGTCAGGCAATGATGACATATCCTTGGATGTCATGCCCTCCATGTTGTTTCCTAGTGGTATTTTGACTGCATGTATGGATACTCTAGATTGTTGTGGCTTGGTGAAAAGAAGCTCAACTATGGATCAATTAAATGATGATTGCCATTATTTGTAATTGGTAGTCATGTGCTATTTGTTTCTTAGTTGGCCATTAGCATGGACATATGGTGGACTTTTGGTACATGTGAGGTGCTTCAGATGTATTGTTCGTCAACTTGTTCGGTAAGGGGATGACAACAATTTTGTACAGTTTGGCCATCTTACTTCAAGATACACGTGAATAGCAGTTGCAAACTTGTTACGCTTTAATTTCTCAAAAGTTAGATTGTAGATTTATTGGTGGTTGCAGTTAGATGTTGAGTATGAGATTCTAAGTTCGTTTAGAGAATAGTGTGTTAAATTGTTCTTGCATGTTGTCTTTTTATTATATTATTTTTTGTTGTGTATACATGGCTTAAGAACATGTCCGAACAATATTTCACCTCAAAACTAATAAATTTCCTTTATATCTAAAACTCCCACCATAAGTCCATGGTCCACCCTACACAAATGAGTAGCTGAGTGATGAACCATCGCAAGAGAACTAGACCAACCCATATGCTAAATAACATCAGTGAGGCAACACATAGAGTATTACTACAAAATATATTTTATAAGATATACCGCATGCATGATTATTAACAAAGACGAACATATACAGGCCCTAGGAAAACACCCACCTGTCATTGTTTCTTTTTAGATATTGGCTTCCCTAATAGTGCCACCTCTAATCAATTAACAGTAACAGATGTAGTACTATTAAGTGGCCCGTCTCTAGAAAATTGGATGTTGAAGTTGGATGCAGAGACGAGCTTTGTACCAAAACTACAGGGCCTGATGCAATCTACAACTTCATAGTTGATGAATCTTTTATTTGAAACTATTTGAAGTCTTAGGAATTCTTTTATAGCTCTCAGATTTTGAAATGTAAAATTTAGGATTTTTTCAATAAACATCGGATGCTGACATGGTCTATACCAAAGTTGTAATTATTAATGAAACCTAGAAATAGAATCTATAGATGGCAAGTTTGGATTTGTAGTCCCAAATATTCATTTTTAGTTATTAGATTTTCAAAATACAAATTTATAGCGCTAAAAATGACGTCGTGTGTTAACATGGTGTACATACTAAAGCCATAGTGCTCAATGCATTTACATCTTTAAGTATTCACAAGGCTCTATTTGAAATTGTTAGTCCCCAAATATTTGTTTCTAAATAATCAGATTTTTGAGATGAAAATTTTCAAATGATCTAAGATGGGGACATGATCTAGTGCTCAATGGAATCTAAAACTTTGTTATTGAAACATTTTTTTCACTGGACATGCATCATTCATGGGTTGGAATAAGCAATAAAAGATTCCTAGAAGTTAGTACAAAAAGATATCATCCTATATTTCTCATCACATTTTTTTCATGTGACCCTTAATCACACGTGTTATTCGCAATCAAGCTACAAATACAGAGTCTAACCAATCAAGCTGACATTTTCAAGTTTGTCTGGCTAGATAAAAAAAATATTAACCTCCCAGCAACACTACTCGACTAACTTATCGAGGCCTCAAAACAAATAAATTAGAAATCCATTTATCTTGGCGGGGCCGGGGATTAATAATATATACGGAGTATTATATGATATAATTCGGTTCATGCACAAATAGACACAGCATGTGAAAGACATGAAATGTGTTTGGGCTGGGCCAGCGAGCTTTACTGTTGAATCCACAATTTAAAGTTGGAGCTCATGGGCTTGCTTTTCTAGGTACTTTTTATCAGTTGCGCTTTATCCAACAGATATTAATAAGAGTTCGTCCTCCCCTCCAGATTTTCTGTCCAAATCCTCTCTGGGAGCATTTTTAAAAAAAAAATTTTGACATGAGAAGGACTGATGAGTTGTCTTGTTGGAGCCATTTTTTAACAACCTAGGTATTCATATAACTGCTACTCAAGTACTCCTAAGTTTCTGCTAAGATGAAAAAATACTGAGTTTTGACAAGGCATCCCAAAACAAGAAATTCAAAATATATTGTGCATGCATCACCACCTCTTAGCATTGTGCTGATCAACTTCCTTACCTCCTCTTAGCATTGTGCTGATCAAGTCCCTTACCTCCTCGTTTGCTCAAAACTTTCAAGACAAGGCATCCCAAAACAAGAAATTCTTAGCTCACCGGCTACTACTTAAGCATGCATCACCACCTCTTAGCATTGTGCTGATCAAGTCCCTTACCTCCTCGTTGCTCAAAAAAAAAAAAAAAAAAAAAAAAAAACGTCCCTTACCACCTATTTTAGCCCATTTCGTTTGATCAGCCATGTGGATGAGATGGTGCATGGGCTGAAACAAGATGACAGAGGATGGAATGAAATGGGCTAAAATAGACCAAGGCATGTAGTGGCATTATTTTGTTTTCATTTGAAACAATGTGAAAATAATCTTTTGTATTGACAAAATTATTTATAGAGCTACAGAAATGTCAATAAAATAATGTACAGTATGTGGATAAATTTTACAACCACATGAAAATTTTCTGAAATTGGTGCGAGACCAAAACACATCCTTATGACATCCTTGGTCTTGGCAATTGAGGCATGACACCTTTGCACCTAAGATGTATGGTTGATTCATAAGAATGATTAGAACTTCCACATCCTAATAATAAGATGTACTTCCTCCAGTTTGGTATTAGAAGTCATTTAGGACAGTGACACGGTCTCCAAAACACAACTTTGACTTTTTTATTATTATAAAAAATTTATGAAAACGTGATATATGTGTATCTTTATCAAAGTATTTTTAAGACAAATCTATTTGTATAATTTGCACATTTACAAACTCAATAACTTAAAAAGCTATTGATGATTTATATTCTCAATGTTTGACTTAAATTTTGACCAAAAACGACTTCTAGTACTAAACTGGAGGAGTATTTTTTATTCAAAGAACGATTAGAAACTCATGCAAATGGCATGTGCTTTTTTTCCTTTGAATAATTGTTGTCGCCACCACCGTTGTAGCCGGTGCCTTATGTCGATG
Organism: Hyparrhenia diplandra; assembly: GCA_015847255.1. Taxonomy (NCBI): domain Eukaryota; kingdom Viridiplantae; phylum Streptophyta; class Magnoliopsida; order Poales; family Poaceae; genus Hyparrhenia; species Hyparrhenia diplandra. Next base: position 409,642 of record JADLZK010012344.1, read on the forward strand.
TTTCATCTACTTGCACTCCCTAGCAGATCACCATGGGGGCGTCTAGGATGTAACTGAACTTTCACACTTCTCTTAATACAATGCGGATAAGAGCCCGCTTTGAAAAAAAAAAAAAAAAAAAATATCGTCGCGTGGGATTTATCCACATACACTCTTGACTAATGATGAGAAACTTTGATCCGCCTAATGATAAGATGCATTAATTTTTTATTCAAAGAATGCATGATTAGAACTCCCGTGCAAGTGGAATGTGTTTTTTCCCTTGTGATGTTTTCGGGTAGGATCTTCACTCATTTTTCTTAATTGTCCGGTGGATGCTTAGTAGGGAGTTGCATTAATAATTTGGGATGAGGGGCAATTTCGTTCTTAGTCTTGAGCCCTTTACATTGCCAGACTTTAGGAGAAGATAAAGACTTGACTTGATAAACTCCATACTAAAGGAGCCATCACTAGCTAAAGAAGATGAAGAAGGTAAACAAATATATAGCCATATATAAGTGATCTGTCCCCTCATTCATCCCTAAATATAGAGTAAATGGAGCATAGGTCGCAGTGTGCTAAAACAAATCCATTGCACCAAGATAGATACATATAAGATTGAGAGGTCGAGTGCTGAAACTTAAACGTAGTTATAACAAGGAAAGTAGAGGTAGCGTCACACACAACACAAACAATATAATGGCACACTTGAGATGACCGAATCTAGCTACTAGCAAACTTGCAAGCAAATCAAAGAACTGCTAGAAGCAATGCAAGATATAGAATCTAAAGCGATTTTAATGGTAACGGTTAATTAGTTGGTGGATGTGGAGCAAGAGGAGGACTTGGAGCTGCTGCACTCGTCCTTGAGCCCAGTGCTCTTAGTGGGGAACAGGTCCAAGGTCTTGAGAGGGCGGCGGCAGCATGGCGGCAGCTGGAGATGCGCTGCGCCACCCTCGTCAGAGCTGCCTGATGCCGCACCGCAGCTGGCGTTGCAGTGCTCCATGGCCTCCGCGGCGTCCCACTCCTCCAGCTGATTGCTGCTGCAGCTGTTGTATAACGCAGCTCCACCTCCATAGCCACCACCTGCACCAGTAGCCTTATTTCCTCCTCCTGCTCCTGCTCCTGCTCCTGCAGCTGCGAGGTCCACCATGCCGGCAGCAGCTGGGTTCAGCACTGGCTGAACAGTGGCCGCCTGCTGATGCCCCAAATAGCCCTAATAATCAAGAGATGAACAAGCAAATATAGATACATTATCAAGCATGCACTTATAGAAAGCTGAAAAAATGCTGGAACGTGAACAACAGTTAAAATGCAAGCCTACCAGGTGTGGCACGAAGTTGGTTGCGTATGGGTGGTGGTGGTGCTGGTGCAGCTGCATCACCGTCGGATGCATGCCGGCGGCGGTGCTGCCTCCGGCTGCCGGAGGTGGAGACGGAACGGTGGCGGTGCCGACTGCCGTTAGGCTCGAAGCCGGCGCTGCTGCGGTGGCCTGCTGCTGCTGCTGCTGCGCGTACTGCTGCTGGTGTCGTGCGCAGAGGCGGCGACGGAGCCGCTGACGCTCGCGGGCCTTGTGGTTCTGGAACCAGTAGAAGACGTTCTTGCCCTCGATGCGGCCGTAGTAGGCCAGGTGCGCCGTGATCTGCTGGATCTCCGCCGCGTTGGGCGTCCTCACGCCGCTCCGGTACATCTCCTCCAGGATCATCAGCTGCTCCGGCGTCGGGCACCAGCGGGTCGCAGGTGTCTGCGGCATGGAGGACCCTGTTGCTAGTCCTAGCTACCTCTGATGGATCGATAGATTAATTCAACGCCTACCTAGCTCGATCCTAGGTAGCTTGGTTTTGTGTGTGTGTGCTGCAGAACGACGACACACACAAGCACAACTGGATCGATCAGCAGCCAACTGCCGTGTGTTAGTCTATGTCTCTGAGGTTTGCTAGGACGAGGATGGGACTGGGGATGGAATCTGGCCGGATAGATCCTTCAGTTATATAGAGGTATAGGTAGCTGATGCTGCTAGGGCTAGGGAGCATCGATCGATCGATCACAGCTGCCGATCCAATGGTCGATCATATGTGAAAGCGACAAGGCATATATGCATGCAGTAATGAGCGAGAGATGAATGAAGGTGGGCCGACAGAGAAAGGAAGCTAAGGCTAGGCAGCGTGTGTGAGACAAATTGGTGCACATCAAAACGGCCAGAGCTTTGCAGTGATCCCGTTTGACCAAACGGCACCAGTGCTATAGCTACAGTCTTACTACTGACTATGGGAAATAAATTGACGGTGGTCGCGCACAGAGTTAAATTACATGCTCTGCCACAAGTAAAAGCTGTCTACTGGCTAGTAGTATTTGAAAAAAGGTTGATTAAAACTTTCCGAACTAACAGCAGGTTAATATAAATTTTTAAGAAGAGAAAAAAATTGCATCTTAATTGAGGTATTAGCTTTTGCTTTCTTTGGGATACTAACAAGCATATAGTTTTCAACTTCTGATAGGTTCAACCCGAGACATTGCTCTCCCTATTTCACTTCTACAAAGTGTGCATACACATTCGAAGATTCGAATTTTGCGTCATTATATCAAAAAGATAGACGAGCAGCGTGTAGTATATATATTTTTGCACTTTTCTTATGTATCTATCGCAAGAATTTTTCTAACGCCATCTTGCGACCACCACACGCGACGCACACGATGCGTTCAAGCCTGACGACGACGACAACAAAAATTTTACCAGCATCAACAAGATCTTTTGTCTTTGTTTTTCCATGGAAAAAAATTGTTTATTGTCTCTTGTTTGTTGTTCTAAAATTGTTCGAATCTGTATCTTGACCTTTGTGCTAGGACAACCACCCTCTTTTTGTCCTTGTTTTTCCATAGAAAAAAATTGTTAATTGTCTTTTTTCTCTGTTGTGGTAAAATTGTGCTAGCTAACACCGATGACGGATCCCACCCTTGGATGATGATCCAAGGGTCTACCACGTTGCAAGAAAAGTTTGTTGTTCTAAAATTGTTCGAACCGTATCTTGACCTTTGTGCTAGGACAACCACCCTCTTTTTGTCCTTGTTTTTCCATAGAAAAAATTGTTAATTGTCTCTTCTATGTTGTGGTAAAATTGTGCTAGCTAACACCGATGACGGATCCCACCCTTGGATGATGATCCAAGGGTCTACCACGCTGCAAGAAAAGTTAATTATTTTTCTTGTGAAAGAGATATAGTAACTCTCATATTTTTGTACTATTTGAGGACAACTTAGTGCATTCAAATTTTAAAGTTCTTTTGTATAAATATGATCATGAATTTATTGTTACAAAAATGGATGTGATTTCATGGTGATTATATCTTCCACAAAATAAATACAGATCCGGGGTTAATGCATACCAACACACATCTCATTTGTAAGTGTAATGGACACTTTTATATTCCCACTAGCTTCATTTGACATGTTAACAATCAGATAAGGATACCTTGTGGCTTCACCATTGCTTAACTCACTCGGTTTGGCATCAACTTGGTTCTTTCACAAAGGTAGAGGCGATCTACAAAACAGAAAGTCCAAGCCAATTGAAATGTGAATGGTGAAAAGGTAATTCATGTTGTAATGTACTGTGGTTACCCTCCTCGCTCTCACCCAGATCACTTTTTCATCCATGGAATCATAAGCCCTTCTAGCTCCTCTCCATTGCTAGAACGTAGTGCTAATCCAAAACATGTCACCTAATTAAGATTGCGTGCCAACTCAAGCCTCCAATAGACATTGTCTTAGATCTTGATTCACTAGGAAAATCATGTTGTAGGGTCTCTCGATCGGTCTATGGGGTAGCCAACGTTCTAAAGTGACCCACCTTTTCAATCAAATTTTGACTGACACCACCTTGCTAGTAACTCCGGGTGTGGTTCTCCAGTCAACTAAAATCATGCACGGAGCAACTCACTTAACTACTAACTCCGAATGTAGCACAAGACAAGCTTACTCAATCTCCTATGAAAAATCGATACGTCGACCTTTCAAGAGCAGTTATTTTAATCCGACCGACCCTAAAAATTGAGATATTTGTAAGAGTGGTATACCAAACATATTCGCTTCTGAAAATATATTTACATGGATAGTTTTTTAGCTACAATGCTCTTGGACCTAGTTAGAAATGGTTTGCTAGATGAACCACGTACCCTTGAAAAATTAGGATGCGTATGTTAAAATCATATATATGTAGTATTGAAGTGAACCATGTAGGAGAATACAATGGTAGTGAGATGAGATATTCGACCTGCTAAAATGGTACCATAGAGAGATTTAAACTTGCATGTGTGAGACATCTCACTTTATAAGTATTATCGACCATACTAATAAAATGTGACGTCGTAAGTATCCTAGCTAGTGGGGATTTGGATGCCCTTACATGCAGGTAGATCTTTACAAAAATGATCTTATTTGGAAGAATGAGATCAAGCAAAGATAGATACTTCTACTACTTGAATGCGTACAGAAGGGAATAGAAGAGGGTGGGACAAGATGAGAGGTCCACGTTATTGCGCACTGCTGTCGATCCCTAGCTACTGGCATTGCATTCATGGAGAACTTGAATGCATTCATTCTCTTGAATTTCCTCTTCAAACCTCTTTCCTTTTTATTATGGACAGAACCGTTTCAATGTTTGTCTGCCTAGTACGGTGACTGTATGTGGAGAGAGAGAGTGCATGGGGGCCGGGGAATGAGACACTCATATATATGCCCTGTAACACAACCCTTGTGCCGATGATGTAGACTGCTGATTGGGCACCACATCATAAGGTTATGATGATGAGGACGACTATGTATATCTTCTGATCTCTTCTTGCAGTTTTGTTTTTGTTTCTATAACCTATGCCATATATATAGGAAGGAGAGAGATCTAGAGACAGAGAGGGCATTAGTTGGGTGTATGCATGTGCAAATATATGCTGTTATATAAGTTGCCACGATCTTGATTATCAAAAGATTTAGCTAGATATATACATACAGTAATGCAGTTTGCTGCAGGCTACACTTGTCATTTGGCCGTCGCCATGCAAGTTACTTGCATGCATAACACCAGTAGAGACTAGAGCATGCAACTACACATTCTCCCATGCATGCCTGCAGGTATCTCGATCCAAGGGGTCAATACTGGAGTGGATGCATGGAATGCTCCTGCAGGATACTACTGTGTCTGCGTCGTCGCCCGACGACGTCCAGCGCCGGCCGGCTGCCCGGCCGCCCGGCCATGTACAAGTACGTGAGCAACTGAGCATGGAAAGCTAGTAGCTGATCCATCATGTATGCATTCACACGCATGCATGGAAGTTGGGTTCCCGGCGGGCCTACTACTAGGTGGCCGGCGGCAGGGCGACGACCTGTCCTCTCCATTCCTCCTCTCCTCTGCCCTCTGCCTCTGACCTCTCGATCTTTCTCTATCAATGCGAATGCTGTTGCTGCATGCATCAAATAAAGAGCAGAAGGATCGCTATAGCACCTAGCGTGCGTGGATACCGAGACGACGCACGGCCATTGGCTATGGCTGCTGCATCCTGCAAGATCCAGCTGAGTGGAGCTGCTGTAGTACGTACAGTACCATTCAAGTCAAGCAGAGGCTGCTGGCAGCATCTGCTTCGTCCATGCGTCGAGATTCAAGAGCAATAAAACGTCAGCAGCAGATGCTGCAGCTTCCTGTCTATCGATCTGGGTGTGTTTAGAGTCTAAAATTTGGGCTTGAAAAAAAAAAAATTGGACCGAATTTTGGTCTAAAAATACTGTTCCGAACTGAAAAAACATTGTAGCATGTTTCGTTTGTTTGTGGTAAATATTATCCTACCATGACGTAACTATGCTCAAAATAATCGTCTCGCAATATACATCTAAACTGTGCAATTAGTTTTTTTTTTAACCTAAATTTCGTACTCTGGACCTGCGTCTTTGGGTGCATTTAATGTGTCGATGTGATGGATACGATGGGAATACAGAAAATTTTAATACAGAAAATTTTGGAGGGAAGTTGGGGCTCTCCCTCTCAGTTGCTTTTTTGCAATAATTCTTCTTATGCACGTACATACGCGCCCTATCCATTATGAGACTAACCTTTTGCTCCAATGCAGTGTGTATATAACGCGCATGGATCTGTAGCTAATTCAAAACCAAATTTATATATGCACCTGTTTGTGCCAGTATATAGTAACTACCAATGCCGCCCTTGCATGCCCTTTGTGTGTTTGCTTTACGGGCCAACTTGCTGACATATATCTATTGCGCTGCTTCAATGCTTCTCTGATGGATCCATCTATATATTCTCCTCTCTTCCTTTTTAATATATACCTGCAGATTAATAAGAACCCATATTTGAACGTAGGTCGATGCTAGATAGTAGATATGTACCTAGCAAATGTGAGATCACAGTGATGTTTTCTGGTTTTTGTGCATGTTGCGTGTATTTCTGGAAACTGGGAAACCATTCTTGCTAGCTTGGTTTGATCTGTCTTTTCAACTTGTTGAATCAGGATGTAGTTGTAGCTTGTGAAATTCCTAAATTAATCAATTTAATTTGGCGCATATAGAATTCATACCTTCTAATAGGAGACAACTTGCAATTCTAGGAAGACTACATCAAAAACATAACAATATGCATTCATATATGTGCTTTTTTCAGTTGTGTGCGAAACTGTTGATAGTACAAAACCTAATTCAAATTGAAAATCTATTCTAACATTAAGTCTAAATCGACTAAGGGTAGTCCTTATTCTACGAACGAATAGGATAGTTTTCATTTCATTTAATGTGACGCCATGTAGGACATTTTACTGAGGTGGCAACAACATTAAAGAGGATCAAGATGAAAACTTCAAGAAACTGGGTATCATATAAGAAATTAGGTCTTGGACTAGAACCAAAGTTTAAGAAACAACATACGAAATAAATTAGAATTGCATTACAGTGCCAAGGCACAATATGGGTGTGAGGAAGATGATTGCAAAGAGATGGAAAGATTATTGAGAATTTACTTTGTAGCCACACAATTATACATTGTCATTATTGTGAGCTATATATAATTTCTTACTTGGTGTCTAATATATGACATGGCAAGTCATAGATACTACTAAGTAGTTATTCATTAGAACAGCCCTAAAGCAATGAACCTTTCTGATTTCCTAAACCTACTTGGATCCAATACCCCACCACCACTCACAATCCAATCTACCCAAGAGCATCGGTTGCATTCTCCACCTATCAGTCCCCAATACACCGCCCTTGCACATAGCATTGTCATCCCTTGCCCCATCACTTCTTCCACTAGCTATATCCCAGCAGTCTAATACCATTGTAACTATAGGCTATCTTACTCATAATCGATGAAGAAAATATAACCTTCCTTTAGTATCAAATCTCCTCAATGCCACAGACCATTGTGCTAGTCAACTCACACTTGTCAAATTATATCTTGTACTCATTGCTATCTTCAGCAAAACATGTGTGACCTTGCAATTTGCCCGAGCTCATCCCCTGTGGACATATCTATCCAACAGGCAGGAGGTAATTTGGCCGAGGAACTAACATCACCATCCAATTAATAGGCCAGAAGAGTTTCAAGATCACATCCAAATTGAACTATGGCAAGGTAGATAACATATAAAGTTTAAATGAATTGATCTCCTTCCTCCTTCATTTGAATGGCTCATTTCCCTAGGTCTTACATGATGGCGTAGGATATAAACTAACCAAGGAAGAGGAAGAGTACAAGACTCTTGCAGTTAAGGTATGACAAGCATATTTCCTCAAAAAAAAAAAAAGGTATGACAAGCATAATATCTTGCCATACAAAGTCCTATACTAAAGTTTGATCAGTAAGTATCCAAGAACATCAATTTTGTTTTGGACGTACTCCCTCCGGGATGGTATTAGAAATCGTTTTTAGACAAGGTTTGTGTCAAACATCGGGAATATAAATCATCAATAACTTTTAAGTTGTTGAGTGTGTGAATGTAAAAATTATATGAGTAGATTTGTGTTAAAAAATAATTGATAAAAGTATACATATATCACATCTCCATAAATATTTTTATATTAAGAAGAGGTCAAAGTTGTGTTTTGAAGACCGTGTCGCTATCCTAAACGACTTCTAATACCATCTCGGGGAGTAGGGAGTACAAATCAAAGGCAGTAGGGTTTGCTACAGTGCTGCTTCCCCTGCAAAATTTAGAGACGTGACGAGGGCTTACCTGTGTACTACTAATTTGGTGCCATGAATGATGCACGTACCATGCATGGGTTAGCTGGCGATGCATAGCAAAGCGCCATGGTTTTGCAATGTCCATATGCCTGCCCTCTGCTGGATCATTGATGGTTGTGCATGCATGTCTTCCTGAACTTTAACTTAATTTTCTTGGGTTCTGGACCGACGACTTCGCTTGGAATTGATCAAGGCGTTGCTTCTCTAGGGAGACAAACTGTTACCCGGTCAGATAGGTGACAGTTCGAGAGGGATCAGAGAGAAGAGATGGAGCCTGCGGCACATAGGGCATCCACAATATGGAAGAGAAAATGCATGGTCTTTATAATTATAAACCACTGTAGGAGCCACCAAGATCGGGTGCTGCTACTGCACATAATTAACCAGTACTAGCAGCACACAGCAATGGTTAGGATCAGAGCCCTCTCTCTCCTCATTCTACCAGCCTCTGTTTTTCATGCACAGAACGTAGAGCATATGTTTTATAGTAAGTAGTAACACAGAAACAAAGCATAACCGGAGATCCATTTACATACAGCAATGTTATCCTCTCCTATTTTTCATACAAAAGCTTGCATCACCGAGTTGCACTGTTACACGTACGGATGATTTCTACAGTGGTCTCATATTTCAGGTTGCAAAATTTTATTTTACAAAAGTACTTAAAGTTCTATGATAAATTAGGACCTAGGCTCAGTGCACTTGAGATCCTAGGTTTGCAGTGACTTCTTTAATCTTATATCAGCAATTTGTCGCATGTAATCCAGAAAAAAATACTATATGTCCATGGATCTTGCAAGTTTGGGGAGAGGGTCGCCGGACATACAAGTGTTGGGGGAATCTAGTTAGTTAGTGTGTGTGTGTGTGGTGGTGGTGGTTGGGGGAGCACCGTGTGTGGGAGAAGGAGCCGTCGTGGTAGGGGAAGGAGACGACGAGGGATGGGGGAGGGCGCCATGGTGGTTGAGGGAACCACCGGGTAAGGGAGGTGGACGCCGCTGCTGGCCAGGGTGGATGCAAGTGTGTGTTGAGAGGACGGACTGGAGATTAAAACAAAAGGAGCGCGCGGTCGCTGGCTCATGGCGTTGCCAATTGTTTTTCTTTTTAAGAAACCCTGGAGCATATAAAAACACCTTCTAAGCCTCCCGGCTTGCCACTAGGCCTGTCCGGGCGCGGACAGATCCCTAATACAAGCATTACCGATCCAAGAATTGTATGTCTAGTAGCATTGTTGTATTATGAAAACATATATGGCATAAAATTAAATTAACAATATTTACAAGTGATAATATTTCATTTAAAATGTATAAACGTATCAAACCTACTAAAAGCCTACTAATACAACTAGAAGTGAATTTTATATGTTCTTGGTTAAGGGAACATTTTTTTCATAAGTGAAAAACTATTAAAATAGCATGTTTACCTTGTCTAATTTTACAATGGTAGAACGAATGTGTAATTTCGAAATCTATATAGCACACATTTATGATTTTTGATTTATTTTGTATAATAGATTATTCCTTCCGCGTCTCATAAGTATAGATTGACGTAGATATACTGAGAAGCCTCCAATTAGCAATATTAATGAAGTTAATCACGACAAGGATTATATTGACGTCTTAGAACTTTTTTGTCTTGTTCTTCTCCTTGAGTGATGCCAATTAGTCATATCAAGGATCTAGATAGTCACGAGTCAAGCGGCATCCACACACACACACCACAGGTGAGAGAGTCCAGACCACTAGGCAAAGACCAAGCAAACACAGACTGAAATGGATATATTTTTCTTTGTCCTTGCCCATTGCATTGCGTCCTTAACTTATCCTTCAACAAACGAGGAGCCTAACTGCTGGTTGAGAGTTGAGAGAGACGGCGAATGCGGCGTCTTACGGCAGAGATTGTGCCGTCGCAGATTTGGAGGAGGATGGGGACGAGTAGATCGAGGAGTCTTCTGCACCGACCGAGCAGGACCAGCTCTCGGATCCTGGCTCGTGCACCAGCTAGCGAGCGGCCCCGGCTACCACGGCCTGCTCAGTACGTGCTTCGGTTTAATCGGGGACGGGAGACTGGAGATGGTGAGTCAGTCGATGCATGAGTTTAACCGGCGATTCAGATTTCAGGGCGTCGGACAGACGACGACAGCGACGGCGAGTCCAAGACAGCCGAGCGCAAGCACGCCGTGATGGGCGGATGGGCTCTCCGCTGATGTCGCAGGGACCACGTATAGGTGACGGATCGGCCACGTTATTCCTTTAGCAAACACCAGTGTCTACTCACAGATAAGTTAGATTTAAAATCCAAATGGTAGAAAAGCATATGTGGGATGGAGGACTGGACATGAGTAGTATTTATCAATTCTTTCACTCTTTTATGGTAGTAGCTTTTTAATTCCTCCTCCCTTGAGATTAGTCTTTTGTTTTAAGCTTTAACGAAACTTTTAGTGATCTCCAAGCATTTTATTAAACCTAAATGCTAAAACGAGAGAGCGCAGGCTGTGGGGACAAGGCCTGCACAATGGCCCGCATAACGTGCGTCGCTTGGCAGTTTGCCGGCAACTTCGACTGGCACTTTTCTGTCCTCTTCCTCCGGATCCTCCACCTCATCTCCCTCCCTCCCTCTCACCGGAGTCCGGCACCCGGCAGCCAGCGAGCTAGCGACCACCGGCCCGCTCCGCTCATCCCCAAGCCCCCCACCGCCTCCATCAGGCCCGCGCCAATCTGGCAGTGATGGACTCAGCCAGGATGAGGCCTAGGTAGTACTCCTCTTCCTCCTGTCTCCTCTCTCCTCCCCCTGAAACTCTAGTAACCCAGGGTTTCGGCAAGCTTTCTCCCCGTTCTTCTCCATCTCCGATGGGGTTTAGATTGTCCAGCCGGCTGGGAGAGGTAGGTAGGACAGGTGGTGGGAACGGTGGATGGGCGACAAGGGGGCCCTATTGGTGCAAGGGGCGGTCGGGGCCAAGTTGGGGCGGGAGATCCTCGCCAGGTTTGGTGAAGATGGTGGCGGCGAGCTCACCAGAGGTGGAGAATAGGGTGGCGGTGGGGTTGGGGGCGAGGGCGGCTGCGGTGGGCGCTAGGGTTCGTTGGATGCCCTAGCTCGCGTCCGATCCGCGAACCTTAGTGCCTGTAGCAGGGTGGGGGCCGGCGGTGGGGGGCGAGGGTACCGGAGTCGACGAACCCTAGAGCTGGTCAGGTTTTATATTTTTTTTTGGCAACTACAATAACTTATTTTCTAAAATGGAGGTGTGCATGCCGCAAAAACTTGATTTTCTGCACGCGCAGGCTGCAGTAAAGTCCTTTATTAATTTGAGTACCCCCATCCTTCTTTCTATCTGTAGTACTTTTTCTATAACCTTTTGAAATTATTTTTAACTGCAAATTAAATAATTCTGAAATATATACATATTGGCATTCCCCTCATCGCGATGATCACAAATCTTGATTCCATTTCGTGAGTCACTAAACCCCACCCCCACCCCCACCACTCTATAGATCTAAAAACAGGACATTTTGGTGGTGATGTTTTCCAGCAAGACTTCAGGAACCTTTTTCATCCATTTCAGGTGTCCTCAAGAAATTCCACGACGACATGTGTGTTTAGTTTTTCAACTTTTCTCCAAAATTTCAAAAATTCTCATCACATCGAAGCATTAAATGCAACAAAGACACGCGTCCGGGAGTATAAAATGTAGGTAAATAATAAAATAAATTAATTACATCTTTTGAGCCTAGTTAGAGCAAGTATTATAATACTGATCCAGCAAGTCGGCTATAAGGTTCCTTACAGCCTTCTCTCGGCCCACCCATACAGTAGTTAGCTCTTTCTAGTTAATACAGGGTCGACCTGTCTATCTCATATATTGTCTTGGTTTTTGTGCCCAAGCCGGCTGTAAGCTTACAGCCCACTCCTCCTCTGTCTCCTCCCTTCTCTGCTCCACATCAGCATTTAGCCGGTACTTTCTCTTACCCCATGGTAAGATAATATTTACCACAAACAAACGAAAAGTGCTACAGTACTTTTCAGTTTGCTACTGTGCCAATTTTCAGGTATCTAAACACACCCCGAAAGCAATCCCACTCCGGTGTGGCACAAAACATAAACTGTGCAACCACGCCACTGCCTGACTTCATATAGCCTCATGCAAGCTCATCTAAGGAGGTGCAAACCACCCTCCCGATCTCCTCCTCCTTTGACTCCTCATTGACTCATTGTCAAGGTGACCTCCCCAAGTTCATCGTGGCCTCCTTAGCTATCTCTGTCACTTGTTGACGATCGCAAATCGCCAGCACAATATATCACGACCAAATTAAAGATCGGTCAAGCTATTGCCACATAGATATCTAAGGTTACATGCAAACACGTCCGTCACTAAAATTTTCCCTTATAAAATGATTAATTCATTTCAAAAATTGACGCTAATGTCATTAATCCAATTGATGATGTCATCATTTGTTTTAGATTTAAAAATCATTTTGGAAATGGAAATTATGTAATTATTTTGTGGTGAAAAACTATTACATTTTAGTCCTTCATTTTTATTTCATTTTACTTACAAACAAATCCCTAAAATTTCATCAAAAGTTTAATTGTAGCTTTAGATGGCTTCTGCAGTGCGGCGGTAGAAGCTAGCATGCTACATGTTTTCCTAATGATTGTAATGTTTTTATGTTTTTTTTGTTATGTTTGGTTTATTAATTGTTCGAGTCAACCATCGCCGCATGAATGGCAAAGGCCATTGGTTAGGGGCTTCCACCCGGTGTTGAAATCTTGGGTGCGACACTTTATCCTAGATTTATTTCAGGATTTTCCGACGCTATGCATTAAGTAGGGGGTGACGCCCCCGTCGGCAATGAGGCACCCGTGTTGACTTCATGAACTTAAGATTTGTAAATTTCGGTGCTTCAGAGGTGCTCATACGGTAGGTAGGTTTTGCGTGCGTGTGTTCATAGGGGTGAGTGTAAAGGCCCCGTGATTGAGCGTCTGCGTTGTAACGTGTAATCTCAAAAAAAACATCATTTGAACGTTACATGCATGATGATATGTGATTTCTCTTTAATCGACCATTGACACTCCCATGCATATAAACTTAGGTTTTGCCCATTTGGTCCATTCTTATTTTTATGGTTTACTGCATTGTTTTCTACGATATATTATAGGTACGACAAACATTTGTGGGATATTTAGTATAGGTGCATATATAAGTAAGACACAAATTTAGCATATTTACATTGTTTAGATACATGTAATCTAAGACACATCTAGTCTTACTTTACAATATCTTTCACAGTAAATGACATCAAATGCATTTTTAGGCATGTTTTGGTAGTTAAATGCAGTTTTATGAGGCTTTTTCTATTCATATTTAATAATGCAGACATGGGGGATTCAAATATGAATTTAACAAATTAGTCTTTGTATTTTTCATAATGCTTAAGGCGGGCAGTAGTTTTTTCAGGAAAATAGAATATGTCAAATGGTTGAGGAAGACGCTTGCTTGGCCTTAGACCGGAATCATTTTTTTGTCTTGGATAGCCCATGAGTTTGAGGAAGATAGGCTTGGAAATGTCATCATTTGTTTTAGATTTAAAAATCATTTTGAAAATGGCAATTATGTAACTATTTTGTGGTAAAAACTATACTTTCAAGAGCACGCCTAGGCGCGTTTTTCATTAAGCGAAAGAGTGTTACAAACTATGGTCGATCCCAGAACGCTTGAGCATTACCCGGATCACCACCCCTACTTCTACTAGATCTTACACGGCGATTACATTGGAATTAATTTGCGACGGGAAAGAAATAAAGAGATAAAGGCCTAACTAGCCGACCTCTTCTTCGCAATCCCCGCCATGTTGAGCTCCATGGCGAGAGATCGATCCCCCCTGCTAGGGGCCTCGAAACAACTCCTCTTTTTTTCGGTCATCTTTTCCCCAAAGGCAACCACGAACTTCTCGCTCAATCTCCGAATCCACGGCCTCGTCCTCGACCTTCTCGCCCGAAGCTTACGAAGCAGCACCTTACGTGCTTGAGCGGTTGCATTGGGCGCGCGCGGTTTAGCCGCAATACGTTCACTCCTCCGCGAGAGAATGGACCGACACCGGCGTGCGGGAGCGGCGTAGGCTGGGCCCATCCTTGGCGGAGGAGTGTCGAGGGGAGGCATATCGCTGCCTCCGGCTCCTCCCGGACCGGCGGTGTCACGTTTCGACATCGTCGTCGGAGGAGGGCAGGCACGGCGCTATCGATGCCCGCATCGGGCGGCGGAGGAGCAACCCGGCCGGCCTGGCCGCCTAAGACAAGGCGGCTCTGGCGCCAACGACAAAGGGCGACGAAGGGACCCCTATGGCCCGCCGGTGATGTCGGGCCGAGGTCGCGAACTCCGCCCGCCACGGGGGTGAGCCCACCAATCATCCCCGCGTCGGGCGCAAGTCTTTGTAGAGCGGGTGTCCACCGGGGGGCGTGGCGCGAGCTCGAAGCCATGGTCTCCACAAGCATTGGGTCAGCAAAGCGGGAGGCTCCGGCGACATGCGCCACTTTCCCGCCAAGGGATCGGCGTGCCGGCGCTGGTCGAAGTAGTGGAATCCCTCGGTGGAGGCCGACCGGCGGCACTGTCCTCGACCGGGCGGTCACCCTCATAGGTGTCTTGCCGACGTCGGCCGCCGGCCGGCGATGGCGGCTGCGGGTGGCGTCGTCGGCTAGCGGCGCCTCGCTAACGACGAGGGGGCATCCTCCACCGAAGCCTGAGTCGTCAAGTCGAAGTGGGGGCGGACAAAGAAACTCACCCACCGCGGTTGTGGCCGCGGGTGTCGCCAGACGCCCGGGAGCGTCTGAGGCTGCAACCCCGTGAACGCCCTTGTTGAGGCGCATCCTCGCCGCGGCTTCCGCGAAGGGCGGTGAGGTTGGCGGCGGTGTCCGCAATCCGGGCGGTGCCCCACACGGAGCGGGAGGCGGAGGCGAAGAGGTACACCGGCGGCGTGGTCGGCCGTGACGGTTAGGCGAGATTGACTAGGTAGGGGCGGGGACAAGGCGCTGGCGCGGGAGAGGTGGTGCGCGGTGGCGACGGCGGCGGCGTTGGACAAGCGTGAAGTCGCGTCGGCCGGCGGCTGGCAGTGTACCTGCCGGCCGGGCGGGTGCACGAACGCAGCGCTCCATCGGGCGTGGACCGGTCGGCGGCACGCGGGCACACGAGGGCTCGGGGGAGGCATAGGAGGGCGGCGACAGCGGCGCCGCCGCCGCGGAATCTAGCGGGGTGGCGGCCGGGCTGGCGGAGCCATACCCCTCACAAGGCGTAGGCACCACCACCGAGGCTCGACGGACGGTGCGAGGAATGGTGGCATGACAACGGTGGAAGGCAATTCTTCCTCGGAGGTGTCACCGTTGTCATCGCCCACCGCCGTGCCGCCGACGCCCGGCCGACTCTCGGATGGAAGGCGCGCGAGGCGGGATAAGGTGGATGACAGAGCGGATAGCGGGGGCGAAGGGCGGACGAGGATGACATCGTGGTCATGGGCGTCGTCGCGTCGCACATCGTCCTCATCCACGGCGCCCTCGACGCAGAAAGGCCGAGCCATGCGTGACTCCGAGACCCACCGCGGCGGCCCAAAGCCAGCGCGTGGTGGCGAAGGGGGCGGCTCCCACCACCGAGGGCGAGGCCGGCCGATGGGAGACACGGCCGTCGGGCGAGGTCGCAGCGGGGGCCCTCGGCGGCAACGATGAAGGCTGCGGCCGCGAGGTGCCAACCGCGGCGGCGGCGACGTCGGGTTGATGGCAGCAAGACGAGACCACGAAGCCGAGGGGGGTGACGGAAGCGCGCTTGCCGCGGCTCGGTCGGCTCGGCGTAGGGTGGCGCGGGCGCGGGCTGCCCGATGGCGCGAAGGGCGACACTCCGGCGGCGGCGACCTCGTCCGGCGGGCGGCGCCAATCTCGCCCTCCTCAAGGTCCCGGGCAGGGGTTGGGCGCTCTCTGGCGGTAGGATGTGGGGGAGCGGCATCCTCACGGCGTCATCCGTGCCGGCTGCGGCCAATGGCGCGGCTCGTGGCAGCCACCAAGTTGCCCTCCTCCGGGCGCCGGGGGGGCGAGTGACGGGCCCTCTGGGCATGGCGGCTGCCGGAAGTCGAGAAGAGGCGGGGAGGTCGGATCCGCGGGCGACTAATCGGGGTCGCCGGATCCGGGCACGGCGGTCGGCGGCCGATCCTGCGGCGGGGGAGGAGGTGCCCCGGTGCCGACTCCGACTCAGACGGGCTTGGGCCGCCTCACGAAGCGGGGAGGAGACAGGGAGAGTTGGAGATAGAGCAGGGGAGGAGGGGAGGGAGGGAAGGAGGAGCCGGTGGCGGGGCGGGACGGGGAGGCCGCCGGCGGGGCGGGCGGCGGCGACGGGCTCTGTTCGCCAGAGGCAACGGTCGGGAGGCACCCGGCTTCGTGTAA
Organism: Hyparrhenia diplandra; assembly: GCA_015847255.1. NCBI lineage: Eukaryota > Viridiplantae > Streptophyta > Magnoliopsida > Poales > Poaceae > Hyparrhenia > Hyparrhenia diplandra. The sequence goes on from JADLZK010012344.1 coordinate 426,272, forward strand.
AGTGATACTCGGTAAAAAAAAAAAAAAAAAAAACTATACATTTTAGTCCTTCATTTTTATTTCATTTTATTTACAAACAAATCTCTAAAATTTCATCACAAGCTTAATTGTAGCCTTATGTGGTTTTCACGGTGCGACAGTAGAAGCAAGTTATGTATGTTTTTCGTAATGGTTGTAATGCTTTTTATGTTTTTGTTATGTTTGTACCATTGTTCGAGTAATTAACATCAAATGCATTGTTAGGCATGTTTCGGTAATTAAATGCAGTTTTATGAGCCTTTTTATATTCATATTTACAATGACAGACGTGGGGAATTCAAATACAAATTTTACAAATAGTTTTTGTATTTTTCATAATGCTTGAGGCGGGCAGTATTTTATTTCAGAAAAATAGAATAGGTCAAATGGTTGAGGAAGACGCTTGCTTGGACGCTCGAAAAAGACAAATGAGAGGCAGAGTCATTTTTTATGTCTTGGATAGCCCATAAATTTGAGGTAGCTAGGCTCTGGAGAAGAAGCTTGGAATGTCACTTTCCAATTCAATGCGGAGCCAAAATATATAAAGAAGCCGATCCATGAAACTGATTTCAATTCAGCCCAATTAATTGTATAGATCCAAACAGGCCGTGATCATCAGGTAGGTGGTCCGGACAAATTTCCTTGGCGGAAGAAACAGAGCAAGCAGACGCGGTCGAAGAAGCCCAATAAGCCCAAAACTGAAATGATGATATGATGTTTTTCCTTGTCCCTTGCCTTGCATTGTCCGTTCTTGATCGACTTATCCTTGCACAACACAAGCCAGACGATCGAGCTCAACTGCTTATTTATTCTGCTTGAGAGAGACGTACGGCGGATGCATGCGGCGGCGGCGGCGGCATACGGCGGAGCTTTTGTGCATGCGTCGCAGGAGGAAGGCGACGAGGTCAGAGGAGTCTTCACCGACCGAGCAGGACCACGACCATGCACCTCGGATCCTGGCAGCTGGTGCCTGGTGGACGACGACGAGCTAGCGAGCGAGTCCGGCCACAGCCGCGACGTCCTGCTCGATACCTCGGCCAGTTTCATCGTGGATGGGAGACCGGAGATAGCGAGCGAGCGAGTCACGGCCACTGGAAATTTTGGAAACAGCCTGTGTGGCGCAGATTTGCATGAGGAAGGGGACGAGTAGAGGAGTCTGCTTCACTGAAGGCCGGAGCAGGACCACCTCGGAGCTAGCCAGCGAGTCCGGCCATGGCCAAGGCCACGACCATCACGCGCGTCCTGCTCAACTTATACCTAGGTTTAATGATCTGGGAGGGACGACGGGAGATGGATAGCGAGCGAGTCCAGGAACGGCCAGGGAAATTTTGGTTTCCAGCTGCAGTGAGTGACTTTCACCACTTCACTCCTGCTGCTTATCTATCTTGAAGCAAATTAAGTCCAGGGGACATCACAACACATATAGTCCAACCATGCCGTGGCTCCATGTGGGTGGCGCAGACGATAAGGCTTTGCCACGGGGACGCGACATGTGGCGGCAAACGCGATGAGGATAGGCCAGGCTGGCCACGGGACAACGGTGGCCACTCCTCCCACATCCGCTTCATCATCAGATCAATTCGTCCTGCCCTAACGACAGCCATCCGTCGCCATGGACGCACGCGCGCTGCCTCTTCTATATATGCCGTCGGTGGGGGAGCCTACAGGACGACCCAAGCAATAACCAGCGAAACAAGGCAGCAAGAAGCAGCTCACTCGCTCCCTAGCTCACTACTACTAGCTACTAGAGCCGGCCATGGCGCCCACCGTGATGGCCTCGTCCGCCACCGCCGTCGCTCCGTTCCAGGGGCTCAAGTCCACCTCCAGCCTCCCCGTCGCCCGCCGCTCCACCACCAGCTTCGCCAAAGTCAGCAACGGCGGCAGGATCCGGTGCATGCAGGTAACATATACAACAAGCTAGCTAGCCTTTCGTTCTTGGCCATCTTGTTTCCAAATGCAACCCAAACACGTACGATGGATCCATGGTGATGCAGGTGTGGCCGGCGTACGGCAACAAGAAGTTCGAGACGCTGTCGTACCTGCCGCCGCTGACGGAGGAGCAGCTGCTGAAGCAGGTGGACTACCTGCTGCGGAACAACTGGGTGCCCTGCCTCGAGTTCAGCAAGGAGGGCTTCGTGTACCGCGAGAACTCCACCTCGCCGTGCTACTACGACGGCCGGTACTGGACCATGTGGAAGCTGCCCATGTTCGGCTGCACCGACGCGTCGCAGGTGTACAAGGAGCTGCAGGAGGCCATCGCGTCCTACCCGGACGCCTATATCCGGATCCTCGGCTTCGACAACATCAAGCAGACGCAGTGCGTCAGCTTCATCGCCTACAAGCCCCCGGGCAGCGAGTAAATCAAGTAGCTCCTGCGTGAGCTGCTAATGGCATGCCATCAACCTGTTCGGTTTTGCATCCTTGGGGTCACACACACCATGGTTTCTTTTCTTCTTTTTTCTCCTTGTTCCTTTGTTCTATATATGCTGCTGATGTATCCATTGTTGCAAGCATGGCATATCATCCATCTCTCCCCCTACATACTAGAAACTACTTCAACTAGCGTTGGGTGAGGAAATATGTGAATGCAAGCTCCGGCTATCATATATGTGTAATATATGGCATTGGAGTTTGCTCTGGTTATTCACAGAGCAAAGAAGTACTGTCCATCCATATAACATACTTTATTTCCATACAACAATGGCTACAAGCCATCTTGTAATTTTTCCTATTCATTTACTTTGTTTCCTTTTTTTCTTTGTCTCTTGGCCTTCTCTGTAAGCTGGTTCTCCTTTTCTTAATAAATAAATGCACACTTATTGGAAACCCCACCTGTTTCCATAAAAAAAATAAAATCTCTGATCTTCATTCTCTTGTCTTTAGGATCATATCTTATTGGAGTTGTGAAATGGAAAACTCTAGATTGGCAAAGAAAGTGCAGATGCAGTTTTTTGTTTACATCATACAAAAACTACTAGTACAACACTTGCAAATGTTGTCTTGGGTGCATCAGAATCATTTATATATAGGCACATCCATCGATCAGGAAATAAACAAACCAGAGAGAAAACATGTGGTACAGAGCGCACGAGCAAGTCATATTCTGTAAAGTTTGAATAATTGGCAAATGGATCTACTCCCAGCTTTACTGATGGAGACTGCAAGGTAGGCGGCCATCGTTTTCTTACATGTACCACAAAGGCACAATACTACTTGGCAAAATTGTAAAATGACATGAGAATCGAATTTACACAGAATTACTAACGCTGCTAGTATGTGGAAAAAGATAATCAGATTACTGCGTTAACTTTGCACATTGCCAACACAGTATGTAAAACCAACACAACCTGTACTTGCTTGCTGACCTTTATTTATATGTTCTTTAAGAATCATGGTACCTACTCCTCGATGGTCAAACTAATAATAGTATCTAGTACTCTATTTATTATGTCTGCTTATCAGAATCTTTTCACTCTTGGTCATAGATAGAAATAAAGGCTATTTCCTTCTTAGTCACCACATTCTTAGCTTAGGAAATGTGCTTTATTTGGCTTGATTGCGGAGGAAAGCTTTTCTTGCTAATCCTAATAAAGCCAAGAGGAAATCGATTTTGCAGTCCATACCAGGTAGATTTCGCGTCACATTGTCGGTACGAAGTTCGTTGCCCGCTGCTTCTTCGTCATTGCAGTTCGCCAGCTCGATTGTGCGACGGGCCGACGATTGGTGCATGGCGGGTTTCTAGCAGATGCAGTGGCTCCTATCGGTGTGCTGATTGCCAATGCCCTCATTGTCTTCATGTCGCAAAATACTACTGTGTAAATCACAACCACGTGTGACTCTTTCGGTCGTTGGTCTCGGTAATTACCATGGCCAACTTAGGCTGTAACAAACTCTTCTTTATTTGCTTAATAAAAAACATAGCAAGGCATGATTCAGAAAAAAAAATACCAGGTAGATTTAGGAGTGACCATGAGTGAATGCCCCGGTTGCAAAGGATTCGGCTTTACTTAACAAGGGTTCTCTTCCACACCATTCAGGTATCCACCAGATTTCATGGGCTTGGGTATCAATGGTAGTGAGCCAAGTGGAACTGCCAGCCACAACAGCCATTGGTGCAAGGTTGATTTGACCAGACGTGAAACAGGAACCAGAAAGGCAGCTTTCAATTCGTATACAAAATGAAAGTTGAGACTTGAGAGCTTTATAGTGGCACTGGGGTAAGTTAAAAGACCTAGGTCACACTCACATATGGAGGAACCACAAACAAAAATATCAATCCTACTTTCAGTATGGTACTATTTTCCATAGGTCCAATTCAACCCATTGGTAAATGACTCTGAATTTCAATCGAGCTTGAAACTGAGATTTCTGTCTTCCTTTCTTACAAAATGATTAAGGGATGGCAATTTTCAGCACATTCTTGACAGAGTGAAATAAAACCTCATGCATCTTTGATCAGTCCTTTTGGTTACTTTGTGTATTGTCTTCTTGAAATGCACAGGCTTTAGTTTAGGCCTTCGCTTTTCTACAAAAGCAACAATACTTTAGATTTATTTGGAAGATAGACATAGTACCAACTTATTTTTCGTTTTCTATCCAACTTACTTCAGAGAATTGACAGAAAAGAAAAGGTGTGCATCACAAAAAAGGCAGTGTTCACTCTAATTGTAGTTGAAACAATTCTGAATATTAACAGGTAGAAGGATTAGGAGTGTTGCAGGTTCAAAAAATAGAGTAGTCCGGGCATCATATCTTACCTTTCCGATTGTGGAATGTGGACATCTCAACCTTACCGCTTGGATAAGGAAAATTTAGTGGTAGCTCATGCATTTTATCAAACTTTCATCCAAACAAGCATTTATGTCCTTTGAGTTTTGTTCTTTTGCTCAGCTCGCATCAGTGTATAAGTAGTTGAGCTGATCTGCTAACAATGGGATTTAGGTTCCACTGAAATAGATGTTCTTGCTTTTGTGTCAGCAGATGAACAGATTCTGTTTTCTTTTCCACAGTCTGTTCTACATTTCCATCCATATTTTACTCTATTTTCCCCCCATAACTCTATTGAATTATAACATCCCTGCATACTTTATGATTTGAGCAAAATGAAAGATTTCATGGTGCCTAGTCATCTGTGCCACCTGGCCACCACGGTGACATTCTATCTGTTCTGAAGTACCTTCATAAGCCTCAGTATCAACTTGCAAGACATTAGAGTGATCTAAACCCTTGTACTCGGGCCAAACATCAGTACCATGACTTTCATGAACTAGTAGGGTCCTGTATCTCTCACCAGAGGTGAAGTCGATGTGATATTTCAGAGAAACTTAGCCTTACTTAGGATTTCATGAGATTGACTTGTCCACTGATCCTCAAGCCTAGTACCAGAAAGCTGCATACTATGGGAATGCTAAATTAACACTAGTACCAGAGATTGAAAAAATTATTGTCACCCACAGTGAGATGCTGAGATTCGGTCTGCATGATTCTGTTGTATGCATCCTGCACGAATTCAACGGCTCCGGCTCTGCTGCGATCCCTGCCGTAGGCAAAGCGATCAGGCTGAACATGCTTGGCAATGCTTTTCTCGTCAGCAAAACAACCTGTACCAGCATGCAGAAAAGTATTCACAACAAGCTCACTGTTTCAGGCCTTCTCCAGTATAGCATTCTGATAACTGATAGACTGACCACAATCTATTATAACTTCAGTACATTTTTCTTCTTGAGTTTGGGATGGGATTTGTTCTTGATCACTAAACTGAATGTTCTGACACAAGCAAAGACAGGCACAACAGGGTTGTGAGGTCTTTCATGTGACCCTTCAATTACACCACATGTGTGTGAACCAGGAAGTTGATCAATGTTGGAAGAAGGTTCCAGCTGACTTACCCTTCTTCAGATGATACAGAACTCCAATCAACAAGCTTGACCTTTGTTTGACTCAACTGTTCCTTTTTGGTAAATAGTCTGTCAGCTCTAATTGTTTGTTTGTAGAAATGTTTCTACCGCAGAGCCTTCAAAAACAAGTGACCTGGCAATGAGAAAACAACACAACATCATATCAGGACTGAAGAAACATTCTCTGCCTTTCTAGATAGAATGTAGGTAACTCTAAAGGACAGAATGGCAAGTTGCAATCAGAGAGATGAAACTAGATAACACAAAAGTCTGCTTTTCTTCAATGCAATAAGCTGCGCCTTTGCACAGGGGTTAGCTGTAAGAATATAACAAGACACCACATATTGAAGCCGAAACTGTTCAGATCAATAAGCTATGTATGTCACATGTTATTATTGTTCCTGAAATAAGGTGCTTGAGAAATGAATTGACACGCAGTTTGTGGAGAAAGCAACCTTTGGGTTCATGGCGAGGCCAAGTGAGTAGGAGGATTAATCGATGAGATCTTTGGGACCTCCGATCTGGAAAGATAGATGCAGAAGGTAGCTCATTACTGAGGGGGGGACAAATCGATGGAGATGAGAATGAGATCAAGGTGTTGGCCTGGCAGAGGTGGGGCCGAAGGCGGCCCGGGATGAGGGGGCGGGATGAGCGAGCGCCGGAGAGGCGAGTAGAGGAAGCTGCGGCGGCAGTGGAGTAGAGTGAGAGAGTGGTGCGGCGCCGCCATCGACCCTGGCCAAGGATGGAGGACGGAGGAAGAAGATACGAGGAGCATTGGGCCGTTTTGGCCCATTGACAGCAGTTGAGGAGGAAGCAGCCCAGGCCAGAAAAACAAATCACCGGTCCAGCTGCCAGTTCGTGACCCAAATACGACTTGCTCTGTTCGCAGTCCGCGCACCTGCTCTGCCTGCGCCAATTTGGTGCGCCCACTTTCCTTTCGTTCCTCCTTCCTTGGTGCCCACCACACTCTCACAAACATTGCAGCAGAGCTGATGATGATGTCGTTTCCTAATGAAATCTGCACAAACCACACTTGATGGGCCGGCACCCTCGATTTCCCAAATTAAGATATGGCAGTATGCATAGTGTGTTAGATATTTATGCATGTTTCACTCAGGTAGTTATAGGTGTAGCTTCCCATTATTATGCCTAAAAAATTGGAACCCTCAGCACTTAACACGCTAGCACATGGAGGTTAGGGAGCAAATCACGTCACACGCACGAAAAGCTAGCATTGTAATCAAAATGTATCACATCCAAAATTACAAAGTAAAAAAAAAAATCATCACATTCAATAGATCACACATGCATCCATTAGTCTAGAAAAAGATCTCCATACCCAAAACTTTTTATATTTATTTTATTTAATTACAAACAAAAACTTATAAATAAATATATTTTGACATAAATAATGGCCCGTACATACATGCTACCATTGCAGTGCGCACGCTCGCGCTGCTCGTCTTCTTTACACGCAAGCACAGGACGCCGTTCATGTTGACGGGGCCGTATGCGATGCTATCGCGGCGGCGGCGGCGGTCACTGGAAAGTGGGAACCAACAGGAAAGCTGTGTTGGTCAACGCACCTTCGAGCTGGCCAGGGGCCATCTGCGCAGTTGTATTGCAGCCATAGAAGCTTAGGTGGAGGGGCTACAGGTGGAATATGAGAGAAATGAGCATCTGCTAGCATTTTTCCTTGGTCTGCGGCCTATTAACAAATGGGTGCTCCAAAAGTTGTGTTGCGGAAGGCCGGGTCTCTGGATCAACTCTTACACACTGGCAAATGAAATCTTTCGCTTCTTGTGACAGGTAGTCTGGAATAGGAGGTTGCTCCCCTCTTCCAATCATGACAAGAGCTTTTGTCTACAACAAACAAAGCAAAATTAGTGGAAACATTATTAAGGGAGAAGTACAATGTATATGTATATGATCTCACACGGTAGTAAAGGTTCTATTCTCACACAAAATGCTAAAAAAATCAAGGAAAGGACACCACTAAGTTAGCATCAATAAATCTTTGTAGCCACAAGGATACATTTTTTTGGGAAAACTCCTGCCAGTTTTATGTTAAAAAAAGGATGCAAAATAAGCAATGACTCTCATAGTTGACTTTATTTGACAGACAAAGGAAAGTTTCCCTTTAGTGGAAAAGAAAAAGGGAGGAAGCTTTGGCATTCTAGTGTTTCTCTATTGCCAAGTCCAATAAAGAATATGATTCTTCTTGTCCAAATGTTTATCATATATAAATATCAAATAAGGCCAAAACAATATTTAAACTTGCCAGTGTTTGAAACGGGATGGGTAAATCAATATTACATAACTATAAACCGTAAAGTCATAAGATGACATGCCCAATTTGCAAAACAAAAAACAAAAAAATGACATACCCACTCCATGTTAGGAAATGGTTTTTGTCGGGTTAGCATTTCCAACACGGTGCAGCCAAGGCTCCATATATCAGCTGGAGGCCCATATATCTTCTTAGGATTAAGAACCTGAAAATGAAAAGGTGAATTAATCCTAGTCGACGGATACTACAATATTATCATCCTAGACAATTAACATGAAATGTTAAGGGACAGGTGCAAATTTGCCATTAGTTTGTTATCTTTTGCAAGACTTGAATATTAGCAACCTTTACCTCAGGTGCCATCCAATAAACACTTGTTCTGCATGATCTTAGCAAATTAATTTTTGACATCTGAAAGTTGAACAAGAAAATTTCCAGCATAAGAATTCAAATTAAGAGGATAAAAATAACTGAGCAAATAGATGAAGGCTGACCTCGCTTGCCAATCCAAAATCCGCAAGCTTTACAGATCCGTTTGCATGGACCAATATATTGGCGCATTTTATATCTCTGCATGCAAGAAATTGTTTCAGCTGAATGAAATTACTGCTCTAATGAAAGGATACTAATGAAAGGATACTATAGATACACACAATTTTCAGGTTAGGTTGTACATGTAAACAATTTTAAGAATAATCCAGAAAAGCAGCCTGTTGCCAGTTTCGAATAATGAATTCAAGTTTTTTTCTTGATCTCGATTACCAAAATTGCTGATATAGTGAGCTAAAAAGGTGCCCAGGTTGCCACTCCAACAAGACCATAGTGTATTAGCAACTCGAATCTCAAACTCACATGCCACCGAAAAATAGACACACAGGGGACAAGGCCCTACAACAGAAATGTATGATCCATGGGCTAACAAGCCCCACGCCCCTCGCTCCAACAAAAAGAAAAACTCTTGATGGACATAAGGTCTAGGAAACATGGTGTCACCAGTACAGCATACCACTGAAGGCATTAAAACTAAACCATCCCCAATAAATTTTAGATGATGGGTAGCTTAGTACCTGTGAACCACATTTAGCTCATGGAGGTAAACCAATCCATTAAGAATCTGTCTTGTGTACGCAGAGACTTGTGATTCGCGTAGAATGTACTTTTGATAGAGGGATGAAAGAGATCCATTTGTCATAAGCTCAACAAAAATATAGAATTTGGAGCCTTCCTGCATTGAAACATAAATAGATCACACGAGTTGATCAATATTGCTAAGACATAATACTGCACTGGAACATAAACATCAAAATTATTTAAAAAAAACTACAGCAGATCACCTTATCAGCTCCATAATACTGCACTATATTTTCATGTTGAAGCTTACAAAGGAGTAAGATTTCCTGAAAACACAAAACTCAAAGTTAGCGCTGGACAGGACACAAGTAATGACAAATGTCAGAGGCGACAGATGGTATCTATAACCTGCTCAAGATCTGAATGGCCCAAAATGGATTGTTTCTCCTTGCTTCCTTGATCAAACAAAGATAGTTCCTTCACAGCAAAAAAATCACCATCTCTGCACATACATTGAACAATATAAGGCGCTCACTACATTCTGTTTTACCAGGTTACGATAGCCTCTAAGGCACTCACTATATTCTATTTTACCAGGTTACGATAGCCTCTTGGGCTTTTTTTCTGAGTCCAAGAGCCCATGGTAACCTGGTAGAACAGAATATAGTGAGTGCTTTATCATGCTATATAATGGGCCCAATCAGAATATAGTGATGGGCTTTTTGCCAAAAAAAAAAAAAAAAAAAGAATATAGTGATGGGCTCTTGGGCTTCATGGCAAGAGTGAGATGCTTGTTATATGACTTCGAAATAAGTGAAATAAGAACTTATCCCTTAGTCCTAGAAAATTAGATAACAATAACATGAGAAACCAGAGATATTGGAAGTATTGACTCGACAAAGGCTATTTCATCCTGTAACAGTAATGGCTCCAGTGTTCTCCCACCTCACTGCCCAGTTATAGAGTAAATTAGAAGGTCTATATACTCTAGTTTTTGCATAGACAATATTCATATGTACGTTGCACTAGCACCTACAAGATGTGATTTGGTACAGACTACAGAGATGCAACATGAACACATAGTGGTATATTTTTTAAAAGCATTGCAACTTACTCAGTGATCGCCTCGTACACCATCCCAAATGAGCCCCTTCCCAGAAGAGCACCGCGGTTCCATGACTTAATCTTCCGACCGTGCATCCGTTTATTATTTTGGATGGGAAGCATATTGCTAGTACTCCTACTTCCTGCTTCAAAGTCTGTTTCTGAAGAATGGTCCATGGTACTGAATATGAACCCATACCTGCTATCAACTTGTTTGTTCGTATCTTCTGAGCATTCTTTCTCATGTTCATCATGTTGCCTCTGACACAACTTATCCAAAGGAGGATATTCTTCCTCTATGAAATCTACCAATTGTAGGTTAAATCTAAGACACCTTGGATGATTTCTAATGGTGTCCTCTAATGACAACTTGACAGCCCTTCTGCTGGATTCATCACCACCTGGGAGGACACCAATTCGTCCAGAGACCTCCTGAAGATTTACCAGGTGATCAATGCCATCAAGCACTCGGCCATGGTTCTCTCCATGATGACCATTGAAACAAAGTTTTAGCCTTCGAAGATTGGGCATGGCTCCTGCCTGAAAAGCCAAGGACGTCACACCACATTTGAATTTGAAGTACTTCAGAGCTGGGAATGCCATGGTGCTGAAGATGACGGTTTCAGTCAGAGCTGTCCGCACATACAGTGAGAGAACTAAAAGGGAAGGTAATCCAGCAATGTTGTTAATATCATTTCGCTGCAGTTCTTTCACCACAAGTTTCAAAATGTGGAGTTTATGCAGTTCACCAAACCGAGTGGGTAGTCTGGAAAAGAAGCAAATTGGTGGTAACAACTCAAGTCTTTGAAGAAAGATGGAAGGAGAGGAGATACCGCTCAAGATATCAAACAAAATGGCTGTTCTTAAGGCATCAGGAGTAAGGGTGAGAGATTTTAGATTGCCAAGTTTCGCAAGAGAAAAGCTAGAGGCATCAGCTTTCTCTTCAGGTGGTCACTGGACAGATCTGCAGAACAGGTTAGATGAAGATGCCGAAGGTTTGTCAGCTGTCCTAAGCTCTGTATATTGTCTTCAGAGTTATATCTGAGGTCAAAATACAATAGAGTACTTAGAGATTTGATGTGGCCAATCCCATCTGGTAACTTTCTTGCAGCTCGGAGACCAAGATGCAACAAACTCGGAAGATGGACAATATCCAATGGAACTGCAGATACTCTTGCGTCTATCTCTAGTGTTTCCAAAAAATGTAGCCCTTGCATCTGGGCTGGTAGTTCAACCATGATATCACCTGAAATCTTCAAATATCTCAGTTGAAACAATATGCAAATCCTTGAGAGGTTCAAACTCATGTGTCCATCATGACTGCCCCAAAAAGTCGAGGAATAGTACTCGGAGATGCTTAAATTCCACAATCGGAGGCATACACTTAATGAATCCAAAGAAGCCAAGTGATCGCAATTGTGACACTGTTATTCTTGCTGGTTGCTTTGCATACTTGGCACTACTGAATTGGAAGGACAGTCGATGGGCCTTTGTAGAAAGTCCTGTTATTGTTTGAGAGTAATCTATTCCAACAAAAAATTCCTCTTCTTTGGAATTATGATTAATGAGATCAAATATAATATGGTGCACTGTGCATGACAACACCTCATCATTGTAGTCAATTTTCATAGGTTGGACCATTCCCCTATTGACAAGCTCCTCAAAATAGCACTCTGCAATTTCCTCTCTGTCTTTTTCTTCTGCTGCATTAATAAAACCCTCAGCTATCCATTGCTTCACCAGATGGGCCTTCCATATTATGTAACCCTCTGGGTACATATTGAAATACAGCAGGCATGTCTTCAAACAATGAGGAAGACTATTGTAACTAAGGTTTAATATTTTTTTCTGGATCTCTTCAACTGTATGACTTCTATTAAGAATGGAGCATAAACGATCATGTACATGGTACCATAGCTCTCGAGTAGTCTATGCTTGCCAGAAGACCAGCTACATGGACAAGGGACAGTGGAAGACCACAACATTTTCTTATAATACCACATGAAACTTCTTTCAGTTCATCAGGGCATTGTTGTTCAGAGCCACAAACTCGATCGAAGAATAAGTATTCAGAGTCTTGAAGGCCAAGAGGTTTCATCTTCAAAATATTATCTGCCATATAACTGCAACACTTAAGACCTACATTCATGTTTTCTGTAGTTGCTACAATTCTACTGCAATTATTGCCCTCTGGAAAAGCACCTCTTACAATGTCCCAAGCTGTTTCTTCCCATAAATCATCAACTACAATGAGATACCTGTGAAAAAATTAATATAACAAGTATGCTTTATATCAGATAAAAGTCTGTAACAACCAGATGAAGATAATAAAGTATCTATATAAGTATAGTGGTCAAATTTGAATAAATGAGAGAGAGCAAAACAAGTTTGCTATGTCACTCACATTCATGTTTGAATCAATACATAGTGTAGGATGTGGGTATGTGTTACGAAAAGGATTTACGGCATCTTAGACCGTATGTAGTAGAAACTAGTAATTGCAGTAAAATTTCACATAATAGTTCATGCAGTTATACATAAGGTAGTTAGTGACACCATTCTAAATTGGATCAACGTGCTTCTGCTAGAGTCAAACCACAAGTTTTTTTTTTTGGACTGTAAGATCTGAGATACAAGAGGCTTCCTCTTCGCAAAACTGCTCAACCTACTTAATACTATCAAGAAATGAGTCCGCTAAGCCATTTTAATAACTTTGATGCCAGGGAAAGTCAAAAATAAAGTGGCAGACAAAATACCTCTTATCTCGGAGTTGTTCCTTAATACTGTCAATGAGGCTCTGCACTGTACCAACAGCAGAGGGTAGTTGGTGGTGTGACTGAACTTGGGAAAGAATGCTCCCAAGAAACCTTCTCATGTCAATCTTTCGTGAAGCATGTACAAATGCCCGCAACTCAAATTGACCTCTAAGTTCACGGAAAATTTCTTTCGCAAGAGTGGTCTTGCCAACACCTGCAGGCCCGATAATGGATACCACTTTCAGCTGCTGCTCTGCTTCCCCAGTAAGCATTTCAATCAGTTTGGTCCTGTTGGCCTCGATTCCTACAAGATTGGCCGCGTCTCCATACAACGCTGGAGCCCGTCGGTGCTGAGTGATCATACTCATATGCATCGGGCTGGAGCTGGAGCAACAAGCCTCAAGCTGGTACCTTTCGAGCCGCTCAGTCGCCTGCCATACTAGATCCCTCAATTGGGCGATCTTAGCGACTCTTGTGCTGCGCCTCGGCGGCGCCGGAAGCAGAGCAATCTTCACGCGACCAACCCTATACCTGCTGACTGCTCTTATCTTGGCACCGGCGTCTGTGCGCATCAGCATCAATTCTTCGACGAAGTCTTCCACATGGTAAGACAGTTCCCGCGCCTCCTCCATCCAGCATTTAGCCCTGGGGTTGGGAGTTTCCAGCATAGATAGATCCACGAGGGCGGAGCTTACTTCTTCTAGATCTTCCTTGAGGAGTCCGATTCCGTCCTTCACTCGCTTCCGCAGCCGGGATTCAGGACCAAGTAGGAGCTCGAGCTTCCTCAGAACAGGGCCCATGGCCCCCATGGAGGAACTTACTGCAGCTTCCATTTCCACAGGTAAATTTAGGGACGATGCAGGAATTTAATACTGCGCCACTAGCTCTGCAAGTGCAAAATAAAATCAAGAACTCTGTGTTGCAGCCAAAAAAAAAAAATTGTAAGGAAAAAAGCAGGAAACTCGGTTTCTCGGAAAAAAAAAAAAGGTGGATGACTACCTACTCGCAGAGTCGCAGCAAGTACTCGCTCCCACGCCCACACAAATGCAATCCTCATGTTTGAGTCGAACTAAATTATATATTAAAAAATACTAACACTATGAGACAAATATATAATATATTTTTATAATAAATTTATTTGGATCCACACAAATGAAATCCTCAAGTTTTGACAAGTCGAACTCAAATTATATTTTTTAAAGAATACTAACACTACGAGACAAATATAGAATAATTTTTTATAATAAATTTATTTGGAGATATAAATGTTAACATTATTTACTATAAATTTGATCAAAGTTGAGCTAGTTTAATAAACTTGATTAAAGTTAAGCTAATTTGACTTGTCCCATAATTGTTTTTTTTACATGGACCGAAGGAGTATATAGGACTCGATGTGTTTGTGCATGTTGTAATGGCTCCATATAAATGTTTAAATAGTATTTTTATATGTTTCATCTATTTTCATATTTATGTTACAAGTGATCGAACTGGCTGTTTCACAAGTACATTGGACGTTTCATGCTCTTTTTTTTTGTGGACGATGTTGCATGTTTCAATAGCATGTTGTCAAGTGTTTGTAAGAATGTTTCAAGTGTTTTCAACTAATGTTATGAGTTTGTTTCAAGTGTGTTTCAGCGCGTGTTGTTTCAAGTGTTTTATAAGGATGTTTCAAACTGTTTCAATTGCCTTTCATGTATGTATGTTTCTAAGTGTGTTTTTGGCGTGTTTTTCAAATGTTTTCGGAAGGATGTTTCAAGTGTTTCATTTAACTTCATGCGTATGTTTCAAGAGTGTTTTAGGCGTGTTTTTCAAGTGTTTCATAAGGATGTTTCAAGTGTGTCAATTACAATCATGTGTATGTTACTATGTTTCAATTGTTGTTTCGGATGTTTAAAGTAGATCAAACTCATCACCGTAGGCGATCACCGGAGCACCTCTTCATGCAAGGAACTCGATTTTGGACAACAGATGTGCCATTGGCGGTTTGTGGATATTGGTTAGGGTTTCTTAGCTCGAGTTTGAGAGTCGATTTTGTAGGAATTGAAGGGGAATCGGAGGGAAAACCAAGCGGGATGGGAGGGAGTGTCGTCGGAGGAGCGTCGATGTTGTGCGGCGGTGGAACTGCGTCGCTGAAGCACGCCGCACCCGCTAAGCGAAGCGGCGTCCGGCGAGGGGTCACGGTTAGCTTGTTTCAATTTGGATTTTTGGATGGGCGGTTTATTTGGTGGGTTGGCTCGATGTCCCCGACGACGCTAGTTCGGACTCTAGGCGCTATCGTCGCCGATCTCAATGCGACTATCATGGACCACATGTTCAAAGCATGTGCCTTTAAGGGCACATTTTACTTTCCTCTCATGGTTTTCTTTGTCAGCCTCAGTGGAGGTTTCATTTAAGTTTTATTTGCATTAAATTGGTTCTCTTATGAAACTCAAAAGATATGAAAGAGATTTGGGTTGACAGTTGTCAAAAGCAACTATATGTCATCCTCATCAACCTTTTAGGGCACATTTTACTTTCCTCTCATGGTTTCTTTGGAAACAACAATGTACAACTCTCCACTAAGACTCACCTTAAGGATATATGATCCCAACACTTCCATCATTGAATTCTGCATTAGAATATGATTACACATCTCAATCATCCGAATCCAATAGACCACATGTTGAGAGCATGTGCCCCTGCTTCCCCCTCCCAAGTACTACTCCCTTCGCTTTGCCGATCCTTACCTTCTCTTTCCCCTCCCGAGTATATTCCGTGACGAGCTAGCAGGTCAACGCTTCTGAAGCCGGCCGATGGAGCCGGGCGCGTCCTTAATTTTTTCGGAAGGCGGAAGATAAGCCTCCTGCGCCCTTGGCGGAGGAGGCCTCCATCGATTCCTCCCAGGTTAGTCATCGGTCAATTTTGCCAAAGCTAAAACCTACTGCGATGCTCGATGGAAATTGCTGTAGTTCAAAACTGCTTGCATCGTTTCTGTTGTTCAAAACTGAAGAGGTCGTCGCTTCCCTGCTTGCTTGTATTTGTATGGATACACTGCTTCTCTCCTCTGTTCATTGCTTCCTTTCCTTGTATGGATGCTGGACGGACTCGTGCTTTCTTGTATGGATCTAGTATTTTGTATGGATGGATTCGTTAATTGCTAGATCCACTTCTCCTCAGTTCGTTGCTTGCGTGTCTGGATGCACTGTATGCATGATGGATCGATCCGATGCGGGGCCGCCGACGAAGCAGGATGAAAGGAGGTTTTTTTTTTTTTTTTTTTTTTTGCGCGCGCGCGCGTGGTTGGTTTTTTTGGTGGTGGTGGTGGGGGTGGTGTCGGAGATGGTAGTCACGTACACGTCGAGTCCGTGGTAACTCGTCCATTTTCATTTCCCCTATTCATCAGTATTACAGTTGCCACCCTTAGACTAGCTAGACTTCTGTAAATCTAAAAATCATATGCTCTATAATAGAGTTGCACAATAACCACACTTTTTTATATCCTAAAAAAAAAAGCACAGTTTATGATTCTTTGACAGATTACTATTAGGGCCTGTTTGGATCCTTTGAATTTGGGGAATTGAAATCTACTTAATAAATTAAGTTATTTAGTTTGGAATTTGAGATTCCCTAACTTTTCCAAAGTTCACAAATAAGCCTATCTCAAAAGAGTGTTTCAGCGGTCGGTCAATAGAATTCAATTCCTATCTCCCACCCTATGAATTTGAGATAGGCTTATTTATGAACTTTGGAAAGTTAGGGAATCTCAAATTCCAAACTAAATAGCTTAATTTATTAAGTAGATTTCAATTCCCCAAATTCAAAGGATCCAAACGGGCCCTTAGTTGCTTCTGCATTGTTAGTATCCCCAATTTTTTTTAATAATATATATATAGATTATGTTTTGTGTGAATTTCCATAGCATAGCTGGCAAGCCACGAGCTTGTACAAGAGCCAAACCAATTTGGCCTTCTAGCTATAAATTTTCATGCAGCTCCGGCCATGATGGCCCGGCCCATGACACGTTGTTTTGGTCCAGCCCAACCACAGCCCTAGCCCGGTGTCATGGGGGCCTGGGCCAGCCCAGCCTGAGGTATAGGGCCATGCCTGGCCACACCCCAGGGCATGCAAAGAGATCCAACTGCCTTTCCCTAAAGCATTCTCCCAGTCAGTCTGTTAAGAGAAACTCCAAGAGATATGTTATCCTTGTTAGCTATGCTATATATGGCTTTTTTAAGAAAAATTAAACTCCAATAGACTTGCTATATACTTTAGAAAATAGACTTGCTATATGATTTTATAAAATAGCAAACATGCTATCCCCGAAATCTCATTGGCCATATATAGCCAGCCATAGCCATTTGCTATATAGTTTTGTAAAATAGATAATCTGTTGCGAATATCTTCTTTTTTGAGAAGTTCCCTATTTTGTGGATATGTTATATGAGGCACTCAACACGCACGCATACTAAACCCTATGAACACAAAAGACGCAAAACCCTACCCCTATGAGCAACTTCGAAGGACCGAAATGACATATCTTGAAGTTCACGAAGTCACCACGGGTGCCTCATTTGTCGGCAGGGGACGCCGCCTACCACTTAATGCATAGCGCTAGAAAGTCCTAAGATAAATCCGGGATAATGTGTCGCACCAATATTTGAATCCGGGTGGGAGCCCCCCGCAACCAATGGCCTTTACAAAATGTCTAAACAATGAAATTTAGCTATTATGTTTGGCCAAGCTGTTGTTGGAGTTGCTCTAAGACCCCAACCAGGCCCTTCCCATCCATCTTTTTTCCCTTTATCCCTTCATATCCACACGTCGTGCCTCAAGGTGGAAGGCTTATGTAATTTGGATATCCATGGATTTTTGACAAATGAACTAGAAATTCAAATTTTTGTAGGGGACCACCTCTTGCTAGTTCATTTTTTTGAGCTAGAGACTATCCATTGGACATCTATGGATATCCAACTTTCACCTAGGGTCGTGCCGCATCCGCATGCCCACATGCGACACGCGCAACCGCTCATCTCACTTATGTGGCGGCCTAGAAACCCCCTCCCTTTCCCTCGTGACACCGCGACCTTTGCCCCTCCCTCTCCTCTTGCTTCGCCACGGCGTGGCGGCGTGCCGGACAAGCTCGCCACAACACCGGATCCGGACAAGCTCGTCGGCGGCCACCTCCAACTCCAACGGTGCTCCTCGCCCCACCAGCGACCACGAGCGATGGCGGCGCCGCCGCCTACGCGACCACGCCCTGCGTGCGGCTATGTCGTTTGCGGCGTCGCCGACTCTGGCGTGATGGCGGCGGCACTACTTCCCTCCCCTCTGCCGCCTCGTCTGGCGGGCCCGTTGATCACAGCGTGCTTAGCGGGCCGACACGACATGAATTCCGACCCGTGGGCCCCGCTTGGGCCGACGGCTAGGCACAAGTCGGTCCGGTTCTTATCTTAATGAGCTCGAAGAACACGCGAGGGGCACGGCGTGCCTAGTCGGCCCGACCACCCGGCTACCGTCGGTGCGGGCCGGGCCGGCCTGGCCCGATGGAAAACTATACTTCGAGCTCATTAAGATAAGAAGCCAAGTTGGCTTGTTAGCTAAATGAATTGGAACAAGCTGAGCGAAGCCAAGTCAAGCTAGCTCATTATCCACCCTTAGTTCTAACCACCATCAGAAACTGATTTAGAAGCGGTCGGTAATATGTTTTGCCTCTAAAAATCATTTTCTAAAAATTTAAAATCAGCCAAAAAAATAGCATTTTTTAGTTCCAAAAGAATCCTACTAGTGAGGCATCGTGGCTGCAATGAAGTCACACCATTGTTTATGTGAACTAGGACGTTCTAGGATTTGATGAGCCTCGCCCCTACCACTAGGTCATGCCAAATGGTCACTTGTGACTAAGTGTATGAGCTATTTCTTTTTTATTGATATCTACAAATCTTGCGTTGAATATTTTGGTTTCTATGTAATTTCAAATGACAACAACTTCAACTACAAATTTTTTAGGTTTCATCGAGTACTACAACTTTTGTATATGGCATCAAATTTGAAACACAATACACTGCTCTTAGATTTTGGTTAGGCAGGTTACGGCAATCTTCAGAGATTAGATTACCGTACAAATCATTTTCATCTTTGCATTTATAATTAACTTTCTTTTTTGTAACAGCATTCAGAAATCACATAATTATTTGTGATTATTGTTTCGTTCTTAAGGGATGCAACTATATATGTGTAATTATAAATAATGGACGATGACAAGTACAATCTCTTAGAGCAAATGCTGCTTGATTCAAATAAAGAGCCGACAGACCTACCACTGTCACTTCTTAAAGCCATCACGAAAAGCTTCTGTGAAGATCGAAAAATTGGCAGAGGTGGATTTGCAGATGTCTACGAGGTAAGTACTCTCTTTAACTGACGTCAGTTTTGATCACATTTGATATAAAAAGGCTCATGTTGCGTGTTCTTGATCACATTTGATATAAAAGCTCATGTTGCGTGTTTATGCTGACAAAGGCGATGCTTGTGACTGAAGGGAATACTTCATAATGGGTCAGTCGCTGTGAAAAGGCTGTTTCAGGCAATCAATCTGGACGAGAATGACTTCAACAAAGAGGTTACTAATCTAGTGAGAGTGAAGCACCAAAACATAGTTCGCTTCTTAGGATATTGTGCCGACACACAAAGAAAAGTAGAGAAGTATGGCGGGAAAATTGTCATGGCCGACGTGCGACAAAGGTTACTCTGCTTTGAGTTTCTGCCAAATGGGAGTCTTGATAAGCATATCAATGGTGGGTTCTCTTCACATTACACTATATGACCCTTTTTTTCAAATTAAAAAACTACTTGTAGTGTAGCAAATATACACACACACTCCATTCCTATACTTTCCATTTTTTGCATACATGAATGATATAGTAGGGACCCTACATTTGATGCGTGGACGAAATAAGATAATATAAGTGTCTTTCCATAGAAGAGTAATAACAATAAATAAATATGCTCTCTACTTCGCAGTTGCATCCGGAGGACTTGAGTGGAGGACATACTATCAAATAATTAAGGGACTTTGCCAGGGGTTTAGATTATCTACACCAGCAGAATATTGTCCATCTAGATCTTAAACCTGCAAATATACTGCTCGATTGTAACATGGTGCCTACAATTTCTGATTTTGGTTTGTCAAGATGCTTTGACGAAAAACAAACCCGAGTGATAACTGCAAAAGTGGTTGGAACGCTGTAAGTTACTAAGCGTCTTCGATCACAAAATAGATTTAGGATCAATTATGAATGACATACACTGCTTTCATTTTACTCAAGATTTTTTTTTTTTTTTTATGTAGGGGATATATGGCACCAGAATTTATCAGTTGTGGAGTAATCACAATCAAATCAGACATATACAGTTTTGGTGTTATAATTATTGAGATTTTGACAGGCCAGAAGGGATATCTTCAGACTGAAAGTGTAAGAATGTCGTATCCATGACAAGTGTTCTTTGTTAAATCTGTTTTTGCTAACTAAGGGCCTGTTAGAAACAAGAGCTAATTGGTAGCTAGCTAAAAATTGCCTATAGTGCATCTAATCAGGTGGACTAATTTTTAATCAAGTTGTAAACTAGCCAATCTAGTAACTGGCCAATGTTTCAAACACATCCTAAATTACTACAACCATGTCATTGTGGCGCTGCGCTCTGTCTCTTAATTATACTAGATAAAATATAGGAAAAAATAGTGAGCTAGCTATCAATAACAAAATAGTGAGCTAGCTAAACGTTGTTAATATCATCAAATCTTTTTTTCAAATGAAGTTTGTTTCTACGAAGTTCCTGTAAAAAGCTATGAATTTTTGAAAACAAGCTGAAATTCAAATTACAAACATTACAAATGCTGGGACGAAGTATCTACATGACGTCATCTACTACAGGCTCTACATGCTGCCATGAATAGTTTTCAGACCACGCCTAAGTGTGTTTTTTCATTAAGCGAGAAAGAAGTTTTTGGAATATAGGAAGCGAGGGGATGGTAACCCACAGTTACCGAAGACCGAAGACCACCTGACAATGACTCACACGTGTTTGTGATTACAAAGAAACAATTACGACTAAGAGGTTGACACGCTACCATGAATATTATCGTGAGAATTATCTTAAGTGAACTACACCAGAAAATAGCTATAGAAAATAGAAAAACTTTTATTTGTAGCTATAGAAATTTCTCCTTGATTCGTCAAATGTGGACATGCCAATCTAGCGTATGCATGCATCGTATTTTTTGTGCCTTCTAATTTGAATGTTGTCTGCACATCTCTCTCTCTCTCTCTCCATTTTTTTGGATAAGCGCTATAGCTCATGATTGACATTCTTAGGTACTTGAAATTTGGCGTAATAGGTTCCAAATGTCACGTGGAGACTTATGGTTGGAACATGTAAGAGTATGTGCTAAGATTGGCTTGGAGTGCATGGAATCTGACCCAGCGAAGAGACCAACTACACGGCAAATAATTGAGAGGCTTGATGAATTGGAGTGTAGATACGGTTTTATTGAAACTAACCACTCGGCAGTACCTGTAAGTCTACTCTTGCCATATACCATGCTCACAGCCAGGGATTATGCACAACGTTAACCCCGTTTTGAGTTTCTTTGTACGTAGCGCGCGGATGAACTTGTTAAAATTTTCAGCATGAGAAGGTGGGTTGTTCTAGTAGTGGTATATTTTTTTTCTGCAATGTATAAAGAGCTGATAGCAGCTGTGATAAATTATCAGATACAAGGTTTGTTGTTCGGCTGGTCCATAAGTCGGCTAATTCAATAGTATTCTGTGAAAGAAAAATAAGCCGAAACAAGCCCGGATTAGTAACCAAGATGGCGAAGCTATCAAAGCGGTGCTAAGAACTAACTATGCAAGCCACAAGACAAATATAGCAATTCTAATATCTCTAAGTCCACACAAGAGCTAGGTCGCTATAATACTCCTAGGTGAGCAAGCAATTCTAACTAGATTACCAACTAGGAGCTAACGAGACTAAGCAAGACTACACAAGATATATCAATGTAAATACACGAGGAGAAGTGATCGATATACCGACGTCGATGTGTAGAGGTGAAAGCCAATCACCGTGATCAACAAGAAATTTCCAACGAGCACAACAAGGTTGACACGATGATTTTTCACCGAGGTTCACGTGCTTGCCGACACGCTAGTCCCCGTTGTGGCGACACACTCACTTGACGGTTGCTAAGTTTAATGGCGGTGCCAAATCGGTGGGAGCTCAAGCAAGCGATCACAAGAGAGGGTCCAACAAGCCACGAGCAATCCACTAGTGCTCCTTTCGCGAATCTCCCGCGGGGTAAGGAGCGACCCCTCACAAACCACCGGTGTGGCCTCGAACAAGCTCCAATCGAGCTCAACACCGCCTCTTGCTCCAAGCCGCTAGGGGAACCGAGCAAATTCCCAAGAAAACAAGAATCCCCAGGCTTCTCCAAGGATGAAGTGCCTCTAGATGCAATCACCAATGCAATGCACTTCTATCACTCTCAATCTCACCAGTTATGGATGGAGAGATGAGTGGAAAGGAGTCTCAAATGCTCACAAGCAAGTTAGAGTGTTCAAATGTGCAAGAGAGGGGGCTAGGAACCGGCCATCCAAGTATATATAGCCCACCTCACGAAATGGAGCCGTTGAGCTTCAAAATGGGCTTTAGCAGTGATGGACGGGCCCGACAGGAACCACCGGCGGGTCCGGTCAAGCGTCCGGTCGCACCATTTTGTGCATCGGTCGAATAGGACAAGCTCCTCGGGCCCACGGCCGACAACATCTTCGAGTCCGGTCGATGCTTCCGGTGCCGGCGTCCGGTCGATCCACCGAGCCAAGTCCAAAAAACATGCTCTCGTTCTTTTGATCGGACTCACCGGCCGGAGCCACCGTGCGTGCGTTGGTCGCACCCGTCGGCGCCCGGTCGGCCCTCTCGCAGCATGTTCTTCATCTTGTTGTCGCCCCTTGCTTCAACCTTGCTTCGCCTCTTACCATAAGTTGCCAACATGTCGAAGATGATCACGTTATCAAGCATGTTGGCTCGTCGATAAGTTAGGCAAGATCGAAGTTAGTGCTCTCATTGTCCTAAATGCAATATGCAAGTCAATTGGACCTAGAAGCACTTCACCAAAGGATTGTCGCGGCATCCCCTCTTGATAGTCGGCTATCTATCCTATAATGTGATCACACACTCTATCGTGTCTTGATCACCGAAAGGAAAACACTATCAAGAATACCTTTGCCTTGATCTCCCGGGTTCCTCTCAAGCCGATCACCGAGCTTGACGATCCATCAAGTCCACCGACATTGTTCATGTTCATGATCATGATGCTCCACGTCATCCATCTAATCCTATCTCATAGTCATCACTTAGAGCAAAGGATTAGTCCACAAGTGTGTCATCAATTTCCAAAACCAAACATGAGATTTCATGCTTGGTGGAAGATATTTACCAATAGTTACCGATTTGGCAGTTGAATAATGATTGAAACGTAGTTGTGCCTTAAACCCCCACCCACTGTGGCAGATCTTTGAGCAGAAGATTTTCTCCATTGTGTCTAACAAGTGCACATAAAAATGGTCTGTAAAGAATCTAATCTACTTTGTCAAGACTTCAATTCCTAAACAAGTCAACAACATGAATGCTTTCAACTATTAGGAACTAAATTTCAGATAGGAGCAGTATATATGCATCCTCAGTAAGTGCATTCAGTGGTCAATGATGGATAAGTCTTTGTATTGTGGTCTTTGTGGGGCTGCATCACATGGTCCTTGTGACCCCTGCTGCATGGTGGTCTTACTGTCTCATCTAGGACAGCATCCTTGACTAGCTTTAGGACAACATCTTAGCATCTTAGACTAGCATCTTAAACTAGCATTTTGGCATATGCTTGGCTGGCTAGCAGCCTATAAATATATATCTCAAATCCCTCATGTTGGTATGACATTGTGAATAAACCTAGAAAATTGCCCCAACTCTCCTGGTGTCATCCTCTCGATGGAGTCTAAACATCTCCTGCTCATCTCCCTTCCTAGCTTCGCAGCAGCCCCCAGCAACGAGCCATGTCCGTAGGTCGCTCTCAGCATTTGGTCACCTCGGGCGCACAGCGTCGGCAGGAGGCCGATCTCCCTTCAAGCTTCGCAGCAGCCCATAGCAGCGAGCCATGTCTGTAGGTTTCTCTCTGCATTTGGTCGCTTCAGGCGCACGACGTCGGCAGGAGGCCGAGCTCACTGCAGTAGAGGAATGCGGCGAGCAGCAGCAGCGACCGATGCGGCGACAACAAGGATGTCGAGGCTGGCAGCGGGCGGAGCAGGCAGTAGCCAGGGCGGAGGTGAAAGCAGTGGTGGCAACGGATGCAGCATGTGCGACGGCAGTGGACGCGCGCCGAGGTGCTGCGCGGCAGCGCCAATAGTTCCGTCTCGACTGGACGACAGCGCCGACGCGGACCTCGAGTAGCTGGCGAGGGAGGCAGCGCGAAGGCAGGTGGCACAATGTGCAGCCACATACGCCCATGAGTGTGGTGACAACCTAGATAGACGCGGATGCGCCAGCGGCGGTCCTAGAGGAGGCGCGCACGGCGGTGGCCCTCCTAGAGGAGGCGTGCACGACGGTGGCGCTCCGAGAGGAGGCGTGCACGGTGGCGACTCGATGAGGAGCGCAACCTTTACAGTCGGTGTGGCACTCTCTCCTCAGACCGGTACCGTGGTTACCATGGATTCCAGGTTGTTCTTAGGGACGTCGGCCCCGGCGGTGGGTGGCCTACCCTGACCAAGACCAAGGCATAAATATGTATTCGATGCTTATCTTGGCATATGCTTGGGTGGCTAGCAGCCCATAAATATGTATCCCCAACCCCTTAGGTTGGCATGGCATTGTGTGAAAAATAATCTCAGGAAATTACCCCAACTCTCTTAGTGTCATCCTCTCTATGAGAGTATGAATTGAGCTGCTACCAGAGTAAGAATTCAGTGATTAGCATGCAAACACGTCTATACTATGTGAATGCCTTTAATCTAGCTTCAATTTGTGAAGACCGGTCTTAGTGAGATCAGAGTTTCATTTGAATTTAATAAGTTGCCATATAAGCATTTTTATGATGTGTCAACTTTTTGAGAAGAGAGAGAAGTGAGTTTTATCAGAATAAACAACTCTTGACTCGGTTACCAACTTAGAATTAAATGTCTATAAAACAAAATAATAATAACAAAATTATGCATTGACCGTTGATAGTGATGGATTCATTCATGTTTCATTGCATTCCATGTTCTTGAAAACTTCACTGGTGGAAGCTTGTCATTGCAGTCAAGTTCATCAGCGCCCTCAGAAACGATCATTTCTGCTTTGCAGGTTAATCAGAGTCAGACTAAGCCAGTGCCTACTGGTGGCAAGCTGTCCGTCTCCTGGTGCCCCGACGCGGGCTCTGTCTCCGACAGGCCGGCCGCCCTGCCGGAGCGGTTGCCCAGGTATGGGGTCACATCCGTCTGCGGCCGACGTCCCGAGATGCTGGACACGGTCTCCATCAGGCCGGACTTCCTGCCCGGCACCAGCAAGCAACACTTCTTCGGCGTCTTCGACGGCCATGGCTGCTCCCACGTAAAGGGATACACGACGCGCACATGCGAGCATCTAGGAAATTTAAATCTCTGTGCAGAGTTCTGATCGCTGTTTCGCGCTATTACTGTAGGTAGCGACGCTGTGCCAGGACATGATGCATGAGGTGGTCGCGGACGAGCACAGGAAGGCTGGTTGTGGCGGAGCGACGGCGTGGAAGGGCGTGATGGAGAGGAGCTTCGCCCGATTGGACGAGCAGGCCGCCAGCTGGGCGACCATCCGCAGCCGCGATGAGCCCTCCTGCAGGTGCGAGCAGCAGATGCCCTTGCGTTACGATCACGTGGGGTCCACCGCCATGGTGGCCGTCGTCAGCCACACCCACGTAGTCGTCGGTAACGCCGGCGACTCCCGCGCCGTCCTCTCTCGCGCCGGCGTCCCCGTTCAGCTCTGCTTCGCCCACAGGGTATGTATCTCTTGCGCGTCACGGTTAACGTACAGGGCGCTGCGTTCCCCGCCCGCGTCTTCTCCACCATATTGACGTGCTCAGTTTCCTGATTCGTTCAGCCTGACCGACCTGACGAGCTGGCGCGCATTGAGGCGGCGGGCGGCCGCGTCATGTACTGGGATGGTGCTCGTGTTCTCGGTGTCCTCGCCATGTCTCGAGCCATAGGTGAGCTCTAGTTTACCTTGCCCTTGGCACAGCGTCGTTCTGTGGCTACTCGCTGGATTTGAACCGACCGGCTCATGCGCGCGCAGGCGATGGATTCCTAAAGCCGTACGTATCATCGAAGCCGGAGGTGACGGTGATGGAGCGCACCGGCTACGACGAGTGCCTGATCCTGGCCAGCGACGGCCTGTGGGACGTCGTGTCCAACGAGATGGCATGCGAGGTCGTCTGGGCGCGCTTCCGCAGCAAGGATCCGCTGGTGCCGGCCGCCGAGAACGAGACCGCGGTTGTGAAGGGCGTGAGCAAGGAGGATTCTGACAAGGCGTGTTCCGACGCGGCCATGCTGCTCGCGAAGCTGGCACTGGCCCGGCGGAGCGCCGACAATGTCAGCGTGGTCGTCGTGGATCTCCGCCCAAGCATACTTCACTATGCCAGATATCGCTATCCGTGACACTTGTTAACTGCTATCAGCGATACTTTTTTCACGCGTCACCCTTTTTGCGTCAGAGATAAGGGCATATCTCGTACGGAGCGTGTTTACGGCGTCACTGCGGACGCCGTATTGGCTACTGTTGTGAAACGGTGCCTATTCATAATAGACACCCATTCACTATCGATCTCATTAGCAGAGGATTAGGATTAGTCTTAGTCATTAGCAGTTTGGCTTGTCACCAAAGGGACATGTCCTTTGGAGCCCGAACAGTCATGTCCGTGCAGCGTGCCTCTTCCCATGTATATATAATCCTCTATGATCAATGAAATAAGACAGTTGTTCCAATCCAGTTCCATTACATTGCACTTTAACACGTTATCAGCACTGCTCTTTCTTTTGGAAAGAGAGAAGAAGAACGACGGAAGTGTTCTTGGACTAAGAACAGGAAACTGACGCTGAGGCACATGCCTCTGAATCCCCCATCGGTAAGCATGGCAAGACTTGACTTACCATCTCACATTGCCCGTGGCTTGTTCTTCGCACTCCGCCGTGCGGTGGTGTTCGTCGTGGCCCGGGTTCGTCGTCATGGTAACCATGGTCGGCCGGCGTCTTCGGCGCCTTGGGCCTCGTGTTCGCGCGCAGCGTTGCCCATGGTCTGCTTCCTATGGCGCATCGCCGGCGCCGTTGTTGCGACATCGTGCGGAAGGTCAATCCGTGGCCAGAGTACAACGGTCGTCGTGGCCGCCTTGCTTCTCGCGAAACCTCCGTCTGCGAGTCGGCCGCCGTCTACTCGCCTTTGCCGTGGGCGGTGCCCGGCCCCAGCGATGTGGTACAGCGTCTTCGAAGCCCGGCGCCACGGTTGTTGAAACCCCCGGCGCCTCGGTCGTCAGCACCGGCGCCGCCCGTTGATGTTGTTGCGAGCCCGTCGTTGTGCCCTCGTATGTCCCCATGGAGCGATGTCGCCGGTTGCGGCGCCACCGCGCTCTTTAGTGCGACTACGCAAGAATTCACCGATTCCCCCCACACCGGAGTGCGCCTACTCGCCCGCGCCCGGTCTATCCGACTCGGTGGTGAGGAATGGTGTCTCCCCGCTCGATCCGTGGATCTTGGACACGCAAGCTGCACCAACACTCGTCGACGCCCGGCTTCTTCCTTGACAGGGGCGGAGTCCTCGGCTCCGCCCCCGCAGCGTCGCTGCCTCTTCCATAGTGGACAAGCGCAAACACGGCTCCCCCCCCCCCTCCCCGCCGCCGGGCGGCGCGGCACCGCTGCTCCGCCCAAGACTTCGAGCCGAGGCGGCCGCCGCATGAAGGCGGGCACTCCGGCGACCTCAAGCTGATGCGCCTCCAGCTCCGGCAGAGGGCCGCCACCACGCCGCCCCCAACACTCCTGCGTCTTTCGGCCGCAAGGCGGCGGCGAGTGGATCGGCGCCCAGGCCTCCGTCGCACCAGCGTCCGGAACCCGACGGATCTCGGCCTCCCGAGCGTGGAGGTGCTGAACATGGTGGTCGGCAGCAAGAGCTTCTACTCCCCTGATGAGGGGAGTCCTCCTCGAACTGAATCGGGAGCAGCAGCGGCGGTGCAGTGGGGAGCGGCGGCGGAGAGTTCAAGTGGCGGCGGTGGCTTCGTAATGTACAGCAACGGCTCAGCAGGGTTCGTGACCTGCTGTTGCTTGGATGTGCATCTAAAAGGCCTTGAAGATGGCCCATCAATGAAGCCTGCGCCCTGTACATCTCCCGCATTCCCACTGTGCATGCCCGCATGGCTTGCTGGGCTTAATTCCTATAAGTTTGCCACAGCCAGCCCTTTGCTGTTTTACTTCATTTTATTTCAGCATTAATTCTTATATGACTCTGTTATTAGTCCTACTAATTATGTTCCGTGAGAATTACTATTATGTATAGGTCTATGACTTTCATAGTTGTAATTGTGATATTTATCATTGTAAATATCCGATTGTAATATTGTTCAAAGTATTTGTCCATGTATGTACGACAAATCCAATAAGCAATATTCCTTTTATTACGACCATGATCTTGCAAATTATTTATTCCTTTTATTTCTTGCAAATGGTCAATTTATTTAAGCCCTTTTATGCTTTCAATTTTAAAGCACTATGCGCTTAAATATGGATGCAACATTATATGTGTAATTTCCTACTAATTGTATAACACGCATGTTCTTTATTTAAATGTTGGCCACTACACAAGGTAGCAACATTATTGCTGCTACTGCGGGATTTAACAATCCTCAATGCGTACCCAACATTAAAAATTAGAACATTTGGTCTACATCTTTTTCACAAAGATGATTACCATTAATTTGCATTCCTATTGGCCATACACAAGGTAGCACCATAGTTGCTCTTGTGGGATCTACACTAAGTCTATAACTTAGTGATTATCCTCAACGTCGCGTACCCAATTCGTTTGCAAATTAAATTAAGGTCTACATCAATTCTTGATGACTACCAGTAAGACGTTTTTATACAAATTGCATAATTACTTGGCATATACTATAAATAGAAAATATGCCCATTTAGAGGTCTATGTGATTACCTCCATCGCCTAATTATGCCATGAGAATATTTACACCATTAATAATACAAGATTTATCTTGTCTCTATCTTGCATCCCGTATTTACAACACACCTCAACATTGTAATAACTTAAAATGTTTTGATGGTTTTTGCATCATGTAGGATCAATGATGTCAAAGAGTTTGATTCGCTCGCTCTTGATGGCAACAATTATCCCACATGGGTTGTGGACGTAAAAAGTTAGTCTTGCGTCCCGTGGACTTTATCGAGCTGTGTTACCACCCGAACAGGGTGTTGCACCACTTGATGATCAACATGTATACACGGCCCTATATCTAATTAGGAGCCATATTCATCCTAATCTTAAGGCTGAATACTTGTTGGAAGAAAATCCACGAAACCTATGGAATTCACTTAAGCAACGTTATGAACAACTAAAGGCACTTGTCCTGCCTACGGCCAACTATGAGTGGATTTTTAACCGCTTACAAGATTTTAAAAGCGTGAGTGATTACAATCATCTTTGTTCATACAATTTGCTCAAAGTTGCAATTCTGCGAGAAGGAACCCAGATGCGGATAAAATCACTACAAGAATACTGATTTTTTATGACAAAATGACCTCGTGACGGGGTCTAAAATCATCATATAATGTACCATAATATGACGAAAAACTTCGATGTCGTCACAAAATTACGGGTACCATGACTATTTGTGACGGAAGGCTGTTGTGCGTCACATAAGAGTGCACTATATATGACGAAGCAGTTTGCTTTTTTGTCGCAAAAATATGATCCCGGAGCGGCCGTTTTTTGTGACACCATGTGATGGGTTTTTGTGACTTTGTTAAAGCTGTCATTGAAATAAATAGCAAAAATATGTGGCGCATGGGGATTGAACCTTGGACCTTTGGAACAAAAAGTGGTGTCTTAACCATTAGGCCAATGTTCAGTTTTTTGCTATAAAGGCGTTTTATTCTTTATATATATTAAAAATAATAAATCATGTAAAACAATATTGAAAAAAATGTGTAGCACATGAGAATCGAACCTAGCACCTTTGGAACAAAACATGACACCTTAACCACTAAGACAAGTCTTCATTTGCGATATAAAAGGGCGTTTTGTGTTTTTATCTATGAATTGGAAAGAAATAAATCCTATAAAATGTGTGGCATTCAAAAAAAATGTGTGGTAAGTGGGAATCGAACCTTACACCTCTCTAAGAGGGAAGCTAAGTCATACCACCACACTATTCCGGTGTTTGTGAGAGATTCGGTTCTTTTTCCTTTTGTCACGTAGATATCCCAAGTACGAGAAACCTAGAAACGACCCACATTGAAAAATGAAGAACATGAACACAAGGTTTTTTTTTTTTGATCTCTAGTTAAAACGTGTAACTAGTCTTTCTTCCACATATTAACTCCAAATTTGATGATTTTTTCTACTATTTTCTAAAATCAAGTTCTATCAATTAATTGTGTTCACTTTAGTAATCTCATATATAGTTTATGAAACTCTGTGAGAGAATAGTGATTTTAGAACTATAGTTTTAGAACACTTTCTCAAATGCAAAAATGACCTAAATACCGAATGTAGATCTCGATGAGTTATGAATTTTTGGTATTCATGACTTTTCAATTCAAGACCATCTAGAGCTTGAAAACTTGTCCAAAGCCATAAAAGTTCAAAATTCAAAATTCGAGGCGTCAAAACTTCAAAATATGAAAAGTTGACTCTAATACACCAAATGTAGATCTTGAAGAGTTCTACAAAACTCGTATTCATGACTTTTCAAATCGAGACCGTCTAGTGCTTGAAAACCCATTCGAGTAGTAAAAATTTCAAATTTCAAATTTCGAGGCTTCAAAAGTTTGAAAAATGAAAAGTTGACTCTAATACCCAATGTAGATCTTGTCGAGTTCTACAAAACTTGTATTCATGACTTTTCAAAGCGAGACCGTCTAGTGCTTCGAAAACCCGTTTGAGCCATAAAAAATCAAATTTCAAATTTCGAGTCTTCAAAAGTTTGAAAAATGAAAAGTTGACTCTAATACCCAATGTAGATCTTGAAGAGTTCTACAAAACTCGTATTCATGACTTTTCAAATCGAGACCATCTAGGGCTTGAAAACCCGTCTTGGAGAAGTAAAAATTTAAATTTCAAATTTCGAGGCATGAAAAGTTTGAAAAAAAATGAAAAGTTGACTCTAATACCAAATGTAGATCTTGGACGAGTTCTACAAAACTCGTATCCATGACTTTTCAAATCGAGACCGTCTATTGCTTTGAAAACCCGTTAGGAAGTAAAACTTTCAAATTTCAAATTTCGAGGCTTCAAAAGTTTGAGAAATGAAAAGTTGACTCCAATACCCAATGTAGATCTTGAAGAGTTCTACAAAACTTCGTATTCATGACTTTTCGATTTGAAACCATTTATACATGCAAATTTTACGATTTCAAAGTTGTAAAATTATGAATTTCAAATTTTCATTTTTCAAATAAAGTCACATATTTGGATGACCAAACTATTTTGATAGATCATGATTTTAGAAAATTTTAGAAAAAGAATCATCCAATTTGGAGTTAATATTAGGAAGAAAAGATTTTATAAGTTTTTTATCGAGATTAAAGAGAAATCACACTTATTCATCAATTTGTGATGAGGCGTGGATTTTGTGGTGAATAGGAGTGATTTTTTCTTTTTAATCTCGAAATAAACATTATGTCGGTTTTTCTTCCTCGTTATAACTCCAAATCGATGATTCTTTTTCTTTAATTTTCTAAAATCGAAAGCTATCAAGCTGTTTTTTGTTTTGGTCATCTATTCTTGATAAAGTCCGAACATTTCAAAATGTCAAATCGAGCCTAAAAAATCAATTTTTAAATTTTGAGGCGTCAAAAGTTCAAAAAGTAAAAATTTGACTCTAATACCAAATGTAGATCTTAAAGAGTTCTACAAAACTTCGTATTGATGACTTTTCAAATCAAGACCGTCTAGGTCTTGAAAAACCCCGTTTGGAGTCGTAAAAAATTCAAATTTCAAATTTCGAGGCATGAAAAGTTCAAAAACTAAAAAGTTATTTGTAATACGAATTTAGATCTCTATGAGTTATGAATTTTTGGTATTCATGACTTTTCAAATTGAGACGAATCTAGGGCCTCGAAAACTTCGTCATGACAAAAAAATTCAAAATTCAAAATTCGAGGCGTCAAAATTTTGAAAACTAAAAAAGTTGACTCTAATACCAAATGTAGGTCTTGAAGAGCTCTACAAAACCTGTAATCATGACTTTTGATTCAAGAGTGTCTAGGGCTTCAAAACCCGGCTTGAAGGCGCCATTTTAAAAGGACCAAGGTTTGACTTGGTCAAACCATGGTCAAACGAACACTAAGCGGCGTCCGTGAAAAAAACTTTTGAACGAGAAGGCAGTTATAACTCATCAAGATCTACACTTTTTATATGGGTCATTTTTCCGTTCGAGAAAGTATCGGTAAACACTACTCACGAGAACCAAAGTTCTCATATAGAGTCTACGGAACTCGTGGAGTCGGTTGTCCATTTTGAACTACACTTTAGAACACTTTCTCGGATGCAAAAATGACCTAAATACCGAATGTAGATCTCGATGAGTTATGAATTTTTTTGGTATTCATGACTTTTCAAATCGAGGCCGTCTAGGGCCTCGAAAGCTTGTCGCGTAGAAAAAAATTCAAAATTCAAAATTCGAGGCGTCAAAATTTTTAAAAGCGAAAAGTTGACTCTAATACCAAATGTAGGTCTTGAAGAGCTCTACAAAACCCGTATTCATGACTTTTTTGATTCAAGGCGTCTAGGGCTTCGAAAAATCGGCTCGAAGGCGCCATTTTTAAAAGGACCAAGGTTTGACTTGGTCAAACCATGGTCAAGCGGAACACTAAACGGCGTCCGCTGAAAAACTTTTGAACACAAAGGCGGTTATAACTCATCAACATCTACACTTTTTCGTATGGGTCATTTTTCCGTTCGAGAAAGTAAACCAAGGTTCTCCACAGAGAGTTTATGGTTCGATGAAAGGCTCCAAGTATTGTATTGCTCTCAAACTTTTCCTCGGGCTTCCAAATGTCTTTTTGTGAAACAACCACCAAGTTTGAGATTTTTCAGAATTCGTTTGGTACTTTTTTTTAGTTTATTTGATTCCCACGCGACTTCAGGGTAATTTATACGTTGAACTGGGCCCACCCAGAAAAGATCCAGGAATGGCGCCAAACTTTTTCCACAAGGTCTCTTATGCCCTAGGAAACAAATACATATGGAGGTCATTTGCATAGTTCTAGTGTTTTCAATGTATAATTCACCAAATTTTGTCTCACCCAGCACGGAAAAAATTATAATAATAAAAATAATTGTCCGAAAAATGTAAGTTCTTGTGTGGGACCATATTTTGGCTATAAATGACTGCCAGAAAAATCTCAAGCCATTTCGACAAAGTTGGAGTGCTATGTAGTTCAAATATCAGGGTCTCTCACATAGTTTCACGAACTATGTGAGAGACTTGTTATATTTGAACTACATGTTATTACGACTTTCTCAAATGGAAATTTGACCTACATAAACTTTGTTGGTCTCGATGAGTTATGAAACTTTCGTGTTCAAAAGATTTTCAACCGAGTTCATTTAGGTGTTCCGTTTGGCGAGTTTTGACAGAAGTCAAAGTTTGAATTCAAAACTTGAATTGGTCAAATTTTGGCGCATGAAGAGGTGACTGAATCCAACACCATAACGTGATGCAGCATGATTTTAGAAAATTTTAGGAAAAAGAATCACCTCATTTGGAGTTCGTATGAGGGAGAACGTCTAGTTACAAGTTTTTAATCAGAAAAAAAAGAAATCGCTTGTTCATCATGAACATGTGACGAACAAGAACGAATTTTCTTTTTAATCTGTAGTTAAAACTTGTAACTAGTCTTTTCTCCCTCATCTAACTCTGAATTTGATTATTTTTTCCCTAAAATTTTCTAAAATAAATACCCCTACCAATTTATGGTGTTGACTTTTCCCATTTAAATTCATTTTGTAGTCAATATATTTATATAATTTATCTGTTCTGAAATAGAAAAATAAACCCTAAGCTTTCAGTCTGAACACACAGGCGCGCCTTGAAAAAATTTCAGTCTTTGGCGGGATTTTGGACACACTACGCGCGCATCCTAAAATTTTTGCGGCGAGCGGCCTTCCCCTCCAATATTCTGGTTGCAGATTTACCATTATGCCCCACCAGAGTGAACCCGACAACAATCTATAGATCCGGACCCAATATTTTTATCCATTCCAGTTAACGCACTCACCCACGTCCGTTGACACCTCTCTGTCTCTCTCCGCCCTCTCTCCCCAAATCTCATCACACCACCTTCTGCTCCTCTCCCCAACTTACCGGACCACGTCGCCACCCCCCCCCCAAAAAAAAAAAAAAAAAAAAAAAAATCTCTCCCTTGTTTACTACCGCCTGCCGGATGGATGTCAAACTCGAGACCACCCAGTTGAACACCCTGTTGTTACGTTCTTTCCAAACCGCCAGGTAATGAGCATGAGAAGCGTGTCAAATGCTGGACGATCCTCACTGCGAAACTTGACCCGGCGTATGTCGTAGCCACCACGAATCAACACCGTCATCCATAGTCGGCGTAAGTTCACGAAGGCCGGCGGCTGTAGCAAGTGAAACCACAGCTGCCTCGTGGTGACACGTCCCACGAAAAAAGGCGATCACAAGTCTCCGAAGCCTATCCACAAAGATTGGAATCGTCGGGAGGCCTGCAAACCGTGCCTCATGCGTCTATTTGCAGTCCGGACCCTCGATGCAGCCACAGTCCGGATGAAGAATTTGACCTTAGGCGGCGCTTTGGTCTTCCATAGCTCCTTTGTGCCCAAGAGTGAAGAGGATCCGTGGAAGAAAGCTCGTAAGTCGAAGAAAACTCGGTACTTCCCATCCGCGACCACTTCCATATAAAACGATCCGAGGCGACGGGGTCAAGAGCGACCTCCTCCAGGATCCTCCATACACGTGTATTGGAGTAGCTTTTTGGAACCGTGGGAGCGCCAACGATGTCCTTGGCCCGGGCGGTTTTGTTGTAGCCCCCTCCTTAGATCGTCGCCCGCCGCCAGCGAGATGGCTGCAAGAGCTACAACGCGTATGCGAGAGAGGTCCTACGGTGTCCGGTTGTCCGCCCTCCATTGCGGATATGGCCTACCATGCATGAACTTGTCGACGAACCTTCACTACTACGGGATTGATTTTGCAAGGTGGTCGAATTTTATTTTCCATGGCGGGCATTTGAGAAACCGCCACGGAAAATAGGTTGATTTATTGTGGCGGGCTTTTTTATTTAACAGTGGCGGTTTTAAAACCGCCATGGTAAATATATTTCTTGGGCGGTTTTTTAATTTGCCCGCCATGGAAAATCTAGGCCCAAACTCGGTGAACCCTAAGGACAAAAGCCCATATCGGCCCAAACTACGGTGTCTCATATATAAACAAGTGTTAGGGTTTTTCACCCACCCCTCACTTTCTCCCACCAACTCCCCATCTCCAGGTGTGCCGAGCTCCTCCTCCCTCCACAAGGCTAACGGCGCGGGCGGGGTGCGGCGGGCACGTCCAGGCCGCGGCGGTCCTCCCTCCTCCCCTTCGGCGCGGGCGCGGCGGGCCCTCTCCTCCCCTTCCTCGACCACCTCCTCCCCCGTCCCGGCAGGTGCCGGCCCTCCCTCTCTCCCTCCGGGCGCGGCGCGGGGCGGATCGAGGAGGTTCGAGGCGGCCCGCGGTCGAGGAGGTTCGAGGCGGATCGAGGGAAATCGAGGTGGGGCGCGGATTGAGGCGGCGGCGCCTGGCGGATCGGGAGGCGGCGCGCGGCGCGCATGGAGGCATCTTCCGCGGACGAATCCGGCGGCGGCGGCGGCGGATCCGGACCCG
Organism: Hyparrhenia diplandra; assembly: GCA_015847255.1. Lineage (NCBI taxonomy): Eukaryota > Viridiplantae > Streptophyta > Magnoliopsida > Poales > Poaceae > Hyparrhenia > Hyparrhenia diplandra. Next base: position 462,560 of record JADLZK010012344.1, read on the forward strand.
TGGCCGGATCGAGCGGCAAACGGCCGGATCCGGCCCGACGGCGGATCCCGGCGACCTTAGCGGCGGCGGCGGATCTCGGCGGCGGCGGGCCCATCCAGCCCGATTTGGTTTTTTTCTTTTTTAATTTTTTGATTAACGGTGGCGGTCATTAGAAACCGCCACGGTTAATCACGGATTTACCGTGACCCTCCGTTCATGGCGGTTTTAAAGACCGCCATGTAAAATCAAAAAAGACCGCCATGTAAAATGATATAGGTAGTAGTGCTTGGGCTCGAACGCGCCATACTACAATCCCTAGTGTATGTAGAACGAGGAAAAAATTGATAAAGACAATTGGTTAAGCTTGCTAGCAATTTCCTAATATTTCTTCTACACTTAAACCATTTCTCATTAATATTCCTATGTTGTTATTTCCCTTTATTCTATGGGTATCTTAGATTTAGCAATTTGCCAATTTATGCCTTTAGTTATCGGGGTGTCGGCATGAACTATTTTATATGTAGCTTTTGGATGGAACTTTTTTCTTAACAACTGGGAATACCCGACATTGAAATCTGGCTCCGCCACTAGCTGGCACAGTTCTAGGCGTAATCCCTTGAGGTCAGAGCCTATTCGAGGGATCCCGGGCAAAAGGTCAATAGAATGACTCGGGTGGGCGGTGGGTGCAAGAGTAAAAGTGGTCACCTCGACAGGGGTCACGACCGCCAGCATTGCCGGGCAGGAGGAAGGAAGCCAACGAGCGGCCGCCTTCGCGCGGCGAAACTCGAATGGAGGAGATCGGTGGAGTTTAGGCACAAAGCTCTAGAACGGCCAGAACATTGCGAATGTTCTGGCTAGAAACGATCACCTTGAACACACTCACCAACACGAAACACCGTTAGGCGACCCGGACTCGACACCAACAGACAATGCAACACATTCTGGATGAAAAAACCATGAAGCCGGTCTCACGGGAAGGAGGGGTTACCTAGATAGGAGCTGGAGATGTCGAGGAGGCGAGGAGATTTTGAACCACCGTGTCGAAGTGATCAGCAAGCAGCTGGCTCTGAAGGTCGGAGAAGGAGGCAGCAGCAGGCGGCACGGCCGGACGACGCAGACGGGCAGGTCGACCGAAAGCACACTAGGACGACGTCGAGCAGGCGACGTTGGGAGGACATGGCCCTCAGAGGGGGCAAGGTTGGGCAGCGAGGGTTGGGTTGGTGGGGAAATGGTGTTGGCACTTGGCAGTGGAGGCGAGGTCTGAGGCGGTGGTGGTGGAGGGGGCGCTGTTGGCGGCGGAGGTGGGTGGGGGAGGCGGAGGTAGGGGTGGCGGCGAGGAAGGGCGCGGATGCAAAGGGAGGCGGCGTTGGCGGGGAGCCACTCTCCTGAGGGACGAGACGAGCCAACAGCACCCTTGGCAATGCTTTTCTCGTTAGCAGAACAACCAGTAACAGCCTGCACAAAACGATTCACAAGTTCACTATTTCGGGGCTTCATGTAGAGCACTCTAACAACTGATAGACTGTCTACAATCTGTTACATCTTCAATTCTTTTAACTTGTAATGTTTTTTTCATCTAGAGTTTGGGATGGGATTTGTTCTTGATCACTAAATGTTCCGACAGTTTAGCAAACACAGATACATCAGGATTGTGACGTCTTTCTTGTGACCCTTCAATCACTCCACATGTGTGAGCCAGAAAGTTGATCAATGTTGGAAAAAAAAAAAAGGTTCCAGCTGAATTGCCCTCCTTCAGATGATAAAGAACTCTAGTCCATTCAATCAACAAGCTTGACCTTTGTTTGACTGAAATGTTCCTTTGGTAAATAGGCCGTCAAATCTTATTGTTTGTTTGTAGAAATGTTTCTTCCGCAGAACCTTCAAAAGCAAGTCACCTGGCAATGAGAAAACGGCACAACATCGTATCACGGCTGAAGAAACATTCTCTGCCTTTCTAGATAGAATGTAGGTAACTCAAAAGGACAGAATGGTTACTTGCAAGTTGCAACCAGAGGTCCAGAGAGATGAAACTTAAAAAAAACAAAAGTCTGCTATTCTCCAATGGAATAAGCTGCAGATTTGCACAGAGGTTAGCTGTTACTGTAAGAATATAAATGTACAAGACACCACATATTAAAGCCGAAACTATCCAGATCAGTAAGTTAGGTTATCATGATTTCTGAAGTAAGGTGCTTGAGAAATGAATCGACCTGCAGTTTGTGGAGATAGCAGCCTTTGGGTTCATAACAGGACTAATTGATGACATCTTTAGGACCTATGATCCGGGAAGCCGCATATTGAGATTCAATGCTTTAGTCCAGTCTACCGGATACAAAAGCTGAAATGTATGGTACATGAAAATATGTGGTTTCGACATAGTACGAGAGCAAGGTGTTGGCACAAAGGGAATATTATGCGATCCTAAGAGTCCAGATGCAGCAACCCTCTCGCCGGGCAAGCTTGAGCAAGATCGATGCGGAAGGGTAGCTCATTACTGAGTGGGGACAAATCAATGGAGATGAGAATCAGATCAAGGTGTTGGCCTGAGAGGGATGCCATGCCTGACAGAGGTGGACAAAGGCGGACCGGATGAAGGGGCAGGCTGAGCGAATGGTGGAGGAGGCGAGCGGCGGAAGCTGCGGTGGCAGTGGAGTGAATGAGAGTGATGCGGCGCCGCCACTCCCACCTACCTTTGCCAAGGGTGGAAAGGACGGGCGTGTTAGCGGCCGACCACCTAAGGTGGGGGGAAGCGCCGACCGGCGCCCATGGTGGGCCTCGGCCCGGCCGCAGCGGCCTTCTTCCTCCTCGCGCAGCCCGGCCGTTCTTCCTCCTCGCGGCGCGCCGCCGCACGCCCCGCCGCCCCGCCCGTCCCGGCCCCGCCAAGGCGCGCTAGGGCTCGCCGAGTCTCGGCAAGCCCTAGCGGCGCCCCGCGGCCTCCTCTCTTCCCCTCCCCCCGCCCCTTCCCGCCGCCGCCGCCTTCTCCTCCAACTCCGGCAACCTCAGCGCCGCGCCATGGGGGAGCTTGACGCCTCGCCGCCCCTACCCATACGCCGGATGGGCCCGGCCCTGGCCCGGCTCGGCGCCCCCTCCCCCTCCCCCGCTGGAGCTCACCGCAGGCCACCGCCCGTGTCGGGCGCGGCCGGACTGCCGGCCGGATTCTAGATTTGGGGAGGAATGGAGGGAGGGAGCTCGTCGGAAAACACGACCTCGCCGAACCCTAAATCCACGGCCCTCGTTGGAACCCTAAAGCTACGGGACCTCGCGAAACCCCTAAAGGCACGGTTGGGGCGCGGGAGGGAGGAGGAAGAGGGAGGACCACGGCGGAGGAGCACGGCCGCGCGGGTGGCGTCGCCGCCGTCGTCGACCGCGTCGGGAGAAGGAGGAAGGAGACGACGGGAGGAGGGGAGGAGAGGGCGGCCGACGGGCTTCCATGGGCTACAAAAAGGCGGGGGCCGAATTTACGGGGGGTGGTCGGCGCAATGTTATCTGCCGATCTGGAAAGGACGGACGGACGGACGGAGGAAGATACTAGGGACATTGGGCCCTCAGGCCCATCGACAGCAATTGAGGAGGAAGCGGCCCAAGCTCAGAAATGCAAGTCAGCGGTCCAGCTGCCAGTTCGTGACCCAAATACGACTTCCTCTGCTCGCATTTCGCCACCTGCTCTGCTCTGCTCTGCATCCCCTCAAAAAAAAACCCTGCTCTGCTCTGCTCTGCATGGCGCCAAATCGAGTAATGGTGCGCGCGCTTTCGTTCCTCGCTTCCCTTGGTGCCCACGGTGGGCAGCCCACCACACTCTCCGCAGTGCGCAACGCACACAAACATTGCGGCAGAGCTAGCTGATGCTGATGCCGTTTCCTAAAAAAAAAAAGAAAAATGAAATCTGCACAAACCGCACTTGATGGGCCGGCCCCTGGTTCCCAAAGTAAGCTATGACAGATTTCTTTTTTCCTTCATAAAACACTACTAATCCGTTTGCCGCCAATTATTACATCTGAATGCAAGAGAATATTAATTTTTGAGTTAAGTCCCCTATGCGATGGAGAAAATTTCCAATCGCTTAACTGTCACTAGGTTCACATTTCATAGACACATTTGGGCCCTCTGCCAAACCTACACACGGGATGGTATATAAGGAAATGTTTTTTTTTTCATGGCACTCGATGGAACTAGGGTGGCTCTCATTACTTCTCCATGCGGACCATGCATACTTCATCCCCAATGTTTATCTACCATACCAGTCATCCCCAATGTTTATCTACCATACCAGTCACATACTGCTGATTTTTTTGCAACATCAGTTCAAATTCTTTTCATCAGAAACTGCATTGTAGTTATTGCTGTTCTCTATGTCGTTACTCCTTTACCCTCAGCATTCATTCATATAAAAAACAACCTCCCAATTCACGCAACAAGTGGAGAATTCACTTAGTATTATAATATAACAACAGCAATCACCAGTATTATTGTATATGAAACAACTAAACAGTATGATATATTTAGTAATGAAGATCAAGCCCAACCGTGAACTTGTCATCTAAAGTAACATAAAAAAAAGAGTAGAGAGCAAAGGTATGCTTTATTGTTACAAAAGGCTTCAGTGACACTGGAGAAAAACAATCGCAAATTATCTTCAAACCATCCTTGTTATGACATCCCTGTAGACTTCGACTAAAATGTAGTTGCATCAATATTCTAGCAACTCCAGCAACTAGAAATGTTGCTTCCGTACGTGCTGCAAAGTCAGAAAGACATGGTATCACCATATTTGTGTAAAAATCGCAACAGTAATAATTGCAAAAGTGATGAAACTATATAGATTCGTTGCAGAGAAAAAACGAATTATTGCCATTGTTGAGACGTACCAGCTTGCTGGCCTTATAACAACAAAAGATCTGTAATTTACATGGTACTGACCTCACAGTGATGGGCTGTAAGTGCAACCAAACTGACGATGGGCAATGAAGGATCAATTGGTGTAAGAAGACACATTTCCATTCTGAGCAATTGACAACTCGGTCAAACCACGCGTGACCTCTGGGAAACCAATATTACTGAAAGCAGAGTTCACTTCATCTTTTGAACTTGGCTGAACTGCACAATTCTTCTGTTTCTCAGGAGCCGCAGACGGTCCCTGGTTAATTATCATCTGAATGCCATCCTCTTGTACAGCAACCTCTGATGTGGGAGAAGTTTCCTTAGCCTCACTCACAGCTGGCGTTGAAGCAACAGAACAGTCTGCAGCCTCACTTTCACTTTCATCAGCTGAGTTGACCAACAATATTTTTGGCCTGTTCGGATGCTCCTTGGCAGCCTTTTCCCAGGTTTCTCTTGTTTCCGGAGTGACTCTATGATCTAGGCTGACCACCTTAAGACATTTGAGGTGGTTGATTTCGATGTCAGCAAGACCAACTAGGTCTTTGCAGATTAGCTTAAGTGAGATGAGGTACCGCAAAGCTCTTTCTTCAATTGTTGGTAATGTGGCATGTTCCAGGACAAAACACAGGTGCAGCAGCCTAGGGAAGGCCTGATTAACAATTACAAAATCTTCAAGGACATCTGCAATCAGCTTGAGATGCTGCAAGTATTTCAAGTTACCCAATGCTGCAAGGAGGCTCGCTGTCAATTTTGTCGATGAAAGGCACAACTCCTGCAGACCCTGCATTGATATGACAAACTGGGGAAGTTCCAACAAGTTCCCTTTTAACTTCAGTGATCTAAGGTAACAAGGAGCCTTCAAAGAGTTCAGGATGTTTTCAGTGCCATCATCGAAATGAAGAGATAGAAAGCGGGGATAATTGCTCTCTTCTTTGTCATAATGGATGAATTTTTGGACAGCATTCTCAAGATTGGTGAAATTGGTGCTTCCCTCAGTCCTATTAAGCCATATCTTAAGCTTTCTCAAATTCATCATGTATTCCATGATTTGTGGAAATCCTTGACACCCATCTGTGACAAATCCTGCAAGTGTCTCTAAGTTACTCTGTTTAGTCAAGAACTTCTTCATGTGTGTTATCTTCACTTCATCAGAAAGTTGGAACTTGCCAAACAGATGGAGTAAACAGGGGAGCAGGAGGACCCCTATAGGCAATATTTTCACCTTTGTTCTCCTCAAATCAAGTGTCTCCAAAAGCTTCAGTTTTTCTATCTCCTTTGGAAGACTTTTAATAGTTTCCCGAGGCTCAGATATTTCAGAAGAAAAAGCTTGCATATGTCTTTGAGGTCATCATCTTCCAGGTCGGTACATTGTTCAAGATCCAAGACTCTCAATAGCTCGTACTTTCCGAAACTCAAAATAGTTTTGCCAGCCTTCCCAAAAACCATCAGAGATCTGACAAGAGATAAGTCAATGTCCAAAGGATTGCCACTTGTAACACTATGATGATGGAGAGAAAGCCGGCCGACATACTTGCATTCAACTTTATTGCCGAGAAAGCAGAGGGTGATGAAGTCCTGGGAGGTGGACATTAGCAAAATGAACTCGCGCATCATGCCATATGTTTTGCATGTCTTTACCTGATCATCATTACGTATGCCGATGGGCTCAATAATGTTCTGGTCTATGAGGGTCTTGAAATTTTCACTGAGGGTCTTGAAATTTTCACTGGATGAAGGTTGTGCTCCTACAAATCCCTCTGCTAACCATCGCCTGATCAGCCTCTTCCTCTTTATGGGATGATCAGATGGAAACATACCAAAATACAAAAGGCAGGCTTTGGGACCATGGCCAGGACCAGGAAGACTAGAGAAGCTGTGGTTAAGCACCCTTCGCATTCTCTCCAATGTACCATCATCCTGGTCCAGATGACGCCTAAGATCTCTACACACATCTTCACAGTTGGGTCCTGTGGGCCAACCATTTTCCTTCAAGAATTGGCCCACAGTAACAAGAGCAAGTGGTTGGCCATCACATTTCTTCAGGACTTCTTTTGATTCTGGTCGAATATAATCTGAAAATTCCGTTGGGCAAGCTTTCTTGATAAACAATTGCTCTGAGTGTTTATCACCAAGTCTTTTCATTTTGTGCACATAACCATTAGAAGAGCTGCAAGCATTAGCCACTGACTGGATAGTTGTTGTGACCATTACTCTGCTGCTAACAATATTATCTTTTGGGAAGGCATCTTCAATGATACTCCACTGACCTTTTGCATGTCATCGATTACAATGAAATACCTACAAGAGAAATTGCCAACAGACAGTTAATGATACCAACTGACGGTGGCAAATCAGAATGTACAGAGAAAACATAGTCTCCATCCTCAACAATCAGTGTGTCGTGTAAACACAGATTTCATTCTAAATGAGTTGGTGAACACTTGTTTGTTGTTACTGCCCAATCAGTATTCAGTACTAAGGTGTGTGTCTGCTCCTTGGTTCAAAGTTCAAACAAAATTTGAATGCCTTACCCTTATGCTTTGGCATGGAAGTAGGTGTGCAGAAATGAATCTCATAAATTTGAAGACAAATACTGTTCTAAACTCTAAATTAGAAATGAATAAAATAACAATAGAAATGTATGCAAAACACCAAAAAGCTACCGCTGTTTCAACCCCAAAAGTCTTCAGTGCTCATTAAGCTAAGATCCTGGATTCAATTGGTATTACACGTTTATCAGGTGTTCAGGGTTCGGAGAGGCAATTTGGATATGAAAACCCGTGCTTGAGTTCATGAACCAGATAAGATAAAAGAAAAAAAGAAGATTTTTTTTTACCTTTTCTCGCGCAAGTATTCGCAGAGACATTCCGTAACACTAGAGCTATCCTCCACTGGCCTGCCAAATTTTTGGAGGATCTCCATGAGCACCTCTCTCGGCCCCCTGTCAGTAGCAGAAACCCACGCCCGCAGACTGAACTGCCGGCCGACATCGCTCTCGTAGACCTCCCTGGCAAGGACGGTCTTGCCGGAGCCATGGATCCCGACGATGGAGATCACCTTCAGCTTCTTTACTAGGCCCTCTGCCTCCTCCGCCAACAGCTGCACAAGCTCATCTCTAGGACTGTCGATTCCGACGATGTCGGCCTTGAGGGTGTGCGGTTCAGATCCAGACGAACAGGAAGAAGATTCAGCATGCCGAGTAGAGGAGGAAAGGCCGGCGAAGAACCTGTACCTCTCCTCCCGCTGGTGCGCTTCCTCCTGTATCTTCTTCAGGGCCTGGACCGCACCAACCAGCCACTGACGGGACAGCAGGGTCTTGGGCGCCCGGACGGTCCGGCGAAACAAGGATCCTCGCTGCTCCCGGGTCACGTGGTATTGGAAGCGATCTATGCAGTCCTCGATTTGGTGAGCCAGTTCACGCAGGTCGTCAATCGACAGGCTCAGCACAGCTCCTGATCTTTCCTCCCCGGCGAGATCTGTTCATCGATTATAGCGGCGATCAATTTGAGCTCTCTCTCCAGGGAGCTGATCTCGCTCTCGAGGCCCTTGTGCAGCTTGTATTGCCCTTGTACGAGTGGGAAGAGCTTTGGCAGGATGGATCTGATGAGCGCGCTCACCAGAGCAGCCTCCATCTCCGTCTCTCTCTCCCCACCCCCCAAAACTAGAGGTCTACTAGAGCAGAATGATCGTTGACCAGCAACCCCGGAAGCGATTAGCTACCACTACCTCTAGGCATATGTTGGAGTCTGTCGTTTTTGACTTTTTTGAACTTACGTGTTTAATTTTATCCGTTTTATTCGAAATATTTATGCAAATAAATAAAATAAATTAATCAATATTTTAAGTATCTTTATTGATAAAATAATTCATAAAAAAATAAATTATATTTATGCAAAAATTTAAATAAGACGAATGATCGAAAATGATGGCGGAATCCAAGGTGACAAACTCAATGGGACGGAGGGAATAGGCGTCGTTACCTCTATGCCATCATAAAAGTTATATCAAACTTGTATGCCCTTTGGAAAAATTGGTTCTAAGCTATATGGGTAGACACAAACTTCCTTCTAGGTGTGTGCCATTTCGTTCAGCTTTAGTGCTAACGGTGAAATGACCATTTTACCCTACTGCAGGGCACGTTTGTCACCCTCTCCTTCGCCTTTAAATTCAAATTCAAAATTTGAATTTTGAACCATGGGGCGTCAAGGACGATACGTCTTGGGGCGGATCGTGTGAAGAAGGAAGTCAACGCTTAGAAACTCTTGGCCGAAGTTTGAATCTATCTTGTTCAAGCCCGGTGAAGCCATTGATGAATTTGCTATAAGAATCACGAAGCTCGTCACGGATCTGCGGCGGCTAGGGGAGGAGTGTGTCACCGATGCTCGCATGGTAAAGAAGTTCCTTCGTGTACTATTGTCCAAGTACAGCCAAGTCGTGATGGCGATCGAGATGGTGAAGGATGTTAAAACCCTAACTATCGAGGATCTTGTTGGACACCTCCGAGCGGCGGAAGATCGGTTCGAAACCTCGGTGGAGCAGGTCACGAGAGAAGGTAGGAAAGCTACTCTTGATGGAAGGGAGTGGTTGTCCATAAATAAGTCTCGTCCTCATCTTTTTTGGTGGCAAAGGCAAATGCGGGCGGTGCGTGAAGAAGGAGAAGTCTAGCGGGCATGGCGACAACGAGTCGCGTGGCTTGAAGAAGAGATCGACTTCATTCGGCACGCCAAAGCGCAATGGTAGGTTCCATAAGTGCGTCATCTTGGGCACTTTGAGAAAGAGTGCAAAACAAAGATCGAGGCGATGATCGAAAGGAGGCCGCACACCACGCCAACGCCGTGATGTTTGGCGGGGGGGCGCTCATGGTGGCACAAGTCTGCAATCTCATGCGGAAGCCAAGGGAGCATGAGCAGCGTGTGTTTCTGAATCAGGAACGAGTGTTCCCGTCAGAATATAGCACCGGTGCATGGGTGTTAGATACAGGAGCGACGAACCACATGACAGGATGCAAGGAGGCGCTTGCAGCCCTTGACGAGTTCGTGCATGGTGTTGTACGGTTTGGAGATGGTTCCATGGTGGAGATTCACGAGATCACTTGACGATCGCTGGGACAAACTAGGAACACAGGGTGCTTATAGAAGTTTACTACATCCCATCTCTCCGGTGCAACATTGTCAGTCTTGTACAATTAGAAGAAGGGTGGTGCCATGTCGAGATCGACAATGGTGTCATGGAGGTGTTCGAGCGCTGGCAGAGCGCGTCCTACAAGCCGGCGGTGTTGATACAGGCGGAGAGGAAGAACCGCTGAAAGGTCCTAATGGCTAGAGGGGGGGTGAATAGCCTATAAAAATTTCTACAACAACACTTAAGGCAAATGGTTAGACAATAAGATGGCGTAGCAAATTAGCAATGCTTCACACTAGCTATGCAAGCCTCCTAGCAATTCTATAATCTCTAATCACAAACAAGAGCTAGGTTGCTAAGTTACACCTAGGTGAGCAAGAACACTAACTAGTTCTACCACTAGAGCTACACAACACTAAGCAACCTACACAAACTACTCAAGCTAAACAAGGCAAGCTAGTGAAGTAAAGCGAAGTGAGCTAGGATACAATACCACCATTGTAGTGTCGAGGTTGTCGCCAATCACCGTGTACAATGTGAAATCTCCAACGAGCATAAGACAAGAGACACGATGATTTTTCACCGAGGTTCACGTGCTTTGCAGGCACGCTAGTCCCCGTTGTGGCGATACACCCACTTGATGGTTGCTAAGATTAATGGCACGGTGCCAAATCCCACGGTGGGAGCTCAAGCACACCAATCACAAGAGGGGATTCACAAGCCACGAGCAATCCAATAGTGCTCCTTTCGCGAACCTCCCGTGGGGTAAGGGGCGACCCCTCACAAACCAGGTGTGGCCTCGAACAATCAGGTCGAGCTCAACACCCAACCAAACTCCAAGCCGCTAGGGAACCAGGGCAAATTCCCAAGAGTAACAAGAAACTCGTGGCTCCTCAGAAGAACAAGTGCCTCTAGATGCAACCACCTTGACCAATGCACTTGAAACTCACTCAATCTCACCAAAGATCGCAATTAGTGGAAGGAGATGAGTGGAGGGAGTATTTTACGCTCACAAGAGTGTTAGAATGTTCAAGAGTGCAAGAGAGAGCTCCCCAAGTCGGCCATCCAAGTATTTATAGAGCCAACTCAAAATACTAGCCGTTAGGAACTTTGGGCGAGGGGCGGCGACAGCGTCCCGGCGCGTGTTGGCGGTGCCAGCGTGCGTGCGCGCTGCGCCTCCCGGCGCAGACGCGTTCGGCGCCCGCCTGGCTGCGTCCGGCGCGGCGTGTGGCGACCTGGGTCAAAAACATGCTCTCTGTAAAGGCGTCCGACGCACCGTCGTACTCGTCGGTCTTTGCATGCTGTTGGCATTTGTTAAGTGCTAAGAGAATATGAAGGATTACGCAGCGCACGAGAACACCTACCATTGTAGCTTTTCCCTAGGATGAGTATTCTAGAGTATCGTATCCACAGGGAAGCTTTAGCTAGAGATTCTAATAAGTCACAATCATGCATCCACTAACTTAGCAAACCACTAGACTATAGTGAGGGGGTAAATGTTAGAGGATAAGTAACATAAAATAATAATAAACTACCTAAGATGTTAAGGAATAACTAAACTAATCAAGAGGTCAAAGAGAGTTCAAGGTTCCTATGCACTTCTCTATTACTAAGGTTCTATGGCAAAGCAATCATACTATAACACTTCGGGACATCGGAACACTAGCCACGAGAAAAGAGATGAGAAGGGGGCTAGGAAGATCGACTACGGTCCTACAAACACCAACCCGAACGTGGTGGAATACGTCGCCATCGGGTGTCACCACCACTGGGGCTACCACAAACTATCCGTGGGGTTAGGTGCAATCTCGGGTAACCTATAGCCTAGACACCAAGTCTATACTATAAATTACTACTCTAGCTACCATGAATAACTAGAGCCCTCAATACGAAACGAGAGATCCCATGTAATAATATAACAACTATACTTAACCATATATAAAAGGTATAGAATTAAATAGAGAAGATAAATATATATAAATCATAAGTCATCCAAAGATAAGATATGAAACATACCAAACTCTGTAGACATCTCGGAACCAAAGAGTGTAGTTCAACTCTCCTTTAGTCTTGATTAGATCTAAGTTAGATCTAATCTACTTCTAATTACATGGCTAATCTAGTTCTAATTACATAGCTAATCCTCTTCTAATCTTCTTCTAATTCACTAATCCCTTAGAGAGAGGTTATCCTTACTTTGGGATACCTCTATAGCTAAGAGATAATGAAGTAGAATGAATTAGAATGAGTTAGGGTTTCACCACCGGGGTCGGGGGTCTTCTTATATAGCCCTTGGCGATGAGCGATAGCCCTTGGATCAAACCGGCCTTGGCAGCGGTGTAGATACAACCTCAAGGTCGGTGGTAAACCGACCTACGAAGATGAGCTTTGATTGCTCTTTGTAGCTGGCGGCCGGCCTAAATGCCTGGCGGCGGCCGCCAAAGCCGAGTCACCTCTCGGCCTCCCGTTTGTTACGGTGTCCTGCGGTATCTTCTAGAGTGTTTTAGTCCACATTTTGGATCGAGTTACTTCACGGTTAAGTCTTGTCATCGTATGAGATGTATCTTCCGGAACTTTCTCCATTCTTCTCTGCATTTATCTGTTAAGTCCCTAAAAAGATATAAATCACCAAAGCTCGTGGAATTATGTTAGTAAAGCCCCTAGTCTATGTTGATATTCATTTTACGCCCTTATTTCATATTTAGTTGACTATTAATATTATGCTATAACAGGTGTCAACAATGCCCGCGCGTCCAGGCACCTCCTTGGCGGCTCCACCTCGGTCCATTCTCGATGCTTGTCGCTCATGGCTTGATCCATAGATGTTTCCATGAAAGAACCTCGTCATTTCATGTGAAGAACAACTTCCATCCTTGTCGATCAACATCATCATTTCATGTGATGCAAAAGCTTGTTCTTCATCCACGAAGTCTCACACTTGTCCTCGGTTGCCAACACATCGAAGTCCATCTAGCAAGGGTGTTAGCATTTTCAAAACGGTTTGACAAAGCGCAATGTTAGTGCTCTCGATTCTAAATGCACATGCAAGTTGATATGAATCTAGAGGCACTTCCAATTCGAGATAGCCAATGATTTCCCCTCTTGATAGTCGGTTGTCTATCCTAAGTGTGATCACACTCTCTAAGTGTCTTGATCACCAAAAAGAAAAACCTATCAAGCATACCTTTGCCTTGATCTGCGGGTTCCTTTCCTTCTCCACACGTGAGCTCGATGATCCACCATGTCCACACCATTGTCCATGTCCATGATCATGTAGCTCCTCATCACCAAAGCTATCCTTTCTTATAAACACACTTAAACCAAAGGATTAGCATAACACGGTGTCATCAATTGTCAAAACCAAACATGAGATTACAATCTTCCACTTTTTGGTAATTGATGACAACCATTCTAAAGATAGGAAATCAAATTGAATTGAACTTGAGCGGTTTGCCCAATGCATTTTGTTCATGAAGCAAAGGTTGGACAAACATTTCAAGGTTCGATTTTGGTAGTAGTAGCTCCCTCTACATATGTGCTTCCTTGTGTTTGGGTCAAATTGGCACATATGCATGGATAGAAATCATGGGAGAGATACTATTACCAAAGAGATGCTAAGGTATAAGAATGCGAACCTTTGAAGCGTGATACCAATCAGAGTGTGATAATATACCATCCTTAGCATCCTTGTATCTAGACATTCATCAAAGCTCAACATACCCTGTGAGATCAACATTATAGGCAAAATGTGAGCAATGTCTAGAAACAACCTATGCATGCTAGTAGTTCATTCACCAATCAATTTTCAAAAACTAGCATACACCAAGCAATCATGTATACTGAATTTAGATTGCTATGCAAAATTACAATATGATCATGCACATTCAAATGCACAAATAGTCCATGAGCTTGCTCCCCCCTATTTGTGTGCTCCCTTGTCAAATCTTTGTGACTTATTTCTCTCCCTTTGTCAACAATCACTGTTGGTATTTATTAAGTGCTAAAAGAATATGAAGGATTCATAGCGCACGAGAACACCTACCATTGTAGCTTTTCCTAGGATGAGTATTCTAGAGTATCGTATCCACGGGGAAAGCGTTGGCTAAAAGAATCTAATAACTCACAATCATGTATCTACTAACTTAGCAAACCACTAAACTAAAGTGAGGGGGTAAAGGATAATGATAAGAGTTATGCATAATATCACACACAAGAGAATTCCTAATGATAAATGTGTAGTAGCAAGTTGAGAGGACAACGGGAGAGATCAAGGTTCCTATGTACTTTCTCTATTACTTAGGTTCTATGATAGCAATTATACTAATGCACTTTGGGCGGCGAGATCCGTCCCAACTCTCGAGAAAGACTGGGAAGAAGGTAGTTGGGAGAAGGCTACCAAAAGCTCTACGAAACACCAACCCGAACGTGGTGGATTACATCGGCTTTGACAGGGGGCTGTCACCCCTGGGGCTACCACAACTAACCGTGGGATTGGCGCAACCTCGGGTAACCTATAGCCTAGACACCAAGTCTATACTATTGATTACAACTCTAGCTACCGCGAATAACTAGAGCCTTCAATATGAGCGGAGATCCCATGCAATAGCATAACAACTATACTTAACCAAATATATGAAAGTCATGGAAGTACATAGAGAAGATAAATATATGAATCATAAGTCTTACAAAGAAAGGATATAAGACATACCAAACTGTAGACATCTCTAGAACCAGGAGCGCGACTCCACTCTCCCTAACTCTCTAGTTACTAATCTATTACATTGAAGAGTCTAGCCCTAATTCTCTAGTGGAGAGGTTGTCCTCACATTGGGACACCTCCAAGACCAACAGGTCAAGAGATATGAATGGAATGAAATTAGGGTTTCACCCTGGGGGCAGGGGGTCTTGTTATATAGGGGTCTCAGGGCCTCCCTCCTAGTTAAAGTAGGCAATGTGGTACTAACCCTTCCACCATGTATTATGCTAATGCACATAGGCTTAGATGGGCCAAATTCAGTCTGGGCCTTCTAGAGTCTTCCATTGGATGCACCATAGCCCTTGGATCCAACAGGCCTTGATAGATGGACATGATTGATCCTCAATGGCGGTTAGGAACCGGCGTCGAAGCGAGGCGGACGGTGGGCCCCATGGCGCGGCCGCCGCCTTTGCTACTGGGGCGGCCGCCCGGCACTTGCCCGGTGGGCCCCGACTTGTGGGTCGTGCCTTCTAGTGTCTTACGGAATGTTCTTACGTAAGTTTCAAGTTGGATTGCTTCACGGATACGTCTTTATATCGTAGGGCTTGCAAACTCTTGGGCATATTTACATTTTAATCCACGAAAATATATAAATCACCAAAACTCATGGAATTATGTCGGTAAAGCCCCTATACTATGTTGATATTCATTTTAAGCCCTTATTTCAGTTTTAAAAACCCTATATATTTTATGCTATAAGAGGTATCAACAATCACCAAAAAGGTGTTAATGAGAGAAATCAAGTCAATCAAAGTCACACAAGCGGACTCCTCTAGATCACTTGCCATAAATATGTATTTAGGTTTGAACCAAGGACAAGCTTCTTCACTCCTCATATGAATAAGGGTTATCTTGCACCATGTTAAAATACACATCATGAGCTCATTTTCTAGAATCAACACTAGGAATTTCAAGCCCACAAACATGTTATATGCCACCACTAGATCATAAAAGCATAGAAAGCAATAGTGGCGTCATACATACATTGAAAACATTTTTTTCCATGAATGATCTTATAAGATGCAATATGGCTAGATGCACTAAACAAGTCCTTAGATAGTATGGATGCCATGTCAAATAACTTTTACCTTACATTGTCGAAGGAGAGGCATGTCATATATACAAGTGGGGTGCATCAACTCAAGTTGGAGATATCCATAATGTTCAATTCTCCCTTTAGCATGCAAAACCTCTTCTCATCAAGTGGCTTGATGAATATGTCGACTAATTGATCTTCGGTGCCAATTCCTTGATACAAATATCACCCTTTTGTTGGTGATCTCTTATGAAGTGGTGCGTCTTATGTCAATGTGCTTTGTTCTAGGTTGTTGAACCAGATTTTGTGTCATCTTGATTGCACTTTCATTGTCATAAAACGATGGAACCTTATTGAACTTGAAACCAACATCCTTCAAAGTTGACCTCATCCAAAGCAATTGAGTGCAACAACTTCCCGCACTAATGTATTCGGCCGGCGGAAGAGAGAGCAATACTATTTTGTTTCTTTGAAGACCATGAAACAAGTGATCTTCAAGGAATTGACATGTACCACTTGTGCTCATTCTATTGATTTTGCATCCTCCATAGTCGGAATCGAATATCCAATAAGCTCAAACTTGGATCCCTTTGGATACCAAAGTCCAACATTTTGTGTCCCCTTCAAGTATCTCAATATTCTCTTGCATGCCTTGAGGTGACTTTCTCTTGGATCGGATTGATATCTTGCACACATCCCCACACTAAATGCAATATTTGGTCTTGATGCAGTTGCATAAAGTAAACTTCCAATCATAGACCGATAGTGCTTATGTTCAACCATATTTCCACTTGGATCCGGCTCTAGGCCTCCATAAGTTGCCATAGGGGTGGATATTGTCTTTGCATCTTCTAGCCCAAACTTCTTGATCATATCCTTGATGTACTTGTCTTGACTCACAAACGTGTCATTCTTCATTTGCTTGACTTGAAGTCCAAGGATGGAAGTATGTGAGTTCACCAAGCATAGACATTTCAAACTCATTGGCCATCATTTTTGCAAACTCTTCACAAAAAGTCTTGATTGGTTGAGCCAAATATGATATCATCAACATAGATTTGCAACACAAACAAGTCATCTCCAATCTTCTTGGTGAAGAGAGTGGTGTCAACCTTTCCCATCTTGAACCCTTTAGACTTGAGAAAATCTCTCCACCTTTCATACCATGCTCTAGGTGCTTGTTTCAATCCATACAAAGCTTTTTTCAACTTGTAAACATGGTTGGGCTTCTTTTGATCTTCAAAACCGGGTGGTTGTTCAACATAGACCAACTCATTGATGAAACCATTCAAGAATGCACTCTTCACATCCATTTGATATAACTTGATATCACGAGCACATGCATAAGCTAGCAAGATCTTAATTGCTTCCAATCTAGCAACCGGAGCATATGTTTCACCAAAGTCAAGACCCTCAACTTGTGAATAACCTTGAGCTACTAGTCTTGCTTTTTTTCTCACAACAATTCCATCTTGATCTTGCTTGTTCTTGAATACCCATTTGGTTCCAATCACATTATGATCCTTTGGTCTTTCCACCAACTCCCAAACATCATTTCTCTTGAAGTTGTTGAACTCTTCATGCATTGCATTTATCAATCTTCCTTTTCCAATGCCCTCTCAACATTCTTTGGTTCTTCTTGAGCAACAAAGGCATGGTGAGCACAAAAGGATGCCAATCTCCCTCTTGTTATCACTCCACTATTGATGTCACCGACAATTTGGTCAAGTGGATGATTGTTGACACCTGTTATAGCATAATATTACTAGTCAACTAAACATGAATAAGGGCTTAAAATGAATATCAACATAAGTCTAGGGGTCTAACAAACATAATTCCACGAGCTTTGGTGATTTATGACTTTGCAGGGACTAAACAGATAAAAACAGATAAGATCGGTAAGAATCAGAAGAGTTTACATCCCATACGATGACAAGACTTGACCGTGAAGTAACTCAACCCAAAATATGGACTAAAACACTCTAGAAGATACCAGAAGAAACGAGGGAGACCGAGAGGGGCTTGACACCTGGGCGGCGCGGAGCCAATTAGGCCGGCCGCGGTGGGGCCGCCCTGTCAGCCTCACATTTTTATGTCGGTTTGTAACCAACTTTGAGGTTGTATCTACACCGTTGCCAAGGTCGGTTTGATCCAATGGTCATCTATCATCGCCAAGGCCTATATAAGAAGATCCCCTGACCCCAGGTCTAAACCCTAATTCATCCTAATTTCATTCTACTCATTATCCCTTGACCTATTGGTCATAGAGGTGTCCCAATGTGAGGACAACCTCTCCTCTCTAGTTCCAATCTATATTATAAGATCATGTAGAACTAGAAGTACTGGAGTAAGTTGAAGAGCAAAAGCATATCGAGTTGATAGACTAGATCCATAGTACCCCATGAGAGTGACTAGATCTAGTCTTGAGAGCTAAAGAGTGGGTGAGAAGAAGGGAAGCACCGGACTGTCGGTGACTCCTCTACGCTTGTGCCTCCGGGATCAAAGGCCTTGTGGCACTTGATCCTAAGACTTCTATGGTGGATCAACTTCTTGTTTGAGTAAGTAATCGTGTTAGTATTGTTCTTATTGTTCATAACTCTTATTTGAGTACTTTAATCTATGGGAATCTATAGATTAGAGGAGTATGCTTAGGTTTAGGCGTGGTGCCTAGATCGAGGTTGCTTGTGAATGCACCCTACCTTCTAGAGCGTGGTAGCTCGTGATAGTGACAGTACCATTGATTCCTTTGGAGTCCACATCCCGTTGGATAGGCCAAGCAGGACCATGTTACTGGAGGAATTGCACGTTTCAACCTTGCTTTCCTTTGAGTACGTCCCTTTAAGACAATATCAACATAGCTTATAAGAAGAAGAACTAGACAACCGTAGGAATCTCCTTACCTCTTTATCCTCTCCAGTTCCTTGATTGCTGCTCAGGGATTAGTTATATACCTTAGTTATCCTCACACCATCCTCCCCATGTATTCGATATTAAAACCCTCTCCCGGGTGAAGTGCTCACCGGTATACGTTCGCTTGCAGATTATACAAACTATAAATATTTATGTAGGCTTATCAAATACAAACAAGCATTTCTGGCGCCGTTGCCGGGGAGAATGGTTGCTGAGAAAACATTGAGTATAACTAATCTTGTATCATATATTAGTGTAGTCTTTCTTTTTATATCTTTTTGGGATCCTCGGATTCCACACCTATCCTTATGCTGCACCTATAAGCACAAGCTTCAGGCCACTAGAATCTTTAGAACCTATCCTATCACCTGGTTTTGAGCTGTGCCTAAGGTTGGTTGAAATGATCATGAAACAACCCATTATAGGAGAGAATTCTGAAGTTAACCTCAGGCCAAATCCTATCCTTTGAAAAGGATAATGTATTTGGGGCTCATCCTAGAAAAGTTGTTCGCATGACCATCATGCAGTTTTCTGGATGAACTTTTCTTTCGTCTTGTAAAGCAAGGTTTGTCCTTGACAAACTCAGCGGGTGTGATCTTTTTCTTAGAATTTTTCATGAACACCCAAAGGAAGAAAATGAATCATCCTCTAGACCAAAGAAGAAGTTTTGATAGCCTGATCATAATCATTCCAATCTCTTGATTTAGCTACCAATCCTAAATCATCAATACTCTAAACACCTCCAAGGGAACAAGTAATTCTACCCTTGAATCTTTTATGGTGATGATTTTGGGAGACAAACTTCTAGCTTCACAGGAGACCTTTGAGTACCTATAAACCAAATCCTCTTAGAAAAGAGTCTTTTAGAAAACATCCATATCTTTACAAACGACATTGGGAGCCTAAGGATGACATATCTAATGATGCCATAGAAGGAGAGTGAAGCTATCTAGAATCCATTCATATCTTCTCCCCTTTTATTTCAGACTAGATAACTTATTCAAACCCATATTTAACCTCATCCTTGACCCCAATGAATCCTCTAGTGTTCTTTTTCTTGAGTCTACCTACGATCTTAGAAATCCCAAGTATAAACATCATGAAGGATCTAAGGAAGACCAGAAAGAGCATTATCCATAGTTGGAGAACACCCATGAGCATAGGAGTGACATTTTAAATATTCTATCTAATCCTTGCCCATGTGAGCAAACTCTGAATTAATTGCCATCTCTAATCTAGCCACTTATAAGATCTCAAACCCCCTTGAGATAATTATTCATAAAGATTTTGAAAGGGTGGTTGTTGATCTTATTGGCTTGAAAGTTGAATTTGTGATTTAAGGGAAAACCTCTTCATCATCTTGAATTATATTTGAAGGTTTTCCAAGGACGAGCTTTTTGTCCTAAAACAAGCACTTCAAGGGGAAAGAATATCGGTGTAGATCTTTTGCTATAGTACCCCTTGTGTAGTGAGCATAGAGACATAATTGTGAAAATATTCCTTCGGGTATTTTTTGTTACTAACCATTTCAGGTTTAGAACAAAGAAAATGAAGGATGACAATGTAAAGGTATGTCCAACCAATTATTGAGCAACATTGAATCACTCATATAATTCTTGTGATATTCTTTGCACTATCTTGGTTACCTCTACCTTTTAAGACATGCTCAAGTTGCTACACTATTTCATCTTCACTTGAGTAAATCTCTACAATGCTTTCATGATACCCTTTTGTCTACTATAGTATGCTTTGGTTTTGAAGTACTCTTTGTAACACCCGAAATTTAGCGCTATTTGAATTAGAACAAAAATGATTTATTTATGTGTTTTTGTGCCCATGAAAACATAGCAAAATAAAATAATATTTTTCCATTAAATTTAAATTTATCATAGGATTAGCAACATGGATGGTGCATTCATGCTGGTGCATGCTATTTATTGAGTGAGTGTCTTTGACCAAAAGCTGAAAAGAATTTCAAATTCTATTGTAAATGCTTTGTGAAAATCAGTTTAAATAAAAAGAAAAGTATTTATCTTTTTCTCTCCCGTTTGTTCACTTGGGTCTGTGGCCCGTCAGTTTCTAATGGCCGATGGTCATTTTTCTTTCTTCTCGGGCGGTGTGGCATTCATCCTTGCCTTGGGCTAGCTCGCTCATTTCTTCTGGGCGCGGGGAGCCACAAGCGGTCCAATCCGGCTTGAAGTCTGCCTGGCAGGAGCAGCGTTGCTCTTTTTCTACCCCTGCCCGACCGCTGACTCTGCGTCCTCGGCGTCAGCGTCGTTCTTCGTGAGTTAAGTAACCGACACGGCCACGAAATTCTTAGCGTCTCGGCGCAATCCACTCGCCCGAGCCCTATAAAAGGCAGCTACGATTTCTGCGAGCCCTTTGTTCCCATCTAATCGCAGCAACAGCCCTCGCGTAAGCTTGCAGCCGCTGCTAGCCCTAACTTTCGCCGCAAGTTCTTGCATCGACCGAGGGGCAACATTCGTCGAGTCTGCCGCCTCGTGACCACCGTAAGCCATCTGCCGAGCATGGCGATGTTCTAGCAGACCCATCCATCTTGATCTCCCTCTCTTTTTCGTTCAGTAATGCTCATAGCAGCGCGCCGGTTTTGCAGCACACCGACGTCCCGAGCTGTCGGCAATCCCGGCCGAAGCGGTGCTTGTCGACTACTGCCTTGCCGTGCCTTCATCTCGTCGTGGTTGAGGAATCTTTAGGGCCCGTTCGGTTACTCAGGATCCAATCCTGGAGCTGATTGCTTCCAGCCCAGGAAGGAGTGGATCCATGCGTGTCCTCCATCCATGCCTGTAACCAATCCATGGCTGTAATCAATCCATGCCTCCACCATTAGCTGTTCGGTTAGGCAGGATTTGGAATGGAGAGCAAACAAGGGAGGCAGCAGCAAGCATATGCACTCGTGTACTACTATTTTATATGCTACATCACAGATACACCACAAATTCAATATTCAATATTTCCCAAGCTCCAGGAATGATTACAGGTTTCTGTTAGCTGCCCGATAGAGCCTCTGCCACTGCATGCAGTGGCTGTTTTCTATAGATTTATTTAAAGCAACGCAATTTAATTGATTAAAATCAAAAGTATAATTAACAAAATTCCTGCCATACAGCAGCACAGAGAAGAATCAATGGTGAGATCTCACGAGCAGAATACAGACTATTATTTATTATGAGCTCTCACTTGACACTACCATGACAACCGAACTACCGGAGGTCGATAGATCATGATCGTGGAGCCACTGATGATGCATGTTCAACCCACAGCAAGATCTTGAAATCCAAAGCAAGCGCGCGCGCACACACACACACATTGTTGAAAGAGCATGGGCTTGTCAACTGGTTCGAGTGCTTCAATCATGACAAACATTGTTCCCCTGATGACCTGCAGAAGATGTTTATAAGTGTAAGTACTACGTCATACCATCAGAATAAATTGACAAAAGTATTTCCATACCAAATCTACTGCGAGGAGAGCATTTGATATAGTAGAGATAAAAATATGACAACACGGTTTGCATTCAGTTTGACTGACCAAGAAAGCTCATTGCCTAACCATCTTTCTGGACAATGTAACATTCAGGTAACATGTAACATTCAAAAACCTGACACATATAACATAGTTGAAAATTCAAAAACCTGACATATAACATAGTTGAAAATTCAAAAACCTGACATATAACATTCAGGTTAGATCCTTCTTGAGTAACTTGACATATAACCTGACATATTATATATAATGGCATATAACCTGACCATTCAGAGAAACGCCTAACTAGTGGAGCAGTGTTAATGACTGAAGTTCAGAAGTTTATGAGGCAACAATTATCACTGTCCACAGGAAAAAACCAGTTTCAGGCCACAATCATCACACTATTAACTATGTTGCTACCAGGGAAAGAGTCATGAGTTGGAAGATACTGTGTTTACATTCTTAGAAGACATTGGTTAAAATACATTATTCCAGTTTCAGGCCAGCAGCGTCAGGTACTAGCAATGCAAATGTTACTGCTAGGAGAAGTACTACAATCGAAGAGGGACCAAAACATTTTACAAATAACTTGCAGATTGTTACACTCAAACAGGGACTAAAACATTTCATAAATAACTTATTCATATAATGTGTGCATTTTGGAACATATTCATATTTATAGCAATAATTTAGGAATGTGTCATTACTGCATCCAATTGAAAGAATGGAACTCTCATAGCTCAGGGGAAAACACAGACGTACAAAACCCAACAGAATGGGGGATTATCATCCCTGATCCAAGCAATAGCAACTAGTAATGCACGCATACAGTAGCTCAAAACATACCATATAGTAGCTCAAAAGCACAAGATTCAGACTGGTTTCAGAAAAGGTGCATATATACTGAAGCCAAACTGTGATCAACATCAGACAAGACATAAAACTGTGATCCAAGCAGTGAAAGTAAATGAATTGACTTAGTTGCATGAAATATTTAGTCATCACTCATGTTCTATCTATTACTTCTATTTCTAATGGCAGTTTGATAAGAATGGCAGAGAAGCTACTATACATACGTTTTGATTACAATACGTATTGTATTCTAATGAAATCATCATATACAGAAGAAAATAACATATATGGTTTTAAATGGGCATGCAACAATCTGACAGTAACAGGAGCTTAAATAGTGACCTTCACTATTCCAGAACCAAAACAACCAACACTCAGTCAAATATCATAAAAGAAAATAAGCATGCATCTCAAACAAATGCAGGCCAACAGGGACAAAAGTATGGCCAGGTAGACAGTCATCATAGATTGATGTGTTACGAGTGCAGGATATTCATTAACAAACAGCATGTTTAAACCACACAACCAAATTCATTACCCAAACCATAACACTTGAGGACACCACCATGAGCACCAGGCTTGTATAGATGGTAGATAGGCCACATGAAAACAAGTATTTCATGCAGTACATCTATCAGACCATCAGTACACCTAATTCTGGATACATTTCTGTATATTTTCTTCGTATATGATGATTTCAGTAAGAGTACAATACTTATTCAGAAGCATATATCTTCAGAATATCAGAACACATTCTCAATCATGTATAGTAGCCAGCAGTAGAAGAATTGAAACACCACTCAGCAACAGCATGCATCGATCGGATCGGCCCCATCAGTAGTAAGTAGTAGTCCATAGTCCTACTATCAACAAGTTTATCGCATATGCAACAGGTTGCAACAGTCACTTGCCGTCTTGTAGAGCCTTGCTGAGCAAGGACCAGGACTAGAGCAGAGGCTCCGCTGCAAACAGTAGCAGCTCGGTGTGGACCACGGCACGGCGTGATGGCCATCACCGGCGCCGCGCCGAGTCCTCGGTGCTCGGACCAAGAACCTAGAACCCTAGAGAGCCGAGAGGAGATGGGAAGGACGAGGCGCTTTACCGGAGAGAACGCGGTGGGGGTACGTGGACGTCGGAGGAGCGAGGACCGTCGCCGTTGCCGTCGCGGTGGCCCCGCCCAGGCCGCCCCGCGCCGCCGCCTCCTGCGCCCCAAGCCCCGCGGTCGCGGTCGTGCGAGCCCGTCCGACTTCGTTCGGAGGGTAAGAGTCTAGGATTCGTTCGGGCCTTGTTGTACGGGGAACAAATTCAAGTCGGGCCTGATTTAGTTCCAGCCCGGACGAAACGAACAGACATTTTCGCCCTCGTCCGGATTGAAAACAGGCCTTTGCATTCCACCCAGATTGGGCTGCATTCCGGGCCGATCCGATGGAACCGAACGGGCCCTTAGGTGAGCTCGTCATTTACCTTTTATCTTCTTGTGTTCCTCCCGATCAAAACAAGGCATGCTTGTTCGTTGTTTCTAGCAAACTATCGATCAGTAAAGATCGGCCATGCATGGTCTCCATCCTAGCTTACTGATGACATCGGCCATATATACACCCTGCTCCAAATTCTACTTGCTAATCTGATTTATCCCTAGCTTGATGACATCATTTATGACATCATGATGACACCAGAGACGTTTTCTTGCCGTTTTACTTCATAAGAAGAATTCTGGAAATACATGATAATTGCACATATACGGCCATGCTCTTGTTATTTTGATCTTGATAGCTTGTTGACGCCATCATCACGTCACATGCTATTTGATGTCATTTTTCTATACAAAAATAAATCTAGAAATACCATGCTAATACACATATACTTACGTATCTTGTATTCCATTGACAAATCAATTCCACTATATCCTTCATGTTTATCTCGGCGATGATCTCTCGATTGATGTTGCCATGTTTCTTTTCCTTTCCATCAAAATTCAGTTTACATTTAATTTATTATTTTATTCTTGTGAAACTTGTAAATTGCGTATCTTCGCCGTTCTAGCTCGTTTTTCGGTGATCTTCACGTGCGTGTGATCATAGCAACGTGTAGATTAGTTTTATAAGCTTTTCAACTTGTTTTTCCTTTGTTGGTGTACTGTTCTAATTATAGTTTTGTTTTGCTATGCATGATTGGATCCAATTTGGTTGTGTGTTCTTTGTTTGGAATCAAGTAGAGACAAGTGAGCTTTACGTGGTGATCTAGAAGTTGTCGATCAAGAAGGATTTGTCTTGAGCTTTGGAAGTGAAGAAGGATTTCTCTTGGAGTTTTGGACTTGAAGAAGCATCGATATTAAGGCAAGTATTGTTTGGGATATGTTAGCTTTTAACCATGATCATATGACAATGATGTTTATGCAATGAAGCGTTAAACATGACTATTAGCAACATGTGGACTTGTGCGTATTAGAGTCTCGGGAAAACAGTATAACCGTGGAGGGCTACATGGCTCGGGGTTTTAGCTCGATTACCTAGGACCTTTTCTAGCTTGTTAGCGGTTACCGAAAGGCGTTAGGGTAAAACAGACTATGGATCCCCAGTGTAGGGTTGTATCACATGGAACCGCCACGCATCGAGGGATTCTGCGGGTTGATCACCCTGACCGACGGAAGATACCTAGCGGCCCTAACTTGTTAGGAGAACCTATGAAAGGCTTCATAGTGAACCCCGCCGACCGCCCTAGGAAGAGGGTTAAGGGGTCGACGGGCCTCGGGCGAAAAGGGCAATTCACGGCTCACGGTGAAAGTGTACACCTCTGCAAAGCAGAGTAAAGCGGTATATCGCCCGTGCTCACGGCCACGAGCGGCCTTGGAACCTTTGCATTAAAGATGATGACCTATGTTTGTTTAACAGATCATAATTTATCGTTTATGCTCTACATTATTATGTTATAGTGATCATGGTATTTGGGTAAGATATTGCCTTGCCATTCTTGTTGAGTTCGACATGGACTCACTCTTCTTTCGTTCCCCACACCTCGGTGAAGTTTAGGCTTGTGATCAACCGGTCGGTCGTTCCTGTGGAGTCTACACCAGAAGTTTGGAGTGTTTTTATTTTGTCAGCGCTAGCCGAGGTTATGTTCTTTATATTATGTTCATTATATTTTAAGCATTGTTGATTTGATACTACCCTTTACTTGTAGCTGTATGTGAGATTTGACTTCCAGGGCTCACATATGGTGTGTATCTGGTTTTGTTCTTAGAACCGGGTGTTACAACTACATGTGTATTTTCAAAGGCTTTTAAATTAAGCGTGGTGCTTAGGTTAAAATGCCTTCCTTAATTAAATTAGACATGGAGTCTAGTTTGGTTATTGAACTAAATATTACTTGTGTAGACATTGGTATATTCTGTTAGACTAACCTCTGCAGAAAGAAAAGCTCTCAAACAAGCTTGGGGGAAGTCTTGAGATAAACTCATACTAGAGATGAAGCAAGAGAAAGAAGAGGAGTGCCGCAAATAAAGTTCACAAACAAAAGCACTTGCTCAAGGATGAACTCGAGTGATAGGCACATGGAAGAGGAAAGACCAACTCCACCAAGGATAATCCAATCGTGCTCTTCCTTCTCACATGCCCCCATCACTCCACATGTTGGTTTGCCATCTCTCTATTCACTATTGCTCTTTTCTACAAGTTTGAATGGTTTCGATGCATGAAAATCAAACTTAAGGTTCCATAAAATCATTCCTTTAGAAAAGCAAGGTGAGTACAGAAACATGTGATAAATGCTCTATGCTAAAATCTTCAACCAAACTTTTCTCTAGCATAGAAAGTGACCTTTAGCCCTGTGACAACACTATTCTTGTTATTACTTGTATATTCCTTCGGGTATGTGTCGTCCACTAATGACGCAGGCATAAAACCATGAGAGGAGCAAAAAGGTCCTAACACAATTCAAAGGAGAAGAAAGAAAGAATGATGCAATAAAGGAGACAAGTTAGGAGCAAGATATACAAGAAGCCAATTGAGGAAAGCTCCAAGCAAAAGGTAATAATCACCACAAGGTGTTACGGTACCATCACACCCTAATAAAAGGTAACATCTTGAGGTAAGCTATTATTAAATAAGTTTTTCCTAATTATGGCATGTTCATAGAGAATCAAACATGTTAGAGTCAAAACCTAACCTTATCTATCCTGCTTAGCTTCTCATGTTTAGTTCTTCATTCCTAACAACCACTTTCCTGATCTCATAATCCCTAACCATGTAAGCTAAGATGTTGCTCATCCTGTTATGAAAGATAGTTACAATCATTACACTGTTGATGCTCTATCTCCTGACCTTATCACCCTCATCATAAATGAATGAAACAGTTAAACATTAATTTGCCTTGTTTAATGTGCCTAAGGATAGAGAAGAACGAATAAAGTTTTGGTTCTGTTGGTGTTTTCCCACCAACAGGGCCCATGCACTTGATCTCTACCTTGTCTTTGCAAGCGGACATACTTTAAGCACAACGTGGAGGAGTATGTCATTCCTCTAAAATTCTACAAGAAAATGTCCCGAACCCACAAAGCACGCACACTAAACAAGATGTTGCCTGCTTCCACTGTCAAAGCTTCACTTCAAACCATGAGACAAGCAAGCAACATGGGTGATGCCATCCTCAGAGATCATTATCTCAGGAGACGTAGTCACCAAGATCAGATGATACACTTGAGGAGTGAGTAAGGTAAGAAGTCTTGTTCAGAGGACTTAAAAACACTGAACCCTCGTGGGAAGGTAAGATTGGTAGTTATCGTGCATAGCATCTTTACTTCCTTGCATTATCATTTTCCTTTAGCATATTTAAATTTTTGCATTAGCATTGCATTGAAAAATTCTCAAGCCCCATGTGAATAATCTTGTGGCGTGTAACAACCCATAAGGATATTCACCGTGGTGGCACAAAAATAATTATGCATTCATCTAGTTGCATTTGCATTATAGTTCTTTACATGCATATAAATATATAAAACTCCAAAAACAATTGAAAGAGAAATCTTTGCTGAAGTTCTATCTAGAATAATCACGATCCATCTTAACTATCTTTAGACACATGAGTTCTATGTGGCCAACCACTAACGCTTAATCAAGTTCCACAAAGCTTTGTTGTCTATTTAAGTTCAGCAGGATTCAAGGGAGAGAGACATGATTGGCCGACTTCATTGTCACCATCTACCTCAACTTACATTTGTCACCATCTACCTCAACTTCCATAATAAACCCGACACTTCAATCCAGCTTGGGGAGAGCACCCCAGCTTATCCCTGATAAGTATCTCTACTACTATGTTATTATATTATTAGCTAATATTTTGGTTTGGTTAGTTTGCTAAGAGTCTAGTTCATAAAGTTGTTTAAAGAGTCTTTAGTAGAGTGTGATCTTTAGAGTGTGGGAATAAATAAATAAGTTTAGAGAGTGTACAAGAAGTTGTTTCTGCCAACATAAAATGATCTCTGAAGCTAAATCTCATGCATGGAAATGATGAATAGTTGCTCCACCATAATTCCTTTTCAGTACCTAGCTTTCAAGCTTAATTTCTTTTGAGCCTTAAATGCAAAACCTGCTTTGACTTGAGACTTGCTTTGAATCAAAACCCGTGGGTTGCGAATTGCTTGCTCAAAAGTCTAGGTAATTGACGGATATGACATATGAGAGTCTGAGCTGCTGTTAATCTTACTCCTAGTGATACTAGATTTCTGGAGATTTATTCTGAAACTTTTAAAAGTGCACATGATAAGTTCCTGTGTGACAGAGTGTTGAAACCTCATACCACATCCATATATACATGCTCCCTAGATTAGGAAAACCTTTTGACATATATATAGGTTGCTTGCTTTGCATTGAGTTTGTTCAATCTTTGTCGACCCTTAGAAACTTGTCATGCTGATCATGTACACTCCACCACCATTCCATCTCATTCCATCTCATTCCACTCTATTACATTTCACTCCATTTCACTCGACTCCATTCATGCATATGCTGCTTCCACCTTGGAAGTACGCATCCACCACTACACCACCATATACACCCATTACATATACATTACCATATACATCCATTTCACTCTAGCCACCAAAAATGTTCTACTCCTATTTTAGGAGAGAGCAACCAAAAATATTCCCTATACCCATCCACTCATTCATTTCTAGCCAATATCTTACAGAAGCTCCATTACATTTGTCTATCTCTCAAAAGTTATTGCAAAAGATTTGGGTTGTATTAAAAAAAAGGGAGATGAAAAATAGACAAGTGTCCTACGGGCGAGTAGAGCCTACCTCCCTAAAGAGAAAAACAGAATAAAGGAGAGTTAAAAAATGGACAAGTGTCCTCTTAAAACAATGGGTACTTAGATGCTCGCCTCTCCATAAAAGAAAAATAAAGAAAGAAAAAGATACAACCCAGGTTCTCTATAGAGTTCCAAATTCCAAAAGAGAGATGATTCCTCAAGGAGCACAAGTAAGATTTCCCTCATTCTATACACCTTATTATAATCCCTACCATCTATATTCTATCCACCATACACATGAACCACTTGATCAGTATGACTCGTGATTTTGGATCCATTGCTTGAATTTACAATATATGCTTAGTAAGTAGAATTAGTTTTTCTCCCACCTAGAGCTCCAGATATAAGCCTTAGATATAGGGTGAGAGAGAAGAAGGCATAGTGTGCTACTTTGCCTTAGCCAAAAATACTACATATCATAAGAGAAAGGCAACACTGTCTTAGTGCCTTAGAGAGAATCCACAAATGCCACAAATGAGAGACTAAAGAGAGTCACATCAAAAGGAACTTTTGAGTTTTATTTGAAAACTTGCAAAACACCGAAGGACAGGTTGAACAAGGAGTTTGAGATATGACGCTTGACTTGATTGTTCTGTCTTTCAATTACCCAAGATCCCAAGAAAAGGCTATAAGCTCCATGGTTAAAGATAATATGGGTATGTTGAAATTTGAGCTAATTTATTCTTATCCGGAAAGAAAATTTTGCTTGAAAGCATGTGTACTTTTGAGGCGTGATAGCGTTGTAGCAACTCCTGATTCATTGCTAAGTTTGGCTTTGCTAGGGACTAGCAAAAGGGTAAGCTTGGGGAGCTTGTTGACACCTGTTATAGCATAATATTACTAGTCAACTAAACATGAATAAGGGCTTAAAATGAATATCAACATAAGTCTAGGGGTCTAACTAACATAATTCTATGAGCTTTGGTGATTTATGACTTTGTAGGGACTAATAGATAAAAGCAGATAAGATCGGTAAGAATCAGAAGAGTTTACATCCCATACAATGACAAGACTTGACCGTGAAGTAACTCAACCCAAAATGTGGACTAAAACACTCTAGAAGATACTAGAAGATACCAGAAGAAACATAAGACCGAGAGGGCTTGACACCCTGGCGGCCGCCGGAGCCAATTAGGTCAGCCGCCAGGTGGGGTCGCCCTATCATCCTCGGTTTGTAACCGACTTTGAGGTTGTATCTACACCGTTGCCAAGGTCGGTTTGATCCAATGGTCATCGTTCATCGCCAAGGCCTATATAAGAAGACCCCCTGACCCCAGGGCTAAACCCTAATTCATCCTAATTTCATTCTACTCATTATCCCTTGACCTATTGGTCATAGAGGTGTCCCAATGTGAGGACAACCTCTCCTCTCTAGTTCCAATCTATATTAGAAGATCATGTAGAACTAGAAGTACTAGAGTGAGTTGAAGAGCAAAAGCATATCGAGTTGATAGACTAGATCCACAGTACCCCATGAGAGTGACTAGATATAGTCTTGAGAGCTAAAGAGTGGGTGGAGGAGAAGAAGGGGAAGCACCGGACCTGTCGGTGACTCCTCTACGCTTGTACCTCCGGGATCAAAGGCCTTGTGACACTTGATCCTGAGACTTCTATGGTGGATCAACTTCTTGTTTGAGTAAGTAATCGTGTTAGTATTGTTCTTATTGTTTATAAATCTTATTTGAGTACGTTAATCTGTGGGAATCTATAGATTAGAGGAGTATGCTTAGGTTTAGGCGTGGTGCCTAGATCGAGGTTGCTTTTGAATGCACCCTACCGTCCGGAGTGTGGTAGTGACAGTACCATTGATTCCTTTGGAGTCCACATCCCGTTGGATAGGCCAAGCAGGACCATGTTACTGGAGGAATTGCACGTTTTGACCTTGCTTTCCTTTGAGTACGTCCCTTTAAGACAATATCAACATAGCTTATAAGAAGAAGAACTAGACAACCGTAGGAATCTCCTTACCTCTTTATCCTCTCCAGTTCCTTGATTCTTTGCTCGGGGATTAGTTATATACCTCGGTTATCCTCACACCATCCTCCCCGTGGATTCGATATTAAAACCCTCTCCCCGGATGAAGTGCTCACCGTATGACTGTTCGCTTGCGGATTATACAAACTGTAAATATTTTTGTAGGCTTATCAAATACCAACAATGATCTCTTGCTATGTTTGAAGGTTGCATTACTTGCATGTTGTTGACGGTCACCAACGACATATTTTTTCCCATCAACTTACTACCATAAAGGGAGTAAAACTATAAATTTTTATACTCATATACATTTATCACTAATAAAATTCCACTTGTAGTGTCTAGTATTTTATTTTGTAGATTTATAATAAAAGCAAGTGGAAAAGCCGACCAAAGTATGCCATCAGGGGAAGCGCATTCTTGCAAAATACAAGCCCAGAGCAAATCGACCCAAAACATCAAATTGGGCCGAGCCAAGCCCGGCCCATAACTTTTCAAGACGAAGGAAGCCAACCCACCGAGACCGGGCCAGGGCCGAGCCGGGGGGGTTGTACAAGACCACCCGGTGGCCCGCACCTCCCCGAGGCGGTTTCGCCCACCGGGAGGCGGTTCATGAACTTGCCAAATGGGGGTTACCGACGTGGGATGGTCGGTTTGCTCGATTAGGAAGGTTTACTGTGTCGGTTTTGGTGTAAATTAGCACTTAGGCCCCTCCTCCAAGTGTATAAGTAGTCCCCCTCTCTCCCTCTCTCAACACACACCACTTGGAGTCCAAAGAAACCAGCAATCTTCCTCTCTCTACCACCTCTACCTCTCTCTCTTCTTCTACTTCTTCTTTCTTCTTCTTCTTAGTTCTTGGTTAGCACTTGGAGTAGAAGAGCTACAAGGAGGGCTTGTCTTCTAGAAGAAAGTGCCTTGGTCATATATCTTCTCTATGGAGCATTCTTCTATTTGCAAGTCTTATATCTATGTTCTTGGCCTAACTTATGAACTAGAGTATAGTCTTGATCATGTTCTTGTGTTGGTATATGAACTAGCATATAGTTTACATATCATAATCTTGACATGTTCATCTCGGTTCATCATCGATCATCATATGCCTAGCTTGATTAGAGGTGGGATATCGGTTCGTTGTTCCTTCGGGTTTGCTCTTGTTCTAGTCCGGTCCATTCGACGAGTGGGGATCCTGGGGGACAAGAGTAGTGCTCGATATGCGGGCATGGTGCCCGGGTATTACGACACTGTGAATATGAGAACATGCCACGGTTGAGGGGGTAGGCGGCCGGGTCGTGACAAGCCTTGACCGTCCCTTGAAATCCCCCCACGTTCATATGTGATGTAGGAGTTAAAGTAAATGCCTTGGTGGGAAGCAGACTTCTTGGTGGGGTCTCCCGGTATCCTAGACCTAACCATGCTTAAATCGGTTTGCATATGATCCTAACTATTCATTTGTATGGCCATGACTAGATACATTAGAATTACTCCATTAGGTTATTCATTTATTCTTTATCTATTTTCTTTATCCTTTCTTTGGTGGATTCTTAAGTGTGTGTCACACTATCCATAAACCGTTATTGCTTACCCCTCGTTATGAACAATTTGGTCTAAGCAAACACATGTTCCTCTATTCGGATGACATGCTAATAAACACATGCCTTCCTTTGGGAAAATATAAATAACGATACCCCTGAATACTTCCGGGTGAAATGCTACAATGATAGATCCGCGGCGCTGCGGATGAAATATCTAAGATGGCAAGATCTATCCCGTTGGCGTTCCGTTCGGATCAGCGACATGGTGGTTTTACTTGGGAATGTCGGCGGCGCATTCGGGCATTTGTTATTGGGGATGGGTTTTATACCATTTTCCTTTGATTGCGCTAAGAAATGTCAACAAGCATTTTCGGCACCGTTGCCGGGAAGACATTGTGAAAAAAAAACAATAAACTAGCCGGCTATGAATATGAAGCGTAATGCGTGGCTACCATTTGCTCATACGAGGCTAATCTTTTATGTTTTCTCCTGTTGTGGATAAAACAGGATAGTGTATGTCGGGTTTCCCTACCGCGGGGAAAACTTCATCTCCGATCCGGAGGCACTCCTAAGGAAGAACAGGTCTCGTGCCGCTTCTTCTTCGGCCGAACCCCGACGGTCAAGACCGACATCCCCGCACCAACCGCATCTCAAGCCATGGCCTTGGAAGTCGCTGCGCGATTTCTCTACTCATTGTCACCAACGTGCCCTTTGGGCGGTGGTGAATGTGGCGACAAGAACTTTGAACTATGCCTTTGGGGCTGATCACCATGGTGCAAAGCCAGTCCATTAAATGGATCGCCTAGCGAGGACGCCAACGCTCATCTCCAACACTTCCTTTGAGCGTGCAACACTATCGTTATCAAGGGCGTCTAACCGGACGTTATCGCTCCGCTGTTTCCTTTCTCCCTCGTGGGGAAGGCGAAACAATGGTTCTACAAGGACAAGGAAGTAGTCGACACGTGGGCCAAGTGCTCGCGGCGTTCTGGCTAAGTTCTTCCCCATGGGCAAAACCAATGCCCCGAGGGGAAGGATCGCCAATTTTCGCCAGACATCAATGGAACCCATTCCGAGGCGTGGGAAAGAACGAAGAATATATTCTAGCATGCCCGCACCACGGGATGAAGAACTCGGCCTGGTGCTCCGGAACTTCTACAATAGTCTCACGGCCATATCGAAGGGGCACCTCGACGGCTGGCTGGCGGTGGCGCATTCTTATCGCTCACCATAGATCGGGCAATGACCACGATTGATAAAATGGTGGCAAATCGAGCCATTTGGGGGAAGAGGAACCCTAGCCAAAACACAAAAAGGCATGCATACCGTGAAGGAGGCGGATATGCTTACCGCAAAAATAGATCTACTGCTGAAGAAACCGGAGGAGCGCAAACGGACTCTACTACCCGGCGGCGCCTAGTTTACGCCACGGATGCTCACATGACGGGTGAGACTTTGTGGTGGAGTTGGCCACTCGGTGATAACCGCCACGAGACCCGTGAAGAAGAAGCCGCCTTCATCAACAACAAAGCAATGGGTATCACCAACCTCGGCAAAATTTTGGAACAACCGATCGGGCCACCATTCCAAGGTAACCGGGGGTACAACTCCAATTATAACCCCGGTCAACCATCATTGAAGGACTTGGTATGGGCCAAGCCAAGATTAACGAAAATCTCACCAAAAGATGAGCCATCAAGATAAAATCCTTGAAGGAGTGAATAATAAGCTCGAAGGGTTGACATCACCGTGAAGAACCAACTCAGCTTCAACAAGATGATAGAGACACACGGCTGGCCCATTCTTTGCCCAAGTGCGATTAACGACTTCGGGTAGGATTCCGGGGCAACCCGAGGTCCCGCGACGAAGTCGATTAACATGATATCTCCGAGGCTCAGTCAACCCAATGAGCTAAAGAAGATTCCCCGTGAGCTCGCCATTCATTGCCAAGAAGGGCGATCCGGGACGTCCGCTTATCGGTTTGGCTTTGTTGGCCCCCACACCCGTCAATGCATTACGTGACCTAGGGGCCAAGTATCAATATGATGTCCAAGGCCATCTTCAACAAAATCCATGGAGGAACACTTACTCCCGCCAACTTCGTCCTCCAAATGGCGGATCAATCAACAAGGCGGCGGAAGGAATACTCGAAGACGTGCTAGTCAAAATCTGAGCACGGAGTACATCCCCGCAGATTTTGTGATCCCGGACATGGGCCCATCGAGAGGATACGTCTCTCCTCCTGGGGAGACCATTTCTCTATACGCCCAAA
This sequence comes from Hyparrhenia diplandra, assembly GCA_015847255.1. Taxonomy (NCBI): domain Eukaryota; kingdom Viridiplantae; phylum Streptophyta; class Magnoliopsida; order Poales; family Poaceae; genus Hyparrhenia; species Hyparrhenia diplandra. Next base: position 497,662 of record JADLZK010012344.1, read on the forward strand.
GCCGATATCCGCATGGGGAAAGGCTTCATAGTCTTCCACGCCGAGTAAGGCGGTAAAGTGCCCATTCATTGGGTACAAGCAACAACACACCGGATATCATCATCATCAAAACCGGTGTGGAGTGTTGAAGGATCGACTCCGAGACCCCCAGAGCGTGTGCTTCCCGCCAAGATAGTGGGAGAGTCGACAGCCGACTATAAATAACCCGCCCCTTTAAAAAAGGGGTATATTTAAAAAAATGGGGTATATCTTAAAAAAAGGAGTATAATATATGTGTTTTATAAAATATTTTATTAAACAAAATATTTGTAAACATAAAATCTATAAGTAAATATTTTTGAAAACTAAAATAAAAATCTTTATAAATAAAACAAATTCTTTCATGGAAAATAAAGAAAAATATTTCCTACATAAAAAGTATACAAAAATACTTTTAAATAATTTTTCTATTTTAAAAATAAATTTATATTTAAAATTTTTTGGAGAAATTCAAAAAAGGGGAGAAAACGGTCGAACCAAAGACGAGCAAACAACGGCCATGAACTTTTCGTGACCGTTGAGCACGCCCGGCCAAAGCAGAGCGGCGAAGAAGCCTCGGGTGGTGCGCGCCCAAGGTGCGCGCCCGCACCCTGCCGGCGCCGTGGGCGGGCTCCCCGCCTTCGCCAACGGCTCCTAGCCGTTGTGTGGAGCGCCCCCGGCCGTTGGCTCTTCGGCTATAAATAGCCCGAGCACGGTGTGAGAGCACCCACCTCTCATTTTCACTCTTTCTCACTCTCACACTCTCTTCCACTTGCTCTACACTCCATTTTCTCCACCAAAAACATTGTGCCAAGCAAGATCACGGGTGTGAAAGTTCATACTTTCATCTAACCCACGCACACCCGAGGTCTCGCTCAATCGTTTTGCGGTAGCCATGAAGAATCTTTGGAAAGATTTTCGGCGGGTTGAGGCGTCGTCAAGACATAGCTCACGGCAAACAAGCACAAGCTCGCCCTCAACTTCGACGATCTCCAAGGCTCCCCATGCAAGAAGACGCCGCACCCGTCGGGGAGGAAGAAGCACAAGCTCTCCCGACAATCAACGAAGCCGACGCGCCGTACCTCGACATTCGTGGAGGTCGGGAGATGCAAGCATATCTCCTACTCAAGGACCGTGTGTTCCAACACACGCCCGGAATCGACCTCGAGCTCCTCGAACAAGCGGTATGGACGCCGAATTCCCTATCCTTTGAGAGCGGTCGGGGTGGCGGGATATTCCCCCCTCGAGGAGGAAGGTTCTCGCCTCCCGACAATCCAGTTCTTATGCACACTAGTAGAGGACCAGCTAGGAATTTCTTTCCGCCTCTTTGGTACACCTTATCATGTTACATGGGTGGATCTAGCTCGTCACTGGGGTTTTAGCTATAGATGTGCACTAGACATAGATCTTTGCTCTTCCGGCTTTGTTAGGAATCACTTTTGGGAGGAGATATCCGGTGCTCATGAGGCCGGTACTTTCAAACCTCGCCACTCACAGATCCAGCACCCATCACTTAGATTCATCCATCACTGGATCTCGCTGACTTTGTTTCCTAGACACGGGGTTAGATGGGTGAATGAAATTGAATTAAAATTACTCTATGCTATTGTCCACAAGGAGAAAGTAGCTCCAGTGGTAGAGATGTGCAGGAACTTTTTACATATTATCACAAAAGTTGCTGTTCCTGTCACCTGCACATCCCTTATCACACGCCTCGCTTCTGCGATTGGAGCTTTGGATAATCAGCAGATAGAGTACATCTCCACACCCAGGGATTTTTGGACTGTTGTTGTGCGGCTTGTGCGGGGCCACATAATTAAGATTTTACCATCGGCGAGCTTGGTCATCTTTTCCCTGGCTATGCAACTATAGTTCGGTTACCTAACCCGGACTTACAGTTGTATAAAAGCCAGGTACTAATATTTGAGCTCGAGACTGCTGATAGCTTGCGCAGGAAAGATACCCCTATCAGTTCCTCACGCAGTGTCAGGAGACCCGAGGTCGGATCCTCTTCCCATGGGCCCTACTTCACGCCACAGCCACAGCCACAGCCTACACCGATGTTCCAGGCAGCATGGCCTTATCCTATGGGGACCCCTGGGGGTAATACACGGGTATGATCCTAGGTGGGAGCCGCCGCCTCATTAACCGGTACAAACCCGAGTGGCCTGAAGGAGATACAACAGCATGGAGGGCCAACAGATTTGACGTTGACGACAGCTTCGACGATATGCCCCCACCAGTCCAAAGATAGGCAGCCACCACAAGGGGTGGAGGCTATCGGTATCCAGGCTGCAAACACCTCGACATTCGCACTAGGAACATTGAGCGCACAAGGGGTGGAGGCTATCGGTATCATGACTAGGATGAGATGGTGTACTAGCTTGTTGATCTTCATCATGAGTACCACTAGTGCTTGCTTCATTTGCATCAATATCAATCGTTGTAGTAGGCAATGGAGCAACATCATCATCATCATCAACTTGTCTTGGCCTAATGTCACCAATGTCCATGTTCCTCATAGAATTCTCTAGGTTGGATCCACTCACATCATCATGATTTTCAACTTCACATTGTGAGCCTTGAGTTTCATCAAATTCAACATCATGAACTTCTTCAAGTTGACCACTACTCAAGTTCCAAACTCTATATGCCTTGCTTGTGGTTGAGTATCCAACTAAGAATCCCTCATCACACTTCTTGTCAAACTTGCCCAATCTTGTGCCTTTCTTGAGAATGTAGCATTTGCATCCAAAGATCCGAAAAGTAACCAATGTTGGGCTTCCTTCCATTCAACACCTCATATGGTGTCTTCCCAAGCTTCCCATGGCAATAGAGAGGTTGCTACAATAGCAAAGCTGTGTTGATTGCTTCGGCCCAAAAGGAATGACTCACATTTTACTCACTAAGCATTGATCTTGCCATTTCAATCAAGGTTCTATTCTTCCTTTCAACTACCATTGGATTGGGGAGTGTAGGTTGGTGAGAATTGATGTCCAATTCCAAGCTCATCACAAAATTCTTCCAATCTTGTGTTCTTGAACTCACTCCCCATTGTCACTTCTAATCTTCTTGATGGATGTTTCAAATTCATTTTGACATCTCTTGACAAAGGTTTTGAATATTTCAAGCACTTCACTCTTGTCATGGAGAAAGAACACCCAAGTGTATCTAGTGTAGTCATCCACAATGATAAAACCATATTTGCTTCCACCAATGCTAGTATATGATGTTGGCTCAAACAAGTCCATGTTCAACAACTCAAAAGCTTTGCTTGTACTCATTTCACTCTTGGATGGATGTGCATTGCCATGTTGCTTGCTTGGCTTGACATGAACTACAAGGTTTGTCCTTCTCAATCACATCACTCAAGCCTCTAACCAAGTCATGCTTCACTAACTTGTTCAATTGCTTCATTCCAACATGACCAAGCCTTCTATGCCACAACCAACCCTTACTAGTTCTTGAGAGTAAGCATGTTGTCAATTTGGCTTCTTTTGAGTTGAAATCCACAAGGTAAAGATCACCATGTCTAAAGCCCTTGAATATCAAATTGATTCCATCAATACTAACCATTTCAACTTCTTGACTAGTGAATATGCATTTGTAACCAAGATCACAAAGTTGAGAAACCGACAAGAGGATGTAATCAAGATTGTCAACTAGCAACACTTTAAATATGCTCTTTTCTTGAGTAATTGCAATCTTTTTCAAGACTCAATACACTACCCTTCTTGTCATTGCGAAAGTGATAGATTCATACTCATCAATGCCCTTGATGCTAATGGATTTGAACATGTGAGAATCCCCGATCATGTGTTGAGTGCACCCACTATCAAGAATCCAATACTCTCCTCCAGCTCGGTAATTGACCTACAAAAAGAGATCAATTCTTCTTAGGTACACTACTAGGAATTGACCCTTGGCCAACGCCTATATTTGGTTGCAATATGGCAATTTTGGTTGCAACTAGAATCAATTGCAACTAAGTCTTTTGGTCGACAGATGGTTGCAATTGGAACAATGCAATAGCCTCAGGCAACCATTAGATGTGGCGTTGCAACAGATTTTGTTATTGCAACGAACAAAAAAGCCTATTGCAACTAATACTTGGTTGCAAGAACAAATATTGCAACGATTAGATTGGTTGCCTAAGGTTCTATTGCGACGAAACACTTGGTCGCAATATTTCATGATTGCCACGAACGAATATGTTGCAATAGAAAAGTATTGCCACTCCAAAACTACATGGGCATATTGTCGTATTACCACGAAGTGTTATCCATTGCATTACGGTGCTTTTGCAACATGTAAGATATGATGGCAATAGATGATGTGCTAATGCAACGAACTAATCTTCGAGGTAATATGCGTGAGGTTGCAAACGATTTTGTGTTGGTAGTAATAGAGGTCACAAGTGCAACAAACAATTATTGGTGGCAATAGATCATATGATAATGCAAACGAACCCGGTCTTTGAGGTAATATATAGAAGTTGCAACAAATTTATATTGGTGATAATAGAGGGCACTTGCAACAAACAATTATTGGTGGCAATAGATGATATGGTAATGCAACGCAGAAAGTTCGTCGCAATAATGCATATTGCAACTAAAAAATCAATGGTTGCCTATTATTCTATCGCAACCACTACAAGAAACAATAATTATAAATCACAAAATCAATTATATTATTATAATGATCATACAAGAGTGCATGTCCCAGAATGCATGTTTTCATCATCATACAAAAGTACAACAAAACGAGAAAAGAAATGATCTAGCCAACTAGACAAGTTCCAATAGCTAGAGTGGTTCCGGCCAATAGCTAGCACCAAGTTCCTGCATCAAACAAGTTGCACCAAACAAGTTCCATCTTGACAGCATCCGGTGCCAAGTACCAGCCAGCATCCTAGTAAACAAAAAAAAAAACAAAACAATTGAATCACTATACTTATCCAGGAAAAGATGTAATATGCAAATAGTGTCACTGCCTAATATATCTTTCTTGGCTAAATAAAACAGTAAAGAACGTGCTTGAATCTTTTTTTTTTTATTTTGGCTAGCTCAAAGAACAAGCAATAATTAGGCATTGTAGCTTGAAAGTGACGCCATAAGAATTTGAGAAATCAGAACACATTTAAGCTTTGCAATTGCTGCAGAAAGAGTTGCCTGCTGTTGACAATCTGCAGTAGGAAATTGAAAGCACTGAACTTATTTTTTGCAACTAAAACAGCAGTACGTAAATTGGAAAACAAGAGCAGTTGCTCTATACCAAACTGCAGCTTGGGCACAACAAATCAGCCGTTGTCAAGGCACCCCACGATCCTTTGTCCATATACACGCATACAATAAAGATTATTCTTATTTATTACCATGTAAGACAAATGTACTGCATAGATTGCTACATACTATTGAACTAGGATTTTTTTTTTTTTTTTTTTTTTTTTTTTTTTGCGATGATATTGAACTAAGATGCACGTATACAATAAAGATTACTTTTTTCCACACACAAGAGTTCTCATCCGTTGCAAGATGTCTCAAACTAGTACAGTAACTAAAGATATCTCGTATATTGTTTAGCTTGCATCCAAACTAAAAGTAACATGCTTCAGCTATCATTTGCTTCAACCTGTACTAGTTACACTACTGGAGATATGTACCAGCTACTGCAAACTAATTACCTGCTTGGCGTTGTAATTGTTGACCTGATTATCAGGTTTCCAGCACCTCTTGCTTATCATCTTCCATCTCACTATCTCTTCACTGTCCCTACAGATGCAGTGAATGAGAGAACTGTGTTTGCATATGAACCATAGGACGTTCCACCAAATATGACCTGCAGTGATCACAAAGGAGAAGGAATATGAAATTCATGAAAATATGTACGCAATGCTGAGATTCATGCTGTGATGACTCATGTAGTAAAAAAAAAAAAAAAAAGGTGAAAATAGTTGACTTAACCCGATTGATGCACAAACCAAATAAGCTACTAGAGATACAGCTTAATTCAATCAAAAAAAAATTAGTGATGCTCCACTATAAATCCTAATTTATAATGTCTGATTCTATTTACTGCCAGCAGTATGATTAGTGAATCTCCACTGATTTCACTCACAGAATTGATATATCAAGAACCAACAATTCAGAGAAAGAGGGCACCATTTCATAGCCCGTATCTAAAAAACAATCATGTAAGACCAGTACAAGCACCATCTCCTAGTATTACTAGGCAGCTATTGCTAGTCAGTTTTGAAAATTTGCAAACAAAGACAAAGGTAATAAATAAATTTTCAGGCATATATTGACTGTCCAAGAGCAAGCACCTCCTCCTTCAAGCTGGCAAGCACCGAGCCAGGCATCCACAGCAGCGCCGTTAAGACAGGTCTGTCCAGACTGAATCACTGCACACCAAAGAGCGAGAATATTGACTGAATTTCGGAGCCAGCAAGATAATGGTTACCCGTCCATACTCCATACACAGGCATCTATAGACCATAGAAGAGATACTCCATTTGTACCTGAAATTGGTGACGAGATGTTGCACAGAGACGAAGGCCTCGAGGCTTGGGGATATGGTAGCCATGCTCCTCCATTCCTGTGCATGTGGCCACGCTAGTGCCGCACCTGCCCAATGGCCACGTGATGCACAAACCGAGGCTCAATAGCGGCCAGAAGGAAGGGGGTCCAGGTCGGGTCGAGGCCAGGCGGCAGGGCGGCGAACATCTCCATGGTCTCCTGTCTATGCGCATCTCTTCAACCTCAAGCGCGGCCTCCTCCGGAACGAAGTTCATGCGGCGCTTGCGCTCCTCCTACACCTCGAGCAAGATGCCGCCCCGTTCCCCACCAGATCCGCCCAATCCCCCATCAGACCTGCTGTCTGAGGCCGTCGAGAGGGGTGTGGAGTGGGGGGAGGCCAACGCAGCCCCGTCATCTTCACATCCAGCCATGAGCACGGTGGGGAGTGCGGAGAGGACGACGTCGTGGTGCGTCGGTAGTGGTGGCGGTGGCCGCGGTCTACTAGAGCGCCGCCGCCTCGTACCACAGCCACCCCAGATCGTCGCCCCGCAAGATCCTCCTGTGTTGTGCCGCTGGTTGTATCCGCGAGGACCAGATCCGCCGAGCACCAAGAGGCCACGAGGAATGGTGGGCTGCCATGGGAGAAAATTGGAATGAGGGCCGGCCATCACGTTGGAAAATTACGGTTGCCCTCAGCGTCGGGTTGGGTGGAGGCGGCGGAGTGCGTGAATGAGATAGGAGACTGGGAAGCTAGGGTTTGATGGTTTTGTACGCAGAAGGTGGACCTCAGCTCATTCACATCCGTCCGCTCGAGAATCAATGGTCAGAAAATTATGGGCCGGTAGGCTATTGGGTTGTTGGGCTGATTTAAAGTTTTTCATTTTTCTTTTCTTTAACTAGCCAAAATACATATAATTCTCCCTTAAAAATACATTTAATATACATACAAATCATAATATAATAATTTTCTTGATGATCTCTATGCGTTCCAAACACATTTTTTAATTAACATGAACTAGACTAAATTGTATGTCATATCAAATAAATTATACAAGAAGACAAGTTGACCTCGCAACCTAAAAAATAGTGAAAAAATAAAGTGTTTTTTGTTAGGGGATTACTCGAACTTGAATTTTGTTCCATTTCACATCACATCCTAAAACTAGACTACATGTCATATCAAATAAAGTAACTTTTGGGAGCTTACCACATCAAACATAGACGAAGTCATTTGGAGACCTATCACTTGTAGTTAGGATTCTTCCAAATAGTGTATGGCCTTTGTAAAGCATGTACAATATATTGGTGTCCAAATGACTTGAAACTCTAACTAGGCAGTGGTTGAAGCGGCGACAGTGGTGGAAGCGGAGTAGTGGGAGACGGGGGAGATCGGGAAAGAAAATGAAAATTGGGTGCAAATTAATGAAAGTGACGATTAGGCTAAGATTATGTAGGGGCGGGATAAGAATTGATTAAATAAAATATAACTCACATCTCAATGCAAACGTCTCACTAGCATAATGGTATCCTCTCTAAGGGTGAGGAATTAATAGCTCTTGAGCTCAACCACTAAAGGAGCCTTTTTTTTTTTTGGTTTTACCAACATTTATGTTTTTTTTCTTTCTTTTCCTTTCTCTATTTTATTTTCTTTTTTAGCATTTTTTGTGTGCATGCCATATTTTGTCTCTGTAAACACGGAGAAAAAAAGTTTGGGATGATTTGAAGAATATGGCACTATACATCCCACGTAAGCATGAGCATCTCTCACCTAGTAATGCAGGGACATGTGTGAGATATGTGTGTGTCTTTCTCGAGGATTTGTATCACCACTTTTCGTAATCAACTCAAATTTTTTTATCAACGTGCTACACCAAGAAAGGAGGTGTCCATGCAAAGTTTTAAGATTTCTTAGTTTTATTTTGGTATTTTATCATTTTTTATCCAATAAATCAACAAATAATTACAATAATAGGTAAACTTGGTCCGAAAATTGCTCAAGTGCACACAACATCATAATTTGGCTCCATGAACACCCCAAAAAGTTTTAAATGATTTGGAGAATGTGGAACTATGCATCTCACGCAAGCATAAACATCTCTCACCTAGTGACTAGGACATGTGTGAGAGATGTGTGCCTTTCTAAAGATAAAGGCCACCACTTTTTCGAGAATCAACTCAATTTTTTTTTGTCAACATGCTACACCAAAAAGAGGTGTCCATGTAAAGTTTTAAGATTTTTTAGCTTCATTTTGGTATTTTATCATTTTTATTCAATAAATCAACAAATAATTACAATAATAAGTAAACTTGGTCCGAAAAATTGCACAAGTACACACAACATCATAGTTTGGGTCCATGAACACCCTAAAAAAAGTTTGAGATGATTTGGAGAATGTGGAACTATGCATCTCACACAAGCATAAACATCTCTCACCTATCGACTAGAACATGTGTGAGAGATGTGTGCCTTTCTAAAGATGTGCATCACCACCTTCTCTAATTAACTCAAAATTTTTTGTCAACATGCTACAACAAAAGGAGGTGTCTTAAGATTTTTGCTACACCAAAAAGTATTATTAAGTTTAATAAAAACTATTAAATATAATTCTTTTAGTCAGCCTAGTGTTTCTATTTTTATTTTAAAAAACAGCAAGCCAAATTACGCGTCAATTGCTCCCGCTCTACTCACCAATTCCCTGTCTGGCCCGCGCCCGAAACAAGCTTGAACGCGCCCTCCAATCCCCTATCTGGCCCACGTATCAGAGACAGGGGCTGAAAAAAAGAGCGCGCTGCTCAGGTGCCGAGGGCGCGAGATGAAATTTTTTTTGGCCAACCTTATCCTCTCATCTGCCCAAGAGGCCGTGACTTCTCTCATCCTCCCCAAATCTGTTCCTCTCCACACCCCCTCCTTCCTCGCAAAATCACCGGTCGCCGGCCGTTCCTCACCGCTGGATTTTTAGCGCAGCTAAAACAAAAGCTCTTGGTGCCGACCCCTCCGCATCTCCCAACACGAGCGACAGCAGAAAAAAACCGGGCGAGTCTCCAGCGCGGCGGTGGTCGGCGGCTCCTCCGCCGGCGGCGGGCGAACGACGTGTCCTGCGTGCGCGGCGGGCGGGCGACGTCTCCTGTGCGCGCGGTGGGAAGGCGACGTCTTCTCCGTGGGCGGGCATCGGCTCCTGCGGCGGGCGACAGTTCGTACGCAGCTGTGCTCAAATACTGGTTGAAGGAAGGAATGACTAAAACTGATAATCTCTATGACAGGTGCCTCAAAATATCCAATTTGTATTTTTTTAATTGTTGATGTTTCCTCATTCATGAATGAGGTGTCGAGGTGTAACACTATTCCATTTTGATAGATATATCTGAAGCACAACTTTCTAGTCTCCAATCAACGGTGGTTGCTGGCTTTTTTTTCTTGTGAATAACTAATCTGTATTTGTTATCTGATCTTCGCATGTAAATTTTCAGCTTGTCTATAGTAAGACATATTTCCCAGGTATGTGCACTTACTGATGCTTTTCTGTGTTCTACCTCTAGATCGATGCATCACTTGGATGGCGGTTTCTGATGCTGTTCGAAATGTAAGCAGTCTGCAGAGATGACTTTGGACTACCAGAGCTTGTTGATGACTACTACCTCAACCTGCTCGACTGGTATGTGTATGTTCAGTGTCCTGCTTCATCCAAAAATGCATGGTCTTTTGTGTTCTTTTATGTGCATGATAGCCATTACTTTCTTTAGCATACCTGTGAATAAATTGAATAAATTAGAATATATCCCATCAAGCTTTGTTTTTTTACTTTTTAGCACTACTACTACTAGGCAGTAGCAATCACTGCATTAAACCTCTAATTTCTTATTGATTTAAACCTGTCAGTCTGCTATCATGTCCAGTTTTCTAATTAGCCTTGTCAATTATCAAATAGCCAAATTAGTGATGGTTTTTTCAGTGCAAAGTAACTGAAGTTTGGTGCACCATGTGTCAGCTGTTAGCTTTATAAATTATTGTTATGGTCTTTTTTAAGCAAAGTTCTGTTTTGCAGTTCACGATGAGGCTCTGTATGAGCTGTTCAAGAAGGTTAGCAGCTAGCGCTGTGGTTGATGATGGCTTGATTAATAAGGGCCATAAGTATGAAGTGGCAGTGAAGCCATGATGGGACTTTGATGTATTATGTGCAGCAGGAAGAATTCCAATTAACCATGTTCAAGACCAATAAAAAGGATAGCATGTTTGCTGATCGGGTATGTCCACTGGATCCTTATAGTAGAGATTTTGTCAGTGAAAACTTTGTTGATCAGTTATGTCCAGTGAATTCCAATTTGTAAGTGAACTAATTGGTTAATTATTACTGGTTAGTTTTTTTTTTTTTTTGCTGTAGCATACTATAAAAACTTGGTGCTACCTCTAGCTTAGCATGTTCTAAGTCTCTCTGGCGAGGAAGTTGACACCACTATAAATAGTAACACCAAATTATGTTTTTTTATTTTCTCCATTTCATTATTAATGTACTACTAAGAAAAAAAAATTGGTGGATCCATGCATTGGATGCTGAATATGGGCTCCTGTAGGCATACATGCCAAAATTGGTTGTTTCATATAATTGGGTCTATTTATAGAGAGGCTTATGCTGCTACTTAACAGACTTGCAGTGGTGATGCAAGAGACTTTGTTGCAGTACTAAGCAGTAAGCACGAGTAAAGAGTGTTGTAGATCATTTTGATGAATTGGTCATCTAATGCTTGCCTATCCATGGATGTAGTTGTCTGTCTTTCTATGGTTGTTCTTTTGCCGTGTGACAAAAGTCATGCCTATCCATGACTTTTTATGGTGGTTAATCTATCAGGCAGTTTATAGCTTGTAAACTTTTAATGTTTTTCTAGGAATTGATTATAGCTTTATACTCATTGGCCCAAATGGCCACTTGAAACTGCTAACTATACCTTACGATCTTTAATGCTTGATTTTTTTAAATATAAAACCTTCTATTGGGTTCATGTCCCCATTTAGTTTCTATAGAAGCAATGTGTTTTCATTTAATTGAAGCCATATCTTGTGGTATTATTAAATTCCTTTATCTGAAGAAGCAATGTAAGCTTGGATTTTTTTTATTGTGCAGTTAACATAGCTTCCAGACTGCAAGTACTAGCTCTGTCGTCTCATTCATGTTACCCCTGAAAACACTAAACGAACAGCTCTCTGGATTTCTTGTCGACAACAGCTGCATATTTGGTGTTGAGTTCATCAAAGTTGCCACTGTCAAAGCCAACACGACGGAAAGGACTGGAAATCAACAGGTTCACATTTTAGCAGAAATTTGCTTGATGGACTGGTTAGTCCGATGCCAAATTATCTTCACATATTCTTAACTTATTATTGTTGGGAAATGCAGGTATTGTCCAGTTCTCAAGCATTAAGTCGGGTTGGGGATGCTGTAAGTTCATTTCGCTGGAGGATTTCAAGGACGCAACAAAAGGTTATCTCATCAAAGGCAAATGTTGCATTGAGGCTGAAGTTGCAATCAACGGCTCTTCCAGACAGTACTCTCAGTAATTTGTTGTTTATCCTAGCTAGAACCAGCTATATTTAACGTTCCCTATCACCATGGCATTGAGACTCTTTGTTTGCTTGGAACTATAGACATCGCAACATACCAGCTCTTTATTGTACCAATTTAATTATCATCTTCAGGCTTTATTGTTGTTTGATTTGAAATATACTATAAAATGTCAGGAGTATAAAGAGAGACAAGATTCACCTCATAGTGCCCCAAAAAAAGAGATAATCACATAGATCGAAGAAGCTGCGAAAAGCTGTTTTGCTCTGATCCAAGAGTTTGTGTGAAAATATTTGAAATTTTTTTGTTCTTCTGAATCAAAAGTACAGAATTGATTCAGAAGATTTTAGTGTTTACCAAATAAGTTATTTTCTATAAATCCTTTGATGGCAAATGAGGCCTGGTATTTTGAGAAAAGTGTTCGAGAGTTTAGACAGTGCTTAGAACAACCGATTGGGAACCAGAATTTAGCAACCCTTGATCATAACTTAGTAGAATGGTATTGTAATGGAACTCGAGCATACTTGACATATAGCTTGATAGGAGTGACATGACTACCGAGAATATCAAGCTTTATACTCTCTTTGCAGACAATAAGACAATGATAGTGGAGTATACTGCTGAACAGACTGACTTCAAAGTGATCACCATAGACTAATTTGATCATCGTCTCACAGTTTATTTAGTTTCATGGTTTGTTGTCTGATCGTGTGATCTGTGTTTATTTTACAAAAGTAAGTTGTCCCGTAGCAACGCACGGGTACTATACTAGAATATAATAGAATGATAGAAAATATACCATAGTGTTTGGTTGTGTGTAATGTAGGGGCTCATAGTATAAGAGCTGTCATATGTTGTATTCCTAGGGTCACATCTTCTTTTTTTTTTCCTTTTTTTTTTTTCATGCGTTGGTGGGCTGGGCCTTCTGGTGGGATGGGGCTTTTCTTTTTGTCCTGTTTTTCTTCAAATGCGCAGGTGGGCTTAATTAAGTCTTCAGTTTTTTTTCTAAGCGCAACCAAAAATAGTCTAATGAATTCACACAATTCATTGGTGGCAATAGAAGCTCATTGATACAATGAATTGTTTTTTTGGATGTAACAGACATATGAGCTATCGCAACAAAGGTTAAGTTTTTAGACAATGACATTTCATCGTGGCCAAGCATGCATAATTGCAACCAATTAAATATTCGTGGCAACAAACACGGTTCTATCACAACAAATTGTTTTACGGATGCAATGGACACATGAGTTATCGCAACAAAAGTTAGATTTTAGACAACGTTATTTCATCGTGGCCACAAGCATGCATAATCGCAACTAACTAAATATTCGCGGGCAACAAGCACACTTCTATTGCAACAAATTGTTTTTGGATGCAACAGGCACATGAGCTATCGCAACAAAGATTAAATTTTAGACAACGTAATTTTATCGTGGCCAAAGGCATGCCTATTCGCAACCAAATAAATATTCGTGGCAACAAAGGTACATCTATGGCAACACTAAATCGATACTATCGCAATGCTCAAATAGTTGTGGCAATAGGTACCCATAAAAGCAACCACCTTTTTCACCGTGGCATTAACACTAACTTTGTTTAAACGAAGGTTTCAACACACGCAACCCTGAATTTTTGGTGGCCATAAGATTTAGATATCGCAACCCATAAAAATGTTGGTTGCTATAAAACTAAATATTGCAACCAAATGTTTGGTGTTGAAAAAAAAAAATGGTGCTCTAAGGGTCGATTACTAGTAGTGATACCCAACTTTGCCGGGTCCTTCAAGGTTAATCACCAAGGTCTTTGGTACCTGTTGGTAAATCTAACGTCACTATAACATTAGGTGGAGTTAATCTCACCTAAGGCTATAAGCCATCGAGAAACTCAATGTGGTTCATCTCTTAACACTACTATGTGCTAGGTTGTCATCCCCAGCAGACAATGCTAGGAAATGCATAGGTGATACTTGTGATATGTGTTGTTTGCAATCTATAAGAATATAAATATAAAAGGTCTATCCAAAGCGCACAGATATAAATACCACTTTTGTAGCATTTGTAGGGAGTAATCTAGGTTTTGTCATTTATATTCTACCACATGGAGGAATAATTGAAAGGTGGGCGCAAACATAATTAATAAGTGGCATACTTATGAGATATTCTGTTACTAGTGCTTACTTTAGCAGGGGTAAACCAATAATGATAATAATATGATAATGATAAATAAAGGCAGAGGCATCACACACAGAGACAGGGAATAACTACTAAGTTAGACTTAACATTGGACTACTTTGAGAGACAAAATTCATCTATAGCATTTAATCTACTAAGTCATTACATCTACTCTAAGGCATATGTTATCATCTATAGCATAGTAAACTCTAGATCATGTATCCAGGACGACTATCAAGGAAAATCAAGAGCGAAACAAGATATTCCCCATAATCAATGTCCACTTGTCTTATAGACGGAGGGTGGATTCCAAAGGACTCAATAGGATTGTCACTCCCGCGATCTACCACACCCCGAATATAAGGTGCATCCGTGAGTAAATCATATATAAGCACCACGCTTACACAAATATCTTTACCACCTAACCCACTCGAGTATTGAATTAGGCTCTCTGAATAGATACATATATCTATCATAAACTACATCTATATCAATCATACTATTAGAATAAAGTAAGAACATAGCAAACAAACACATATTATTAATAAAGTGCAAAGTCATAGATACAAGATAATTCATACCGAAAACCGAAGATCGAGAACTCCGGGTAGGCACACCCAGCTCTAATTGTATCCGCGTCTACTAATCAACTTGAATGAACTAGAACTAGATGAACTAGAACTAGAACTAGTAGCTAACCCTAATCTCCGGTGGAGATACTCTCTTCTACTCGCCCGACTTGGTTGATAATGACTAATAATGAATTCATATGAATTAGGGTTTAACCCTGCGGGCAGATGGTCTTCTTATATAGGCCTTGGCGATGAACGATGACCATTGGATCAAACCGACCTTCAACAATGGTGTAGATACAACCACAAAGTCGGTTGTAAACCGACCTAGAAAGCCGAGGTTTAAAAGGTGGCCCACCCTCGGGCGCCGGCCAAATCTTGATTTGGCGGCGCCGGTGGCCTATCTCCCCTCGGCCTCTGGTTCCTTCGGGTGTTCTCTGGTACCTTCTAGAATGTTTTAGTTCACTTTTCGGGTTGAGTTGCTTCACGGTCAAGTCTTGTCATCATATGTCTTGTACATTAGGAACTTTCTCCATCTTTTCTCGCATTTATCTATTAAGTCTCTAAAAATATATAAATCACCAAAACTTGTGGAACTTATTAGTATAAACCTCTAATCTAAGTATATATTCAATTTATGTCCTTATTTCATCTCTTGTTGACATATAAAAATATAGGATAACGGGTGTCAACAAGCTCCCCCCAAGCTTAACCTTTGCTAGTCTCTTAGCAAAGCTTTTCACCGAGTGGATCGGGAGTTGCTACAATGAATTATCTTCTCACAAATACACATGTCATTAATTTAAAATTCTCCTCCAAAGATAGGTGAAACATTCGATCTTTTAACTTACTTTTGTTACCCGAAAAAAACATGGGGCTTTTTGCCTGCACTTAAATCTTGAGTAATTGAAAGATAGAACAATCAAGTCAAGCACTATGTCTCAAACTCTTCATTTCATCTCTGCTCGAGTTTTTATAAATTTTCAAAATAAATCTCAGAGTTTCCATTGTATGACCCTTTCAAATCTCTCATATGTGGTATTTTTGGAACATGGCAAGTGTATCATTCATTCTCTCTCAACCTATCTTCTAAGGCTTATATCCGAGCTCATAGGTGGGAGACAGCACATACATACTTGCAAAGCATATATTGTAAAGTCAAACAACAGATCCAAAGGAACAAGTCATACAATGTGGATGTAAGGAATGTATTTGTGAGGTGGATATATGGTGGTCATAGGATATAATGATCCTAATTACGCTATGCTCCTTCTTTGAAGAAATTAATCTCTCTCTTTGAAATTTTAAAAAGACACAAAAAGAGGACTTGGGCTAGCTTTTTTTTCTTTTTTTTCGAGAGAGGGGCATCTAAGTACCCATTGTTTTCGTTGGACACTCGTCCATTTTTACTCTCTTTTATTTTTCTCTTTTTTTTAGGGAGGTAGGCTCTACTCACCTCGTAGGACACTTGTCCATTTTTCATCCCCCTTTCTTCTTTTCTTTTCTTTTTTTTAGGAGGTAGGCTCTACTGCCCGTAGGACACTTGTCCATTTTTCATCTCCCTCTTTTTTTTTTCTTTTTTTTTTAAGCATAGCCCCAAGTTTCTTCTTTGTCAAACAAATATTTGAGAGATAATAAATAAAATACATGGAGCATAAATGGGGTTTTGAGAATAAGTATAGGGATGAGGAATATTTTGGTGTTTACTCCCGGGATAGGAGTGAAACATTTTGATGGCTAGCAAATGGATGAAGGGTATGTGGTGTGTATATGTGGTGTGAAATATGTGGAGAATTGTATGACAAGTTCCCAAGGGTCTCAAGGGTTGACTAAACTCAATACTAAACAAGTACTCCCTCCGTCCCGCAAATATTGGTACATCTAGCTCGGGCACGGAAACCAAGGTGGACTTGAAATTACAAAAATACCCCTACTTGTTCCCCTGCCGGTTTGGTTTTTCTTGACGATTCCGGCCGGCGCCGCCGGGCATGCTCACAAGGAGACAGGGATCTTACGCGGGCGGGGCTTTACATGGGATGGGCACGCGGGCGGTATTTGTGGACTCAATCGTTGTGTGCTGCCCTTCGTTCCGCGATAGGATCCGGTTCTTTGTCGCGTGATTGAGGGCGTGAGGGACTTCGCAGCCTTCGTCATTTTTCCCTGTCTTGTTTTTTTACTCGAAATAATTGTTTTATGTTCTTTGTTGGTAACACGTTGGTAAACTTTTCAACCGCTGACCTTTGGACTCGACACCCTACTCGTGCCCGCCGGGCCTATACTCACCATTATTTGTGGGAAAAATTTGAATCCCAAATATGCTTTTTAAACATGGGACGAGAGGGAGTAGTAAATAAAAGAGTTTTCCTATTCTAGAACATGTATATGGTCGTGGTAGGAATTTCAAAACTCTCTGTCATATAGGAAACTCATCATGCAATTTTTTAGATTTTCACAAATTAAATCTCCGTAATTTAGTGCAACTAGGAGTAAGATAGATAGCGGCTCGGACTATCTCATATCATATCGTCAATTACCTAGATTAGTTTAGATATATGCTCCCACTGAATTTCAAGCTCAAAATATATTTCTCAAGTTTTTTTAAACAATGTTATTTATAGCATGGGAGAATTCTAAACCAATGATAGGTACTTGTAAGAAAAAATAAAAAGAGCAACTATTCATCATCTCCAAGAGTTAGCTACTAATTTATTCAAACAATAACAAACAAACTAATTATACACACTCTTTTTATTTGGTTTTTCATGATTATTCATTATCATATATTTTTATATATATATATATATATTTTAGCAAACAAAGCAAAGCAAATTTAAACAAACTATATAATATATAATATAAAATATAAAATAGATAACCGCAGTCATAGGGACTTACACGGCCAAATGGGGCAGCTCCCCAAGCCGGTGTTGATTCGAGGGGGTTCAACGACGCCCGCGATGGCGGCGTCCATACAAGGCACTTGGTTTCTTCATTCTGCTGCTCGATGGTATCTCGATGTCGGTGATGTTCTCGACCGTTCGGGCATTCCATTCTCTCTTCTTGATAATGATTGACCTGGTCATGCCTTATGTCTAGGATGGTGTTGTACATCCCTCGAACGTATATCGTCATACCCCGCAAAAGAATTACGAGGTGGTTCGGGAGTAGGGTGTTGCGAAGTACCTGGAGTATCGTAGAAGTAACCACTCCCACGATAGGTTTCTCGACGAATATGAGCATCTCCACCCTGCTCACTCGGTCCTTGTTGGCTGTCGTTATCGACCATTCTACACCGCCAATTTGCATCTCTTTTCCGGGGAAAACTAGCACATATACCTTTACTATTGACCAAGTTCCACCGTATTCCGAGAAATATGTTTTTGCGGGACAAATACATGGAATCAAGTAAGAATACGCCAAAGTACAACAAAAGCGCGCCTGAAAACACGCCAACTAATAAGTGCAACACAAGAGGCCCAAGTCGGGAACGAGATGGACCAAAGCACCCCTAAACTATGAATCTAGGCCAGCCCCCAAGCCCACGGAAGAAGACGGTGGCCAAACGGGGCTAGGGCCATCCCCGGCCAGATCAGCCATTTGTTGGCGGTCATTATCGAGTATATTATACCGCCAACTTATATCCAATTCATGAGAAAGGGGCAAACTTATGTTACATATACCTTTACTTCTAACCTAGTTCCACTTGTATTCGTAGAAATTATGATTTGCGGTATAAAAGTGGAAACAGTACAAAGTCACCAAATAAATTAGAAAGCGCATTGAATAAAAGACGCCAAGGAGTAGATCAATCAAGAGGACCAAACCCAGCGCACAATTTGGCCCATGCACCACCATAGGTCCAACATAAAAGTGACAAAACACGCGACAGAGAAGGTCGGGCCGGGGAGGCGCAGCCCGGGGGCCGGCCGCCCCATCGCCCGGCCGGGGCCGGGCGCCAAATTTCGGCCAATGTTCCCAATGGGCGGCGGTTTGGAGCGATCTTCAAGCGGCGGTTGCATGTAGTGCAAACTTTTCGTTCCGCCAAGAATAGCCCGAAGCAAGGAGAGCCCTCCATTCCTTCCTCCTCTCCACTATTTAAAGAGAGGCACTCCTCACTTGTAACACACACAACAACACACTACACATCACATTGTTACAATCTCACCTTGAGCACCACTCTCTCCCCTTCATTAGTTTAGTTTTAGTATTTGAGTTAGGCGGAGCTTCAAGGAGGGCTTGTCTCCTTGGAAGGATCTTTTGGTAATTTTACTATGAATTTCTTTCCTTTATTCAAGTCTTATTATTTATATCGCAATGCATATGAACTAGAGTATAGTTATCCTCATGTTATATTCATATTGTGCTAACTAGAGTATAGTTAGTATAATGTGATCATTAACATGACTAACTTTAGGCTAATTGAATCATATTTTATTCTCGGAACGTAGTAGAACTAAGTTCGAAAGTGATGGTCCAGTGTACCTTCGGGTTTACCTTTACTCTTTTCCCGTCGATCCGTAGGGCCGGGGTACCATGGGGGTTTAGGTAGTTCTCTATAAATGTAAGCATGGTGCTTAGGTCTATAGGGAATCATCGGGAAATGCCGGCATCCCACGGTAGTGAGGTAGGCGGCAGAGGTGTGACAACTCGTCCCGTCCTTTGCACTCCTCCACGTCCGGTGTCGGGTTGGAGTCTTATCAAGTGCAACCTACCGGGCATATACCAAGCGCGGGCATCTCCTCATCACTTTAGCCCATCTCGCTATGAACCATGAATGATATATGTAGACTATAGTCTGACGCATTGGCGATATTAGAATAGCCAACTCAACGTAGATTTTCCCTTTTGTTATTTTATATTTATTCCTTCTAGTGCTCAAGAAGTGTGTGTGTCACCACTATCTCCAATATTATTGTCACTTACCCCTGCACATGATTAGTGGCTATCCATACATACATTGTGGGCTATCATCATCATCATATTAAATCTAAACCTGCCTTCCCATGGGAAAATATAAATGAACGATACCCGATTACTCACCGGGTGAAATGCTACGATGATAGATCCGTGCGCTTGCGGGTTGACCCTTGCAATATTCAATTTATCTATCACCTGACGTTTTCTTGACGTTATCATTAAGGATAATATTTATACTTAGTGACTGCGCTAAGAAATGCCAACAAGCATTTCTGGTGCCGTTGCCGGGGATAGGTTTAATATCTATTCCTAGTAATGACGTTAAGAAACATCAACAGCCACTCAGGCCGGACCCGCGATCCCGCCAAATCGAACCGCCCTTCTTCTGGCGGTTGCATGCCGACATGCACATGACGGTTCCAGGGGTGCTTTGTTCAAATATTATATTGAAACCGCCCTAGGAGGTCGGTTTTGCACCTTCCATGTGGGGATGGACATCTTCCAAAGAGCCCCCTCTCCTCTACCTATAAAAGGAGAGGCTCTCTCCCTCTCATTCACACACCACCAAGGAGCAACACCACCATACCTTCAAGATGTAGTATTGTAGTACTAGCCTAGTTGGGAGTTAGGGAGAGATGATCAAGTTCCGGAGGAGTCCTCGGAGGATCGGTATAATCTTGTATCGCTCTTTTGTAAGACTCTTGCACATTCAATATATTTATCTTCTCTTATTACCGAATTATTATTTGTGGTTATCTAAGTTTACCTTAGTGATTAATTAGAGTATGGTTAAGTTTAGTAGTTATACCTTGGCATGGGATCTCCGTTCTCTCTTGAAGGTTCTAGTTTTCACGTGAGACTAGTTTCAGAATCGCTAGCGTAGGCGTGGTGTCTAGGCTAGAGGTTACCCGAGATTGCGCCCAACCTTACGGATAGTTGTGGTAGCCCGGGAGGTGACGGCTCCGACCGGGCCTTTGTATTCCACCACGTGCTAGGTTGGTGTTTTCGTAGAGCTTTTAGCGGCCTTCTCCCGATTACCGCTTCCCGCCTTTTCGAGAATCTAAAGGTACCGTGTCTCGAAGTGCCTTGGTGTGATTGTTATGCTTAACCCTCTCGCTTAGTTAATCCCTTTGGTTTGCTCTAGAAAAGAACCATAGTAATGGAGAAGTAAATAGGAATCTTGAACCCTCCCGTTGTCCTCCCAGCTTTGCAAGTCTGCTCTGCTATCTTTTATTATGTTCTCCTGTGTGTGTCACTTTATGCAAAACTCTTAACCAGCCTTTTACCCCCACCCCGGTTAGTCGGTATATTAGTTAGCAGATACATGATTGTTAGCTATCAACTTCTTTAACCATTGCTTCCCTGAGGATAAATACGATACCTAGGAATACTCTTGGGTGAAAGCTACAACGATATCCGTGCGCTTTGCGGTTATACCTATGTTAGCGTTAACAAACGCCAACAAGCTTTTCGGGCCGTTGTCGGGAAGTGTCGGCGTAAAGATTTTGATGTTTATCTTGATATCTGTTAATCTAGTTTACCACTAGCTTTTGTGGGTATAAAAAAAAGAGTATCATTACGAGCCCAGGGTGCCTGATCATTCTTGCATAATCAAACCATCACCCTGCCATCACATAGATAGGAATATATATGTGCACACTAACTCTATGCAGATGGGGAGTGTTGGTATTTGTTAACCTACAGGAATAATCCGCAGTTTAACGGATACCGGGTGAGCACTTCACCGAATAGGGCTTTAAATATCGAATCCACGAGGGAGAAGGTGAGAGAGTATGTCAAGGTGTATAGCTAAATCCGAGTGGCTATAAAACTAGATTAAAAGAGAGGTAAGGAGTTCTATTAGGAAGGTCTTGTTCTCATTTCAAGTAAATCATTTGCACATTGTTCTTAAGAGGGGTTGTCATGAAGAAACTCTTAGTAAAGGGAATCTACGCTAACAACGCAGGGGCTCCTACGATTTCTATAAACGGGGGCAGGCGAAAAGAATACAAAGGACTCAATGGTGCTGTCACCACCACGATCAGCCTTACAGTTGGTGTTTCACCCCGGCCTATAGAAGGTATTCGTAATAAGCTAGTCAATCTAAGCACCACGCTTACATTAATCTAACAACTTCAACTCAAGAGCAACCAAGAATCAAAGTAATCTTATCAAAGAAATACGAACCTTAAGAACAATAGAGACAATACCACTTACTCGAATGGAAGTCGAACAATCCACAAGATCTCGTGAGTCGTGCTCCAATGGCACCAACTCGAGAGGAAGAAGAAGATGGAGGCGCCGACGACTCAGGGCCTTCCTTCAACTCCGCCTCAACCGCGCTCTAATTCTCTCAACTTGAAGCTCTACTCTCAACTCTAATCTAGGGCTTCTAGTTCTACATCTTGTCTAATCTTCTACTTCTTGTTCTTGAACTAGAGCTAAGGCCGTCGACTAGATTTGGATCGATCCGATATGATGATGAGTTGATCTGAGATGATTGAAGCCAGGGGCCTGGGGGCTTGCTTATATAGGGGTCTTCTTATGTCTCTTCAGCTTCAGCAGGCAATGTGGTACTAATCTTCGTGCTTAACCGACACCCTCGGATCAAACCGACATCAAACGACCGGATTAGATTGCATCTCGGAGGCGGTTGGAGAAGCTTCGAAACGAGGCTTGCTTGGCAGCCAAAGGCGCGCACCGATCGGCTTTGTTTATTGGGCCGATCGGCCTAGGGTGGGTCCCACCACGGGCCTCGATCGCGCCGTGGCTTCGGAGTCTTCTAGATGATGTTTTCTTGATTGCCAAGTTTGGTTCACGTCGGGAGTAATTCTGAGCCTTCTAGACTTGTTTTCGAGTTGGATTGCGTTATGCGTTACGTCGGTCGTATGCCACGTCATTTTCTTTTTTTTTTCGTTAAGTCCCCGCAAATCACAACTTTACCAAAACTTATGGAAATCATTAGTATAAACCCCCTAATAAGGTTATCTAATTATATTTTAGTCCTTTTCCATGTTTAGTTGATAATTAAAAGTATGCATTAACAAGTGTCAACAGGGGAGATGTCACCGTCAAGAGGAAACAAGATGATCACATATGACGGAATGACTACATTACATCACTCACAATTCAATCATAAATTGTGAGAGGTGAGTTGATCAAGGTATGAGAACCAACCCAAAAAACATTTGTTTTCTTTCACAATTTCATTTTCACCATTGCATATTTGCTTGATTCATCATATATCTAGTGCTTTCATTGGGTGGCTCCTAGTCTTTGAGCTGTGTATTCGGGCGCCATGCCTAGTCTAGGTAGATAACAATTTTATTGTTGTCTATCTATTCGATGCTCCTAGTCTAGCTTCGTAGTAGTTGGATGTTAAAAGTACCATCTCGACATCATATGTTGGCTTCGCCATTCGTATGATGATTTTCGCTAGATGGTCAATGCTACAAGCAAAAGCTAAAGCCTAGATTGCATGCATATCGCCCATTTAACATGTTCTTTCAAAACCATGGCATGTTTTGTTTAGCTCATTCATCCACCCCGATGCATTGCCTTGCATATGAAAAGAAAATGGTTCTCTAATTCATCATTCAATGTTCGCACATCTGCTTTTGAATCAATCTCATGTTTATCAGGAACATGCTACCTTTTTTATGCTAGTATGCTTTAGTTTGGGAGTGTTGGTCAGTCATGGCGATCATGCTCCCATAGGCTTTTTGATTTAAGCATGGTGCTTAGGTTAATTAGCCTACCTAAATCAAATCGGACATGGAGTCTAGTTTGATTTTTCAACTGAAACTATTGGCATAGACTTTGGTCGTATATCTAGACTAACCCCTGCAGAACTCATCAAAATCCATGTGGGTAAGTCTTTGAGATGGTTTCATAACGGGAGAAATCAAATTTCATCTTGTGAACTTTTGAATGAACCTTGATCAAAAAAATATATAAATATAAAAATAAAAATGATGATGAAACATGCGCCGCTAAGCCAAAACCATATGAAGATTCGAATGGCGCGGTGACAACAAGAAGTGCAATCGCCCTTATCCATCTCCAGGATAAGATGATGCAAATTCAAGCTAAAATTCCATGGAGAAGTCCCGCTCAACGGACTCAAAACGGTGAGCCCTTGGCCGAAGGTAAATCGGTATTTATCTCATATTTGATTTCCAAAGAAAAACTTTTCTTTTTTGAAATCTGCATGTTTAGTTTTCAACCAAAACATCTTTTGCATAAAAACAAAAAAAATTAACTTTTGCATAATAATTGTTTCATGCATCAAAATTATTGAAAAAAAACATATATAAATACTTTATATAATAAATAATAAAATTTGGTTTACAAAATAAACTTGTTTTAACTTAGTTTTTCTTTAGAATAAAGCAATAACCTCCCTATCTCCCACAATAATAATAATAATAAATCTTGGTACTAGACAAAGTTCCTTCGGTATTCGTTGCCACTAACAATTATAGGGAAGAAGGATGAGCAATGTCTAGGGTCATGGGTGCAAAGACAATAAACGCCAAGGAGATGCTTCAACATTCACACTTGATTTTTAGTGTCAACTGACATAAAAATCCAAGTGTGGGGAACCCGACCCTACTTTGCCACCTCTCGGGCACGCCGGTTTGCACTCCTTTTTCTCACCCATGTTTTGCTCTGTTAAGTTTGATTATGATTAAAAACGCCATACATGCTAATCAAACTTACATTTTGAAATCAAATCTTGCCAAACTGTGAAGTTGACTTTATAAAGATTGGCCTAAGGTATAAACTTTATTCCTAGTTCATATCCTTGTTGCTTGTGGATACATCTTTATTAGGAAAACATGCCAACTAAGTTGTTGCGGAGTGAGATATGGTAAGACTAAAGAAATCCTATCTATTCTATGCAAGCTCTTGGAGATTTCTATTTTGATAAAACATAAAATCAATAGTCATACTTCTCCTCATTGGTGAAAATTCCTACCAAGGCCAAATACCATGGTACAATTTGAAAACCCTCCACATATGCTACTTGTCTTTGTATTGAGCTTTGTCAACCTTTGTTGACCCGTGTTCAGGAATTTATCATGCTCCCAAGATCAAGATCACGTACACTCCACAAATAAATGCACTACTCCTACACCGGGAGTAGGCGCAAAAAAAAACATGCCTTTCATTAGGTCCACCGGATGTTTACTCCTACACTGGGATTGAACAAAAATATTCTTGTTAGGTTCTTTCAAATAAATGCTCCAAATACTTGTTCATATCTCTCTCTCAAAAAGTTTACAAAAAGAGGCATGAGGCTATAAAAAAAAATCATAGAAGAAGAAAAAAAAAAAAATAAAAAAAAAAAAAAAAGAGAGGAGAATAACAATAGCCCATGTTCTCACAGATTTTTTCCAAGTCTCAAGAAAAAAAGAGAGATATGTTTTAAAGAGCATTGTAGAATTAGGTTAGCCACCAAATATTTCATTTAGATTCACACATGCACATCTTGATCTAAGAGTATGACAATTTTCTCCATGGATCTATTGTTTGACCTAGCAATATATGCATTGCAAGTATGCCTTACTCTTTCCCTACCCAGAGCTCCACATAAGCCTATTAGAAGTAAGGAAAGAAAGGCAAAGCATCCGTGCCTTGGTAAGGATACAAACACCATTGAGCGAATTGAGAGTACCATTTGAGGAGAAGTTTGAGCTATGTTTTCCTTTGCAAAAGTTATAAAAACTCCAAGTATGCTTCATAGTTGGGTAGTGATGCTGTGTGTCTTTGCCGTTCCACTTCTCAACCACTCAAGGCGACATGGTAGACACTTCAACTATCCACAGGTATGAGGAATGACATGGAATAATTTTTATCCTAGCATCATATCTTTTGAAGTCATCCTTCGTAGTTACATATAACTTTGCTCGAGGACAAGCAAAGAACAAGTGTGGGGAGCTTGTTGGCGGTCGTTATCGACCATTCTACACCGCCAATTTGCATCTCTTTTCCAGGGAAAACTAGCACATATACCTTTACTATTGACCAAGTTCCACTTGTATTCCGAGAAATATGTTTTGCGGGACAAATACATGGAATCAAGTGAGAATACCAAAAAGTACAACAAAAGCGCACTTGAAAAACACGCCAACTAATAAGTGCAACACAAGAGGCCCAAGTCAGGAACGAGATGGACCAAAGCACCATTAAACTATGGATCTAGGCCAGCCCACAAGCCCACGGAAGAAGGCGGTGGCCAAACGGGGGGTTAGGCCGGGGCCCGTCCACGGGATGGCCACTCCTACCGGGACAGCGATCGGCCTAAATCGAACCGCCCTTCTTCTCGGCGGTTGCATGCCGACATGCACATGACGGTTCCGGGGTGCTTTGTTCAAATATTATATTGAAACCGCCCTAGGAGGTCGGTTTTGCACCTTCCATGTGGGGATGGACATCTTCCAAAGAGCCCCCTCTCCTCTACCTATAAAAGGAGGCTCTCTCCCTCTCATTCACACACCACCAAGGAGCAACACCACCATACCTTCAAGATGTAGTATTGTAGTACTAGCCTAGTTGGGAGTTAGGGAGAGATGATCAAGTTTAGGAGGAGTCCCTGAGGATCGGTATAATCTTGTATCGCTCTTTTTGTAAGACTCTTGCACTTTTCATATATTTATCTTCTATTATTACCGAATTATTATTTGTGGTTATCTAAGTTTACCTTAGTGATTAATTAGAGTATGGTTAAGTTTAGTAGTTATACCTTGGCATGGGATCTCCGTTCTACCGAAGGTTCTAGTTTTCACGTGAGACTAGTTTCAGAATCGCTAGCGTAGAGCGTGGTGTCTAGGCTAGAGGTTACCTGAGATTGTGCCCAACCTTACGGATAGTTGTGGTAGCCCCGGAGGTGACAGCTCCGACCAGGCCTTTGTATTCCACCACGTGCTTGGTTGGTGTTTTCGTAGAGCTTTTAGCGGCCTTCTCCCGATTACCGCTTCCCGTCTTTTTCGAGAATCGGAAAGGTACCGTGCTCGAAGTGCCTTGGTGTGATTGTTATGCTTAACCCTCTCGCTTAGTTAATCCCTTTGGTTTGCCCTAGAAAAGAACCATAGTAATGGAGAAGTAAATAGGAATCTTGAACCCTCCCGTTGTCCTCCCGCCTTTGCAAGTCTCCGCTCTCGCTATCTTTTATTATGTTCTCCTGTGTGTGTCACTTTATGCAAAACTCTTAACCAGCCTTTTACCCCCACTTCAGTTAGTCGGTATATTAGTTAGCAGATACATGATTGTTAGCTATCAACTTCTTTAACCATTGCTTCCCTGAGGATAAATACGATACCTAGGAATACTCTTGGGTGAAAGCTACAACGGTATCCGTACGCTTGCGGTTATACCTATGTTAGCGTTAACAAACGCCAACAGTCCTCCTTGCTCAAATCTGGGTGACTGGTCAGCGCAACTGTAATCTGCTTGTGAAGGTGGAGGGTAGGTCCATGGCTGATATCCTTCAAATGTCGGCTCTTGTGGTCTTGGGT
This sequence comes from Hyparrhenia diplandra, assembly GCA_015847255.1. NCBI lineage: Eukaryota > Viridiplantae > Streptophyta > Magnoliopsida > Poales > Poaceae > Hyparrhenia > Hyparrhenia diplandra. The sequence goes on from JADLZK010012344.1 coordinate 524,936, forward strand.
GCGCTCCCCGTCCAAATTGGATCATGGGCACGTGTCGACGAGTTGGCATGGCTCTCTCGCATATTAATTGGTTGTGCCTCGCACACTCACCGTATAAGATAAGGCGCACACACGATATATGGAGAGATCGGGGTTAGGCAACCGAATCTCCCCAACAGTAGCATGGGTCATGACAAGAGTACTTCCAATTTTCTTTAAGATATGTCCCTTACTAAAGAAATCAAAACCTATGATAGGTCTATCTTCTCTTATATAAGCAACATGAGCGTTATCATCCAAGAGTCCTAAGTGGTTGGCAATTCTAGTGATAAGTGACGTGCAATTGACATTTCCTAGGAGAGTTGGCACGGCTATCCAATGTTGAACTAACATGTATATCGGTGAAACTTGTCTTCTCTTTATAGCTGCATAGATCAACTGTAACTCTCCTACTCTAACATTATGACCATCCTTCCTAGGCAAAAGAGTGAAAAGTATCCATTTATGGAAGAAGCGAAAGGTGGGTAAGTGTAAGTCTCTGGCTTTTGCATCCAAAAATGCATCTACATTGGTCAAGTCTTTCCAAACAGTTGCTTGATTGAAATCATCTAGAGCTACGTCTAAGTCCATGACACAAGAGTGTAGAAAACCAAGTGCATCACTTAGATTTCTCCAAGTGAGAGAATACTGTTGTTGGAAGAATCTAAATGTGACTCCTTCATCAGTGCAACGAAGGGTGCAAAGAAATTCTATGGTTAAAAACTTAGAACCTTCCTCTGTGATTTTCGCAAAAGTTCCCCAGCCCCAAAAACGAAAAATATGAGCAAATTCAACATCCATACCTGTCTGGATTAGAAGATCAGGATCGATCTCAGGAGTGTGAGTAAACTTATGATTCTTCAATTGATTGTACCTTGCTTTTTCGTATTGTCCATGAAACTTGAGGTGTGAATCAGAAGTCAACCTTCTTCTTTGCAGCAGGGGCTAGATGTGGTGGCACGTCTTGCTCTGGTTCATAGCTCATCTCTGATGGTGCTCTGGAAGATGATTCTCCTCGTTGAAGACGTTTTGACCTTTTTCCACTAAATGACTTCCAGAAGCTCATCCTGCAAAATGTTAGAACATAAACAAAAAACAAACAAGAGACTAATGAAGGGGTTAGAATAAAAAAGTCAGAAATTAGTTGTCCAAAGTTAGTTGTCCAGGGGTTAGTCGTCCAAAAGAAAGATTGCAAGGTTGTTTATATTTTGTGTAACTTCCCTAACAAATTTTATCTTGATTACTCTATATGGACAAAGCACCTCCACTAATTTTTTTCTTGCTCATTCTACTTCTCTCAAAAACTTCTCCTCTCTCAAGAATTATTCTATTACTACTAAGCACTTCCTTTCTCCTTTTCACTTCTCCTTCTCTCTACTACAAAGCCCAAAGCTTTCTCGGATACTAGAACTTCGAGATTCAAGCCGGAATGTTGAGCAAAGCAAAAGTGTGGGTGTGATGAAGAAGCGAGGAGTGAAGGGCCTTTATAGAGGAGCCGAGAGCCCGGCGGCCACCGGTGGTGATGGCGCCGCCGCCATGGTGGTGGGCCCTCTCCCACTCACCTTCATGCTTCGCATATTGTTCACCCCAATGCCATGGTTTTAAGTGGGTTTTTCGGTGGAAAAGATTGGGGGGGAGTGGTGCATTGTGGTAGGTGAGGTTTGAGTGGTATATGTCTTGTCCAAGGTAGGTGAAAGATGGCATTTAGTGTATGACATGTAGGACCCATCACATAGTGACTCTATTTTTGTATTTTCAATATATAAAAGCAGGAGTATAAAAATAATAATACAAGAATAAATATTTTTGAGCCACCACAATAAATATTTTCACGGGTTGTGACACAATCGTAAAATTATTTATATGGGGCATAAATTTTCTATAAGTAAATGTATAGTAAAGTAAATATAGATAATTCTTGACTTACCTTCCGATAAATGTCCGTAGTTAAAGTCCTCGAACTGGGACTTCCCAAAGTTTATTAATTATCGGGTGCATTCTCCGGTTAGGAGATGGTACCGATGACGACTCTTCTTCAATTTTCGATTCAATCTTATTTGTTGTCAAGCTCATTTCCTCGATCTGGGTTTGAATGCGAATTTCTCTTCCTTTCCATTTAAGTTGAATGTAATCTCTCCGGCCATGACATTGATATTTGCATTGACTGTACTTAGGAAAGGTCGTCCGAGAATGATTGATACTCTGGAGTCTGGTGGCATATCCAAAACTACAAAATCCACGTGTATAAAGAATCCTCCGATATTAACCGGCACGTTTTCTACAATTCCCGAGGGGTATCGATTAATTGGTCCGCCAATTGTAATGATATTGAAGTTTGCTCCGTGGTTGTGTGCTTGAGTTTGTCAAAGACAGACTTGGGCATTACACTAACACTTGCTCCAAGGTCACAAAGTGCTGTAAAATGATGATCTCCAATTAAGCAATTGATTACGGGATATCCCGGATCTGTCATCTTATGTGGCAATATATTAAGGATAGCCGCACTTTGCATTCTTCTCGTTAGCTTGATCACCCGTAGTGGGTAGTGGTCTTTTCTTATTCAAGATATCTCTCGAGATACTTGGCATAGGTTGGAACTTGAATAGCGTGTAGTAGAGGTATGTTGATATATAACTTATGGATTACCTCCACAAACTTTGTAAACCGATCATCCACTTGGGGTCCCCGATTTCTTCTTGGATATGGTAAGAGATTTGCATCGTGAAAGTCTTAAGCGTCATTTGGAGTCAAATCTTCTATGTCATCACTTTCTTCTTCTCTAGTTGGTTGTACCACGTGTCTTGTTGTTCTTTGTGCTTTGCGGTGCCGTAATTGGTGTCCTTACGGGCTTTGTTTCAATTATCCTCCTTGGGTCAACAGGATCACGTGTAGATTTACCTCTTCTTGTAGTAACATTATTTACCCCGCTCAAGGTTAGTGGCAACAGATTTTGCAGCAGATAACTTTGCTATTTGAGTTTCTATCTTTTTATTAAAAGTAAGTTGATCTTTAAAAAGCAACAGAGAAATTATCCATCTTAAGAGTTATATCTTTTAAAACTTTTTCATTAGCAACAAGCTTCTTAAGAAGAACATTATTTAACTTATCTTGTTCCTCAATTAACTCTCTTAAAAATGGGTTTCTAGGAACATTACCTCGATACTTACGGGTAGTTGAATCGCTGTTGAAAACTTCATTCTTTTGATTGAGTTGATATCGAATTATTAATGACTAGGCTTGAATTTGATGCGGAGTCAATATAGTCTTGTAAATCTTGTCTTTCCTTCTTGTCCTTGGCTCGTTGTTCAAGCCAATCAAATAACACATTCATCTTGGTTGATATTGCTTTTATTTCTTCCGGAACTTCTTCTATCGATGGTAGTGTTGAGTGTCTTGATTCCGGCTTTGATTTTTCGATATTTTGTTCATGAGTGCTTGACTTTGTCAAGAGTGAGTGATAAAATGATCCTTCAGCAGTTGTATCTAGTTGTTCTCGTGCTCTTTGTGTTAATCCATGGTAGAATCCTTGCATGAGCAACCAATCTTCTATTCCATGATGAGGGCAATCGATATGTATTCTTGTAAACGTTCCCAAGCACTCGGAATTGATTCTCCTTTCGTTATTGGAAATTGGTAATTTTTTCTCGTAGGGCATTGGTTTTACCCGTGGGAAAGAACTTTGATAGGAAAGCTGTAGAACATTCATCCCATTTCTTGATTTCTTCTTTGTTGGCGTAGAACCATGACTTCGCTTTTTCCTTCAATGAGAATGGAAATAAGTGGAGTAATATGATATCTTGGGGAACATCCTTGGGTGAGAAGGTGTTGGCAATCTCTAGAAAATTCTGCAGATGTAAGCGTGCATCTTCGTGAATCTTTCCATCGAATGGAGTAGCTTGTATCATGTTGATGAGGCTTGGCTTGAGCTCAAACTCAAGATCTTTAATTTTGAGTGTTGGTCCTTGCACGAATGTTCTCATTGCTTGGAGCAGAGAACTCTCGTAGGGATTTTCCACCATAGCTTCAAAAAAGCGATGTATGCTCTCTTGATTGATTTGATTCGATGAATGAAGTGGAGTGAATCACAATCAATTTTCAATTCGATAAACCCCGTATAAAATAAACAAAAGAAGAACAAGGGTAAGCTCGCTAAAAGCGGCTACCTAGTTTTAGATTCTCATCATAAGTTTCCATTTATCAATATATCTAGCTAACTTTTATTTCCTCCCAAGCAACGGCGCCGAGAAATGCTTGTTGGTAAATCTAACGTCATTTGTAACATTCGGTGGAGTTAATCTCACCTAAGGCTATAAGCCATCAGAGAAACTCAATGTGGTTCATCTCTTAACACTACTATGTGCTAGGTTGTCATCCCCAGCAGCAATGCTAGGAAATGCATAGGTGATACTTGTGATATGTGTTGTTTGCAATCTATAAGAAAATAAATATAAAAAGGTCTATCCGCAAGCGCACAGATATAAATACCACTTTGTAGCATTTCACCGAGAGTAATCCAGGTTTTGTCATTTATATTCTACCACAGGGAGGAATAATTGAAAGGTGGGAGCAAACATAATTAATAAGTGGCATACTTATGAGAGATTCATTACTAGTGCTTACTTTAGCAGGGGGTAAACCAATAATGATAATAATATGATAATGATAAATGAAGGCAGAGGCATCACACACAGAGACAGGGGAATAACTACTAAGTTAGACTTAACATTGGACTACTTTGAGAGACAAAATTCATCTATAGCATTTAATCTACTAAGTCATTACATCTACTCTAAGGCATATGTTATCATCTATAGCATAGTAAACTCTAGATCATGTATCCGGACGACTATCAAGGAAAATCAAGAGCAAAACAAGATATTCCCCATAATCAATGTCCACTTGTCTTATAGACGGAGGGTGGATTCCAAAGGACTCAACAGATTTGTCACTCCCGCGATCTACCACACGACCCGAATATAAGGTGCATCCGCAGTAAATCATATATAAGCACCACGCTTACATAAATATCTTTACCACCTAACCCACTCCAAGTATTGAATTAGGCGCTCTACGAATAGATACATATATATCTATCATAAACTACATCTATATCAATCATACTATTAGAATAAAGTAAGAACATAGCAAACAAACACATATTATTAATAAAGTGCAAAGTCATAGATACAAGATAATTCATACCGTAAAAATCGAAGATCGAGAACTCGGGTAGGCACACCCGGCTCTAATTGTATCCGCCCGCTAATCAACTTGAATGAACTAGAACTAGATGAACTAGAACTAGAACTAGTAGCTAACCCTAATCTCTGGTGGAGATACTCTCTTCTTCTTACTGCTCGACTTGGTTGATAATGACTAATAATGAATTCATATGAATTAGGGTTTAACCACGGGGCGAGATGGTCTTCTTATATAGGCCTTGGCGATGAACGATGACCATTGGATCAAACCGACCTTCAACAATGGTGTAGATACAACCACAAAGTCGGTTGTAAACCGACCTAGAAAGCTAAGGCTGACAGGTGGAACCCACCTGGCGGCCGGCCAAATCTTGACCGGTGGCCGCCCGGTGGCTGTCTCCCCTCACCCTACGGTTCCTTTCGGTGTTCTCTCGGTACCTTCTAGAATGTTTTAGTTCACTTTTCGGGTTGAGTTGCTTCACGGTCAAGTCTTGTCATCATATGTCTTGTATATTCCGGAACTTTCTCCATCTTTCTCTGTATTTATCTATTAAGTCTCTGAAAATACATAAATCACCAAAACTCGTGGAACTTATTAGTATAAACCTCTAATCTAAGTATATATTCAATTTATGTCCTTATTTCATCTCTTGTTGACATATAAAAATATAGGATAACAGGTGTCAACAGTACCCAAATGGCTTTCTTCCTTGAGCCCATCCATAGTGTACCAATGTACCTTGCACGAACACCATTGTTTCCCTTCACAAGCATATATGCATTATCAAGCTTGATGGAAGAAACATTGGTTTTCTTGTTCATGCACTTTTGCTCTACATGACCAACTTGCTTGCAAGCTTTGCAATAGCTACCATTGTTCTTCACAAAATGAGTCTTGTGAGTAACAAAGGCGGCCTTGCCTTTCTTGGGGATATAGCCCAATCCCTCTTTGTAGAGAGATGCTCTTTGGCTACCCAAGCACATAAGCAAGCGGTCTTCACCACCATAAGCCTTAGCCAAGGTGTGATTGAGCTCTTTCACTTCCCTTTTCATACAAGCATTTTCATGAATAAGCATGGGATTGCAAGAATCTTCACTAGGAATAGATGTGCTAGTGATTGTTCTAGTGAAGGCAACACACATGGGGTTTGGTTGTGGATCAACAAGGATATCACAAGAAATGCTAGCATTGCATGTTTCAACCTTATCCTCAACCAAAGACAACTCATGCTCTTTGAGTAGAGAGGAATGAGCTTTCTCAAGCTTGGAGTGAGACTTCTCAAGCTTCTTATGGTCTTCCTTTAGACTCTCATAAGATGCCCGAAGCTCATCAAGTTCTTGCTTAAGTCTTTTCTTTTCCTTAATCAAGCCCTTACATTCCTTCCTACTTTTCTTTGTACATTGAAGTAGAATCATCAAGCATGATATGCAACTCCTCCAAAGTGTGAGTTGGTTCTTCATCATCACTATCACTATCACTACCAACATCTTCATTCTTAGTGATAGATTGTACCTTAGTGGCCTTAGCCATGAAGCATGAAGAAGATGTGTCAAATAATGAGATCTTGTCATGCATGGCCACGTGAGCTTGACCCTTCTTCTTCTTGCTATTCTTGTCCTCTTCTTCATCACTTGAGGAGGATGAAGCATCACTATCCCATGTAGCCACATGAGACTCATTCTTCTTCTTTGGCTTGTCATTCTTCTTGGCATTTTTCTTTCTTGCCTTCTTGATGCCCTTTTCATCTTCACTATCATAAGGATACTCGGCAACTAGATGACAATCATCATGGCATCTAAAACACTTCATGTTGCCTTCATTCTTGCCATCTTGCTTCTTGGATGAGTGCTTCTTCTTCTTCTTTGAGATGTAGCTCTTCTTGACATATTTGCCCAATTTTTTCACAAAGAGAGCCATGTGTTCATCAATTTCACTTCCAATACTAGAAGTGCCTTTCTCTTCATCACTTGACTCCTCCTTCTTGGACTTGCCCTTGGATGATGATGAGCTAGCCTTGAATGCCACATTCTTCTTCTCATCTTCCTTGTCATCATCCTTGTCCTTCTTGTTGTTTGCCTTGTTGATGAGCTCTTGCTTCTTCTTGTCATCTCTATATGAGCCATCGGTCATAACCTCATCTAGCAATTGGTTGGGAGTCAAATCCTTCAAGTTTGTTGTCATAAGCATGGTGTTGGTATACCTTATAGCATAAAATATAGAGGTTTTCAAAATGAAAATAAGGGCTTAAAATGAATATTAACATAGTATAGGGGCTTACCGACATAATTCCATGAGTTTTGGTGATTTATATATTTTCAGGGATTAAACAGGAAAACGCCCAAGAGATTGCAAGCCCACGACATAAAAGACGTATCCGTGACGTAACCCAACGTGGAACCTACACTAGAACATTCCGGAAGAGACTAGAGAGCACCGGAAGGAAGGTGGGGCCCACTGGTAGAGCGGCGGCCGCCCCGGGTGGGGCCCCCCCGCCGACCTCCCATTCAAGGTCGGTTCACCACCGCCTATAAGGAGCAATCTAGTCCATCCATCAAGGTCGGTTTGATCCAAGGGCTCTCGTGCATCCTCCGGGGCTATATAACAAGACCCCCTGACCCCTGGGTGAAACCCTAACTCATTCTAATTCATTCCAACTCCAAGTCATCAAGTCAAGATCCCAAGCCCTAGTTCCACCATATTAGAGCATTAGCTATCTAGGCTAGTTCTAGAGGAAGTCAAGTATTGTCTTGGATTCCCGATCGTCAAGAAGTAGGGAGCCGAGCTTCTCGTGGCTTCTCTCTTGTATTTGATCTTGTACGTATTTTGGTTATTTACAATTGCTAAGACGTTGCTCTACTTAATGATTATATTCTTAGTTATATGTTTCAATGTCTATTATGATTATATATCTAGTATAGCTAGATTGTCTTTATATTCAAGCATGGAGTCGTATAGCGCCCACTTAGAAAGCTACTATGTAGGTGGTCGACAATGTGTAAACATGGTGTTTATACAACGTCGCCCTGCGACATCACCCTATATTAGGGACGTGTGGTAGATCGTGGATGTGACACTCCCATTGAGTCCTTTGGAGTCCACCCCGAATGTAGGGCTAGTTGAACTTTGTTACTATGGTAGGTTGGTTTTGTTCCTAATGTTCCTTAGTAATATTCACCATGTGTAGATATATTGCTTTTCCCGCCATGATTGCTAGGTGTATTGCACTAATCTTAGTATGCATTGACATATAAGTAGGAGTAACATAGGAATATTCTTGTCTATTCTACCTATACCATCTATTTGCCTTTTATGACAGATTCTAGTGGCATACCATGATCTTTGACTTGGCACTTATCATTTATCTTTATCTTTATATGACTTACCCCTGCTCGTAGTAGTTAGATTACATATGGTTATTCTACTTTACAACACCGCAAGTGACCTCAATCAATCTACCATAACCTACCCCTTCTTTGTGGTAATATATAAATACGATACCGGACTTACTCCCGGTGAAGTGCTACATTGGTGTTTCTATCCGTGCGCTTGCAGATATCATATTCATATTTATTGCAAGAGAATCAAGTGTCATATTAAGAATACCATCGTGCATTTCTTAGCGTTGTTAACTAGGGTGATGACTAGTTTCGTAGGCAATGCTAGAATGTGTGGTATAGCTTTTTTGTGCCTATCGTGGTGAGATTAACTCCACCATAGATAATGTTACAGAGTCACACACCATAACTAACACCGTCTAACTTTATTAACTCTCCGCTCTAACTTTTATTGGAATGTGAGATTAATTCCACATCCAAGCTAACTTATTAGATAGATACCATTTATACATTTCTGGCGCCGTCCTAAGAGTGGGTCTTAATCCATTCTTTTGTGATTGCGTTAAGAAATGTCAACAAGCATTTCTAGCGCCGTTGCCGGGGAAGGGTGCTAGCCGAACGAACATACATATTTGGATAGATTGATATCACTTGCATCATGTAAGGTATTGAGGACACCATTAGTCACTACTCGAACAGGATTACCCTTGTTTTGTCTACTTGTGTTTATCTTATGCAGGGTAATGAATGAATTGGAGTGGCCGTCCGGATAATTATATTGAAGATCCAGAAGTATCAGAAGGGCAAGATCCAAGCTTAGAAAAAACTCCAACACCTTCTGTCCCGGACGATCATTAATCAAGGTGAAGCTTAACACCAGTTTTTGAGGCCATGGCTACAAGACACTATGAGAGTTCTCTATTTCAACTATGGTCATTAGGCTGGCAGTTGAGATTGGGGACAATGACTTTCAACTCAAGCCTGGGCTCATCAACATGTTACAAGCTAGCCAACAATTTTGTGGAAAGGCACACGAAGATGTGAGTGCTCATCTCCAACGTTTTCGTGGAGGTCTACAGTACTTACACCATTAAGAAGAGTACCAAGAGACGCCATCCTACTTCGCCTCTTCCCATTTTCACCATTGGAGAAGGCAAAGTAGTGGTTCTATGCTGATAAAGAGAAGAATACTACATGGTCACTCTGCTCTACTGCCTTCCCAGTCAAGTTCTTTCCTATAGGCAATACAAGTGCCTTACGGAAAAGTTATCCAATTTCCAGCAACAACATGATGAACCTGTCCTAGAAGTGTGGGAACACTTCCAAGATTATACTTCTGAATAACCACATCATGGGATGGAGAATTGGCTACTCATGCAGACCTTCTACCACGAGTTCAACTAAGTACTTATGAGACCATGGATGTTGTTGCTGAGGTGCTTTCCTATCACTTACTCATCAAATCTATTGAGCTTGTGGAGAAGATGCCTTCTAACCAGAGATGGAACGAAGAACGTCAACCCTACAAAAGATCAAGAGGAATGCACCAGCTTAAAGAGGGCACACAGTCAACAACTGCCCAAAAGATTGAAGAGGATGTGAGTTACAATAATAACAACAACTATCATCCTCAACAGAATCAAGGTTGGAACCAACAGAGGCCCAACTACCAAGGTTTCTACATCAAAGAGAATGGATGAAAGGATGACTCCCTACCACCTAAGAAAGGAGATCCATGGAGACCGTCATCCCCATCGAATTGGAGCCACACCATTGAGGCCACGCTATGTGACTTTGGCTCAAGCATAAGCATCATTCCTAAAGCTTGCGCACCCGGCCACCCTTGGCTACCCCAAAGGAATACTTGAAGATGTGAAGTATGATTGGACACTCATACGTGCTAGCAGACACTATATGGTTATTGGAACAATGAGATAAAAACAACACCAATCATATTAGGCCGACCGTTCTTGAGCACGGCCAAAGCTATCATCTACACCATCAGTTCAAAAATCTGCTTCACCATCAAGGGGAGAAAGGAGAGATTCAACTTCAAGGACAAGACACCTACATCTCCTGCTCACCCTCAAACACCATACGAGTTGACAAAGAGAACCTACGATCAAGACCATCAAGAAAAAAGAGGAACAAGAATAAGAACAAGAAGGCTCAAACCTACAAAGAAGATCCGTGAGTCCCGACCATAGCATGTTCCATCAACCGTTGACCTTCAACAATACTTATTGACACAGGATCCAACATCAACCTAATGGCAAAGAGACGCACCCATACAAATCAATGAGCACTATGTCCTTACCGACTTCTTAGTCATGGACATGAGGGAAGAATAGGATCCACCACTAGTTTGGGGAAACCATTCCTCAACACCAGGTGCGCCATCATCTACATCCAATTGAGAGAGATCCACTTCCAGTTCCCTATAGAGAAAGGTACGCTTGTACTTTAATAGTTACACTAATTATGAACAGCCAAAGAAGAACAGGTCAGCATGCAAGGAGCAAGCTTGGGGGAGGAAGGCCAATTCCTCTACAAGATGATCCCTCATACTCTTCCTCTTCACATACCCTCGTCAATCCACACGCAGGTTTGAAACCTCTCCATTCACTATTGCTCTTTTTCACAAGCTTGAATGATTTTGTTGCATGAAAATTAAACTTAAGGTTGAATAAAATCATTCCTTTAGAGAAGCAAAGTGAATATCGAAAAACATGAGATAAATGATCTATGGTAAAATCTTCAGCCAAAACTTTTCGATAGCATAGAAAGTGACCTTTAGCCCTGTGACGACACTATCCTTGTGTTCGACGAGATTTTGTACTGAATTTCCTTACAATGCGCGTATATATTAATATGTGCTATCAAGAAATATTTGATACTTGGTGAAGAAAAGATAAATAAACAAGCGCATATATATCCATGTGTGCTATTGGTTTCAGAAATAAGAGACGCAAGCTAATAATTATATATTGGCTTTGGGTACGTTTACACACATGCTGTGGGCTAATTTGAGGACATATACGTGTAATATGCGTGTACCGTCTCCTCAAGAAGTGGTCCAATATGTGTATAGATATGCGTACGCTTTAATCATATATATGCTTATGACAAGCTAGCACATATGGCTGCACGTATACACGTACGCAAATGCGCCCATGAGTCATCCCTTGGCAAACATGCACAGTCATGTACGGCTGATAATGGGAACTTGCAAAGGCAATACATGTACATATACGAAGTATATAATGCATGTACTTGCAACCGGACAGCAACCAGGCGCGCATACGTGTAGTTCACAGCTACATGGCAAAGCCAGGCCCACAGATCAGCGGTCGGGAAGCTAAGGGCAGGTACATTGCTACACGTCACTAGTCTTATAGGTTGTCTCATGCAGAGCCATGCAGGATTTTTGATGATTTGGAAGAGAGAGAAAGGAGAGAGAGAGTTGAGTCGTTGCCTGGCCAAACAACGAGCTCATCCACATTTTTTCGCTCGATGAGACGAGTCTTTCTTCATTGTACGCACTGGTCGTTGTTTCACGGAGCACTTTTTTTCTCATTCCCAGATTCACTACACCAAATGCCTTCGGTGACAAGCATGTGACAGTTCAATAAAAAAAAAGAATGATACACATTAAACGTTTCCAAAAAAAAAAAAAAAATACATTAATTACTACAGGTCGATTAGCTTTGGCATATTTTATTCTTATGAAATAATGTCTACAGAACCAACAAACGTAGTACGCTATAAAATTGTGATGTAAATGATCCTAACATTTATTTGGCTAATGCATAGTTTTAGGAATCATAAATTTCTACGAGATGACTTAAAAGACAACCTTCACAATAGGTTGTCTGTTAGATCGTCTCAATATTACGTGGTAATTTATGAGACAACCTATTAGACGACACCAATGTACTTGCCCTAATATCTCCTGTAAGGCAGGTACATTGCTACATGTCAGCGGTCTCATAGCTTGTCTCATGCAGTGCCACGTAGGATTTTAGATGACGTGGAAGGGAGAGAAAGGAGAGAGAAAGTCAGGTCGTTGCCTGGGGAAACAACGAGCTCATGTCCGTCATCTTCGCTGGATGAGACGACTTCCGCTCCATTGTATGCCAAAAGTCGTTGTTTCGTAGATCCGCTGCGGCGCCGCGCGAAATTCCTTTGCTCGCGCCAAAAATTTCCCTCGCTCCTATTTCTGGCGCTAAATTCTTCGTCCATGGCGCCAATGCACTTCCTTTTATTCCTATCGAATTCATCTGCTGCAGCTTCCTCTTCCTAAATTTCTCTGGTCCCAAAACACAGCCATCCCTCTCCCGCTACCCACACGGTGACCGCACGCAGCAGTAGGGCATATGGCTCCCCTACGCGCCGGCAAAATGGTGGACTTCCCCGGCGCCCTAACCTGCCGCGCCTCGCCCCGATGGTCCAGCCTACAAGCATGCCCCTTCCGTCACTAGCACCGGCACCAGCAGCGGCGGCGGCACCGGTGACAGCCACGACCCCAGCAGCGCAAGCAACTCCTGGTTCATTCGATAGTTACTCAACATGGCTATCGATGCCTCCCTCGTTTGTGTCCAACTTTTCTGCCTCCATGGTCCAAAACTCAGATCTGAGTGCCTCGAGCTGTTCGATGCAAGATGACAGGTACGTATGTCATCTGTACTGATTGGAATCAGAGGGAAAGAGTGAACGATTGTTTATAATTCTTTTTTGTCTAGGTTCAGACTGCTTATTTAGGGGCATTACTATAGTTGTTTGCTTTTCCAGTTTGCTTACTAATTTATACGGATATCATATTTGGGTAGCATAAATGCATAACATATTCATTATTTTTCTCCAGTGATATGGGTTCGTACCCACCTGGTGGTTTTCTGAATTTCATGAAGGGTAATTTTGTTAACACAAGTAGGCGTGCTCAATATCCTCCATTTGAGGCACAACAACCACAGATGGCAAACGTAAACTCATCTCATTCCTTGCCTGAACAAAACTCACCACATTCAGCACGTGGTTCCCAGGCTGCTCCTATAGTGGACATTGATAAAATTGATGGTGATGGAGGCAGTCCAAGCACTTTCACCAAAAAAGACAGCAAAGGAAGTAGGCCTGCAAAGAGGATGATATGGGCACCTAATGAAACCATGAGACTGGTAAAATCCCTGTATACTCTCTACATATGTGCCCATCTTTTTGTTTAATGTTTGTGCATCTTATAACCATCTATGTTCACATGTAGGTTAGTGCTTGGTTGAAAAATTCAAACGATTCAGTTCAAGGAAATTGGAAGAGAACTGATCAATATTGGGGATCAGTAACTGCCATGTTCAACAGCACGACTCCAGGTGATAGAACCAGAGAAATTAAGCAACTGAAGGAACAATGGCATCGTGTGAACAAAAGTGTATATGCCTTTGAAGGCTGTTGGATGAAAGCAGAGCGACTTCGTGGAAGTGGGGAGTCCTGATGAGCAGGTAATGGACCATGCCAAGGCTTTCTACGAGGAAGAGTCTAGTGAAGGTGAGTTTAAACTTGAAGCTTGTTGGAAGGTTCTTCGAGATCAACCAAAGTGGCATTCATACAATGAGGACCTTAGTGGATCTCACAAAAGAAAGTATTCTGAGGCAGAAGCTGCTGACCTGACAACCTCTGATAATGTGGTCACTGATCTACCACGTCCAATTGGGTGTAAGAAAGCTAAGGAGGAACTCAATAGGAAAGGAAAGGGGAAGGTTTGTTCATCAATTATGGATGAGATTGACAAACTAAGAGAAGGTCAATTGAAATCAAAGGAAGATCGCATCGAGATACTGGACAGACACCAACAAATTGTCGCTGACAAGAAGGAATCAGCAAGGCTGGCCCACCTTGCAGCACAAGAGAAGAAGGAGGCAAAATTACTTGAAAAAGAAGGAAAAATGCATGATAAGGAATCCAAATTGCTGGAGACATATAAAGCCCTTCTGATGTCTGACACAAGTCAGATGAGTGAGGACATGAGAACTGAGCATATGTTAGCTCTTAAGGGTTTGAGGGAGATGATTTTTACCCGCCGTGCTTCTGGACAGTAGGAGGTATGTGTTCCAGATTTTTATTATAAGATGTAGTTACCAATTTTCAGGTTACTTTGAGAATATTAATAACGTACAATAGTGCCACTATTTTCAGGATATGTCAGATCGTTGATCCAGCATTGCAGTAGCTTGGAGGCCTCGTTTATTTTAGTTTTTTTTATTAATATAATGTCTTGATAGGATATGTGAGAACGTTTGTAAATTAGTTATTTATGAAGGCTCATCTAGTCGGACTCTTCTTTCCAAGCTGAGCATGATCTTTAGTTTTTTATTAATTAATATAATATATAATGTCTTGATAGGATACGTGAGAACGTTTTTATATTGCTTATTTATGAAGGCTCATCTACACTACAGGAATCCGCTTCTCTTTGCCGAAAGTGCGAACTAGTTTGCCGAAAGTGGCAAAAGTCGGGCACTCGGCAAAGAGGCTCTTTTCCGAGTGCCAAACCGCGACTCGGTAAAGGATTCTTTGCCGAGAGCAATACCGTCGGGCGAAGTTTACCACTTCGGCAAACCATATTTTTGCCGAGTGCTTAGCCCCCTCAAAAAACTTACCACTCGGCAAACAACAGAGCCAAACGCCACGTTGTCCGTTAACTTTGCCGAGTGCCCACCGTTAGCCACTTTCGGCAACCGGGCACGCTTTTTGCCGAAAGTGCCACGTGTTAAGGCACTCGGCAAAGAACGTTTTTGCCGAAAGTGTCCCTCTTGGCACTCGGCAAACTATTTTTTTTTTGATTTTTCGTCCCATATTTTTTGTGTGGCATTAGTACAGTAGTTACATGTCATGTGGAGAATTTGGGACAATTTAAAGTTGTTTTGCTATATTTCATGAATTATTTGTGTTTCCTTGCATTTTCGGGCCACTCCAAATTTGAACTGCAGGTACATGAAATAATGGAATGCCCCGATTCAAAAAATGTTATTCATGATGCTTGGCGTATGTTTAGACTCAATCCAGGGGACTCGCGTGAAATTAAGAACATTTATGTGTCGGAACATGACGAGTTACTGGGAGAAGTGTTTTTAAATTCTATAAAATCCAAACGAAGTTTAAAAATCACGAAACTTTGCGAGGTGTCTTGTCATCTCATGAGGAGGTTGTGGAAAAATTTGAAAAAGTTTGGAGCAAGTTGTGACGTCGGATGCCTAAAACCCGGACATCCCCATACTTGATCCATACGCCTTGACGAAACCGCTCCTTATCGCCAGTAAGTTCTCAATGAGCTTGTTCCATACGCCGTCACTATCCTCCACCTATCGACCCTAAACCTCGGCCTTGTTTTTTCAGTGGAATTTATTGGTCAACACCGGAGAGGGAATGGGGCTCCTACCTTGCAACAAGAAGACAATCTTCTAAAAAATGGGCAGCCCGATTTTATTTCCTGGTTCTGCTCAAAGGTACCATCCAACTAACCTCGTTCCGACTTTGATATTCCACTTTGGTCCTAGTAAAATATAATGTAATGATCTACGTGGCCTCACCTTGCAGGCCCGCACGAGATGCCGAAATGTGCGAAGATTTAAAAAGTGGGCAATGGCTTCCCCGTAGGGTCAACTCGTTCACCGTTTACGATGTGAATGGCTATCGCCGCACGAGAAGCTACGAGGAGAGTCGGCCCAACCGCAAAACAACGTGCACCGGAGTTCATACGCCCGGCTTGGATAAGAAGGACTATTACGGCAAGATAGTCGAAGAAATATATGAGCTCAACTTGGGGGTCCTAAAGAGCTCAAGCTAGTGGTATTCAAATGCCATTGGTTCGATCCCGATGACACGAAAGTGGATCCTACGATTGGGCAAGTCAAAATTCGACAGATTCCGTATATGGAGGAGAGGATGTCTATATTGTGGCTAATATACACGCCACACAAGTTTATTACCTCCCATGGGCGTGCCAAAAACACGAGGACCTTGCGGGTTGGTACCTTGTGCGGCAGGTATCGCCGCACGGTAAAAGCGCCTCGAACGAACGATGATGATTACAACCACGACCCAAACACTGAAGAATTCTATCAACCCGAGGGGCTAGAAGGACGTTTGGAGATAGACATTCTTTCGCCGATGGGCATGGAAGTAGACAACGCCATCGATGAGGACGAGGGTGATGAGGTGCGAGGATGCTAAGGACCTTGTTGGTATTTGCTAAGCCTACGTAAATATTATGATGGATAATCCGCAAGCGCACGGATACCGGTGAGCACTTCACCGGGGTAATGAGTTTTAAAATATCGAATCCACGGGGAGAACGTAGAGAAGGGGTTCTTGAGATTTACTACGATCCTCGAGTGGTTTAATAAAACTAGATAGATAATAAAGGTAAGGAGTTCTAGTAGGAAGGTCTTGTTCTCACTTCAAGTAAATCATTTGCACATTGTTCTTAAGAGGGGTTGTCATGAAGAAACTCTTAATAAAGGGATTCTACGCTAACAACGCAGGGTCTCCTACGATTTCTATAAACGGGAGCAGGGATACAAAGGACTCAATAGTGTCGTCACCACTACGATCACCCTTAACGGTTGGTGTTTCACCGCTTATAGAAGGTATTAAGTAATAAGCTAGTCAATCTAAGCACCACGCTTACATTAATCTAACAACTTCAATTCAAGAGCGGCAGAATCAAAGTAATCTTATCAAAGAAATACGAACCTTAAGAACAATAGAGACAATACCACTTACTCGAATGGAATTCGAACAATCCACAAGATCTCGTGAGTCGTGCTCCAATGGCATCGCTCCGGGGAGAAGATGATGGAGGCGCCAACCCGCAGGAGGAAGAAGATGGAGGCGCCGATAGCTCGGGCCTTCCTTCAACTCCGCCTCAACCACGCTCTAATTCTCTCAACTTGCAAAACTAACTCTCAATCTAATTCTAATCTAGAGCTTCTATCTCTTGTCGTCGTTGATGATCTGATTGAATTGATGATTGATGGATCTTGTTGAATCGGGGCCCGGGGCCTCGCTTATATAGTCGGGAGGAGGTGCCGGGTGTTGGACTTGGATACAACTCGTACTCCACCGCCGCCCCGGATCAAACCGACATTAAACGAGCGGATTAGATTGCGTCTTAGAGGCGGTTGGAGAAGCTTCTCGAAGCGGGGCTGACTTGGCCGAGGGGCCGGGCCGAGCGGCCTAACAGGGGGGAGGCCGACCCGCCCAGGGTGGGTCCCACCATGGGTCCCGCGACGCGTCGTGGCTTCCCGGAGTCTTCTAGATGATGTTTTCTTGGGTGTTAAGTTTTCGTTCACGTCGGGTGTATTCAGAGCCTTCTAGACTTCGTTCGGAGTTGGATTGCGTTACGAATTCTACCGCTTTTCCCTGTTAAGTCCCCGCAAATCACAACTTTACCAAAACTCATGGAAATCATTAGTATAAACCCCTAATAAGATTATCTATTTTATATTTTAGTCCTTTTCCATGTTTAATTGACAATTAAAAGTATGCATTAACATGTGTCAACAGACCTCGCAAATTCTTGAACGATGGAGGCCGGTGCGCCGAAGGAGCCGTGGAGGGCGATGCACATGTTGAGGACGAATACACGATGATGAGGATGGTGACATTGATGATTACAATAGTGGTAGCGATAGTGATGACTACATGCCAGCCTTAGGCATTCTGGGGAGATAATTTCTAAATCATGTAATACTATTTTGTTATTATTGTTACCTTTCAATTATATTTCGTTCATTTTGTAATACTAATTGGTTTACTATTTGTCTTCTGGGGACTCGACAAAATGCCGTGGAAGGCGGCAACGTCGACAGGGGGTCCAAATCCCTCACGCGAGACCCCCCACCCTCTCCCCCACGCCGACGAGGAGGAGGCCGACGAGGAGGAGGCCGACGAGCAAAGCACGACGGTGGAGACGTCCGAGGCGCGCCGCCGACGCCGCCCGCCCACGAGGAGGCTTGAGTTTGTGTCGTCGTCGGGCCAGCCCCTCGTCGGGCCACACCGCTTCGGACTCCGGACCGGTGCCGAAGAGACACCTGTCGAGACGCCCTCCTCGAGTGCTAGCGGGTGGTCTACCACGGGCGGGGCCTCGAGCCTCCCACGGGGGCGATCCCTTTCCCCCCCGCCCGTGATTCGACCCAACGGTGACAAGTAAGTAGCCATTGATATTTTCACTACTTGTTCATATGACATGTTGCAAATCAAACTTTAGACTAACAATTTGTCTTAATGGCTCGTGCAAGAATCGGAAGATTGTAAGCGGAGGGGGCAGTTCGCGCCATATCAATGGCATCCGAGCTCGGGCCGATTAAAGAGAACTACCCCGCCCGTGACCGTCGGGTCGTGAGGGAGGTTCCCCTCGACGTGGGACCACTTCAGGCGCGTGGAGGAGGGCGCCTTGCCGTGAAGATCAAGACGGACTTTTGGGTGAGTCTCGTATGCAGGATTACTTCACGCCGTTTAAATACTATGTTTCTTAAATAATTGAATGATACATGTTTTCTCGTATGCAGAACTACTTCACGCGGCGAGGGGGGGGCAGAGGCGTGGCCGCTAGAGTGCGGGGTGGTCCGGCCGAGACCGACTCAAGGACCTGTACCACGAGGCGCGTGTTTTGTGCATCACCTCCTTCAACGCCGACGTGCTTGGCAAGGTGGTGAGGAAGAACGAAGCAAGGGAGATGATGCTCCGGAGGGAGACCGACCTCACCGGGGGACCATTACATCCATGTTCGTAGAACGCATTTATTCGCATTCCTTTAATGAAAAATAAGCAGACTTCCATTAATCCCTCGTTATGTCATGCGGATGTGTCCGAGTGGTGCAGCAAGTACAAGGACTGGCTGGGAGGCCATTGTGGACAAGTGGCTCTTGGACGAGACGCACGAGACCAAGAGACTCCGCCGGAGATGTCGCTTGAGATGCCGCGCCCACACCACCAAGGGAGCGTGCCCCTCCCAAAGGTATATGGATAGATGGGTACGATTACGTTGATTTTTTTTTATTCAAGCGCTCAAATCTCTTCACTTCTAACCATCTCTCGTGTTCTCCTCGCATCGGCCGCATGAAAACCGGGAGATCAGCGAGTAAGCGGGTGGGCCTTGACTCACAAAAGCAAAGCGACCGACCCGGCCAACGTCCACGACCCGGCCGAAGGCCCGAGGCGTACACCAACGCCGCCGCCGTCTACCCCAAGCTTACCCAAGACGCCGAGGCGGTAAGCGCCGCTATGGGGACGATCACGATCCAGCCACCGCGCCCTTGGACAATGCACCGTGATGAGGTTGGGAGGAGGGAAGCAAGACGGCCGATTACTCGATGGCCAACCGCCGCGATCAACCCGCCCCTCGCTGGACAGTCGAACGTGCTTCGCCAAGGAGCACCGACCTCCACCGACATCCCCATAGCACCTCGCCAGCCAGAGCTCCATGCGATGATGCAGACTTTCGTGTAACTTCAGTTTCATCGGTCGCTCACCGGTTTTACACATGTCCGCTACCTATGCATTGTTTCAATGTTACGGTTGTAGTATTGCTGGCCCGGATGGCAGAGTTGAGGCCGCAGCGCCCAGCGGCACGCTTTGAGGCCGCAGCGGCCCAGCAGAGGCCCATCGGCGGGAGTTGGAGGCAGTCCAAAGAATACCGGTGCGCCACCGCAGGACGTGGCGAGCTACTTCCAGGGGCCTCCAGATCCCCGGTGTGACCCGCTCCGTTGCCTCCCCTCATTTGTTCGCTCCACCACCGTTTCCCATTCCTCCTCCCCGTACAGACTCCGGTGAGTATATGTTGTTGTTTATTTATTTGGCCCCGTGCGGGCTCACCCCGCAGGTACTAATGAGATCGCTCTTCTTTTTTGTGCAGCCACGGTCGGCGGGTTCGAACCCGACTCCTCCTGGGTGACCCTTCTCCACCCCATCCGGCCTATCCGTCGGCCCGACTCCACGCACACGTGGGCAGGTGGCGTTCTCCTCCTCCGGCGCAGCAGCCACACTACGGGCTTCCACACGCCCCTCCACACCACGGGTGGACGTTCCGATTGGCGCCGCAAAGACGGGTGGTATCCGGGGCAAGGTGAGGGCTCTTCGCACGTGGAGGCCACGGTTCGGGGCCGTGAAGTTGAGGTGGTGGTGATGGATTTATTTTCGATGTTGGACATGTTGTAATCGCGTGATGGATTTAGTTTCGATGTTGGACATGTTACATTTCGTTTGGATGTTGGACATGTTTAATTTCGTTTGGATGTTGGACTATATGTGTGAATTTGTGATATATGTGGATTATATATGTGAATTGGTGATATATGTGGTCTATGATATATATATGAATGCTTATGGTATATGTATGTGTTGATGGAGGTCGTGAATCAATGGAAACAAAAAAAAAAATTTCCCAGCCTTTGCCGAAAGTGCTAGCTGGGTACCCTCGCACAGAGAATGGCGGATTTGCCGAGCGCAGAGCGGGCACCGGCAAAATGACCATAACTTTGCCGAAGTGCTAGCTGCACCGCACTCGCAAAGTGCATTTTGGTTTTTCGTAAAATAATTACTTTTGCCGAGTGCTGGGATACGGCACTTTCGGCAAAGTTTTAAAACAAATCTTTGCCGAGTGCCGGACGTTCGCACTTTCGGCAAAGAACCTTTCCATATTTAACGGTCGACGCCGGGTTCGCCGAGTATCGACATGGCACTCGGCGAACCCTTCGCCAATCGCCAGTTTTTGGCACTTTCGGCAAAGACTCGCTTTGCCGAGTCAATCTTTGCCGAGTGGGGTTCGCCGAAGTTTGGCGGTCGGCAAAGCCTTTGCCGAAAGTGCAAACCTGTCTTTGCCTAGTGCGCCGGCACTCGGCAAAGCCGCCGCTTCCTGTAGTGCTAGTTGACTCTTCTTCTTCCCAAGTTGAGCAGGATACGTTGTTGGATTTGGACTTTGACGTATATCCATAGGACTCTAAATATCTTTCTGCTGTTCTGATGCCCTATATATATAATAAATTATGACGGGTGTCAAATCTTATAATTATATATAATCGTGACCACGAAAAGCGCCATGTCGCATCAAGCAGATTCATCTGCCTCAGATGAACTCGATGATTCAGAAGAGTCATTGCAATCATCTGACCTTGACAAGGACTATGAAGATTTTATGGCCGAGCAAGATGCCTTTGATTCTGTCGCTGCAAGTATTGTGGCAAAGTTGGAGGAGCAACACGAAGCAGAATCATCTCGTCGTCAAAGCAAGCCCAGGCTGTACATATTCAGGGATCGTGAACGTGCCCATGAGGAGCTTGTGTCGCAGTACTTCTCAGAGTCCCCTGTGTACACGGACGTCATGTTTCGTACAAGATTTCGGATGAGAAAGTCACTCTTTCTACAGATTGTGACTGCCCTAGGTGCGTGGTCTCCATATTTCACTCATAGGGCAGATGCCACTAATCGAGAAGGACTCTCGCCTCTGATTAGTGTACAGCAGCAATGCGTATGTTAGCATACGGCACCCCTGCAGATTCATTAGATGAGAACCTAAAGATTGGCAAAAGCACGGCATTGGAGTGCTTAGGAGAGTTTGCTCGAGGAGTGATTGAAACATTTGGACCAGAGTTTCTACGTCCACCTACAGTTGAGGAAACAGAGCGCATACTACAATTCAATGAGGCTCGTGGCTTCCCTGGTATGCTAGGAAGCATTGATTGTATGCATTGGGAGTGGAAAAATTGTCCGGTTGCATGGAGAGGACAATACACCAGCGGTCACAAGCATGCTCCTACTATGATTCTAGAGGCTGTTGCTACACATGATCTTCGGATATGGCATAGTTACTTTGGTGTTGCTGGTGCTAACAATGACATCAATGTACTGAACCACTCGCCTTTGTTCATACAAGCATTGAAAGGTGAAGCGCCTGAAGTGCATTTTTCTGTCAATGGAAAACAATATAGTAATGGTTACTATCTCGCCGACGGAATATATCCACAGTGGGCTGCCTTTGTGAAGTCGATACAAGCCCCCCAAAGTGAGAAGGACACAGTTTATGCGCAAGCGCAAGAAGCTGCAAGGAAAGATATCGAGCGTACATTTGGGGTGTTGCAATCTCGATTTAACATTGTTGATCGTCCAGCGCGTAAGTGGAAAAGGGTAGATGTTGGTGACATCATGCAAGCTTGTATTATTCTTCACAATATGATTATTGAAGACGAAAGACAGCCTGGTTCAATGACTTTTGATTTAAACTCAACTCCAGGATTATCATATGCTCTACCACCAGCAGTCTGTATAGGGAATAACATGTGCTTTTCTAGAGTACTACAAAGAAATGCTGCAATCCGTGCTCGAGATACACATACCCAACATAGGGATGATTTAGTTGAACATATATGGCATCGTCGTCTTCAGCATAGGCACAATAGCTAAACTTTTGTTTATGTCATATTTTAATTGTAATGAGTGCTTTTCAATGAATATCGGATTTGTAATGAATAGTAGCATATTTTATATTTTTTCTATACGGTAATGTGTTCACGTCTCAATATTATAAATAAGTTACATGGTTATGGTTGTATAGGATCCTGTCATTCATTTGGTCCAAGCATAATTTTAGGGATTATATGTTACTACCGGACAACTTAAAAGACGACCCATTGTATAGGTTGTCTGTTTGGTCGTCTCAAGATTACGTGGCAATTTATGAGACAAGTCATGAGACAACACCAATGTACCTAAGCCTCTGGAACCGAGAGCCCGCATCTTCATCGGCTGGATGGATAGATATGACTCGAATCGATAAGCACTGGAGGACCGGAGGTTTCGGGAGGCCACAACAAACTCCTGGCGGCGCGTGCGTGTTGCCATCAGGCTCCCTATACCCTAACCCTTGCCTATATAAATGACTACCAGGACTTCACGAAGGGGGAGGAGACTTGGCATCACATGCCGTCAGGCTGCCGCTGGCACAGCGCCATAACCTCGGAGGCCGGAGGCGCATCGCAGCTACGCGTGCCCTGTCTATCTGCCGCCGCCGGCCAACAAGATCCATCCACGGCCAAGTCATCATCAAGACGGCGACGTAGAGGAGGCCCGGCTCATTGGATCAGCCGCCGCCAGGGCGCCATCCATCAGGAGCAGGGAGAGGACGACGATGGAGGATCAGGAGCGCAGCCACTCAGCACGCCCCGGCTGTACCAAGGTGCCGCGCCGCCGGCCAGTATCCATCCACAGGCAGGCCACGGCTATGTAGAGCCGGCCGGTCATCTGCATCTACACCATGCATGTGTGCGTGTGAAGAGGCATACAGGCTAATGATGGCTAGCGGATTGGATCACGGGGCAGACGAAGGCAGCCTTAGCGGGCGCTGAAGATGGAAGGCAGGCATGCAGCCGCCGAGAAGATGAAGATCCATCTGTGGGCAAGCCGCCGTCCAAGCCAGCGTGCGCAGCTTTCCACGCACGGCAGCGCCGAGCCACCGTGCCGCCGTCGGCCAAGATCCACTCGACCGATTGGATCATAGCAAGGGCAGCGAGGCGACCATGGCGCCTTCCATCCAGGTCGAGAGGCAGCCACAGTGTTAAGAGGACGCCCGGCGGAGATTAGATGATACGGCAGCCGCCGCCACGGTGCCATTCATTTGGGAGCTCGGAGCAGCTCGATCATGCTATGGAGAACATCAGCCAGAGGCCATGTACACGCCCATGGCCACCGTCGACAGCATGACGCAAAGGCCAACTACTATGCACCTACGCGATGCATGTGAACCAAAGGCCTGCGGCAGCACGTTCACTACCACGTACGCCCATGCCGTCGACGTTTGGAAGCCTTCATCTGCAGCTGCTCGATCTCCATCAAGTAGACACACACCACGGAGGCACGCAACGCCTGCACACGATATGTGCCCAAGAAAAGGACTTCCCAATGTCCATGATGGAGGGTGCCGGCCATGACTAATGGCGGTGATGTGATATTTAATTAATCTCTCTAGTCTCCCTTGTATTCTATCTTATATGCAGGATATATGAAAGAGGTTAATCATAGGCGCCATCGATACTGGATGACGGCGTTGATCCAGACATACACAGCCCTGACGGCAAGAGCCGGCGATAGGCTGGCCACCACGGTGTGGCGCCGGAGGCTGGCCGAGATGCATGCATCCACTACATTGCCAAATGGTCGCCATCGACAACGGCTCCGTATCTACACGATCGACGACACCGCCGTATCACAGAGGCGAGCTCGGACGCCATCCGACGATGGCTCCACATCAACACCGGCGAGGTCGCCGCTGGTATCGTGTCATTATTCACCTGGCGCCAGGAGATCAACGATGAGGTGCTGGAACACCACGATGATGCATTCATGCAGCTCCATGTGTGTTGCTTGCACGTGCATGCTCACAACGACCATCTCATTCAAGCCGCATGTACACATATGTATATATACATGTATATGCATGAGCTTGAATGGAATCACACAAAGCAAACCATCGGGAGCTTGGCTATCGTTCGAGCCCTGAATCTAGTTTCATCTGCTGTGTTTCAGGTGAGGCCGCCGGGACATTCGAGCCGTGCACGCTACGACGACTCTATCTACAACACCGGCCAGTTCGACGTCGAGCCGTAGCAAATGCCATGCCATGCCATGCCTTTCATCGTCGGTGCCCATGGCAAGACGGTGCGTGTGGTCAACTCCACACCACGCCGGGCCGTCGGCCGGCATCTTCGTCTACACCATCGACGACACCGCGCGCCGCACGACGGAGGCGAGCCTGGACGCCATCGACGGCGGCTCCATCTACCCCGACGTCTACACCATCGATGACACCGCCGCACTACGAAGACAAGTCCGGACGCCGTCAACGAGACGCTCCACACCTACGCCCGTCGGCTGCCGTGCACCAACAACACGCATGCCAAGCAGCGACTGATGGACACACACCCACGCCATCTGTTGCCGTAGTCGAGATTATGCTGAGGTGTCGTGGAGCGCACTAAGACACATCGGCAATGACGCCTTGCACATTCGTGCTCATATACGTGTGCTAACAAGCCAAGAGGATACCAGCAACCATCAAGTTGTATGTATACATGCATATGCCTATGCGTGTACGTGAGTGCCCTTCATGTGCCTCATAGAGTAAACTATGATCCGGAGCTCGACTGTCGTTCGAGCCCTATTTATATAATTTTATCTTTTTGTATTTTGTGTGCATCAGGTGAAGCTGTTAGGCGACCGAGCCATGTACATCTTCCAGCTACTACTACGACTCCAGCCCACGCCGACGAGGCGGACGACGAAGGCGAACACAAGTCTTCATCAACTACTACAACTTCAACTACTCTACGTGATCAAGTTTCATGACGCACCCGACGACGTTGCCGAGGAAGTCCAAATCAGTCCAAGCTACATCAACCATGCAAGTGCTACTACCACTACAACTCATGTGCCGCTCGACACCGGCGAGGCGAACGACACAGCGGCGTGGCTAACGCTCTAACCATGTTCTACCGCTCATGGACCGACGAGGCCATGGACACGCCGACGCCATCCACATCTACACCAACACACATGCATGGAGACGTGAAGCGAAGATCGGCGGCGGCGACCAACGCAGCTTTAATCGGAGGTACTCTGTGAGCCCGACTCACGGGGGTAATTAATGGGAGCTTTCCGAGGCCCCGGGAACCATGAAGACTACAATCGCCCAAGTTAGATTGCCACCAAAGCAGCTACCCATGGAGCGCACATATACTAGGGAACATATATTTGTATTTTCATTAAATATGAATAAAGTTTGTGTTCCCCTAATTTATTTCTTTTGTGTACTTTGGTACACTGGCACGCCCGCACATTATTTTTATTTCGCATAGAGAGATCCTCTCCTCTTGAGTGATTTTTTTTCAAGGGAAACACCTTGTTACTACTTGTATATTCCTTCGGGTATGTGTTGTCAACTAATACTGCAGGAATGAAACCATAAGAGGAGAAAAAGGTTCGAGCACAATTTATAAAACAAGAAAGAAAGGATGATGAAATAAAGGAGACAAGTTAGGAACACGATACACAAGAGGCCAAAGAAGAAAAGCTTCAAGAAGAAGGAAAGAACCACTACAAGGTGTTACGATGCCGTCACACTCCAATAATAAGGTAACATCTTGAGGTAAGTTGTCATTAATTAAGCTTTTACCTTAATTATGGCTTGTTCATAAATAATGAATCAAACATGTTAGAGTAACAACCTTGCTTGATCCAGCTTTATTAGCTCAACTTGTTTTGTTTCTTTAATTGTTCCTAGACACCACTCTCCGATCTCATAGTCCCCAATAAGTCAAAAACGTTGTGCATCCTGCTTTGGAAGATAAGCATAATCATTAAACCATTGAATGCCCAATTTCCTGATCTTATCACCCTTGTCATAAATGAAGAAAATAATAATAATAATAATAATAATAATAATAATAATAATAATAAACATTAACTCTATCTTGTTTAAATGTGCCTAAGGTTAGAGAGTAATGAATAAAGTTATGGTTCTGTTGGTGTTTTCCCACCAACAGGGCCCATGCACTTGATCTCTACCTTGTCTTTGCAAATAGGACACACTTAGAGCAAAATGTGGAGGAGTCCGTCACTCCCTCAAAATTCTATATGTCCCGAACCCACAAGGTATGCACACTAAACAAGATGTTGCCCGCTTCCACTATCAAAGCTTCACTTGAAACCATGGGATCAACAAAGAACAAGGGTGATGCCATCCTCTCGAAATCACTATCTCAAGAGACACAACCACCAAGATCCGATAATGCACTTGAGAAGTGAGTGAGGTAAGAAGTCTTGTTCGGAGGACTTTAAATCCCTGAACCTTTGCCGAAAGGTAATTCGGTAAGTTATCCATATTAAATTCTTAGCATTGCATATTTACTTTCTCCAATTGCATAGCATATTTCCCTTTTTCCAAATTGCATTAGAAAAGACAATAAAAATGTTTAGTGCTTTGCTTTTTAAAAACCTAAAGCCCCATGTGAGTAAATCTGCGGTTTAACACCCTCAGAGATATTTCTTTGTGGTGGCATAAAAATAAAATAAAGCTGCATTTATAAGTTCTTCATCTTTTCTTGCATACAAATAAAGAAAAACCCAAAAATACTTTTTTTGCCGCTAAAAAGATCCCAGGCGACAAAAGTAAAGTGGCTAAACTCTAATGCCTAATCAAGTTCCACTAGCTTTGTTGTCTATTTGAGTTTAGCAGATTTCGAAAAGGGAGAGAGACATGATGAGCCGACACCATTGTCACCATCTACCTCAACTTCCACATCATCAACCCGATTTTTCAATCTAGCTTGGGGAGAGCACCCCAGTTATCCCGATAAGTATCTCTACTACTACTATTATTACTAGCTAGATATTTGGTTTGCTTAGTTTGCTTAATTTGCTTAGAGTGAGTCTATATAATCTTTAAAGAGTTTTTATTATAGTATGAATAAAAGATCAAGAGAGAGTGTACACCTTTATGCTTTTACTCAACTAAAATGAACCTTTAACAATAAATGAGATGATGAATAGTTGCTCCGTCATAATACCTTTCAAGTACCTAGCTTTCAAGCTTAATTTCTCTCGAAGCTTAAATGTAAAACTGCTTTGACTTGAGATTTACTCTGAACCTAAAATCTGTGGATTGCAAATGCTTGCTCTAGAGTCTAGGTAATTGACGGATATGATATATGAAAGTTTTGAGCTGCTATTTCTCTTACTCCTAAGTGACACTAGATTTCTAGAGATTTATCTTTTGAAAATTATAAAATACACATGATAAGTTCCTATATGACAGAGTGTTGAAACTCCTACCACGACCATATATACATGCTCCATAGATTAGGAAAACCCTTTGATATATATAGGTCGCTTGTTTTTGCATTGAGTTTGGTCAATCTTTGTTGACCCTTAGAAACTTGTCATGCTGATGTACACTCCATCCATCCACCACATCCATATATTCCATTCCACTAGACTCCATTCATATATATATATATATCGCTTCTATCCCGGAAGTACGCATCCACCATACACATCCATTATGTACCCGCCAATTATGTTCCACTCCTATCCCGGGAGAAGAGCAACCAAAAATATTCCATTCCAGTCAACAATCTTATAAAGCCCTAGTCTATCTCTAAAAAAAGTTTATGGCAAAAAAGAGACTTGGGTTGTCTTAGTTAAAAAAAAAAAAAAAAAGAGGGAGATGAAAAATGGACAAGTGTCCTACGGGTGAGTAGAGCCTACCTCCCTAAGAAAAAAAAAAAAAAAGAGAGAATAAAGGAGAGTTAAAAAATGGACAAGTGTCCGATATGAAAACAATGGGTACTTAGATGCCCGCCTCTCCAAAAAAAAAAGGTGCAACCCAGGTTCTCTCAATTGTTTTCAAGTTTCAAAAGAGAGATGACTTTTCAAAGAGCTAGAAAAGAATTAGACTTTTTCTCATCACATTCATTCCATTCATTTCACACCTACCATCATATTCAATTCATTCCATCATGCACATGCATCGAGTGTGACTCGTGACTTTGGATCCATTGTTTGAACTTACAATATATGCTTAGTAAGTAGAATTAGTTTTCTCCCCACCTATGAACTCCGGATATAAGCTTTAGATATAGGGTGAGAGAGAAGAAGGCATAGTGTCCTACCGCCTTAGTCCAAAAATACCATATACCATAAGAGAGAGGCAAAACAACCTTATTGCCTTAGTGAGGATCCACCAGTACCATAAATGAGAGACTTGAAAGGGTCATACTTGAAGGAACTTTGAGTTTTATTTCAAAAAATTAGCAAAAACTCCAGGGAATGATGGTTGAACAAAGAGTTTGAGACCTAGTGCTTGACTTGATTGTTCTATCTTTCAATTGCCCAAGATCACAAGAAAAAGCTACAAGCTCCATGATTAAAGGTAATATGGGTAAGTTGAAGGTTGAAATAGTTTATTCTTATCCAGGAGATGAAATTTTGTTTGAAAGCATGTGTACTTTTGAGGTGTGAAAGCGTTGCAAAGCAACTCCCCGATCCAACAAAGATAGTCTTGCTAGGGACTAGCAAGAGGTAAGCTTGGGGGAGCTTGTTGGTATACCTTATAGCATAAAATATAGAGGTTTTCAAAACGAAAATAAGGGCTTAAAATGAATATTAACATAGTATAGGGGCTTGGCTGACATAATTCCACGAGTTTTGGTGATTTATATATTTTCAGGGATTAAACAGAAAACGCCCAAGAGTTTGTAAGCCCTACGACATAAAGACGTATCCGTGACGTAACCCTACGTGGAACCTACACTAGAACATTCCAGAAGAGACTAGAGAGCACCGGAAGGAAGGTGGCGCCCACCGGCGAGCCGGTGGCGGCCGCCCGATGGGCCCCCGTCGCCCCTCCCATTCAAAGGTCGGCTCACCACCGCCTATGAGGAGCAATCTAGTCCATCCATCAAGGTCGGTTTGATCCAAGGGCTCTCGTGCATCCTCCGGGGCTATATAACAAGACCCCTCGACCCCCGGGTGAAACCCTAATTCATTCTAATTCATTCCAACTCCAAGTCATCAAGTCAAGATCCCAAGCCCTAGTTCCACCATATTAGAGCATTAGCTATCTAGGCTAGTTCTAGAGGAAGTCAAGTATTGTCTTGGATTCCTGATCGTCAAGAAGTAGCGGGAGCCGAGCTTCTCGTGGCTTCTCTCTTGTATTTGATCTTGTAAGTATTTTGGTTATTTACAATTGCTAAGACGTTGCTCTACTTAATGATTATATTCTTAGTTATATGTTTCAATGTCTATTATGATTATATATCTAGTATAGCTAGATTGTCTTTATATTCAAGCATGGAGTCGTATAGCGCCCACTTAGAAAGCTACTATGTGGGTGGTCGACAATGTGTAAACGTGGTGTTTATACAACGTTTGCCTGCGACATCACCCTATATTCCGGGACGTGTGGTAGATCGTGGATGTGACACTCCCATTGAGTCCTTTGGAGTCCACCCCCCGAATGTAGGGCTAGTTGAACTTTGTTACTATGGTAGGTTGGTTTTGTTCCTAATCTTCCTTAGTAATATTCACCATGTGTAGATATATTGCTTTCCTGCCATGATTGCTAGGTGTATTGCACTAATCTTAGTATGCATCGACATATAAGTAGGAGTAACATAGGAATATTCTGTCTATTCTACCTATACCATCTATTTGCCTTTTATGACAGATTCTAGTGGCATACCATGATCTTTGACTTGGCACTTATCATTTATCTTTATCTTTATATGACTTACCCCCTGTTCGTAGTAGTTAGATTAGATATGGTTATTCTACTTTACAACACCGCAAGTGACCTCAATCAATCTACCATAACCTACCCCTTCCTTGTGGTAATATATAAATACGATACCGGACTTACTCCCGGTGAAGTGCTACATTGGTGTTTCTATCCGTGCGCTTGCGAGATATCATATTCATATTTATTGCAAGAGAATCAAGTGTCATATTAAGAATACCATCGTGCATTTCTTAGCGTTGTTAACTAGGGTGTGAGACTAGTTTCATAGGCAATGCTAGAATGTGTGGTATAGCTTTTGTGCCTATCGTGGTGAGATTAACTCCACCATAGATAATGTTACAGAGTCACACACCATAACTAACACCGTCTAACTTTATTAACTCTCCGCTCTAACTTTTATTGGAATGTGAGATTAATTCCACATCCAAGCTAACTTATTAGATAGATACCATTTATACATTTCTGGCGCCGTCCTAAGAGTGGGTCGTAATCCATTCTTTTGTGATTGCGTTAAGAAATGTCAACACATGGTATTGAACATCCCAAAGCTCTTCGGCAAACATCTCAAGAACTTCATATTGAAGGTCTTGTCCTTGATCTCTTCTCCAAGTGCATTGAGATCATTCACCAACACTTGCATGCGGTGAAACATCTCCGGCACGCTCTCATCCTCTTCTATCTTGAAGCTATTGAATTGTTCAAGCTTTATGTATGCCTTTGCTTGCTTGGCGCCTTCGGTGCCCTCATAGCACTCTTCTAGCTTCTTCCATATGTCATGAGCAATGGTGAGTGACTTGACTTGCTCAAACACTCTATCATTGAATGCTTAATGAAATGAGCTCACGGCAATGTCATTTGCTAGAAGCTTCTTTTCTTCAACCGGTGTTGGTGCTTCTTTGTTGGCAACCTCAAACTTCTTCTCGGTCACAACCCACACTTCTCTATTGATTGACTTGAGGTGTGCATCATCTTCACCTTCCAATATGCATAATTGGTGCCATCGAAGGGAGGTGCCTTCTTGGTGTTGTTGATGTGAAAACTCAACGTCATTTTATCACCGTTGGTTGTTAAGCCACTCAAATACGGTGCCTCAGCTCTGATAGCACTTGAAAGGTCCTAATGGCTAGAGGGGGGTGAATAGCCTATAAAAATTTCTATAACAACACTTAAGGCAAATGGTTAGACAATAAGATGGCGTAGCAAATTAGCAATGCTTCACACTAGCTATGCAAGCCTCCTAGCAATTCTATAATCTCTAATCACAAACAAGAGCTAGGTTGCTAAGTTACACCTAGGTGAGCAAGAACACTAACTAGTTCTACCACTAGAGCTACACAAGACTAAGCAACCTACACAAACTACTCAAGCTAAAAAGGCAAGCTAGTGAAGTAAAGCGAAGTGAGCTAGGATACAATACCACCGTTGTAGTGTTGAGGTTGTCGCCAATCACCGTGTACAATGTGAAATCTCCAACGAGCACAAGACAAGAGACACAATGATTTTTCACCGAGGTTCACGTGCTTGCAAGACGCTAGTCCCCCGTTGTGGCGATACACCCACTTGATGGTTGCTAAGCTTAATGGCACGGTGCCAAATCCCACGGTGGGAGCTCAAGCACACCAATCACAAGAGGTGATTCACAAGCCACGAGCAATCCACTAGTGCTCCTTTCGCGAACCTCCGGCGGGGTAAGGAACGACCCCTCACAAGAACCACCGGTGTGGCCTCAAACAATCACCGGTCAAGCTCAACACCCAACCAAACTCCAAGCCGCTAGGGAACCGGGCAAATTCCCAAGAGTAACAAGATGTTAGTGACATTAGTCGATTCAAGTGGGAGATGAGGAGAAAGTTCAGCATGAGTGACCTTGGTCTTTTGAGCTATTACCTTGGGATCGAGGTGAAGCAAACAAAAGAAGGGATCACGTTGAGTCAAAGTGCCTATGCTAAGAAGATATTGGAGTTAGCAGGAATGAGCAAGTGCAATCCAACTGTGACACCAATGGCAAAGACGACTCAAGTTTAGCAAGGTAGAGAAGCGAGAAGTTGTTGAGGCCACAACATACAAAAGCATAATTGGGAGTCTGAGATACATTGTCAACACTAGACCAGATCTAGCCTTTTCGGTTGGTGTTGTCAGCAGGTATATGCAAGCTCCAAACAAGGAACATTGGGCTGCGGTGAAGCATATTCTTAGGTATCTAAAAGGAACCATGGAGTATGGCTGCAAGTATGGGCGAGGCACTGATCACAAGCCTCTTCTACTCGTGTACAGTGATAGTGACTTTGCCGGAGATGTTGCTGTCAGGAAGAGCACCACCGGTGTTGTTTATTTCCTTGGCGACAGTTTGGTTACTTGGGCTTCTTAGAAACAAAGGATCATAGCGCTTTCCTCATGTGAAGCCAAGTACGTGGCAACAGCGGCGGCAACTTGTCAGGGTGTTTGGTTGAGCCATTTGCTTGGTGATTTGCAAGGAACAAAGGAGGCGACTGTGAAGCTCCTGATGGACAATATGTCGCAATCGCTCGAGCAAGAATCCAAAGTGCATCACGGCGACCGAAGCAAGCATATTGATACGAAATGTCACTTCATTCATGAGTGCGTTGAGGATGGCAAGGTGGAGGTGGAACACATTGGCACCGCGGATCGGTTGGCAACATCTTCATGAAGGCACTCGGGCTTGTGCGGTTCTTGGAAGTGAGGGAGGCTTTTGGGCGTCATCAAGGTGCATCAAGTTTTGGGGGTGTGAATTGTTAGCTAAATTGTTGCACGCATGTAATCTTTGTTGCTTGGAGTTGAGTCATAAGCTAGGCTAGGGGATTAGCTTGACCGGTTGCATGCTAGGTCATGACTTATCTGTGTCGATTGGTCATAGCGCCGTGGAGAACATTAAAGACGCAGCGGCGTGTTCCGAGTTAACGACGTCGCGCCGACGATGTGCGGCACGGCACGGCAGGACTTCGGTTGTAATCTCGAGTTTGTCAAGGATACGATACGTATACGTATCTATATAAGTAATGAATAAAGACCAAAGGCCGCATCTTGGCGGTGACAATACCTCATATTTTCCTATGCAAGTTGTTTTCTTAGTTTCCATCTAATCTACTCTCTTCGCGAGCAGCATGCCGTGCACTTCGCCGGTGACCATGCTCAGGACTCCCATCGCCGTCACGTTCCAACAAGCTTGGTAGGCGGATATGTGCGCATCGGCGGGAGATTTCGCCGCCGGTGGGGCCGGCCGCACACTCCTCCGCACCGGATGTGGCGCCAGCAGCCGTCGGAGGCTGCGGTTCGCCGGATCCCGCCACCCCGGATGGTAGGGCAGCCGCGCGTCACCCCACGGCGCAGGCGTCTATGGATCGATGGAATGCGACCGCGGCGAGCGAGCCGAGGGAAGGTGATGCAGAGCGGGGGGGGGGAGAGGGGAAGGAGGACGGCGAGGGGACGGGTGGGCCGCCATAGGCAAGCCAAGTAGCTGCACCGGCGGCGGGCGGGGAGGGGAGCTAGCCGCCTAGGGTTTCAATCGCTCCCACTAGTCAGATTATGTCCTACATGGCTATTTGGGAAGGCTGAGTTATGCGCTCTGGCGAAGGTGAGGACGGTGTGTTGTAGGGTCGATAGATCATAATGGTATAATAATGTATCTTTAGGGCCTGAGGGTACAGTTTGTAAGGACTAGATTTAGACGAGAACTCTAGTACAAGTTTGAGGGAATTGAATGTGCAATTTTTAAAAATCAATACTAGGATGAACTCAAGGATAAACTTAAGGAGCTGAATGTGTAATTTGAAAGTACCAAAACATAGTCGAGAATTGCTAGCCACTCACGTGCTTCCCAGCAAAGATCGATGCACGCATGCGCGTGCAAATGCGTTGGTGCTGCTGTTGTTTGTCGAGAATCTCTGGTTATTTATTCTTTATATAAACATATGGAGTAGACGAGAATCCACTCACGTGCTTCCCGGCGAAGATCGATGCACGCATGTGCACGTTCAAATGCGTTGGGGCTGCTGTTGTTTGACCAGAAATCTCTGGTTATTTGTTCTTTATAAACCAAATGGGTCGATGATGGCCAGTTGGGTAATGTCAAGTTGTCAAGGTTCAAAAATGTCAAGTTGTCCACCATGCTTTTTTTTTTCTTTTTAACAAGGGTTGTCCTCCATGTTGATTCTTGCAGCGCTGGTATTGTTCCATTATTGCCGCACTCAGGGTAGGTCGTCCTCTTGCTCCGTCCTCTTGTTCCGTCACCGAGTTTTCCTGCTTCTTTTTTCATTTATTTTTCTTCTGCATATTCTGGATCTGCAGGGCTAGTGATGATGGAGTAAGCACCTGCATCTCGCCTTTCTTACCTTAGAAAGGAATGGAGGCTGCCGTAAGTTCCTCCTTGGGCGCCATGGGCCCTGTTCTCAGGAAGCTTGATTTGCTCCTAGCTCCCGAATCCCGGCTGCGGAAGAGGGTGAAGGACGGAATCGGACTCCTCAAACAAGACTTAGACGAAGTAAGCTCCGCCTTCGTGGATCTATCGATGCTGGAAACTCCCAGCCTCGGCGCCAAGTGCTGGATGGAGGAGGCGCGAGATCTGTCTTACCATATAGAAGACTTTGTCGACGACTTGATGATGATCCGCACAGAAGCAGGTGCCAAGATAAGAATCATAAGATCCATCAGCAGCCATAGGGTTGGTCGCGTGAAGATTGCTAAGGTTCCGTCGCCGCCGAGGCCGAGCACAAGGGTCGCCAAGATTGCCCAATTGAGGGCTCTACTGTGGCAGGCGACCGAGCGGCTCGAAAGGTACCAACTTGAAACTTGTTGTTCCAACTCTAACCATATGAATATGATCACTCAGCACCACCGAGCTCCGGGGTTGTATGGAGATGCGGCCAATCTTGTCGGAATCGAGGCCTCCAGGACCAATCTGGTTGAAATGCTTACTGGGGAAGCAGAGCAGCAGCTGAAAGTGGTATCCATTGTCGGACCTGCAGGTGTTGGCAAGACCACTCTCGCGAAAGAAATCTTCCGTGAACTTAGAGGCCTATTTGATTTGCAAGTATTTGTACATGCTTCGCGAAAGCTTGACATGAGAAGGCTTCTTGGGAGCATTCTCTCCCAAATTCAGCCGCACCACCAACTACCCTCTGTTGCTGGTACAGTTCAGAGCCTCATTGACACTATTCAGGAACAACTCCTAGATAAGAGGTATTTTGTCTGCCACTGTATTTTTAGCTTTCCTAGGCGTCAAACTTATTATAATGGCTTAGTGTATTACTTGGTAGTATATTAAGTAGGTTAACAGTTTTGCGACTTGTAACACAGATCTTGAGGCCCTGTTTGAAATGCGTTCTATGTTTCTACATTTTTCATGTGAAATTCCTGCACAATTCCTGTGAAATTTCTGCGTCCAGAAGCATGTTGATCCAATTTAGAATGGTGTCACTTACTACCTTATGTGCAACTGCACCAAACTAATATGTGAAATTTTACTGTGATTACTAGTTTCTACGAGATAGAATAACATGCTGACAATCCTTTTTGGGAACACATACCCACATCCTACACTATGTGTTGATTCAAACATGAATGTGAGTGTGTCAAGGGCAGTGATCCCCAGCGATGGAGGACCTTGGCTGCGGAGCTCGTACCCTCGCTCCGTGGTACTGGTAGTTGACGGGGTTATGCCCCCACGTCGATGCACGAGGCCGGGTTATGCCCCCAGGCGCCGGCTTAGAGAGAAGAGGGAGATTAGATGGGAATGATCTTCGTTAACCAACCAATTGTGCAGTACAGGAAGATATAGGCCTGTGGCCAACCAACTAGTCCTAAACTTAAGGACCAATAAAGGAAACTAATAAATCATTCTTTTACTTTCTAATCTAGCCACTAGTGCCGGTGCCCTCCTGCTGCATGCGCTCGGCGCGTTCGGCAGCCCTGCGCACGTCTCGTGCGCGACGCCTCCTGATGTAGGAGCGTCCCCACATGACATCTCTCCCCTCCTCGAGAGGCAGCTCGCCCTCGAGCTGGAATGCAGGGAACTTGGCGCGGAGTTCATCGATGTCTTCCCAAGTAGCCGACGCGGGACTGGTCCTTCCAGTGGATGAGAGAACCTGACGGACGCCGCGAGCAAGCCGGGTCTTCACAGCCCGATCAGGCTCCAAGGTGACAGCGCCATGGTGCAGGGGGGCAGTGGCGGTGTAGCAGCTGGAGGCGCGCCATTGTACTTTTCTTGAGGACCCCAACATGGAACACATCGTGGATGCGGGCACGTCTTGGGGAGCTCGAGGCGAACAAAGAACCTCGTTGATGAGCTCGGAACGCCATCGCCCGTAGTACCGGGCTTCGCCTTGCCGGCACCTTCTCGGTGGGGATGGAGGCGGGGAGCCGATGGCGGAGGCGAGAGCAGACCCAATCGCCCACCCGCTGTGCGCCACGGCGCGGTGACCTTGGTCGAAGTATTTCTTCTCGACCGCCGCGCCGCCGAAGTCGGTGGCGCACGCCGGCGGAACTCCGCGGCTCCTCCATGGTCCGCCACAACCGCCACCAGATCTCGCCGGTTCATAGGACCGGATGGAGGAGGATCGCCCGCAGACGATCCGGAAGGGCGTGTCGCGGAGGGAGCTCTGGTAGGCGGTGTTGAAGACGTATTCCGCCCATGGAAGCCACTGCAGCCACTGGCGTGGCTGATCGCCTGTGAAGCACCTCAGGTACATGACGATGACCCGGTTCACCCGACTCGGACTGCCCGCCCGGATCGGGGGTGGAACGCCGACGTCATGTGCGTGTCGATCCCCATCGGCCGCATGAGCTCCTTCCGTAACTTGGAGGTGAACACGACGTCGCGGTCCGACACCATGGACTGTGGCACACCGTGGAGGCGGACAATCTCGGCGAAGAATGCTTGGGCGACGGACTCCGCCGAGTAGGGGTGCGCCAATGGAATAAAATGGCAATACTTGCTGAACCTGTCCACCACCGTCAAGATGACGGACTTGCACAAGACCGAGGGCAGCGCCTCGACAAAATCCAGCGCCACGCCTCGTCCGCACCCCTTGCGAATCGGGCAGAGGAAGGAGGAGGCCGGCCGGGTGGAGATGCTCGGACTTGTGGCGTTGGCATGTAGGGCTCTCCCGCACATAGTCTTGAACCACCTGCTTCATGTTAGGAAAATAAAAATCGCGGCGAATACGGTGAAGTGTGCGCTGGACCCCCTCGTGGCCTGCAGCGTGTACAACAGCCAACAACTCCTGGAGCAGCGGGGACGATGGTGGCACGAAGAGCCGTCCGGCGAACTGGACCAGCCCATCGACCACAGCCCAGGGCGCACGCCTGGTTCCTGCCTGGACCTCGTCATGGAGGGCGACGTGGGCGGGTGCGAAAGGCTGTGCTTGACGGAGCTGCTCCATGATGTCGAAGCGAGGGGCGGAGAGGGCTAGCAATGCCCCGTCATCCGGTGTGTCGCGGCGGGAGAGGGCATCCGCCACCACGTTGGTTGCTCCGGGCTTGTACTCGACGGAGAAATCGAAGCCCAAAAGCTTGCCCACCCAATGATCTTTGTGGGATAGTCGCGAGCCCTCGGTCCGAGAGGGTATTTGAGGCTATAATGGTCGGTCTTGACGACGAACCTGCGCCCCCAAAGGTACGGCCGCCAATGCCGCGACCGCCATGACGAGGCCAATGAGCTCGCGCCGTATGCCGCCAATGCTCGATGCTTGGCTTAATCGCCCAATCAAGAACGCGACGGGTGCCTTCTTGGACCCAGCACCGCGCCGGCCGTGGGAGGAGGCGTCGCGACTCGACGACGAATGGCTTGGAGAAGTCCGGCATGGCGAGGATGGGCCGAGGTGACCGCGCCCTGAGCGCCGCAGAAAGGCGCCCGCCGCCCTCACTCCACGCGGCCGTCCTTCTTTAGGAGGGCCGTCAGAGGAGGCCGGCCACCATGCCGTAGTGGTGGACGAACTTGCGGTAGTAGCCCGCCGGCCGAGGAAACCACGGACCGCCAGCGGCCGAAGCGAGGTGCAGGCCGTCCGCGGATCGCTTTGGACTTTGGTCGGGTCCATGGCCACGCCCCGCCTCCGAGATGACGCGGCCGAGGTATCCCACGGACGACGCCCCAAACACACTTGTGCGCTTGAGGAATACCGGTGACGGCGTAGCTCCTCTAGGACGGCACGGATGTGACGAAGGTGGTCGCTCCAGCTTTTTGCGTATATCAAAATGTCGCCAAAAAACACAAGGACAAAAACGGGCGAAGAAACGGACGCAAAGACTTCGCTCATCAATGCCTCGAACGCCGCAGGGCGTTGTAACGCCCCCAAACGGCATCACCAGAACTCGTGAGGCCGCCGTGGGTGTGGAACGCCGCCTTGTGCACGCCTTCCGGCCGCATCCGACTCGGTGGTAGCCCGACCGCAGATCGAGCCGTGGAAGAACTTGGCGCCATGAAGTTCATCGAGGAGCTCGTCCACCACCGGGATGGGGAACGCGGGCTCTGATGGTGAGCGCCGCTCCGCCCAGAAGTCGACGCATGAAGCGCCAGGAGCCATCCCGGCTTCTTGACGAGGAGTACCGGGGAGGAGAACGCCGAAGTCATCAAGGCTTCGGACGATGCCCCCGCTCAAGCATGGTCGAGCACTAACGCCGAAGTTCGCTCTTTGTGGGCAGCCGGGTAACTGGTGACGGGCCGGACCGCCACCGGCGGCCGCTCCCGGCTTGAGGACGATGCGGTGATCACGGAGAGCTGGGGGTGGCGAGCCGCGTGGCTCGGTGAAGACGTCGCCGAGGAGTGGGAGCAGGGCGTCGAGGAGGCTCCCGCCGGCCGCAGCAGGAGGGCCGGGCGCCGGGTGCTGTAGTGGGCTACGGAGGGCCGGTCACGCAGCTGGAGGCGCCGCCGGTCCAAGATACCCGCCCCCCGGGCTGAATCAGATCGCCCCGCGCGGCGACGCCCCCACGATGGGCCCGAGGGTGCCCAGCCACCGGGTACCGGGGACGAGGTCGGCCCGCCAATGGCATGACGAAGAGGTTGACGCTGAACGCTCGCCGCGGTAATCGCGGATCGGCGCGACGCGGATGACCCCGGACAGATGATGCGTTCGCCGTTAGCCACCGTCGTGGTGAGTCGCGGGCCGTGGCTGAATGTGCAGCCCAGAGCGGTGCGCGCCCGCTCGCCGATGAAGTTGTGCGTGGACCCCGTGTCGGGGAGGGCGACCAAAGACGGCCGCCCGAGGAGTCGCGTGGACTGCGGCGCGGTCGGCCCCGCACACCGCCACAAAGATGCAACGAGTAAACGGGGCCTCCCCTGGGTCGGCGTCGCCGGCGGCGGCGCCGCCGCCATCCGTGGTTCCGGTTGACGCCGTCGACGTAGAAGATGCGGCGGCAGGTCGGTTGTGCCCCCGAAATACTTCTCATCGCAGCTTGAAACACGTTCTCGAGCCGGCGGCGTTCTTCCTGTTCTTCCTTGGTGAGGCGGCGGCCCGGATGTCGCCACGCCCCGGCTACAGCAGCGGCGGGGGCGGGAGCGCCCGAGCGCGGTGGCGCCGGGCGCAGCCTAACGCCGGACGTGGAGCCGGGCAGAGGTGGCGCTCGCAGGTGTCGACCGCCGCCGTCCCCGCCATCTTGTCCAGCTCCATCAATTCCACTTTGCCGGGTGAGGCTCATGGCCGCCACCAACGCCGTCGGGTTGTGAATCGACAGCGTGGATCGAGGGGCGGGAGGAGGCCCGATGAACACTGGACGCGCCGGGTCTCGCCGGGGGGCCGGGCGCGGAAGAGCATGCTCGGAAGCGATTGGAGTACTCCTCCACGGTGCCGTGCGGCGGCACTCCGTCCGCCGAAGAGAGGGGCCGATCGCGCCGGGCGGCCCGACCGCGATCGAGGAGATCTTTGAAACGCCCCCACGGCGGAGTGCCCCCTCCTCCCCGGAGTTGGATGAACCACTCCCGAGCGACACCTTCGAGGTTGTAGGACGCCATCCGGATGTGCTCCTCGGCCATGGTGCGCCGCTGCCGGAAATAAGACTCACACTTGTTGAGGAACAGCCGGGATCGGTCTTGCCGTCGGTGCGAGGGAAGTCCCACTTCGAACTTGGGGGCCGGTCGAGGTCGTACGGGCGCGCGTCGGTGCGGTTGTTGCCGCCGGTCTCCGACGACGAGCCCTTCAAGCCCGCGATGTCTTCCTTCATCGCGGACATGTCGGTGGTGAGGGAGTTCAACTTGGCCATGAGGTCAGCGAGGGTAGGCTCTCCCATTGCGCAGAGGTGGCGGTGGAAGGTGGCGAGTTGGGGGGGGGTAGGGTTTTGGGGTGGGGCGGTGGAAGAAGAAGGTGGGATCTAGAGGAGGAGGATCGGCCGACTCGATACCAGCCGTCAAGGGCAAAGTGATCCCCCCCGATGGAGGACCTTGGCTCGCGGAGCTCATACCCCGCCCGTGGTATCGGGTAGTCGACGGGGTTATGCCCCCACGCCGATGCACGAGGCCGGTTATGCCCCCTGGGCGCCGGCTTAGAGAGAAGAGGGAGATTAGATGGGAATGATCTTCGTTAACCAACCAATTGTGCAGTACAGGAAGATATAGGCCTGTGGCCAACCAACTAGTCCTAAACTTAAGGACCAATAAAGGAAACTAATAAATCAATTCTTTTACTTTCTAATCTAGCCACTAGTGCCGGTGCCCTCCTGCTGCATGCGCTCGGCGCGTTCGGCAGCCCTCGCAAGACGCCTCGCGGCGCGACGCCTCCCTGATGTAGGAGCGTCCCCACATGACAGAGTGACATAGCAAACTTGTTTTGCTCTCTCTCGTTTATTCAAATTTTAACACCATACTTATATAGATACTTTATTATCATCATCTGGTTGTTATAGACTTTTTGTCTGATATAAAGCATACATATTATTAATTTTTTTCACAGGTATCTCATTGTAATTGATGATTTATGGGAAGAATCAGCATGGGACATTGTAAGAGATGCTTTTCCAGAGGGCAATAATTGCAGTAGAATTGTAGCAACTACAGAAAACATGAATGCAGCTCATAAATGTTGTAGTTATATGGCAGATAATATTTTGAAGATGAAACCTCTTGGCAATCAAGATTCTAGATGTTTATTCTTCAATCGAGTTTTTGGCTCTGAACAACAATGCCCTGATGAACTGAAAGAAGTTTCATATGGTATTATAAAAATTGTTGTGGTCTTCCACTATCCCTCATCCATGTGGCTGGTCTTTTAGCAAGCATAGACAACTCAGGGCTATGGTACTATGTACATGATCATTTATGCTCCATTGTTAATACAACTCATACAGTTAAGGAGATCCAGAAAGAAATACTAAACCTTAGTTACAATAGTCTTCCTCCTTGTCTGAAGACATGCCTGTTGTATTTCAATATGTATCCAGAGGGTTATATAATGTGGAAGGTTCATCTGGTGAAGCAATGGATAGCTGAAGGTTTTATTAATGCAGCAGAAGGAAAATACGGAGAGGAAATTGCAGAGGGCTATTTTGAGGAGCTTGTCAATAGGGGAATGGTCCAACCTATGAAAACTGACTACAATGACAAGGTGCTGTCATGTACAGTGCACCATATTATATTTGATCTCATTAATCATAATTCCAAGGAAGAGGAATTTATTTCTGCTATAGATTACTCTCAACCCATAACAGGACATTCTACAAAGGCCCATCGACTGTCCTTCCGATTCAGTAGTGCCAAGTATGCAAGGCAACCAACAAGAATAACAATGTCACAATTGCGCTCACTTGCCTTCTTTGGATTCCTTAAGTGTATGCCTCCAGTTGTGGAATTTAAGCATCTCCGAGTTCTAGTCCTCAATTTTTGGGGCAGTCATGATGGACACAAGAGTTTGGACTTCTCAAGGATTTGCATATTATTTAAGCTGAGATATTTGAAGATTTCAGGTGATATCATGGTTGAACTACCAG
Source organism: Hyparrhenia diplandra (assembly GCA_015847255.1). NCBI lineage: Eukaryota > Viridiplantae > Streptophyta > Magnoliopsida > Poales > Poaceae > Hyparrhenia > Hyparrhenia diplandra. The sequence goes on from JADLZK010012344.1 coordinate 567,761, forward strand.
CCCAGATGCAAGGGCTACATTATTTGGAAACACTAGAAATTGATGCAAGACTATCTGCAGTTCCACCGGATATTATCCATCTTTCGAGTTTGTTGCATCTTGGTCTCCGAGCTGTAACAAATTTACCAGATGGGATTGGCCACATCAAATCTCTAAGTACACTACTATATTTTGACCTCAGATGTAACTCTGAAAACAATATACGCAGCCTAAGCAAGCTGACAAACCTTCAGCATCTTCATCTAACCTGTTCTGCAGCTTTATCCAGTGACCATCTGAAGAGAAAGCTGGAAGCACTAGTTTACTCTCTTGGGAAATTTGGAAATCTCAAATCTCTCACCCTGACTCCTGATGCGTTAAGAACAGCTGTTTTCTTTGACATTTGGAGTGGCATCTCCTCTCCTCCCATGTTTCTACAGAAACTTGAGTTGTTGCCACCAATTTGCTTCTTTCACAGACTGCCCAGTCGGATTGGTGAACTGCACAAACTCTGCATTTTGAAAATTGTGGTTAAAGAACTGCAGGGAAATGATATTAATAACATCTCTGGATTACCCTCCCTCGTTGTTTTCTCACTGTATGTGCAGACAGCTCTGACTGGAACCATCACCTTCAGCACCATGGCATTCCCTGCTCTCAAGTATTTCAAATTCACATGTGGTGTGATGTGTTTGGATTTTCAGGCAGGAGCCATGCCCAATCTTCAAAGGCTCAAGCTTTGTTTCAATGCCCATAGAGGAATGAATCATAGTCAAATGCTCGATGGCATTGAGCACCTGTTAAACCTTCAGGAGGTCGCTGGACGAATTGGGGTCCTCCCAGGTGCTGATGAATCCGACTGGAGGGTTGTCAAGTTATTGTTTGAGGATACCATTAGAAAGCATCCAAGGTGTCCTAGATTTAACTCACAGTTGGTAGATTTCATAGAGCAAGAATCTCCTCCTTCAGATAATTCTAGTTTGACACGACATGAAGGGTCATCAAGTGAACAAAAGAATATAGAGAAAGCTTGTGCAGAAGGTATGCATAATTAACCGTTCTGCAAAATTTTTCTATGAATGCAACTTTTTGTGTATCAAATTTCCTTTGATGGTATTCCAAATATAAGCATACATAGCTGTCTTATATTACAGAATAACTATTGTTTCTTACAATTGACAGATGAATATAGTAAACATCATATGTTGGTAAGCATATTACGAGATGGAAGTGCAGAGCCAACAACTCTTGATTTATCACTGTTGGAAGACATTTATCACAAATAATTTCTCTACTGAGCAAGAGATTGATCAAGGTGGATTTGGGATAGTTTACAAGGTGCCCCTAGTTCTCAATGACAAGTTGATAGACATTTTGTATCAAGATTCTCCCAAAACTTGTCTTTATACTAACACAAGTGTTGATAAACAGGGAATCCTCGGAGATGGAGTTGTTGTCGTGAAAAGACTATGTGGGCAGCATGGAACTGTAGATGGAGAATTGACTCATGTAGTTGATTGTTTAATGACAGTTAAGCACAGCAATATAGTACGATTTTTGGGCTACTGGGCACATATGCAACCTAACCTTATAGAAAAAGGGGGAAAGCTTGCGTATAGAACCGCAAGATATGTTGCTGTGTTTTGAGTATCTGCGTAATGGAAGCCTTAGGAGGCATATTACTGGTATGCATATTACTTCAGCACTATTACTAGTATAGATAATAATTAGATGTAGTTCATTTCAGTCTTACCTATATTAAACAAATGATTTAGTTGAGCAGTATAACAGAACTCATTCCGTCAGTGAAATAAGCATAATGGGATCAAAAACTAAAATTTAAAGACAAACTATTGTTAGATAATGTTCATGGAATTTTCGGACTTTATACTTTTGATGGCAAAGAAGACTTCAGGTTCTAAGAATTATCTTTACTTATGCAGGTGAATCTTGCAGGTTTGAATGGCACACACGTTATCAAATAATGAAAGGAATTTGTCAGGGCTTGGATTATCTTCATGAAAATCATATTATCCATTTGCACCTCAAACCAGAGAATATACTACTTGATGCCAAGATGGTGCCAAAAATTGCGGACTATGCCTATGCGAGATTGTTGGGTGGAGATAAGCGAACTGCAACTCAAGAAATTGTTACATCGCTGTAAGCTAATTATGTAGAATAAGTACTCCATGGTTTCCTAAACATCATCTGAGTTATCATGATCCATATATCTTAATTGTTACTTTTCATGTAGGGACTATCTGGCACCAGAATATTATGAAGACGGAGCAATCAGCCAAAAATCTGACATATACAGTTTGGGTATTATAATCATGGAGATGGTGACAGGCTACAAGGACCTCCCTAACATAGAAAGTGTAAGAAAAAAAAATTATCAAATCACTAAAGATAAAGTATCCATGTTCGAAATGTCACTTTCATTTTCATTGTGGATGTTATCATTCTAGAGGGCAACTTGGCACATTAAAAACACAAACACGCACACACGCCAAGAAGCTACAAGACACACACACATGTGACAATGGAGATGCCACCGTTGGCACTGCTTATCCCCTCCGCAGCACACATAATACGGATGCCATCACAAAGCCTAGTCAACAATGGCAAAGGTAGTGGCAGCGGTCAACATCCTTGGTTCTTGTCCTCCCTCCTCCCCCTCCCCTCTAACTTGGCAATTGGATCAAGGGCCTGGGTGTCCGCCCTCGGCTTTGCCATTGGTTCGATCCATGTGGATCGGCGACAAACAATGTTTCTTTGGTAGGGAGCAAGAAGTACCCCATGGCACTAGGTTTGATGATAGTGGTTATTAGGTTGCTACTTGTAGCGCTGACCATCTGCCCATGGTGGTGGCCACTCTTCCCGTGAGATGCAATATGCAATAGGTGGGATTGGGTTTAAAACTATGGATGGGGTGGGGCTCTTGGCTATATGCCCTCATTTACGTAGCCTTCGTGTCCTAATAGCAACATGGGGGCATAGGTGCCTGGTAGTGGTGGATGGCTGTCCTCTCTTCACCTTCCGTTGCCACCATGGGCACGACAGTGATGGCTTGTGATGTGGATGATGTCGCGGGTTCATGATGACATTTTTGAATGTCGGAAATGTGGGTCTTCGGTGGCTCGGACACTCAAGAACACAAGACGAACACAAAGATGTACCCTGGTTCAGGCTATCGAGCCCTTATGTCCAGCAGTGAGGAGTTCTTCATATTCAAGAGCACCCAAATCAGGGGATTACAACAAAGAAGAATGAAAGTTTGGTAGGGGATTGCTCGGTGCTATCCTATGGCTCGTCGGCAGTGTGGTTTCTTCCCCAATGAGTAAGGGAATTGGTCCTCTATCTTGCCGGGTTGTCGGGGATGAACCCTCTACTATTCCTCGTGTAGTGTCTAATCTATCGATCAAACTCTACCTGCCTAGCCCCCTCTCTATGGGAGCAGACCTTCCCCTTATATTTTGATGAAGGACGAGTACATGACGGTTCAGGGGCTCAGTCTATGGTCTTCGTGTGCTAAGGTCCACGAGGGTGCTTTTGCGGCATGTATGGACCTTGGCGTTGTCGTGGAGTCGAGGGGATCCACAGGCATCGCCTGACGTCACTAAGGCCCCTAGCACTTGATTGTCAGGGGTTGTCTACATTTGCGTACAGTCTCTACCAGTGAACCATCTAAGTTTTCCTTGACGACAAAGGTGTCTCGGCCCGGGGACTAACAAGTGGGCCCAGGAGCCCCATGCCCCTAGAGCCGATGGAGTCGTCATCCCGACTTGAGGGCCAACGAGCGAGCCTAGGAGCCCTACGCCCCTAGAGCTTGTGGAGTCCTTCTGCAAATTGAACGGGTAGGTGTCATGGCCTTGGACTCCCAACGGGTTGGCCAACGCTTAGGACGACAATTGTTGGTCCGAACACTAGTACGGGTTGGAGCTCGACCGTCGCCGATCGGGAGCCCGAGCCTTGACGAGCGCCCGAGCCCCAAGCAATCACAATGGTCATGCTCGGGCTATGTCCAACTCCTCGACCAGATGATACGGCGTGAGTGTACCTATGGGTATAGCCCCCAAGCGATCCCGGGGGGTATCGGTTGAGGGATTCCGATGGTCGGGAGCTAATGTCCAAGGGACGTAACTTACCCATATGTTTAGCTCCCATCGGTTGGCCTCGCAAACCATATATGACAGTTGGACACGGCCACCATTGACGCCATACGCACATGCTACGGTAATACCCTTGCCACTTGGATTTGAGTTGCGCCACACCATGGACTGGCCATTATAGATGGCTATAGGGCCAGTCCGGCAAGACCTAGCATGGGCCCGTGCTAGGTAGGGCTCGTCATGCCTTCCGGGTTGTGCCTCATTGGTCCAAAGGCCTGGCCTTCGACCTAGGCACGGCATGCTGGGCCATTTTTTGGGTTGGCATGGCCTAAGAAACACGGCCAATCCACTGTGTCGGGCGGCCTGAGGTGCATGAGGGAGCACCTGCTACGCAGCGTCAACCATCGAAGAGGCCGCGACAATAGACGAAGTTGGAGAGGGAGAGCCACCAACGTGGTGCCTCCATATAGATGCAGACAGCTATGACCTCCATGCTTTACCGGAGGCAAGAGGGGAGCCGTCGTTGTCGCGATGTGCTCCCCACACCGTCGGATCCGGTGGAGAAAAGGCGCGCCACCCGCCGACGCCGAGTCCGGTGAAGACGGGATCCGGGAAGGAGGAGGCGCGACACTTGTCCAAGCTCAAAGAGAGGCGAGGGTGGGGGGCCAGCGACTAGCGTGTGCGCAAGCAGGATGCAAATGAAGAGTCGATGCCGAATGTGAATGAAGAGAGCCGATACGGAAGGGCCCAAGGTATGCAAGGGTCTTTTAGCAGGTCGTCTAGCCTAGGCGGGCATCGGGCCAGCAGTTAAATGTTGGGCCATGACATGCCGCCTAGCCTGCCTGACCGGTGGCCTAGGCACAACCCTGTGCACCGGGCTGAGCCAGCCCGGGCTCTAGAACATCAGGGCGTGCCAAAAATGTGGGCTTGGTGCCGGGCCATCATGTCGCGGGCTGCATGGTCACCTCAGCCTGGTGAACGTGTCACCACCATATATAAAACCATGGGAAGAGTGAGGATGATAACTCCGCAATATAGTGCATATTTTTTTTTTTTTTTTTTGACAACAACTCATATATTATATTAAAGGAGCAACCAGATTACAAAGAAGTCCTCAAAAGAGGACTTAATTACAACCGAAGTCCTGCATCCGGATAAGGCAAAGAACCATGGTGGCGGCGGAGGAGACTTGACCGCCCGGTGAAGAAGCGTAGGGGGCGCCGATGACGACGCGATACGCCGGGGTGGACGGACCGCGCACAGTGACGGTTGTAGGAGGGACGGACGAGCCATCGAAGATTGCTTGCACCGGTGACCGAAGGATGAAGTGATGGCCGTCGCCGGAGGTTGATGGAGAAGCTCGAACCCGGTCCCGTGTGAAGGCGGAGAAGTCGATCCAGCACCAGTGGAGGAGCTGCCAAGCAGAGGAAAGAACAAGCAGGACAAGGGGCTGCTTTACGGAAGGGAGGGCAGGCGGTGGTGCATCGGAAGCGGAAGAGGATGGATCTCGTGTGATGAGGAAACTCAAGCAGCTGTGGATGGGGTGGAAGGGGATGGGCGGAGGTGGAGATGCTTGAGAGGGCGATTTTATTTTATTTGTACTAACCTCGAATCGACGACGACGATTTAAGACGACGACGGCGATTTAAGACGACGACCGGGTAGAGCTTGCCACAAGGGGCCAAAGCCATACGGCACTTCACTAATCTTAGGAACAAAATACTAGCTACTGCTACTGACTACTGGAGGGGGGGGCCTCTCCCGCGCGCTCCGGCAGGTCGCGGAGGCGGGGCGGGAGGGGCCGGCTGGAGAGCTCAGGGGCGGTCAAGAAGGAAGCCAAGTTCGATACGGCTCCCACCCAAAAAGCAAGTATATGATTTTGATTAATGTCACCCTATCACGCTGTTGTATGATTTTGAATGATTTGTCTACTATACTGCAGAATTCTTACTTTTACAAGTATATGAGTTCTATGAGTTGATCTGTTCTCTGTGTACCAGCTGAGTATTCGTATATATGATACTCAGTAAATCCACATCATGCCTCTATCATTAATCGATCACATCTTTGATAGGTGCTCGGAGGCTGGAGGAGTAGGTTGGAATCGGATACATCACAGAGACACATAGCCTTGGAAACAGCTTACCGTCAAGTAATACTATGCATTGAATTGGGGAAAAGCTGCATGCATCGTGACCCAACGAAGAGGCCTTGTATACGCGACATCATTTATAGGCTTGCTGAAATGGAAGCCAGTGAAGAATCATCAGTCACAAGCGGCGTAATTACTTTATTAATTTCTCTCCCGTGTTTTAATAAATTCTTTATTTTTTTCACGTCTCCCACCGTCCGGACACTAGCAAACCAGCTGCTTTTCATTGATGCACGAGAGTACAGAGTACTTAGGTGCATTTTAATGAGGAAGTACCTTTTTATTGAATACTACTTTATCTATCCAAAATTTAAGTCATTCCAAAAAATCTTTGAGAGTTAAAGCATTTCAAGTTTGACCATAATTATATGGTAAGATAATAACTTTTAGGATGTCAAGTAAGTATCATTAGATGCACTATTAATTATATTTTCATAGTATACCTATTAGATATCACAAATCTTTTTAATTCTTTCTATAATTTTGGTAGAATTTCAGATGTTGTGACTCTGTATTCTTTGAACCGACTTACAATTTAGAATGGAGGGAGTACTGCTTACTACTGTGTAAAGTGAGGATTTTGACATATAATTACTTTTGAACTGCAGACAAGCTCTGTTCCAAATGAGCCGGAAGCATCACTAATAACACCATCGTCTACATCGGGAAAAGACAGCTTAAGTCGTTATTACCAGGAAACAAAGAAATGGACTAATAAGGTGAGTTCGATCAAATAAAGGTGTACAACCATGAATGTGTTATTACGATTTTTTTGAACCGATAATGGTACTACCTCTTAAAACTTAGAGCTCTATTCTATGGAGGAAGTTATTTGCAAAAGAAAAACATAAATCCTAAAGTACGCTAGGCAAGATCTCATAGTGAGACAATGCACAAGATTTGCTCATTCAATGTGTGCACATGATGTTTGTGTGAAATCATGTTGGGTGTCATGGTGAAAATTCCAATTCAACGTCGATCTCCATCACTCACAAGGGTTAGTGCACGCAATTGAAAACCAGGAGAAGAAGGCTTGCTCCCTTATGTCTAAAAAAGTGCACATGAACATGGTCTGTTGAGTTCAATTTCTAAACAAGTCAACAACATGAATGCTTTCAACTATTAGGAACTAAATTTCAGATAGGAGCAGTATATATGCATCATCAGTAAGTGCATTCAGTGGTCAAACATGTCTCTACTATTAGTGAGATCAGAGTTTCATTTGAATTTAATAAGTTTCCATGTAAGCATTTTTATAATGTGTCAACATTTTTTAAAAGAGAGAAGAAGTTTGATGAGAATAAACTACTTTGGACCCGGCTACCAACTTAGAATTAAATATTACGAATAATAATAAAAACAATGAGTCAAATGCACCAGATGGCCTGAACTTTTAAGCATGTGTCACATAGGCCCCTAAACTTTGAAAATGTATTTCTAAGCCCCTAAACTTGTCAAGTAGTACACCATAGGGCCATTGAGAGTGATAGTTTCATTCATGTTACACTAGTGAAGAAAGTGCGCCCTCGCACACCCTGCGCCGACGCCGTCCATTTAGTATAGGCCCGGTTCTCTTGACCGGGCTGACCCATGAACTGGAGGCCATGGTTTTTGTTACTTTCACTTTATTTTGTAAAGAAGTCGGCCCAGAATGTTGGTTATTTGATTTTGACCGGCCCATTATTCAGCCCATTTTTATTATTTCTAAAACATTTTTTGTCCCTTTTTTTTCCACCAAGGAGATGCACAGAAAAAAACACAGAATATGGATATTCATATCAGGAACGGTAGTTACAATAGATCTAAAATAGGAAAAGAAAACTTCGTGTCCGAAAGCACTCCTATCCGATCTCTAGAGCCTAGAAGATGATCCCTCGCCACCGTTGTCGTCGTGGCTACCGTTGGGATCGTTGGAACGCCATGTTGTCGCGCGCTGCGAGAGGAAACCGAAAAGATATGGTCAGGTACAACAACAGATGGACGGTCGTAGTAACTATATAAGCACATGTAGGGTAGAACATGATCGTTACCTTGTTTTTCTTGCACTCGGTCCTGGCTCTGTTGGCGGCGCTCGTTCGGTCCCTCTGTGCTTTGATGACCTGGTTGCCGCCAAGAACGCCAACGCGACCAATCTCGCGTTCGTTTGCCATAAGCGTCGCTGTTGAGGATGTAGTTGGCGAGGGCTTTGTGCTGGGGCCCCTTGATACTGGTGCGTTCAGGGGCCTTGCCCTGGGCGTGGTTGAGGAGGTTGAGGAGGCTCAATTGCGCTGCATGCGCCGGGGCAGAAGATGCAGGTGTAGTAGCAGCCAAAACGGTGGATCCTGTGGGTTCCGTCGTTGAAGCCGCGACGATTTCATCTACCCGGTCGTCGTAGGCCTCATCATCGTTGCAGGTGTCGTAGAGATCGTCTTCGTTGTTGGCCGCCATTTGGTAGCCCACACAATATGATGTAGGAGTTATCTTGCAGAATAAAGGGAGGAGGATTGATGGTTACTGCTGTGAAACAAATAAGGGTAGGTCGTTTTATATAGGCATCAGATGACACCCCGCTATTCGCGGATTGGAAATGAATCACATGAGTCAGTTCCTGCGGGATACGTCGTTTGAATTGTGTCCTTTGGAGTGTGTGCGCAGTCATTAACCGGCGTGAACGTCTAACCGGCCTATCGTTGTAAGCGGTCATGGTGCCTTCGAATTCACACCTGTTTGAGATCCTGTGTTCTAGGTACTAGATCGTGTAGACCGGCCCATCATGCAATGGGCCTATCTAACAAGCCACGAGTTCATCATGGGCTGGCCATTTCTATTTTTGTTGGGCCAAGGGTGGGTGGGCCAAGGGGCGTTGCTCAGTTACATATGAATTTCGGGAGTCTCAGATCTAGACATGCCGCTGTCTAGAGCGGGCGTTTGTGGGCAAGGTGAGCGATAGTTGCCTGCTCAGTAATGTATGGACCGATGGAGTGTTTTTTTCCTATGGCCGCCGCACTCCTGTTTTGCCATGGAGCGCTGCCTATGGGCACGCACACACTGGGAATCACTCTGCACGAGGTAGACGTTCACCACATTTATGGGGTCATTTAGCCAGTGATCCAGCTAAAGCTGATTGTAGACGTAGACTGGGTGTAGGCGTTTCAGGAGGTGGGTTTTCCAGAAAGCAAAGGCTGCACAAGATGGGCCCGTGGTGGGGGGGTTAGGCTGTTCTCTCTGCAGAGGTGGCCCACATCCGATGGCCAATGGGATATCGACAACGGCATCAAGTTCTTGTGAGTTGAGATGTGGCGTACCGATGGCCAATGGGATATCGACAACGACATCAAGTTCCTGTGAGTTGAGATGTGGCGTAGAGGCTAAGTCCGTGTCATGCGGGTAGACAGGCCTATATGTCTATCGGTTAGGAACGGGAGATTGAGGTCGCTTTTTCAAGCATCCTAATCGGGCCCGGCCCATTTAGATGGGCTTCTAAAGGCATAGCATTAGCCCATGACTTTTCGAAGAGGCCATGTCTTGCAAACTCGTGCAAACACACAGTGCACGTGTCTTGTTGTTTATCTAATCTGCGCTGGGTTTCGTTGGCGCAAGATCTCGTTGTTAATTAGCTTATATAGGTACGGGTTTAGTCGTAGCGGCAAAAGTATGGAAGGCAAAAGAGAATGAAAAAAGAAATCGTCAAGTTGGTTGGATACAACATCTGTAACACTGAGCGCAATTAGAATCCGCTATATCCATCCTGATCGATCAGACATGAATAAATCAGTTTACAGACCATGTTTAAGCTGGTCTTTCCATCAGAATGCACGTAGCAAAACATTCGTTGTGCTCCACACCGTTGAAGCGAGCATCGTCGAAAGAAGGCGGCGACAGCTTGTTGGATCTTCTTTCACAATGGTGACATCCAGTCAGAACGTCTCTACCTGGAAAGCATATGTTTAGTGCTTGGAAATAAGGAACCTACACAACAAGCACCAAATAACGTATAAACAAAAGGACTGTCAGTTGAGAAAGTATATAACGGACCTCGTCTAGATACTCTCTTTTGACAACATAACATGTTGGCGTGAGCGCTTGTTAATTTCCATGAGCGGTAGAGTCACCAAACACACCATATCTGAAGAAATGTAGATGCGTCATGTAGTGTAATTGGGCCGTAGAGAATTAGGGAACGATGCTTTCGTGTACAGGAAGACTGAGCTGTAGATACAGAATACCTCTCACCCAACTGTCCATTAGAAGCGAAGTTATTCAGCGAACTGTCAGTCATGGTATAAGCTCCAGCAGCCTCATCATGTTCATATTCCAGTCTGTTGTGAACAAATAAATTCCTGCCTCTCTTGGATAGGTTGCTGTTAAAGTAAGAAAATAAAGCAAGTAGCATCTCTGATAATTAGAAATGGATTTAGGTTTTCAGAGTGCACAGTCCATTAAGTGGCACCTTGTTTGTTTCTTGGACGTTGCTGTTCCACTGCCAGGTTGATCAGCAGTAGTTAAAGTGTTCAGCATGAGAAAGGCGCGAAACCTGTTAGGACACAATTGATTGACAGATGAAAACAGTTTTGAAGAGACAAAAAGACACGTGCAGCTCATATTCTGATGCAGTAAGGTATGATGACTACCACGAGACATAGAATCACAAACCTCATAGGTTGAGTGAGAACCAACCGTGTGATCACCATTTTCATCTTGAGTCGCGTTAGGCCCAAGACTTTGCTGGCCATGTGGGGTGATCACAGAGAGAACCTGGTTTGTAGGGGTAGCTTGAAAACCGCCCCTACAATTACGTCATTTGTAAATACAGGAGCTTACGGGCGGCTTGGGAAACCACCCCTACAGACCCTCATGAGCCACCCCTTCAAGCCCTGGTAGTGGTAGTGCACTACTAACTAGTGGTATTATGTTGTTATTGCAGTTGCAAGTCCACCCTCTCGAGCTCTGCTTTCCCTTCAAGGCCAAAAAGCGTATCCCATGCTTGCTGAACTTCATAAACAAGACTGATGATTTTGCCAAATATTGGATTATACCACAGTTCCCAGAGATATATTCTATCGACATGCTCAGCTTCGTTTTGTGCCCAATGTCCACTGGCACTTTAAACGTGACAATGGTAGAGCAAGAGGAGCCGCCACTGGACCTGGGCATATTTAAAATACTGATGATCACGATGGCAAGTGAGAGAGAGCTTAAAGATCTGGTCTCATCTATTGGCAACCAACCAAATTTTGATCTGAAGCTAGTTGAAGAGTTGGGTGAAGAGGTGCATTCCGCAATTGTGACTGCTGTCGACTATCAACCATGGGAGAGATCGTCTGCCCCGAATGTGAGTAGTTCTTGTTCAATATAATCTCTAGTCTATTTGTTTGTATATAATCTGGATCCGGCCGGTGACAGAAATACTATTTCCTTGTGTCAGATCGTATCCACGGTGGGATTTCGGGGCGTCGGATACGTAGATGTGCATCCCACAAAGCCATGGTGAGCAGATTTATTTTGAGACTTGGCTGGTGTGTTACTCGATCTATCTTACACTTACTCTCGCTCTAATTTCATCACGTAGGATTTTGGCGGGTGGTCCCAACTACCTTTGCGTTTGGGACTACAATCAGGAGGTAATGACATACACTGTGATTCATCTCATGCGTCATCTATCATGCATGTTCACGAGCTGAGACTGAGATGGTTCAACTGTTTACTTTTTGGGTCCATCTTTATTTATTAACTAGCGCCTTACAAATACTACTAATTCTTTTCATTAAAATAAATTGGCAGGTAATGTTGTATGCATTTGACGTGGGAGAGGAACGAAATAAACTAGGGCTTTGCGCGGTTACATTCATCCCACGAAAGCAATGCTTCGTGGCCGCAGATGTTGTGGGACGTGTGCATGTCGTCTCCTGTGAAACATGGCAACAAATAGTGACATTTAAAGCTTCCAATTGCGCTGTGATGTCTATGGCGATTCACCCTACCCACCCATACCTGCTATTGGCGGATATTGGCGGCTCCTTGCAGCTCTGGAACTGGGACAAAGGCTGGACCTGTTCTCGAAAAGTTCGCGCATCCTCTTACAGTTCAATTCAATGTTATTTCATTGTCAAGTTTAACCCAAACAACACGGAGACCTTTACGAGTGGCGGCAAACTCTCTGGACTGAAGGTTGGTCTTTCCCTTCTTCCCTTGTGCTAGTTTTTCTTTTTATCTATGCAGTTATTACTTTCCATTACAAAAATAAATATACTTTTTAGCTATATACAGTTTATACACATATATGCATGTACTGAGACAAGAACTTGTGTAGACACATTATTTTTTAAACAAATAGAGTATGATGCGCTGATTTAATCGACTTCCTAACCTAATCTGACTTGGGCCTTCTACCTCAAAACCGTTTAACAGGTCTGGTCAATTGATGGTCCGAATAATCCTATCATAACCATACAACAGAATAGTGAATACGACATGCTCTATGACCATGTTTTCACCGAGGCTAGTCAGAACCATGTGGTTGTGATCTACAATTATGGTCTAACCGTAAGTATTGCTGTGTGCATTTGTACTGGGGTACCAATTCATCGAGTCAAATGCTGTGTATAATTTTTTTGGTCCTCGTATTTTGAATCAGATATGGGATTTGCAGACAGGGACACCAGTTCACACACTCTTTGAGACTGCAAATTATTATAATACCGCAGTAGCTTGCCACCCAACACTTCCGCTAATAGTTGGCGGTATCTATACCGACGCTTTCCCCACACAAGCCACTTATTCGCTTCTGGAACTCCATTAATTACAGGTGCGTATATCCCCCTTCTCTCTCTCCCACACACACTATGCATGTATATATGAAAGAAGTGAGCCTCTATTTGTGTATCGATCGCCATGAAAAATTTTAGTGAGTTATGGTAGGACATAACAATTCATGTTAAATGATATATTAATCTCAATAATAGGAAATTACAGGAGTTATTGTATGAAATTTGTTATAGTTGAGACTGAATATCGTATATTTACATTGACAGAATGATGTAGGGACTACAAAGTTTTATTCAAAAAAATTTAAGCTGCCACCATTTTTTTGGTGAGCAAAGAGACAAGCTTTATTAGCTAGCCATCAGCAAAATTACAATCTGCATGAAGGAAAGGCATAGCGCAAGCAGGCACTTGTCCTCCATCATATACTTTGATAGAGAAAGATCGACATATTCAAACTGAAATATAATGTTGGGGCAACAAATAGTACACAGCGTAGGACAAAATCATACTCGCTCCGTCTCTTAAAGAATCAATTTCTAGGCCAAAAAATTGTCTCTAAATTAAAATAATCAATTTCTAGAGGTGAGTGGTCCATCAATTCACATTAATCTCTCTCGTAGTTTGGCTTGCATTTAAGATAATCTCTCTCTTTTACCCTTATTGGATACTACAAACAACACTACTTAGTTAGGCTTCTTGGTAACTAATGAGCTATTAAGATTTAACAATTTAATGAGGGGTAGCATGGTCTTTTTATCTCCTTTGCCAATCTATCATAAGGTTGCTAGAAATTAGGGAGTAAAAGGTATAATAACCACTACGTAGATGTGTCATGGGTACTACAAAAAGAGCCTAACTCAAGTAATTGTTACAATTAAGTACATGTCATACATGGATGACAACTATGAATGGGATGGAAATGCATATAGATTCATAGAAAATTAACTAATTTATCACAGTGGTATAAATATTGGAATATTTATGGATTAGAAGATAAAAACAAAGGGCATGTTCAACCCACAGACGGTTCTGTCTATTCTTGTATACCGACATAATATATTCATACAACGCGGCGATTCGGCCTCGGAGAACGGGCCCTCGCCGTCGCCTCATGAGGCGATGAGGCAGCCGTCTCCAAGCCAAATGAGGGTGCTTTTTTAACAAAACCGGTGACAAAAAGACGAGGGAAAAGACGGTGTTGTACATGCCCTAAGAGTGGATGAAACGATATTTTAATTAGGTGTACGGTGCCAAATTCATCAATGAACTTCTAGTAACTTATTAAGTCTCTTAAAACTTCTAACAAGTGTATGTAGGAGCACGAATTTATGCACTAACACCTAACAATAGCAAAAGGCAAACGCCTATGGGTATCTCAATAAAGCCCCTAAAACCATAACTTTTTCCTAGTATGGAATTTCTCTGTTCAAAACCAAAGACAGGAGAGACATATTGCAGCTCTTCCATGCTCCGCGCCATGCCACCATTCACTGAGCGACCACTTGTAGCTACTATACTAGACCGAGGATCATTTCACTACTATTCTTCGGAGGATCTCAAGGGCAGCTTGTGATGGTTTGTAGGAGTTACAAATCATTTTACAAAATCACAAATCTGAACCCAAAAATAGAAAAACAATCCGAAAAACATCAGCGAGCAGCACGAGTCACACGATAGTTTGCATGAAAAACGCTCGCTATATGGCCACGGGGGATCGAACCCATCAGGGAAGGAGCTTAGTTATGGCCATAGCCTCTTCCTCACCTTAATATCATTAAATAAACAGTAATTTTAGCACTATTTATTGATATTTACAGCTCACTTACATAGTTTATTCTCCACAACTGGATTCCAGTCTTAGCCCTTGCATGCTGATCCCCTGAACACTCTGACTATAAGACACTTGTGTCCATTTGGATATTCATCCTCATCATGTTATCTTCATCCAATTTCAAAATGAGTATTTAGGACCCTAAACGAATTCAAAAAAAAAAAAAAAAAAGAGTTATTGACTACAAAGTCAACTTTCTGAGTGCTACAACTTTCCTTTTGGTAGTTGTTCAAACCAAACTCGTTACAAAAATTTGAAATTTAAATGTGAAAAATTCAAACATAATGTTTCTTGGATATAGATGACTTAGAGTGAAAATATTGTCAACTACAGAGTTATATAACCTTTTGAGATCCACAACTTTTGTTGTGGTCGTTTCTCCATTCAAAGTCATTTGAAAAATATAATAATTATAGGTTCAACGCTCATTTAAAATTAGGACCATTGGTAGAGGTGACTGAATGCCAGCCGCCCCTACAAATGTATTTCTAGAGACGCCTCTTGTTTTGGGAAATACTTTTAGAGGTGATTTTAGATTATGTCGTCCCTAAGAAAAAGATGTGTATCTACGAATGCTTTTTCAGTAGTGTTTCGCCTTTCTTACACTGTCACTCCATATCTAGCCAGTTCATAATCTGTTTAGCTTCACCCATTACTTCCCAGTAACTTGTTGCATGATTACCCAGCCGCTCATCTCGCTAACCTACAACCACACTGGCCACTATTTGCCAGTTTTGCTAATCTAGACATGCATTGCTGCCCCATCATGGGTCGCTCTGATGCGTGCTCATCAACATGTTTAATAAATTGCCTAGGAGTCAACAACATTTTTTTTTCTCGAACACGCAAAAGATTTGCGGCGTCTTTGGTATTAAGACGAATAAAAAGTTGACAGTTACAATGACGCGCCCTCGAACGGCGCACTAGGGGGGATACAATTATACAACGAGGTCTGCCCTCCCTACCAGAAGAAATCAAACACGATTACTCGATAGAACAACAACCTAGTCGTCGACGACGATCAGCCGCGGCGGCTCACGCGCCGCCTTGTCCGCCTCGGTCCTACGCCTGGCGAGTCCGGGAAGATATGACGACGCCTCCTTCAATGAGGGAGTGCGGTTGTCGCCGAAGACTCTGCCATGGCAGGCCTTGCGTTCCACCGCGGAGGGCACCGTCCGTCCATCGATGAACCCCATCCGTTCCATCACCAATATCTCCCCGCCGCAATCGGGACGGCGCGGCGGCGGCGTAGCGGCGAGCCTCTCCTACCGATTGTGGCAGCGTAGGCTGCGGTGGTGACACCCGCACCGCGAAGAGGCAACAAAGGCGTCGACGCCTTGTGCGTAACCCTATCTCTCGAACCGCTTTAACCTCTCGCCCGAGGGAAGAATGCGGAGAGGAGATCGCGGCCGCCGGTTGGCACGACACGCGCGTGATGGGCTCGGCTGGATGCTTCGCGATGACCTCCCGGAGGCGGCGCCTTACCAGGCTCCGTCATCATCGGGCCAAAGCCCGGGCGGGTAGTCGTCATCCATCGCGGGTCGCATCAACGTCCGTGACCGGACAAATCTAGCCGAGTGGTCCCCGAGGGTGAGGCAGGTGTGAGGTTGGCGGTGCTATCTTCCCAGCAAAGGCGGGCAACAACCATCAAGCTGTGTGGCCACCACCTCCATCAGAGCAACCGGCGGAACAACCCGGTTGCTCCAGAGCGAAGCCTCCAACAACATCGAGTCATCGTGACGAGAATAGGTGGGGCATCCAAGCGCATCCAACAACGGGGTCGACCTCGACGGCGGATCTAACACGCCGGCTCGCAATGCAAAGCGCCGGACGGCGCGCCACGACCGAACGCCTATGGTGCCATCGCTGGCGTTGGCGACGTTGTTGCTGTCCAACGCCACCACACCCGACCGTGCTTGGCGGCGCGCGGCCCGAGCTCGCTGGAACCATCAGCGTCGCCGAAAGTGAAACATCGACCGGGCCGCCGGTGCATTGATCTCAAGGCGATCCATCACAACCTTGTTGGCACCCACCGCTGGTTGAGTGCGGCGTCTCCAATGCCGCCGCTAGGTTGTACCGGTCCCCGACGTGGCACCCGACATGACGGCAGCCACGCATGCTAGGACGCCCTTCGCCGTCGAGGCCCGCATGGCCCTAGGCAACGTGCGTTCTCGGGCGAGGTGGTGGAGGCCACGACAATGCAAACAACGTTGTGGGAGCCGGCAAGTCGCCACACGGTGGCGTAGGACAGGCAAATGAAGCACCCGTCACGGAGCGCCTCGGGATCTTCTTAGAAGCCGGTCATCATCTTCGCAACCGAGGTTCCGCTAGGGCCGTCCCGGGGCGCAGCTCCTGGCGGGGAAGAATGTCGCGCCACCCTGAAAGGTCCTAAATGGCTAGAGGGGGGGTGAATAGCCTAATAAAATTTCTACAAAAACACTAGAGCAACTTGTTAGTAAATAACAAAGCGTAAATGCGTTTGCTCTAGCTCTACTTGTCGGCAAGCCTCCTATTGACAATTCTAGTTGCTATGATCTCTAATTCACTCAAATTGCTAAGTCGCTACTTTACCAACTAGGTGAACAAGCTAGATTACTCTAAACAAGGCTAAGCAACTAGCAAGGTTACACTAACTACTCTAGCACAAGGTATATAACAAAGTAATGCAAGAGAGTAGGAGTGATATACCACAATGTAGAGGCTAGTCAATCCAATCACCAAAGATGACACAATGAGATAACCAAATCGATGCCAATTACCAAGAGACAACAAGAGACAAGTGGAGACAATGATTTATCCCGAAGTTCACTTGAGCACCCGTCAAGCTACGTCTCAGTTGTGTCGACCTTCTCACGTGTGGGTTAAGGTGGAGCTCACTCCAAGCCAAATGCCTTTAGGCTTCTTGCACCCAAAGCAAATGAGAGGTACTCACCGACATGAGCAATATATTATCTTGCAATTGTCGTCCGACGAGGATGCACGTCCTCTCACAAATCAGGAGGTGGCCAAGAACATTCACCAACTCTTGCCAACGCCTCCACCAATCACCAAGCCGGCTAGGAGTAGTGCTCTCCAAGAGCAACAAGAAAACCACCGGCTCACAACGATCCACAAGTGCCACTAGATGCAAAGATCAAAGCAAAGTGCACTTGAATCACCTCAACTCACTAGAATGGATGCTCTCAAGCAAAGGAGTGAGGAGGAGGATGTGTGCTCAGCTCTAGAGGTGTTAGGATTGATTCAAAATGACCAAGAGACCTCATAGAGCCAGCCAAAGGGGTATAAATACCCTACACCACGAAATGTGGCCGTTGGGGTGCAAACCACGCACAAATCAGCCCCGACGGACACTGCGATCGGACTCACCGGTGAGTCCGGTCGGTGGGTCCGGTCACAACCGATAAACCCCACCGGGACCGCTCGACCCCTGGCGAGCAGCGCCCGGTCCACGCGTCCGATCGGTGCGTCCCGGCCAAGACCGGATGCATCCGATCGGTGCCTCCGGTCACTTCGAACCGAAGTCACGAAAACATGCTCTGCGCGGACAGCATCCGCCGGTGCCCCGGGCCGAAGCTCGTGCTTCCGGTTAGAGAGTCCGTCACCTTCTCGAGCTCATTTAAAATCCGTCGTTTTGTCGTCGTTCCTTCGTCTTTGCTCCAAACCGACTTCCGTCACTTGATTCTTGTTGCCGACACATCGAAGAACACCCCGACACCATGTGTTAGCATTTTGAAAACATTTTCCATCAAGTACGGACTTAGCTCTCTAGGTTAGAATGCATGCAAATGATTTTGAATCTAGAGGCACATGAGGATCGATATGTACGATAATTTTCCCCTCTTTATAGTACGGCTTATCGATCCTATAATCACTCACACCCTCTATGGTGTCTTGAGTGTAAAATCAAAATGGCCCTATGATATACCTTTGCCTTGAGCCCATTTTGATCCTCGAAACACGCCAAACCGCGCACTTGATCATCAATTGGATCACCTCGACCCATCAACCATGACCACCATGCACCGTCCTTGGCTTGACCAATCTCCAACTAAAACAACACTTAGCATAGAGAGATTAGTCCTAAGGATGTCATCAATTAGCCAAAACCAATCTAGAGATCTTCACACCCATCGGCGTTGGGGGCAGAACCCTCCCGTGACATCCAAGGCGCTGCCGGGCAGGGACTCAACCCTCGGCTGACCAGGCAGGAATGCCACTCACCAGATGCGAACGCGGCTGACCGTCATTCCTCTGACGACGCCAAGGACCGCCTGGACCCTCAGGCGCCGCATCCCGCCCTGGGGCCATGACAGGACCCGCCTGGGGTAGAGCAGATGGAGGCCTCATTGGGTGACGAGCGGCCTCTAAGTAGGTCAAGGGCGGCTCATCCCGGACACGTCGTCGTCGTCATTGGCCTAGTAGCTGAACTTCTAGCACTCCTCCATAGAACACCCAAAGGCGAAAAGGTGCGGCGTCGAGAGACAGAGTGGACAACGAGCTCGGGGCGGGGGTGGACGGACGAACGAGGAAGGCGTCGAGGGTAGAGGTAGCGCTCGCCGCAACCTTGCCAACATCCCCAACATCCCGCGGTGGGGGGTGCCCAGCGATCCTAGTGGACGAACCCCCGTCGTAGTTGTCGAGCAGGTTGTCAACGTCCACCTCGCCATCGCCCGAGACGTCGTCGATGGTGAGCAACAGAAGCCCGTCCGTGACACCGAGAAAAGGAGCCAACTTGGAAGGGTCGACCGCCTCAACCCCGGCCGAGGTCCCCCGACCTCGAGGCCAAGGGAAGCCGCCTTTGGGCCGACACGGGCTCCCTAGCCCGCGGACGGAGGCGATCTTCGCCCACGCCCGCCCCGGCGTGGAGGGCGGCACGAAGAGATGCGGCCGGGCGGTGAAGCACGCACCGGATCGAGCACATCTTGCGCCAGCCGCCCATCGGCGTCGGTGTCGTTAGGAGGTGCAACCGCGAGAATCGATCCACTCTAGCCCGCGGGAGGATCCGGGGGAGCACGCCTTTGCCGCGGATGGGGTCGTCGTGGTCTGTCCTTGGGGCACACCGAGGTTGTGGGAGGCGGGGGGGTGGGTGTCTCCGGCGCCCCTAGGACCGCCACCCCGCCGGCGGTGGCACCTCCTCGGCCCCTCGAGGTAGAGTGGTGACCGGGGAGGGTGCGAGATGGTCGTGTGCTCCGACTTGGGAGGGGAGGGGGAGCAAGGGTAGGATGGGGCGACGGGGGGGCGGGA
The DNA here is from genome assembly GCA_015847255.1 of Hyparrhenia diplandra. NCBI lineage: Eukaryota > Viridiplantae > Streptophyta > Magnoliopsida > Poales > Poaceae > Hyparrhenia > Hyparrhenia diplandra. Next base: position 587,826 of record JADLZK010012344.1, read on the forward strand.
GGCGGGCCCCCCCGGGCCCCCGGGTGGTGGCGGCGGGCGGTGGCGGGCATGCCGCGGCGGGGATGCATGGAGGGTCGTGGACTCGACCGGGAGGGGGAGAAGGAGGAGAGGGAGGAGAGTGGGGAGGGGCGGGTGGCGCGACGGTGGGGGCGGACGCCAGCCCCCGGCCTCGGCGGCGTCGACGACGCTTGTGCCGTGGTTCGGGTTCCATGGTAGGGGATGGGCTATCGGGGCTCGGGCTTCCCTCCGTTTTCGAGTCAACAACATATCTTGTTTAGTTAGAGTAAAAATTAAAAAAAGAATAAACAAAATAAGGTATACTACCTTTGTCCTGAAAAAGTACTTTTTGACTTTTTAGACAACATGTCTGACTGTATGTCTTATTAAAAAAATATAAGACGGATGGTCAAACAAGATCTCTAAAATTATAGAATAAATAAATTATTATTAAAGTATCTTTAATGATAAAATAAGTCATAACAAAATAGATGATATTTATATAAAAACATAGATAAGATAGATGGTCAAACAGGATGTCTAAAACTAAAAATGACACTCTTTTTTTGTAGACGGGAGTAGCTAGGAAATAACAGGTCTAGTGGAGCAAAAGGACAAAAATTACGGTCTATATACTAGTGGAGGCCTCAATAAAAGATTTAGGGGGATGTTTGTACTCATAAACACTTAATTCTTATACAGCGAGCGCATAAGGGTAGCTCCAACACGACTTTTAAGCTACCTTTAACACGCTTCCTATAATTCAGGTGACTGAAAACAATCGATTGCTTCAAGCGACGCTCCTCCCTGACTCCCTCTCTCTCCCCAAGATGATGTTTTAGCTGTTCCATGGAGATTGCATGGATGAGCTCGTCGCCTGATCGAAACCCATTTTTTCAGGCGACTGAGTTATTGTCATGTGCGTTAAGAGGGCCCCGAAAAGGTCTTAACACAACCCTAAAAAGGCCGGCCCAGCAGGGGAGCCCCCTGCCCCCCGCCGCCGCCTCCTGCCGTCATCACGCCGTTTGCTTCCTCATTAAGTAATATTATTTATGGATAAAATAGGAATATATTATGAAATAAAGCAGTTCTACTTGCACATGTGTGTGTATGATTACCCACATATTATGAAATGTTTTGCACGACTATAAATACAAGGGAGATGTAATCGGTTGGATCAAGAAGAAAATAAAGGAGTAACACCCAACAACTTCAGCACTCCAGCCCTAGGCTCTCTCTCACACACACATGTGCGCCGCCACCGCCCCTAAGCCACCGCCGCTGGTCACGCCACCGCCGCCCGTCGAGGCGCGCCGCCGCCGTCCTCTCCTTCTTCCTCTTCTTCAACAGTCCGGCAACCCCGATTGCCGCCCCGCGCTGGCAACCCTGATTGCCGCCCGCACACAGCACCCCGGCAACCCCGATTGTCGCTGCCGCCGTCAATTAAGTCACCGGCGTGTCACGCGACCGCCCGGAATCCTTGCGGTTTGTGACAGCTATAGCTAGCATCTCCCTATATTTAAGCATTTTTTTCTTTTAATACAAGAGAGAGAAAAGCTAGCTAGATTCTTGCACACATTTCAAGATCATGTGAGAGTGTTATGTGGGTAATCATACTAAGAAACGTTGCTAAAAGTTAACAATATTGTAGATGTTGGCTTAAAGCTAGCTTTACTGTTGTGGGTGCCCTAATGCATATAGAGTATTCCAAGGCTTATACTTAATCCATGAAACGTAGGCATAGATATTAATCTGACCAAAAATCAATTAATAAACAAGTTTGTTACGAACATATTCTAACCTAAAGCTAGCCTAATCTAATTTGAAGTCAGTAGTTAAGCTAGATAGCATCCAATCATAAAAGGCATATCTATAGAGATCAACTATTAGAGCTATCAACTATGATATCATTGACATATAATGTAGTACTCCCTTCGTCCAATTGAAAGTGTCGTTTTTATTTTTAGACTTCAAATTTGACTATTTGTCTTACTAAAAAATTTGTACAAAAATAGAGTAAATATATTGTTAAAGCATCTCTAATGATAAAATAAGTTCTAACAAAATAAATAATATTTAAATAAAAAAATGAATAAGATGAGGGGTCAAACAAGAAGTCTAAAAGCCAAAATTGATACTTTTAAAAGGACAGATGGAGTACTACATTTATATGTGTTTGACACATGCATGCTTTTGTAACAGTTTTGTTCGATCTGTTGCATGTTGCTTGAAATATTATTGAAGGATATACCACTAACTGTGATACTTCGCAAGTTTCAGGCTTGAGAAAACTGCTAGATGCACACGTTTCAATTTCAACCGGATCAAATACATTGGATTTGTCGGCTCAAGGAGGTATATATATTAATTCACTACCTCACTATATATATATATATATATATTTATAATCAATAAGCGGGTTATTAAGAGATGACGAGGTACCTAGTAAATAAGCCTTATCATACATAGAAGTGGATTATTAAATGGTCCATAACGAACTACTATAGAGAAGGGTCTCAGATTCTCAAAGCATAAGTATGTGTTACCTTAAAAAAAAACATAAGTATGTGTGTAGTTGGTTCATTTTATCACACACTTTTTGTTCTATGAAATTTTGAGGAAACCATAAATTGTCAAGAGTTAAATGCATAAACTTATCAAAGGGTGTCACTTAGATCCACAAACTTTAAAATTGTATTTTTGGATCCTAAACTTGCAATTTCAAAGTTTATGGACCTAATTAAGTGGTACCTCTTGACAAGTTTATGGGCCACTGATACATTTAAGTCAACTATCATGCATTTAACTCAACTATCAATTATGGGTGCTTCATCTGACTTGAACGTACCCAAGGAATAAGATGGTTCGTAAACTTTTTCCCACCGTTCATCTACACGTACTCTAGGACTCTAACGCCCTAGATTCCAAATGACTTAGATCCACTCTACACGTTGAGTGAACTACATCTACCGTCATCCCACTTACACTTTTGTGGTTGCTTCGTGTAAAAGGATTAACCCAGGGGATGACTCACCATAAACAATGAAGGTGGGACTAAACTCACAATATCTTACTAACATGCACATGGGCCACTAGGACAAAAATTCCAAACTTGGCCGAATGTGACAAAAAGTCCAACAACTCCAGTACACCAACCTCGAATCCGGAATAGGATACGAACATAGGCTGAAAGTTTGAAGTTTAAGATCCTATACTGGACAGTAATATAATTTAAGGTTCAAATATGACCGTGTGCGTTACTCCTTCCATTCTTCTACAGTAAAACATGTTTAATTTTTTTTATATCAAGAAAAAAAAAATCTAAAAATATTTATAGCATTATTCGATTTGCTTGTGTTCCTACTATAAACATGATCAAAGTTAGAGGAGTAAAATACAGGGTTGGAAATAGAATATAGTTCTTAGCAGTTTATTCTTTTTGGCGCTTCTACTGCTAACAGAACATCTTGACTGATTATATACATTATGTAGGCTCGTGATCGGAACTCATGAGAATCTAGAAATTGAAGTCCTGGAAATTGATATGGAGTCATTAGTGCGTCAGTAATAAGGACATGCGCACATAGAGTTGGAGCTGCAGCAAAGCACAAGTACGAAACTGATCTATGTGCGCACACAGCGGTACAGCACACGCGTATCCGCTGCAACATGCTATGCAAAATTCAGACTCAAGGGGCAACTCTTATATGTAATATTATATTGACGAGACCGATCGATATTATACATGATTTTCAACATATTATTTATATGCATTATGGTTGTTTTAATTGACTTAATTAGAATTATTCGTATATGCATGTGACATGAAATAATTTGTGCGCAATTGAACTCCACAAGATAGTACTTGATGAGAATGTATGTGCACTACACCATCGAACATCTGACGCTGAAAGTTATATTTATTGTCAGACAATCGCTAAAGTTAACTCAGAGACTATCTGTCGCTAGAGTTAACTCAGAGATTATCTGTTGCTAATTTCTCAATTAACGATTCATTATTCATTATCTGTTATTATAGGAATTGATAATTAATATTGAATTGTCTGTCACAAAAAGCAGATATAACATTGATCTATCTATGGCTACAAAAATGGACCCCATGCACAGCTCAGGCGCCTCGCCTCCATCTACCTCACGCTCAAATTTTAGCTTAGCTCGACCCACCGTGACAAACCCTAAAGTCCTTGCCCAAATGTCAAATGCAGCAACCGTCGCTGCTTCTTTTATGTGTGTGTACTATTATGTGATGGACCTTTTTTTTGAGTAATATTATGTGATGGACCTTATGCTTGAATGTGGGTATGGTATGTGCTTGAATGTGGGTACGATGTGTGCTAAATGTTCTCTAATTGTATTTAATTATTTATTTTGCATATTCTATTGCCTTATTGAATAATTTATTGCTATAACTACATGGACTATTGGATAATTTGTCGGAAAATGCTTGGTAACAGAAAATTTATCGCTAAAAATTAGCAATGGACTCTCTATTACGAAATTGCATGGAAGGGCTTGCCGGCTAATATCACTGTCATGACCAGAGGTGGGCCAGCCAGACAAAGCTAATTGGGCTTCGATGCGATGGCCGCCGGCCCGAGAGGGGGGGGGGCGCGCGCGCGATGGGGCGGCGCCCCTTGCCGCCGTCTCCTCCCTCCCGTCCAAATCCGACTACGCCTTGCCGTCAAGTTAGGATTATCTTAGGTAATTTTTGGTGTGTAAAAGGGGATATTCCAATCTATAAGGAAGACCCTTATTAGGAAATAAATAAAAGATTGCTTGTAAAAGGTATTCGATCGTATAAGGAAACCTTATAGAGATTGCTTAGATTACAAGTCCCACTAGTAGGGCTATATAAGCAAGAGGCATGTAATCTCTAGGGGATAAGCAAGCAATAAAAATATATCTATCGTTCTCGCACCCGCCTCCACCGCCCGCCGCCAGCCCGCGCCCAGCGCGCCGCGTCGCCGCCCCCCCCTCCCCCCACGGCTCCTCCTCTCCAGCGGTTGCTCGTCTTTGCCGCTCGTCGCCGCCGGCGAAGCCGCAGCCCCCTACGCCATCTCGGGAGCTCCAACGGTCGATGAACACGTGTCAATTCGGCCCAATCTAGCCGAATCGGCGGTTGGTATCCGGAGACCGGGACAATTCCCACCACCCATGGATTCCGAGATGAGGAGTTCACGCGCCGGCGAAGACGCTCCTCGGCGACAAGCTGCGTCAAGATCGGCCGCCCGCCGATGAGATGGAGACGGCGCTGCGCCGCATGGAGCACGTCTTCATCACCTCCGGGACTACGAGCACGGCGACCATATTTGGAGGGCGGCCAGCCCGGCCCGCCCGCCACGCCCCGCCGCGGGGGGCGGCCCCAGCGCCGCCCGCGCGCCGCCCCCTCCCCGCCGCGGCCCCCGTCAACGGCTCCGACCCCGCCATCCTCCACCGGAGGAAGAAGATGGCGTTCGGTGGCGCACCGACCGTCATCGGCGTCATCTCCGGCGACACCGACCGGCGGTTGCCCTCTCCTCTCCACCGACACCGCGATCGGCGGGACTCTCGGCGAGCGGCGTCACCAGCGGCACCCCGCTCTGGCGCCACCCGCGGCCCCTGGACCACGCCACGGCGGCGCCGGGACCGTGGTGCCACCAGCGGCATCACGCCCTCCCCCCGTGACGCCCGCAAGTCCAGAGTACGGCGGCACCGACGACCCCGACCTCTGGGATTCGGCAAGTCGGAGCTCCCTGTTCGGCTCAACTTGGACATCGACCGGACTACCACGTGAGTTATCTTTGCCTTCCACTTCATTGGTTCTCGCTGCGATGCGGTTCATGGACCTGTCAAGAAGAAGTCCCCAATCAAGTGTGACGAGTTCACACGCCGCTGCGCCATCACTTCGGACCCCCGCCCACCTTGACACTACGGGGGGAGTACGCGCCACCTTCCCAAGGAGGCAAGCCGGGTCGACTACATAGACGCCTTCGAGAACTATGCACTACGCATGGAACTTGAGGGTCGGCGCCACCATGTCGGCCTCTTCGTCGGAGGCTGCGTGACACGCCGGATGACGCCGAGTGGTTCGAGCCTCGCTAGATGGAGGAGGCCATCGATCTTGCCCGCCGCTATAACGACGACGAGGCGAACGACGTCGGCGGGGCGCCGGCACCGGCGCCCGACAAGGCGGCCACCACGCCGACCCGGCGACATCGGCGGCGACATTGCGGCTGCCCCGGTTGACCGCATGCGGCCAACAGCGCCTTGTTGTGGCAATGGATGACATCAACGGCCGACACCGGCGACATGATTGCTAAGCTTCACTTGGCCACGGCGACCAACAAGGAGAGCCGGGATCATCTCCAACGCCATCAAGTCGCGGCGCCCTGGCGCCCAGTGGAGCCTCCACTATGGCATCGTGAGGTACTTCCACCGCTACTACATCCCCCTTCGCCCGAGCTTCTCGAGGACTTCTGGCGGGGAGAACGTCCCATTGCACGGCGTCGCGGTGGGCTTCCACCTCCCCAACCGCCAGCGGGAGGATCGGCGTTCGGCGGCGTCCTTCTCCTCTAGGCGCGCCACGACGACGAGGGTTGAGGGCGCCACCGTCATCCTCTTCGACAACAATGGCGGCGTCTTCTTTCGCATCGACAACGCCACGGTTGGTGCACCGTGGGACGAAGGAGATCTGGCTTGCAAACGCCCGTCGGCCGCATGCGCGACCTCCTCTCACGGCTGCCTCCTCGACTTCACCTCGCGTCGCCTCCCACGCCGCCGACCGTCTCTACCGCAGCAGCTCCATGCAAAGGTGATAGTGCCGACGACTTACACCTACACGTCTCCACCTCCGACCCGCCCGGATGATCGAGCTATCGGGCACTCTCAACGCCTCCGTCATGCGCCGTGCATGGGCGTAACGTCCCCGTGCGCCCTGGCGAGCTTCAAGTTCGGCATCTACCCGGCGATCTCCACCTCGACTTCTCCTTCGCCGACAAGGGCGCAAGCATCCGCAACGGCGACAACGACAAGTGCGGCCCTCTCTTCTTCGCCGGGCAGGAGTTGTCACTTCCCGATCGGCGTGCCCTTCGCCCTTTGTTGGTATTTCTAATGTCACTAACTAGTAATGGCATTTAGAAAGATATCGATGTTGCCGAGATAAAACTAAAATAAATATTCATTGCAGTTCATAGCATATCCGAAAAGGTTGTCATCCCTATAGCTAAACTACTAATATGCAAGGAATAAAATATTCATGCTATGCCTTGATAACTTCTTAATAAGTAAATAAACAATTATAAGCGGGTATCCGCAAGCGCTTACAGATATGAATATACCATTGTAGCATTTTAACCGGGAGTAAAATCCGTGTGTCGAATTTATATTCTACCACGGGGAAAGAAGTCTTCTATCTTGAATTAACTATGCATTGGTGCTAAACATTTTAATCATCTAATCTAGTCATCTCTCATATGCAAAGTGTTAAACTTATCAAGTACTTAAACAAGGATCAAAGTTCACAATAGAGGTAATGATAAAGTTCTTGATAAACAGATTTAACCATAGTCATAGAAAGTGTCATGCAATGGACGATAGTAATTCATAGGCTAGCTAGCATTAGAAACTCCAATATGTAACTCTAAACTATAAGTTAGGACCTACTCAATTATGCAATACATCTAACAATCATCGAAGAAAGACTAATTAAATCCTTACATGAGGGACCGAGAATCCATGAAGACTAAGGCCGAAACTTAGAACAACCGGATAATAACATCCGCTAGGCCTATATACGGGGGATGGATTGCAAAGGACTCAATGGTCTTTGTCACCACCACGATCTACCACACGACCCGGCACATAGGGTGCAAACGCAGTAAATAAGATCTAATCACCATGATTACATCATCTCTACCACTCACCCTCGGATCTAAAGGATGGCTATACGAATCCATGCATGAACATAACAATAATTCAACTATGCTAAATGTGTAATTAAAGTAAATACTAGAACAAATAATCTCGAATATAAACATGATCAAGATATTCATATTAAGCATGTGTCCGGAACTTGAAAACTACTTACAATGAAGAACTTACAAGAACGAGGCCCGATCTTGAGCGGCCTCCCGACGATCCGGAGCGGATTTCTCCCTTCCTACTAGTTCTAATCTTGATTGCTACTCCTCCTAAAGCGATGTTTCTAATGACTTGGATCTTGAAGTATTATTGTTGTATTGAGAACTTGATGATCTAAAGGAGGGGGTCTAGGGGTCTTTATATATGGGTCTTCGATCTGTCTCTTTAGCTTCGAAGCGATGTGGTATTAATCTTGGATCAATCCGCTTCTACCGACGCCCTCGGATCAAACCGACGTTAAACAACGGTTTAGATTGGCGTCTTAGAGGCGGTGGAGGAAGGTTCAGGAAGATGGGATGACTTGGCGGCCCAAGGGGGCCGATCGGCCCCATTATTGGCCCGATCGGCCTGTGGGGGTGTCCCCTCCGGGTCCCGTCGTCGCGTCGTGGCTTCGAGTCTTCTAGATGATGTTTTCTTTGGTGTCAAGTTTGGTCCACGTCGGGAGTAATCCGAAGCCGTTTAGACTTGTTTTAGGAGTTGGATTGCGTTACGTTATGTTGGTCGTATGCCATGTCATTTCTTTGTTTTTCCGATAAGTCCCGCAAATCACAATTTCACCAAAACCGATGGAAATATATTAGTGACACCCTATTCTAAGTTGTTATTATTATTTATACCCTCTTTTCATGTTTAATTGATTAATAATTTTATATGATAACAGGTGTCAACAAACTCCCCAAGCTTACCCTTTGCTAGTCCCTAGCAAAGCTATATGCTATAGTAGGATCGGGGAGTTGCTACTACACTTTCATACCTCGAAATATTGTGTTACTCGAAATAAATTCTCCTCTTAACCAGATTGTTCATACCTTTTACCATGGGGCGTAGCCTTTTCATGAATCATAAGCAAGATAAAACAATCAAGTTAAGTACCATGTCTCAAGTTCTTTGATCAACTATCATCCTGGGGTTTTGCAATATTTTTCAAAAAGAAACTCAGAGATCCTATGTATGACCCTCTTAAGTAGATGGTGGTAGTGGAGTTACACATATAGTGGGACATACATAGTGGGATGATAGTGGTGAAGTGAATGAGGATGAAAGGTAGTAAATAGCCTTAGCCTTTTTCTAGTATTTTTTTCTTCTCAAACATCTTGGACTATATCTCTCTTTCTAAAAATTGCTAGGATCTGGGCTGTCCATTCTTGGAGAGGTGGGCTTTTCCCCGGACTTGTGTCCATTTTTCTCTCTCCTTAGAGATGTGGGCCCTACTCACCCTCGGACACGTGTCCATTATTCATCTCTAAATATATTTTTATTATTAGGAGGTAGGCCCTTCTCGCCTAGTATGACTTTTGTCCATTACTCTCCCTCTCTCGTCTCACTTTTTTCTCTAGATATTTATTTTTCTTTTTTCTCTTTTTTTTTTTTTTTGAATGTAGCCCAGCCTTTATAAAAATATTGAGAGAGACATATCCAAAGATTGCAAGAGTTTATTTTTATATTTATGGCTAGCGGCTTAACGGAGTATAGGGATGCGTACTTCGGAGTTAAAAGCAAAAGATATTTAGTGGAGTGGGATGATCTTGATGTGAATGACAAACTCTTAAGGGTCATAGCTAAGGAACTCATCATGTAATATTTTATAATTTTCAAAGATAAAAACCGGGAGTCAAGTATCTCTAAGATTATGATAAACAGCAGCTCAACTTTTCATGTACTTTTATCTTTTTAATGCGAAGACTCAGATTAAGCATGTGCTTCCCACAGTGTTTAGGTTTAGAGCAAATTAAGCATTTAAAGCTTTGGGAGAATCTAAGTCCAAAGTGTAAGTACTTTTTAAGAGGAATTAAAGGCGAGCAACTATTCATCATTTCCTTAGCATATATCATCAAGATCATAATTAAGAAGGAAGAAAGTAATCTAGCAAGTTCCAAGCATTTATTTGACTCTTTTAACACTAAGACTTTTAACTAAGACTCATTAACTCTAAGCAAATATAACTAGCTAATAAATAGACATAGGATAGTGATACTTATAGTGATAAATGGGGGTGCTCTCCCCAAGCTTGATCTTGAAGTAGTCCTTTGTTTATCCTTGAAGCTTGCTCCTCTTTCGGGGTCTCCTTTTAATGTTCTCCTGTTAATATTAGTTTTGCACATACCCGAAGGAACAAAATCTTAGGATGTTAATGTGAGCCTTCATGTGCTCACGTCTTTTGGATTTTTATTATTTATATATAAAAGGTGTGGACCTTCATGTGCCCACATATTTTTGAGAATTTTTCTATGCAATAGGGATGCTAATGCAAAAACATATGAATGCAATATTTTTGTATTTTTTATTTTTATGCCGCCACAAAGAAGGAGTGCTTGCATGGGGCTTAGGAGACGATGCAAATGCAAAGAAACATATTTTTGAGATATTTTTTTTTTTTAAGTGCAGGTTTAGAAAAAGTAAATATGCTTAAGGAAACATGCTAATTGAAAAATGCTTTGCAAGAAAGTAAATATGCGAGATAAATACCGAGTTACCTCTCGCGAGAGTTTAGAGCACTTACTCCCATGGCGTGGTGTCGTCTATGGGCCCTCGTTTAAATGTTGTACCCGGTAAGGTTCCTTCAATGATCTCAAAGGGTGGTGTAGACGAAGTAGTCAAGGAAGTCGATTGTTCATTTGTTGATGACGGCTCCGGTTGGGTCTCAGAAGGTGTACTCTTGTTGCTCTTCTTAGCGGCGCAGCCTTTCTTTCTTTTTCCAAGATTGCTTCTTAGGTGGAGACCTCTCGGTGTAGCCCGGTGCAAAGTGTTCAATATGGGTAGGAGCCGAAAGTGTATTTTTCCTTGATGTCTTTTTCTATCCTCTCTATGTGCTCCATCTTCGAGTCCAACCTGGCTGTAGTCTCCGGAGACGCTTCGGCTCTTGGTCTTTCTTGGGTCGTTCATAGTTAGTATAAGTATTGAAGAAACAAGCAGTATCTTTTACCTTGAATCGAAGTGGATTTCACCCGTTCGATGTAGATGATAGCTCTTGTAGTGTTTAGGAACGGTCTTCCAAGTACTATGGGAGGATCTTGTTCTTCTTCTCCCATGTCCATGACTAAAAAGTCGGTGAGGACATAGTTGTCTCTCGATCTTGGCGAGGGGACGTTTTTGTGCAATTCCTTAGGGACTTCGGTATGATTGGTCCGCCATCTGCAGATGTACATAGGTGGAACACAAAGGCGGATTACCATATATTAATTGATACGTTACCTTTGACATCGGGTTGATGCTCGATCCCGTGTCGTAGACAACTTGCCGGAAGTTCCATTGATTAATGGAGCGGTGAATTGATGGAACTCGTGGTCGTCTAGCTTCTCTAATGGTGGTGGAATACGCCAGGAGTCTTGCGTTCGTTGGGACTTGATTGATCATCAAGACTCGTTCCACGGTGGTCGAGGTTGACGGTTCTTCTTGTTCTTGCTTCTTCTTCTTGTCCTCTCCTCGACAACCGGGTACGTGTACTTCGTGGTGCGGTAGGGGTATGGTTGGAGCGGGGGAGCTAAGGTCTTGTGTTTGCGGTTGAATCTCTCCCTCGTCCATTGATTTGTGAAGACGATCTTATTTGCCAAGCGTAGATGATGGCCTTGGTGGTAGCAAGGAAAGGGCGCCCGTAATGACGGGGCGTTCTTACCTTTGCCCGTATCCAGACCACGAAGTCGGTGGCCACGTAGAGTTTACCGATGTAAAGACAAACGTCTTTCGGGATGCCCTCGGGGTAGCATAGTGGCCCGATCCGCAAGTTGTAGGCACATCGTTGTGTATACTAAATCTGAATCGGCTCAAGGTTTACCTTAGGCATAATGTTGACACTTGAGCCAAAAGTCGACGAAGCGCGTCATAGGTGCGGGCGCCTACTTCAATGGTGACGACCGGCCTCCCCGGATCTCCTTTCTTGGCGAGGCATACCCGGTCGGCACAATTCAGTTTTCTTTGTGAATAAGTGGTGCGAATACCTGCATAGTACATATCGACAAGATTTGCAGATTCTAATTCTTCCGGTTGGCGGGAATCTTACAGGTTAGGCATAGGAGCAGATAAAGCCATTTGAGATAAGCGA